>BSBM01000669.1:7432500-8158125 GCA_027924585.1 Larix kaempferi
TTCCTCAGAACTTGATGAAGAAGCTCCAGATACAGTAGATGATCAGGTCGACATTCAACACCCGCCTGCTGACACCCCATCTCAGGATGACCCACCCAAGATCTCTCTCCATACTGTAACCGGCGTCACCACCCCACAAACAATGCGAGTCAGGAGATACTTCAAGAAGCTCCCTCTTACTATACTCATTGATTCTGGTAGCACTCATAACTTCATTGATCCTCGAATTGCCAAACAGGATGATTGTTTTGTCCATCCTTGCTCCAACTTTGAAGTCATGGTTGCCAATGGGGGCACCTTACCTTGCAATGGGAAGTGTCACAATGTGCGTATCTCTATGGAAGATTATAACCTGTGCTCTCACATGTTTTCCTTGTCCTTAGGCAGATGTGATGTGGTTTTGGGCGTTCAATGGTTCAACACACTTGGCCCCATCTTATGGGATTTTGCTGAACTTTGGATGCAGTTTTCAGTCAATGGGGCACAACACAAATTTATGGGATTACAACCAGGGTCTCTCTACATCATCAGTTCACATCGCCTGGAAAAAATACTTAAGAAGAATACACATGGTGTCATTGCTTAGCTCCATTCCATTCAGATGCACCCATCAACAGTCTCCACTACTTCCTTGGATAGATATGTAGGTGTCTTTGCTGAGCCAATGAGCTTGTTTCCTTCAAGAGACCTTTTCGGTAAGAATTTAGCCGCATGTACCTCTCAGCAGGAAATGATGACTATTTTGCATAGAGTACATAAGTGGCAGCCATCCCTATTGGGGAATTATTTCTGCATCAAGACTGATCTCCAGAGTCTAGAAACTTTACTGGAACAACGGGTCTCCTCCCCAACACACCTAAAATGGGTTATCCAACTCATGGGTTATGACTATGCGACCACTTACCAGAAGGGTAAGGACAGTATGGTGGAAGATGCTCCTCCTCGCATATTTGATGGCCCAGTTTCTCTTACAGCTATTTCTCTGCTTGTTCCAAATTGCTTGTAATCTATTCAATGGGGCTATCTCTTCTATGAACTCCATGTTTCTTCATCAGTAGGGCACTCTAGGTTCCTCAAAATGTATGACCAGGAACAATGTAACTTCTTTTGGAAGGGACTCAAAAGGATAATTCAACAGATGGTGGTTGACTGTGATACTTTCCAGGTCAACAAGGGTGAAACGACCCTCCTTTCGGGACTGCTTGAACCCTTGCCCATCCCTCCACAGATTTGGACAACTATTTCTATGGATTTCCTAGAAGTGCTCCAGTGGTATAGTACCACATCTCAAAGGACACCATATGAAGAAGTCTATGGACAGGCACCACCAGTTCTTCTTCCATACACCTTCAGCAGCTCCCCAGTTCAAGTAATTGACTCAATTCTTCGAAACCGTGATCAGCTTCTTCTCATTCTGCAGGACAATTTTCACATGGCAAGAATTTGACTGAAACAACAAGCCGATCAACATCGTTCTGAGCGCACTTTTCACATCGTTGATATGGTTCTTCTTTGTCCACAGCCTTCCATGCAATCCTCCCTGAAACTCCAAAGGTGTTAGTGGCTCTAAATGCAACCCGAGGATGCTACAGGGGCCTCACTCCTTCAGATTCTGCATCAATTTCCACATCTAAAGCTTTGAGGACAAAGCTTTTTCTAAGGGAGAGGGGATGTTAGGAAACTATGTCTTTACTTTGTTAGTATATTGTTGTTGGACGCATATGCTTCGTAAGTCGTCCCGTAGTATTTGTTGATCCATAGTTTATATTAGCCCATAGTATTGACCCATAGTATTGGACGCATATGCTTTGTAAGTCGTCCCATAGTATTATATGTCCCATGGTTTTGACTCATAGTATTGGCTCCTAGACTTAGCCCATGGTTTGTATTGACACATAGTATTGACCCATGGTATTGGTGCCTAGACTTAGTATATAAGTGTGTTTTGAGGCCTATGAAGGCACCGTGAAGTTAATTGTATTGAGCTTGCTCAAAGGAGGTTGCCACCTCGAAGTGGCCCGTGATCAATATAAAAGTGATTCTAAGTTCTATTATTTCTGATATCTCGTGTATTTGCATTAACTAATTATTGCAGGTTCTTCACAACTATTGTATAGTTCTTTCTGTACATAGTTTAGATTTCTTTTGGTCTTCGGGTTTGTCGATTCACTTCCGTTTGATTGACAGATGTCAGTGGAATATCCTACATTCTTAGGTTTCACGGATGGTGCTAGCCATCATATGCAGCAGCTTGCTTCTGCTGCCTAGGTTATTTATTCACCTGACCATCTATTTGTGTCTTCAGGAGGTGCTTGTCTCGATACTACATCTAACAATGTAGCAGAGTATAGTGTCGTGATTGAGCTACTTCGGGATGCTATTTCACATGGAATCCAGTCTTTAGAAGTCTGCCTGGATTCACAACTGGTTTTGTCTCAGTTAAATGATCTGTATCATGTGCGAGATCCTACGTTACTACGGAAATACCTAAGGGTAAGACTCTTGGAACGATATTTTGTTTCAATTACATATATTCATGTTCCAAGAAGTGTTAATCATATATCTGATGCATACGCTAACTATGTATTAGATTGGCATTTGTCACATTCACATTGAAGCACACAAATAAAAGAAGACACTCATACATTTGTACATACACACATATAGTAGAACCGGATAACCAAAGTTTTTTATAAATAATATGTCCAAAATGGTAGTGTCATAATACAAGACTGGAGCCCATAGCCCTCAAAAATATACATATCGATACAGAATGTGGGATCCTAAGATATCTACTCCCTATGAGGAGTCTTAGCTATCTCCCCGATAGGATGAGTCTCATAGTAGTACTGTACTGCATTTGCTATACGCTGCAGTAGTCGTACCCAGTTACCCGACACCCCCACTACCTAGCGCTGCATATCCTCTGGTAGCCATGCCACCTCTATCTATGGTACCCTGTAAGTCATCCGTGATATATTTCCTAATAGAGTATGTAGTGTACGCTCTACTACAGCACCCCCTGCCTCATCACCCCTGCCCCGGCGACAATGTCTCGGGAAGCCCTCAAGTCTCACTGGACCCTTATCTGCAAGCAAATACTAAAACATTAGTATGTGACACTAACCCCAAAAATATTTTTTCATTTACACCTATAACCAAAAATCCATAAAAATTTAATACACCAAAAACTTAAAAAGAGTACTCACCAATGTCTCTGAATGCGGCATCTTGTGGGAGCGGCATGTCACAATCCTGCCGGAAGTCGATCCCTGCATAGGGGTAGTCCTCTATGGATATGACCTACCGGTCCCACCAGTGAAAGAACTCCTCTGTATACGGTGACACCTGACAGCCACCACCCTATCGATTCAAGACCTCTTCCCACCAGGTCAAGGCTGGGTCGCGGAGACTATGAGGAGGGACCTCAACCCTTGGACTGAGCCCCGGAACTTGCTCAAAGAAGAAACTGCACAAGATACTGCTGTAACCGAAGTTTTTTTCCTCCCCTTGCTTGTACTCTGTTAGTTGGGTCTTCATGGACCCTAGTAGCATTTTGCACCAGTCGAATATCATAGGCTGCATACACTATGACGCATAGAACATCACAGGCTTGGATGCTTGTTGAAGAGCTTTCGAACCAGTAATCCGCACTAGGGTTGCCACTATGATCTTCATACTCAGATTAACTATGGCTCTGATGGGAACTTGAATCCCCATTGCTCGAGTATCTGGTATCCAATACCGCTCTATATAGTCGGGGATGGTGATCCCACCACCCATAGAACGAGACCGAAGGCTTGCCACCTCACCTTGGCAGGACAAACCAGTAATGAAGTAGATATCTTCCACTTCCAATGATAGTATTTTCCCGTCTAGATTGAAGTTATGTGCATTGATGTCCCAGTAGTCTATCAATCAGCGGAGTAATAGGTTTCGGGCCCTTAAACCCCCTATGCTCCAAAATTTGTATAGCCCACATTCTTGCAGTGCTTGCTGTGCACGCACATCATTGCGGATGGCCTCATCCACTTGGTCATGCTCCCTCTCTTTCCACTCTAGAACCATTTTGGAGAGAGAAAAACAAATGTTTTAGTCCTTTTTATTTAAAAAATTTATCTTCACGGTCGTACCCGTGGGCAACTTTGCTTACAAAGGCAGGTACCCACTGTCAACGCATGCATTGACTGCGTGTACCCTGCCCTACCCACAACCCGCATAGTTATAACCCGTGGGTAGCACCGAAGCCATTTAGGGCTTGGCAAAACAAAAAATCCAACCAGTAAGAACTGAAATAAAAGCATTAAAATGGAAGGGATGGGTGAGACTACCAACCTGCTCCTAGCGGTTCGATGATCGGATGCTCGTAGCTCCCAGATTTAGTAGCTGAACTTTGAGGTGAAAACTAACCACAAAAATTCAAATGGGTGAATAGTAAAAATGAATTGTAAATTGTAAATTTTTATTACGATTTATAATTTTCAATACCCACTTGTCTATAGTTTTCGCCATTATATGTTGTTTTGGACTAATATAACGTCTTGGAGTAGCATTTTTTACCAGATTTCTTCGGTGAGACTTGTTTTGGACCATTTTGCGCTTGCGGCAGGTATATTTCACACCTGGCATATAGGTTAAATGTCATTCTCACATGCATTATGCATTTGACCTTTTGACCACTTTCATAATCCCTAGGTGCGACCCCGCTTCTTAACCGACACGGAACCTTCACGCTATTATAGAAGTGTCGCTATGTGGCGGTAGGGCCTTTCCAAACATGGGTACCCTAGTTAGAAACCCCTGTTGCATTATGGTTCCCATGTCGTTGTGTGTCCTTAGGATTGGGAGTCCTTCATAGTTATGCCATGACTTTGCGATAAAGACTCATACTCTACTTTGTCTTATGCTGGCCATCTCCCATAAGGACTCCCCCCAGTTGTATCATGTTGTGATTGAATTGCATCATCCTACTTGCCTCTTGAGCCTTGTGTCAACTCCCGCACACTCAGTTGTTAGCTTGCTGCCTCAGCACTTTTCCCTGTCGAGCCTTGCAAAGCTTCCATTTGTCCTTCACAATTTGATGACCTTTTGACCCTGAGGGAACACTCCCCCCCCCCGAGTGTCCACATCCTGCACATGCTTCCTTGAATTGATCATAGGTATGTGCCACTTCTTGGGACTAGTCTGCTCGCTATTTGACACTCGTTCCCTCATTTGTTGTACTATAAGCAATTTTATTATTTTTCAATCTTTCTCCAAATATGAAAAAGACCAAAAAAAATCAAATATTCCAAAAATTCGGGCGGGTTTATGGTTACTACTTCTAGTTGGCAGTTGTTGTGTCGCCTTTGAACAGAGCATTCATACCACTCCATACATTATGAGTCGGGACTATAGTTGGACCTTAGGAGCTGTACTTGTTTCTCAGTTTACTTCGTCAATTGGTTAAGCTTCCAGTCATTATGGATCCCTTTGTGGTGCCTCCTGCATCACACAGTCTATATCAAGTTTATGCTTCCTGAGTCTATCCATCTTCTCATGCTCTTGTTCAAAGGAAGTCCTGAAACCAAAGTTGGCCATTCCTCATATTTCTTGACTATTGCATGTCGGCCATCCTTATTGAGTCAGTTTGTTTCACCTGAGATCTTCCAAATCTTTCAGCATAGCTGGTACCTCATGCTAGTTGATGGGGATGCCTTAATGCCCTCCTTCCAGCAAGTCTCGTTCCGTCAACTTCAACTCATTTATTCTAGGACTTGAGGCTTAGAGTTTGGTTGAGTAACTTGAGGCTTGCAGTCATTAGTGGCAGGTTCTCTCGCCATCGACAATTTTGGGAATACATCAATGTCCCCTAATCGGTGGATTCATCCTAGTGTTCAAATCCACCTCATCTATTCACACTCTGATGATTGTACTTTGTGCCTTGATGCCCATTTTCATTATTGGTGGGTTATCTCACGTCTATTAACGGTATACAGCATTGACCGGTAATCAGATGATGTCACATCAGGTTCGACCTCAACTCTTTTATTCACTTGATGGGACTTGCACCATCAAAGACTTGTATAGAAGACCCCAGGCGATAGTGGCATTCAGTATTCTACTTATGATTATGACTTTACATCTAAGATATCACCTCTCAGACATCAGCAGTTTGTACCTCCAATTTGCACCAATTGTTTCCTTTTCAGCAGGAAGCCATATCTTACTATAGAGGGATCATGGCTATGATCACTTATGACATGTACTCATTATGTACTGTCTGTTCATGGCCATTGTATCAGATTATTGTGCTATACCGACATGTATTCAGGAATACTATTATATTATGATGAGTGAGTTGCTCCTTCCACTTGTGTCTCCATCACTCCACTTCTGAGATTTATAATGTATTTCGGCCATCGTAGCATCAGTCTCTGACCTCACGCATTAGGGGGCATATATTACAGCGTAATTTTCCACCTTGTGAGCATCAGTACTCTTTGGCCTGCAGGATCCATTTTACTGACTCAGATCCACTTTATATCCTTTAGACACTATTTTTCCCTATTGTTTCCCGTGTACGCTAGTTGCATCACTACAGTGGGCGTACCCGCGAGTTGCATCACTATAGCCCGCGGGTAGCATGTAAAAGGGTAAAACTCACTAGTTTATTACTTTTTACTTTCAAAAAGCGGTCATAGGGTGACCTTTGTCCCTCCATTTTCCCCGAAATGTCTCGATGTGTCCTTTCACTTACCTTTGGGAGGACTATATATTGAGCACATATGGCTTATGGACGGGAGGAGAAAAGAGAGCAAGAGAACTCTATTGGATTATTGCCTTATCTTGAGTCTACACTCATTGATCCTTGTAGTTGTTAACCCTTTATGTTCACCTTCCAAACTCCTATCATAGTTTGAGTTTGCCATTCCATGGAGGATTGAAGTGGTGGAGGCACAAGTGGATTGAACCAGATCTTGGTTCAGATTGGTTGCTGGCAAGAGGTCGTATCACATTGTACTTCTTGTTGTTTATTAATAGAAATATTCATATTCTCATCCAGTAATGTTGTGAATGTTGTTTATACTACATTGGGTTGCAATTACTTATAATATCATGGACCATTGCTATTGATGAATTTAATGTCGTTTATATATTATATGTACTTGTTGTGTATTGGTTGTCAAGACTAATTTGCAGATTCAAGTGCATGGATTGGAAGCTCCAACGAGGATCTACATCAAACGTTTGGATCGAGGTTGGTTATATTCTTAATTATCTTAGCATTGTCATTTATATAGCATAGTACTGAGAATTGAGTTAATTTATGGTAGTCAGCTGTCTGTTGTGGTCTACCCCAAGCCATAGGAAGTTATCTCCGAAACAATATAAGGTAAAAAATTGAAGTTGAAGGACTAATTGTTGAAAGGCTTGGGTATAAGAAATACTTGAACTAAGATTGTTGTACGACTGTTCATCATTGAATATTTTGTAACTACTATGAGAATTACAGTGCAAATTCAGATGTTCGACAAAGTCTAACTATTGAAGAAACTAGTTTTACAGTCATAAGCCTTTCATTGAAGTAAACAAAATTGATATATTTATCTCTATCTCTTTAGTGAGGAATGAATTATTGAGAATATGACTGACAAATCAACCACCAAATAACAAATATGGAAGTTGTTTGATAGGGGGAGTAGCGGTGGAAATCGTTGAATCAAACCTTATGATGAAAATATGAAGCAACTTGTTGGTCAGATGGATAGTAGTGAAAATTTATACCTCCGTCTATTGGGAACAAGCTCATAAGGAGGGAATAAAATCTCATGACACATAGAGAATGCCTTGAAATACTTTGAAGTGACAGCTTCATCTCAAAGGACTAAGCACAAGCTCAGAGGGAGCATATGACATCTATTTGAACCTCCTAGTAGCCTATGAAAGTCAGGGGGAGAAGACCAATAGAGAAGTTCATAAATACAAAAATACCTTACAATAATTGACAGGGGAAGTGTTATAGCATGATTTTCCACATCTTTGCAGCATGCCTCTTTTAGTTAATTTAAACCATTGCAGACTCCCTTACCCTATTATGGTTCAAACCCCATTATCCCTTTTCAATCAAACCTTCAAAAATATTAATTTTATACACGGTCGCAACCTATGTGTGAACAGCCCATGTCCACGCGACATTGTAGTTTCTAGCCTGTGTCCCTACTGTTTTGAAGGTAAAAAATAAAATAAGTTTTGGGAAATGTGAAAAACAATTTCACATTATTTAACCGTCCTTTTCCCGTAAAGTGACTAATGGAACTTCTCTTACTACCTCCCCAAATGTATAAAAGAGGAAATAGGAAGCATGAGAAGGAGGAGAGAGAAGAATAAAGCACCCTTATGTTGCTCTTTTGCATATTGAAACCACAAACCCTATTCTCAGGTTTGCAATTACAACCCCCATATCTGAAAATCTGCATTTCCAACATTCTCCACTTCTTTATTTCCAAGAAACTATCATATTGTTTTATTTGGAAATGCATTTTGAGTATTGAATTGATGTGTATGTGTGTGGCCCGGGACAGAGGAACTCAGTATCCATTTTCATAACAGTGCCACAGCCGAGAATAGGTGAAATCTATCTTGTATCTTGCTATTATTTTGTATAAATAATTATCTTTCCTGTCCAGTGATGTGTTTATATCTTATTATTTATTATCTTGCAAATTCAGCATATTTATTTGTGATTAAAACATTATATTTGTAGTAGTCTGCTTGTATCTTTGTTCCTGCTTGTGATTGCAAATTGCTTAAAGATACATTTGGATCAAAGTTGAATAGAAGGGTCTTCTACAAACGTTGGACCTGAGGTAGGAAATATTTTCTTGTATTTTTTTAATTGTATCTTGAAACTGTAAATTGATTTATATTGCATTTAGTAGTAGGATTGTTGTGAATTGCTTATGGGCATCGCTTTATAGTAAATTAGACCAAAAGGTTACTAGGGACTAATTCCCTGAAACAAAATTGGTGACTCCATCAAGGAGTTGTCTCTATTTTGGTTTGTTAGGGTTTTGAGTTTTTTGTGCTTTTGATTTTGTTTGTTTTTTGTTTGAATCAATCTATTTTTTGAAAATATATTGTGTTAACCTAGTAACTACTCACTTTAGAAACCTTATAAAAAGCAATTTTGTCTATCAAGGATGTGATTTTTCAATTTTTTCACTTTTCCCGTGCATTTATGCGGGTTGTGAACAAAGGCGCATTTATGGATTAGAATGTTCTCTGTTTTTTGAAAAAAAAATCCCAAGAATGTGACCTAAACACTAGACAGTTGTGTCCACCACGATCTACCAGTGCATAGACCACGCTCGTCAACTTTTTTTTCTTCAGTTTTTTGTTTTCAGAGATGGGAATGTGGGTTTTTGTTTTGTCTAAATTGACTGTGAAAGTTCAATGGGTTAGTCCATAATTTGATTTCTTCCCGAGAACAAAATCTTTCTTTTTTAAGGCCAAGTTGAGTTTTTTTAGTGGATTTTTTTTTTCATCCACTCTTTCTGGTTCTTTTACAGTTTTTGTACACTGTTTAGATTCAAGGTTATAAAAATTTCAAAATATGTTCTTTATACTTCTTTCAAAAGAAAAAAAAAAATATTTTTTTCTTAAAGAGTTTGTAAAAAGAATGTTGTTTTGTTTTGTTCTTGTGTATGCATTGAAAAAGTAAAAGAAAAACTCTGCTTTTAAGTATTTTTCTTCCTTTGATTTTTGTTTACAAAATGAAAAGAAACTTTTGCATAAGTTATAGTTTCCTTTATTTGCATACAATTAAAAAAGAAAAAGAAGAAAATAACTTATTAGTAGGAATTGGTTTCATTTTCCCTTTTTTCATTTAGTTTCCAAAAAAAGAAAAGTTGTGCTTTTATTTTGTTATTACAAAAGAAAAGGGAAAAAGAAGTGAAACAATAGGAGCGTTGCATTGCTTTACTTTTTCATTTAAAGATTACAAGCACTCATTTTCTTTCTACAAATGCTATTTGATCTTAAAATTTTATTTCCTACAAAGAGTCAAAATATCATAAGTTGCATACTTGCACCCCTTGACTAAGAAAGCCATCTAAAATGAACGCTTTAATTAAAACCAACTAGAATTTTTCCTTTTTTAATGGCATTCTCTAATTGCTTAAGTTATCATTTTGGAAAAGGATAGTTGTAAACTTTCCAAAGAACATAAACTTTGAAATAGTAGTGGTCTTTCTTCGGGATAGGACAAATCCAATTGTGTAAGCAGTGTGGTCGGGAAGCTCTACTCACACCAGAGTTAAGCACGAGGTTGTGTGAGGCTAGGTTGCGGAGAGATCCCTCCAATCCCTAACCAAGCATCTACCAAGGGTTTTACGTTTACGGGAATTCTCTTAAGTACCTAAGTAATGTTGAATTTTTGAGCTTAGTTACCCTGCCCATACGTATAATTCAAACCTACAATTATTCCCTCGGACACTATGAACTAATTGGTAGCCATAGTATCTTGTCATTGGATCATACACAAGTGCTAGCAGAGGATTTTCTACGAACACCTTGGGCAGGATTTGAGCATGGAGAATTAGTACCCTTGGAGGGTGTTTTTCTAGTTTCCCTTCTTGGTGCAAGTTTTTTTTTCTAGATTTATCTACAAAAACACTTGCACCAAAAATGGAAACACGCCCGGCCTGAGCAACTGCTTTCAACCTTTTCTCTTTTAGCAGTGGGATTTAATCAACCCATACTAAAACTTGGGAAGGCTTATATATTTGCTTGCCTTAATATCCTTAGGACACTTTTAGTGGTATGTTGTTTTCTCTCTGTGTGTTTAGAAGGCCTTAGGATTTTCTGAGTCTAAATTTTTTTAAGGGTGGAATAGCAACCACTTCTTTGATCAAGGAGGATTCAAAATATTCCTTTGGTTACAGTGGATCCTCCACCGCTTCCTCATAGGCATCGCATAAACACAAGTGGATCATTTGAACCAACTGGAATAGTTGATATTCCTAGGGATCCTAATCTTATCAGGAACAACACTCCTACACTACACACTACTTCAGTTGAAGATATACAAGTTGAAGGATTTGCTAGACCTTTTAACCCACCTGTAATTAAACCTCATGATCTAGTTGTAGTACGAATTCAACCTTCTAGTGAATCCTGGTTAAGTGCTTATAGGATTATGAGTGGATTTATTATGGATATTGTAGGTGAATGATCATGGGTATTTAGGTACCCATGCATCTTCCATAATGTTAGGAGGGATCTTCCCTCCTTAAGCCAGTACCTGTATCCCTTCCAAAACCAAGGTTACTACTACCCTAGTTGTGACTTCTATTACGGGGTCTATGCATGTATGGTTTTAGTTACTCAACCTTTGATTGTTCCTTTTTCAATACCCTCAGTTACTAATGCTTTTACATATGGCATGCCTACAATAGGCATAGAAAATTTTTCCTTCACATCTACCCCTACATACCAAAACTTTGATGTGGGTCCTAGTGGTTATGCTTTGTCTTTTCAAGGGTTTCCCTAGGGGGGGGGATATTCCCCCTTGTTACCCTTATGTAGGATCCAATCCTTTTCATTCCATAGGGCTTGTTTCAATTCTGAACCAATTTTCAAGATTTAATTTTCAAACAGGTAGTTTTTAGTCATTGGCTACGAGTAACCCTTTCTCACTTTTCAGTAGAAGAGGTAATAATGCCACGCCTTCAAGTAGTATTCATTGGAACTAGACACAAGATATAGGGGGAGGAAATACTACCCATCCTAGTTGGAATCCTTTTGTAAACACTTTCACTCTGTAGGCTATGTCTCGGGTAACCCCAACCATCCTTTTGGAAACTTTGGTTGGGGAAAATTTCTCCATCAAGAACCACAACCCATCTCTTTTTCAGTACAACCATGATTACATTTTCTGGAAAATTTAAATATGCCAAATCTATTGAATCTGATTTACTATTCAGTGCGACACAATCCATCTTGGCCCCATGTTCCCACTAATCTACCTTCATACATTTTGAAATTCAAAGGTAAAACTAGTGAATATCCAGGAGACCATGTCACTACTTTTCATTTATGGTGTTCTTCTAATTCGCTAAACAATGATTCGATTAGATTAAGGTTATTCCAAATAACCCTCAAATGGGTAGCAGCAAACTATTATATTGAGCTGCCATCATCTGCTTATTATCGTTTCAAATATTTGGAAATAGTTTTTCTCAACCATTTCCAACTTCATGATCGGTATGATGTCGGTACAGACTTGTTGTACACATTTAGACAGAAAAAATCCACCCATATTTCTAATCATATTCAGGAGTGGTGAAGAAGGAAGAGGATAATTAAAGATGCTATACCTCTCAAGTTTTTGTTAGAGTAGTTCTTAAATACACTTTTACCTTACATCTCTAAAGATGTTTCTACTTCAGGGGTTACTTCAGAAAAGGAATCTATTTTCAAATCCCAACAATTGGATTTGATATATTCACAATCTAGGATTTTGCATGAAATTATACCAGACACACCACGACCAAATATTGATCCTGATAGGCCAAAACCTGGACCACATGTTGATGGCATTGTTGGTTCAGTCGAAAATTCTATTGTAGAAGCACTTGCTAAATAAATGAAAACTTTATCTATCAAACGCTCTGCAACAGAAGAAACTAAGGTTGATGCCTCCCCTTCTCAAACAGCTACTATACACAATGTGCAGTCCAACCCAAAAGGTCCTCAACAACACAGTGGGAAGAGAAATAATAACAGGGGAAAGAAAGGGGGGGAATCAAAACAAGCCCAAGTCAAACAAAAATGTTGAAGGGGGAAAGAAAAAACGTATAAAATTAAAGTTTCCTTGCAAACTTTGTAAAAGAGACCATCTTACACATCAATGCCCCCTAATTGATGAAGCCCGAAAGATTTTATAGCAGCAGCAACCTGATGTGTTAAGAGATCCTTTTCCAAAAGGAAAAAATATGAATTTTGGCACCTCAGATTCTGCTGGGGGAAATCAAGATGCTTCATCTTCTGATAAATCCTATATCAACATGATAAGTTTGAAGACTGTGTTAGAAACAATATCAAACAATTATAGTAAAGGCCCAACATTAAAGGAGAAATAAATTATTGATTCGCATAACTCTCTCCATATTGAGAAACTTGTCGATCATATGCCAAAGATACCGAAAGGTGTCTACAAAAGAGACTTGCACAATACTAACGCTCGGGATGCTATCAATTATTCGATTTTTGAATATTTGTCCCAAACATTATGTGTGATTCCCACTCTAGAAGTGTTGCAAAGTTTCTCATCACAACGAAATGCACTCTTGGATGCTATAGGAATCACTAACTCGGTTAATGCTTTGATAGAAAAATTGGATATGTCTGACATTAAACCTCGTTTATCGTATCATGTCGCTTTCAAAATCGACATAGTCCATGGTTCCCAAACTATTGGATGAACTGTTGTTGATGAAGGTGCATCTACATGTGTCATGCATATTGCTTGTTGGAGACCTCTATGATCCCTAGAGTTAGTTCCGTCAACCACATTGATTACAACTTTTGATGGAAGGTCATTTGGACCTCATGGAATCCTCCCTTCTTTTGACATTGAGTTAGGAGGAAAATTAGTGTCTGTCGAATTTGAATTTGTAGACGCTCCTCTCAACTATAATCTATGTTTTGGAAGGAGTTGGAAGTATGCTCCGCAAGCTATTCCATCATATGTATTTCTAGTTTCTCTATTTCCTCGTGAAGGAAAGATAATCAAAATTGACTAGTTATCTTATACCCTAAACAATCTTGCAACTCCCATAGACTCTAATATTCCATGGATTGATCAAATGCACCCTGCAACGAATATTTTAGGGGAGGGAATAAATCTGTCACTCATGGACACATTCAATATTATTTCTCTTGTTAATTTTATCAATTCGACTAGTGTTGGGGATGGAAATATTATATATGAGGATTCCTCACAAGGAACATCCAGTAGAATTGATCCTTGGATCCTTCCAGCTCCATTTGAGTTAACAGAAGACTCCCCATATTGTTAGTGGGTAGTACCTTTATCTGTGGCACAGATATCTTACCAAGCCAATCAAACTACTACCACGGATTCGATTTCAACTCCTTCAGTATTAGAGGATTTGGATCCTAATTATGTGCCTCCATGGACTATGGATTCCTCTCATTCTATCGATTTTATATATACAGTTCTGAATACAAACGAGGCCATTATGGAATCCATGGTAGGACCCAATAAACCTTGGAAATATATGCATCATCGTTCCTACTCCATTCCATATTTAAATAGAATCGAAGATGAAGAATTCCATGTGATACTACCTAGAAATATTGATCAACCAATAAATCCTTTAGCTAAGCATGGAATTTATGCTAAAGGAAATATGGAAAATATTTATAAAACTAAATCGATCAATATTTCCAAGGATCCAAATGTCGTAGAAAACATCTTTATCGATGAAAATTCTTTTGAATAAGAATTTCATATTTATATCAATTTGTTTAAAGAGTTGCACGATGTGTTTTCTTGTTCATATGAGGATATACCAGGCATTGACCCATCCATTGTGGAACATGAAATTCAACATACCCAAATTCCAAATTTGTTCGACAAAAACTTCGTCCATTCAATCCTAGGAAGGAAGCAGCTCTTAAAGTTGAAGTTGAGAAAATTTTAAAAGTTGGCTTCATCTATCCTATCACTATGATGGAATGGGTATCCAACCCTATTCCATTAGAAAAAAATAAAGGTACTATTAGAGTTTGTATTGACTTTCGCAATCTGAAAAAATCCTTTCCTAAGGACAACTACCCCACACCATTCATTGATTAGATTATTGATGAGTGTGCGGGAAGCAAAATATTTTCTTTTATGGATGGATTTTCGAGCTATAATCAGATCCAGATTAAATTGGAGGACCAACATAAAATTGCTTTCATTTTTCCTTGGGGTATTTTTTCTTATAGGAAGATGTCCTTCAGTTTAAAAAATGTCAGAGCTACATTCCATCATGTTATGATTTTTTCCTTCCATGATATCAAATACATTGTAGACCCTTATCTTGATGATCTCCTTGCTCGATCTCGAAAGATACAAGACCATCCTGATCACTTACGCCTTGTGTTTGAATGATGCAGACATTATAAGATTCATTTGAATCCTAATAAATTTATTTTCATCGTCGAGTCGGGACATTCATTAGGATTTATTGAATCGAACAAAGGGATCATGGTCAATCCTTTGAAAGTCGAGTCTATTGTAAATCTACCTTGTCCTCGTACCATTTTTCAACTTCGGATTTTATAAGGGAAAGTCAATTTTCTCAGGTGTTTTATTGTAAACTATGCTAAAATAATTAAAGGATTCATTCGTTTGCTAAAGAAATACGTTCCATTTATATGGGATGAGACTGATCAAAGTTCATTTGAAGCCATTAAAAAGACATTATTGACAGCCCCTTTACTTAGTCTTCCAAATTACACATGGTATTTCTTGTTGTATCTGGACACATCAATTTTTACAGTTGGTATAGTTTTAGTTCAGGAAGATGACAAGCTCCAAGAGCATGTTATCTATTATCTTAGTCGTGCATTGCTAGGTCCTAGACTTCTCTACCCTCATGTCGACAAATTAATTGTGGCTATTTGTTCATGTTTTCCAAATACTCCGTCACTATATTTTGTTACGAACAACCATAGTAGTAGAAGATGTCAACCCTTTCCATTTTGTTTTGACCCGATGAATAATTGGGGGCAAATACAAAAGGTGTATTTTCATTTTGCAAGAGTTCGATTTAAAGTTTCAGTCTACAAAATTGAAAAAGTCTCCAGTATTCACCGAACTCATTTCGGAGTTTCCGAATGAAGAAAATATCAATATTGAAGAAGACTCATTCCCTGATGAGAACATCTTCTTGATTTCTTCATCCAACCCTTGGTATGGAGACATTTTAATATATCTCCAAACTTTGAAGTGTCCCTATACTTTCTCAACGGATGATCGACGAGGTTTTTGTCATAATGCGAAGAATTAACTCATCATCAGTGATACTTTATATCGAAGAGGATTTGATTCCATTTTGAATCATTGTTAAACCCTTGAATAAGCAGAGAAGGTTTTAAATTATGCCAACACTGGATCATGTGGGGGTCATTTATCTGGGTTGGAAACAACCCAAAATATTTTACGCAATCGTTATTTTTGGCCTACGATATTTAAAATTGCATAGAAGTAGTTAAACATTTCCATCCATGCCAATTATTTACCAAGAAGATGTGGGCACACCCAGCTCTACTTTTTCTCGTCGTTACTATAGGTACCTTCGCTAAGTGGGGGATATATTTTATGACATGCAACGCAGTGTCAACTAGGGAGCATAAATACATCATAGTCACTGTCAGTTATTTCACTAAGTGAGTAGAGGCTATGACTACAATTAAAGATGACGGGGAAATAACATATTGTTTTGTTTTTAATCAGATTATATCCAAGTTCGGCATTCCAAGACACATTGTCACATATCATGCCATTCATTTTCATAATCACATGATGTCTAATTTAACTATGATGTTGGGTTTTAAATGGGAGCATTCATCTCCATTTTACCCACAAGTGAATGGTCAGATCGAAGCAGTGAACAAAACACTCAATACCATTCTCCAATGAATCGTTAATGCTATCAAGACTAACTAGAACATCATGTTGTATCCTACTTTATGGGATTACCGAACCACAGTTAAAACTGCTACAGGGTTTTCTCTCTTCCAACTCGTATATGGAGTGGAATTAGTTACTCCGATTGAATGTGAAATACCTTCGTTAAAGTTAGTAGTACAACTCTTACCCGAAACTTCAGATTTGGAAGAATAATTGATTCACTTAGATCATCTAGACAAGCAACGTCGAGACGCAACCACAACAAATGAGGCACATAATAAAAGGGTCAAAAGTCAATATAATAAATATATATGACCTAGGTTTTTTTTTAAGGTGAACTTATTTTAGTGTATGACTAGGACAAAGAACCTTTGGGGGCAGGAAAATTTAATTCTATGTGGATTGGCCCATATATTGTAACCTATGTCTTAGAAAAATGGGCTTACGAGTTAGTATATTATGAAGGAAATAAGTTGTTGGAGCCTAGAAATGGGCTCTATATGATAAAGTACTATACATAAGTTTAGGTACTTTTTCTTGTACATAGTTGTATATTTGTATAGTTTTGGCATCTTTCTTTCTTATGGAGGTTTGTTATTAATTTTTTGAGATGTTGAATGGGATATTTTTAGGATTTGTAGATGGTGCTAGACACGTAAGTGGAGCTCTCACTACAGTTGCATGGGTGCTTTATTCTCCTACATGTCAGTTAGTCATTTCGGGCAATGCCTGTTTAGGTCCAGCTACAAATAATATGGCCGAATACAGTGTTTTGATAGAACTCCTTAGTGACGCTATTTTGAATGGCATCCTAAGCTTAGAGATTCATCTTGATTCACAATTAGTGGTTTCCCACCTTAATGGTTAGTATAGAATTCATGAGGTTTGTCTCAATTCACAATTAGTGGTTTCCCACCTTAATGATCAGTATATAATCCTTGATCTTGTCCTACTTCGTCAGTTTTTACGCATTAGGTTACTTAAAAGACATTTTATTTATCACATATAATCATATCCCAAGAAATCATAATGTAATAGCTGCTGCATATGCTAACTATGTTTTAGATTTCCATTTGTATCATTTGTAAACATTTAAAATCAGCATGTATATAATAAGCATAACATAACACAATATAAATAATCCAAAATAAAAATTTTATCCATAGATATATATAAAAGTATCAAAAATATAAAAAATTTATACATAACAAAAAGTGGATCCAAAACATGTCCAAACATAGGGCACTCTGGCCCTCACAAATAAGCAAACGAAACTACTCCTACCCGTGACCCCTACGGAAATACATTACCATAGTAGCTACTTTCTGGAAGTAGCGCACTCAAGCCCCTAGTACCCACACCACCTATCATTGTAATACCTCAGGCATATCAGATATCCTAGTGGCAAGGACACCATCAATCAATCTGCTCAAGTTCTGTCGGACACTCTCTAAATTAGTTGCTGCATCAATTCCCTCCCCTTCCCGCAACTTTCAACGGTAACAGGGAAACCCATCTATACGACCTGGTGATATATCTAAAAAGGTTGTTTAAGATGTGTCACTATCCACGAAAAATATATGTTTTTAACTTATAAACAAAAAACATAAAAATGAAAAAAAAATCTAAAATGAAAAAAATGAGACTTAACAATCATGCTAAGTGCGCTCCCTAGGGGGACTACCATATCTGTATCATGACTCAAATCTAATCCATGATAAGGATAGTCATCAATGGACACAATCTGTCGCTCCCACCATGTGAAGTAGTCATCATCAAATGTCATGGCTATCTAGCCACCCCCAAGTCGTAGCATAAGACCTGCCCATCTAACCATGGCAGGATCCTTGAGGCTATGTCTATATACCGGCACTCATGAACTGAGTGTTGGAACCCTCCCAAAAACGAAACTGCAGATGATACTACCAAACCCAAAGTTCTGCAACTTCCCCTATTTTACCGTAGATAGTTGGGATTTCATACATTGGCCTAATAAACATGTGCACCAATAAAAAACTGTGGGTTCCATGCATATCACTGCATAGAAAATTTGGACTTTAGATGATAGGTGTAAATCTTCTAATCCTTGGACTCAACCAATGGTATCTAAGTTAATATTCATGCTTAATTTTTCTATGTCACGAATCTAGAGCTGTGAGCCACTTTTTTTGTGCATTCGAACACAATATATGGCCATGTATTCATCATTGGATATCTCGCCCACACTTCGAGGTTTGAAACTTGGTACTTCACCTCAGTGGGATAATCTAGTAAGAAAATAGATATCATCTACCTTTATTTTTAAAGGTTTTCCATCTAACATGAAGTAATCAGCATCTACATCCCAATATCCAATAAGCATTTTCAGCAACCTTAGTTGAGCCTGCATAGAAGGCGCTTCGAAAAAATTCTTCAAACCACATTGACAAAGAGCTTCAAGAACCCCATCATCCTCCCTGACTTGGTCATATAAGGCCTCATGCTCCCTTTCTCTCCATTCAAGTGGCATCTTGCCCAAAAAACACAAATTTTAAGACATTTTTTCTCAAAAAAATTAGTTACACACGGACACAATCTGGAGAAGCAACAATGGTGTCGGATGCAACCCGTGCTTCTGTAACCCATGTCCATGGACGCAATCATTTAGGGACTTGTTGTAACAACCCTCATATAGGAATATAGGGAATATTTGATATAATGTGATATAATGTAATATAGTATAATGTAAATAATCAAAAGAAACATAAAAAAGAACGGAAAACAAATTTTGCATAAAGATAGAAATTAAATAAGAAATTAATAAATTGAGAGAAGGAGGGGATAAAAGGAGGAGGAGAAGTGAAGAGAGGGGTCATTTTTTGTCTTTTGGAATTTTGAAAGATGAGCTCTAGAGAAGAGGAGAGCAAGATAGCACTGGCATAGGGTTAATTGTTGGGGGCTCGGGCCTCAGCCATTGGCTGGGGATTGGTTGGGTGGAAAGTCGTCCCCCCACCTTCAATTGCACTATTGGAGTTGTCAAGGTAATAGTAGATGCTAGGTCATCTAACCACATATGGTTCCTTAATTTTCATAGCATATTTTCTGTTATTATTGATTAGATCCACATTCTTTGCTAGATCTTCTATGCATGATGTTCTTTTTTTTCTGGATTTTATAATATTTTACATGTTATCAGATTCTTGTGTTGGTTCATAGATATGCATGCATATTTAATATCATTTTGTTATCTAGTGGGTTTTATGAGTTTTAAGGTTGTTACATTTGGTATCAGAGTGGTTCAGATGCTAGGACCATAAGGGCTCCCTGTTTTCTTTTCACATTCTTGCTATAGATGTGTCTTTGATTCAAAAAAAAATGTTGAGTTTAGCTTTCTGTCATAGAACTGACTTGATTCAAAAAAAAAATGATTGGGATTAATCTGTTGAGTTTCATATTGCATGCTGGAATACTGATCCATTTACCCATTTAAAATGTTTGTGTTAGATCTAGATCTATATATATCGTTTCAGAGGGTTCACTGCATAGATTTGTGTTTATAAGGCTTGGGAATATTTCATATTGCTGTGTAGATGTGTACCATCAGTGAAATTCTTGAATTGCTGGGTATAAAAAAGAAAAGAAAAATAAAAATAAAAGGAGCCAACTGCAAATCTGAATCAATGTAGGTTATAATCTTCAATCAAACCTCCAACTGTAAATCTGCAAATCTGAATCACTGTAGGTTATAATCTTCAATCAAACCTCCATACGAAACTCAACAAGCAAGTTTATCATATCTGGACCTATATATGTTGCGCAGCTATATGTAGCTGCAAAGAAAGCATTGATTATCATCCCTTTCCAGACAAATGATAGAATGACCTATGGCATCGATGGGTTTTGTATATTTGTCCCCACCTTTTGAAAACACCAGTTGGTTTCAAGTACTTGATATGACTCTTGAGAAGTATCCTTTCTTGCAAGATTTGGGACATCATTGAGCTCCAAAGTCTTCTTGTATCCCACAACAAACAAGGGGTTGAGCCAACAGACTGTCATCAGACTCCAAACATTGGCTCTCGAATATGGAGTTAATTGATGAATATGGCTATTCCCATGTCGAGGATTTTTGCTCCATGTTAGTATGGCCATTATCAGAAACCCAATTAGGTGATGGGATTTTATTCAAAAGTGGCTGCTGAAGATCATCATGTTGGTGACAAGAAACAAGGTTCAATCTGCCTTGGAGTGCAATGCAAAACATAAACATGAATAGGGGAACAGGCAGAAAATCCATACAGACCTCATAGGGAAAAACTTTCGCTTGTTTTATCAGCAAAATCACGTCCATGGACAAAAGACTACAGTGGAATAAGAAGGATAGAGTCCACCAAAGACGAAGTAGGCTCGGTACCTTTTCATGGTGCAAGCAGAGAGAAGCGAGAAGCCATGCAACCGCTTCTGTAATGTTAATATGCAGAACCTTTGATTGTATTTTTCCGGTCTCTGGGAGTTCTCTATTCACAGACTCTGGAAATGTAGTGTCATAGTTTTGATCCACGAAAAATAATTAGTTCCAGATGAATCTGAGTATGAACAAGGAAATGAAAACTAGATGAAGAATACCAGCAACAATAGGGAGCTCCATGGCTTCGCTCTCAATGACTGCAATCGTGGTTAGAAACATAGAATATTGTTATTGTTGTAATTGGGATACACCTGCATTGACCTCCTTTCATGACTAGTAAACCTGTCAGCAAAGCATTCTTTGATGGTTTTCCGGTCCCATATTCTTGAATGACCCAAAATACACCAACCCAAATGATCTTTCAATTCACCCCACACCTGCTTAGAATAGGGACATGTAAGGAATAAATTATGCGAGGTTTGTACATGGGTCGAGCGGTTTAGTGCTAGGTTTGTTTTCTTTGTGTCCACTATTGGTCGATACTTGCGCTCAGATTATATTTTATTTTTTATTTTTTTAATCCCTCTGCCATGCCCTTCACGTTTGTCCACATATTTTTTATTATTCCTCGGACAAGTAATTTTAGGTTTCCCATAGTAAGAACTGCACAATCGAGAAAGGGACACGAGGCTTCAATAAAACCTAATTCTAGCGTTCCAAATTTTTCTTTGCGTAACGTTCTTTTTCCAAGTTACTTGGATTCCACGGATGCAGGGATGCATGGTGATCATTTTCTGTGCCGTAATAACTAAGCGTTTTAGTTGCTCTTTATCACATGCGTTATACCATGATGGTTATAATAGCTCTACGCTTATGGTTAACAGTCTCTTGCCAAGGTTCAAAACAGTCTCATCTCTGCCAGTTGTTTGAAAGATGCTGCTTTCATTATGATTTTCTAAGCCTGCCTATTCTTTTGTGCGCTATCATGTATCACATGCCAAGTGTCATAGAATTCTGCACGTTAAAATCACCCCTAGAGGCTGTCTGCGTTCATCCTATGCCTATGGTGGTTAGGGTTTCCCCGGCGTTTTGATGTCATCTCTGTAGAAATGGCCTCCTCCGACGTTTTTCAAGCAAGCACACAAGATTGCAGTAAGTCCATGGTTCCATCCTGTGCAACCCCTTCCTAAATGGTCATTATATATTGGATCCTGCAAAGATAAAGAATGAGTGGATCGGATGCGTACATTTAAACCTTCATTTATTATGTTTCTACCTGAGTGGAGGCGTCTCCAGGATGATGGACGGTAGTTTCGTAAGTAGTTACTACCAATATTTAAGTTATGCATGGTCCTCAACGAATGGTATCTAAAATTAGATTTTTTTTTACTTTTTCTTTTTAATTTTATTGATATACATATTTGAGAATCACAATAATGACCTAAACATTGCCCATCCACTGCTATGTAAATCTAATATGCAAATTATTTTCTTACCCTCCTTGCAAACTTCTTTTCAGTTTTGCAATCGCTGAAGCGTTGTAGTACTTTTGGTCCCTATAGATTTGAAATGAGTGTTTCAGAGAACGATAAGGGATCAATATGTGGCTAGATCTGTAGGTTTTGGTTGACAGGCCAGTACTTATAAGTTGAAGCTAGCTTTTGAAAAAATAGTTTTTACCAAAACTCAAAAGACAAATGCTCGTGTAGAAGGTAACAATGAGTTCAGGTGTTTGAATGTGGATGGACGACCCAAGTTAATTTGTGAGTTGACTCGTGTATTGAAATGCCATTCTTTAATAAAATGGAGCTGACCTGTTCAAGATTGGTTTTATCTTCAGGGTCTGAAATGATGGGGCATAGATATGTTAGCTGGAACAATATGCAGTGGAGAAACTTGGTGGAAAAGATATAAAAAAAGGGAAATAAAACGACACATTAAGCTTGGAAAGCTATTATACAACCTCGGTTCAAGTCTGAATATGCTTGTCTACAACTGAAATTGAATCAGAAGGCAGTCCATAGTTGGTCTTGAGTTCCATTTCAATTCTATGTAGAGTCTTCGCATTATTTTCTGAGAGATATCCTGCTTCAATTTACATTTCTCAGGCTGCTTGGATTGGTTATGGTAAAAGCAATGAGATTGTTCTTCTGTCTTAAGTTATCCAGACGAATATTTCAACTTGAAAAATATTATTACCAGGGTTCTCACACCGAGACTAGGGGTTCCTGAACCTGAACCCAACTTCTTAAATGTGGGATACCCAAGATGCACCATAGATACCCAGCTCAATGGTGGCACTAGGTATGTGAACAATCATAACAACCAACATTTTTATACAGTGTCACTGGATCTGCAGACCCAGAAATAAGTTTCCCAACTGTTCTCATCTGGCATTTTTCTTATGATATATAATTTATTCAGTTGGCACAGTGCCACAACTGCACCTAGAAAAACCCAGCTTCACAATATGCTTCAACAGAGCCATCCTCACGTCGGTAACTCAGCTTAAAACGTTTATAAGAGTATTTCATCATATATGATATATGTAATCCCAAGCAAAAGCATCAATCATCCTCTCAAGATTATATTTACTTCTCTTATATAATATGATTACTTACAGTTTTGGATGTTTTGAGTCTTGACTTCAAAATATTTTCCTATTCTATATTGCATTCTGCAAATTTTTACCTATTTAAGGCCTCAAGAAATGAAAAGAAGATGAGGTAGGAATCAAGTATGTTCCATTGACCTGTTTTAATTGTTCCATGTGGCATGACCACTGCTAAGTTTTAATCGTAGACGCAATAGCCTAACATATTGGATGATTTACACAACCATTCTTACATGTATCAAATGGTATGACAAACATAGGATGTAAATTGGAAGAATATTCACCAAAGCAGGCAGTGTGAATTAAAAGGTTTGGAGAACACAAAAGAGACATCAAAAGGCCAACCAGTTCTCCCAAACCGGTATTTTCATGACAATTGTTTCGTTTCCAATAGTTAGTTGTTTAAGGATTTTGCCTGTATCATAAAAATCAGTCCTCCAGATCAAGACCAAAGGTTTATCTTCAAAATCATTCTAACAATGAGAGAGGATAATCCAATGGTTGATAACTTTCAAAGGTTCATGATAGAGGAATGATTTGTAATTGTAATTCGAGTAAATATTTTAAAAAGGAATAGTAAAATCGAGTCTTCTGTGGATTAAGGTTCTTTGGGGGTAATATATTGACATTATTTATACGTGCTTTAGAAATAAAATATGTTGGAGGATTCAACTAACAACTGCTGTCAAAAGTAGCTATTGTCTGCAATCACATTGGCTTCACCTTGTTGTGTAAGATCCTCCTGTCGGTCAAATAAACCCTTTTGTTTTTTTTCACAATCGCGTCAAACAAATCGTTTAAGGTACCGATTTACAAAGTATGGGGGTGCTTCTCATGCTTGTTCCTGAGCCATTGGTATACAGCATATGCTGCCAAGGCTACAAAGATACAAGACAATGAAATCCCATGTGATGACTAGGGTCCGTATTCTAGACCATAATGCATACATGGTGATTTTCACAGATAGCAAACTAGCGACACTCTTTCATCTGATTCTGTCAAGGACAAACAATTGTCACCCAAATTAAGGGATTTGGGGAATATGCTGTCAAATCTTACATCCAAACTCCCTCGGTGATAGGAGAAAAGGTCACTCTTTAGAGGTAAGTAGTTGGCCTCTAGGTTGATTTATTTATGTGATTTGTACCTTCACAATTAGATTAGCTTACAGTGCAAGTGTTCCTCAAAGCCTATGGTTCCTTACCAAACAAACTCTTCACAACGATAAACTAATGATCTCTTCAACGTTTTCTTTAGGTCTCCCATGGATAAATGCAACATTTTGGGATCTACTCTAGGCTATCGTGTATGACTTTTATGCAACAAAAACTACTAAACAATTACCATGAAAACAATGAAATCCAATATAGCAAGAGAGACTAATAAAAACTCAAATTTACTCATCTTCTTAGGAACCAATGAGTGTTTATGGTGTCTCACATGAAGCTTTCACGATGATAGTAACATTAACAAAACGCCAATGGGTACACAATGGATATGCCAATCTTTTCTCCTTTGATATACAATTCTATGACCTTTATAACTTATGGTTGTCACACATAGTTTCTCCACTCAAGTCAACTAATAGTAGCATGCTACCACTACCATGTCTCACTCCCATCCAAAATTAGTAGGATATTTTGAGAGTTTTCTAATGAATTTCATATAAGCACAAGCACATGGGAGCACATGGGTGCATTCCCAACAAGCATGCCCTCCACCACTTCTAAAACGTTTGGCTCACTATTGAGGAGCCATGAAGTCAGATAACCAAAGGATACTAAGCTCAATGAAGACCGGCTTAACTATGTTATTCTAGGAGAAACACATAATCCACAGCTTCCGTGTCTCATGGGTGTCATTAAGCTTGCATATACAATCTCTCATAACATTATTTCACCATCTAGAAAGCCAAATAGAGCCGGTATTAAAGTCACACTCCCTCCAAGTCTTGTCATTGCATTCTTTATCATCGAAATCGTTGTCCTCCGTGTCAACTAGCATTAAGTTTCCAGCTCTCCGAGAATGCATAACCATCCTCATCTTAGGGGTGTACTTGTTGATATTTAAAGTGTTTAGAGCCACTAGAGCGAGGGAGTGAGAGAACTCATGTGCATAAAAGTGTTTTTTTTCTCTTGACTATAGTATTAAGTAGACTCAAGCTTATGACACATGGATTGGTTCTATTAATTCATGTTGATACTGAGTTAGTATTTATAGTTTCTTATGGTTTCTGAAGTCAGAAGACATATGTTGCATATTTTATGATAATCCTAAGTTTTGCATGATACTACTCAATTGGTAATTTATAGTTTTATTTATGGAATCTTGAAAAGTAAGTTATGTGGTACATGATATGGTGTTATTACATATTGTTTCTTAGAATGATGCCTTATAGACATGTGATTCATGGTCATGCATTATTCATGTGAAATTTGATGTTGTTATTTCTAACCAATAAATTTATAGCCAGGGGTTGTGCATGTGATACTTCTTGATATTATTCATAACGTGTAGACCTAAAATAATATTATAGCTTATCACTGCATCTAGAGATAAATGACATTTGGCCACAAATGGTATGAAAGCATGTTGTGCTTAATGTTGGTATTTTACAACTCTGTTATGTGTTAGTGAAGAATAAGAGATTATATCAGATATTTGGTATGACATGATATCGTTTCATGGTAACCCTTATTGCTCCCCGTAGAATGCATATTTGATATGATGATGGATTATGTGAGTTGTTACTCCATGTTGATAGTACTAATGTTGAAATATGGTAGCTTATCATGGCATATTAATGAGATGCTTAGTGAAATTATGAAAGTATCATGACCAATTATGTTATAATGGTAGCACAGGGCACCTAAATGCATTAGATGTTAAACTTGGCATGACTTATTTTGACAATGGCTTATGATGCAATGTATTGCAATATGAATTGGTGGCTATACATTCTTGTTAGCACATGATTCAAGGTTGATCCATGATATTATTATATTGAGAAATGGTTACTAATTACTATTCATTATGGAAAGTGCCAGTTGTTCTAGGTGATCCACTCAAATAGCCTAATGAGGCTAAGTATTCTATGATTTCGTGGGAGCCCATAACCACGAATGAGAATGGCCACTATAAATATATTATGGGCTGGGGGACAAGCCCAACAATTAGCTCTATGCCAGTAGTGCTTGAATTTTGTACCAAAAGTTGGGAAGGTGGCAATGCCATAGATACATCCTGGAGAACTTCTGATGTGACCAGGGTCCACGGTTGGAGACATACTCACCGGGAGGGAGGTTTATGTAGAAGGACTTCTGATGCCTGGGGCTAGTGCCTTGAGGGTGTTGTGGAGGATGTTTAGGCTAGCCTTCTGAGATGCTTGGGGTATAATGATCTCGATATTAGGATCGGGGTATCGGGAACCAGATGTCGGCTAGTACCGATGAGGCCATATTATTACCAGAAGTTGGGAAGGTGGCAATGCCGTGGTAACTTCCTGGGGAACTTCTGATGCCTACTGTATGATCCACGGACAGGTTACAGTAGAGGGCCCGTGCCATGGTGAGCGGGACCATCCGGAGTTGGAGGGGAGGTTTATGGAGGTTGATCGGATGGTATGATTCTCAAGGAGAGGGTGAGTAAGGAAAGAGGAAATAAAAAAGCACACAGTTATTAATTATTAATTAATTATCTAATATTTTTGTATGTATGATGCATGATTGTTAATATGGTTGCATACTAGACTCATAGGGAATTACTTAAGAGCATGTTGTAACTTAGGGCGTTTGATTGTATTAGTGTGGTTTGGAGACTTTTATGTGGTGACCACACATATAAATCTCTAAACTTCACAATAGTATTAGCTACCTATATACTATAGTATTTACTTGATTGATTGATTGAATAAGTATTGTATTTATTGCTTGAAGATTATAACTTCGGGACAAAGTTTCTTGAAGGGGGGAAGTATGTAACAACCCTCATATATGAATATAGGGAATATTTGATATAATATGATATAATGTAATATAGTATAATGTAAATAATCAAAAGAAACATGAAAAAGAAGTAACGGAAAACAAATTTTGCATAAAGATAGAAATTAAATAAGAAATTGAGAAATTGAGAGAAAGAGGGGATAAAAGGAGGAGGAGAAGTGAAGAGAGGGGTTTTTTTGTCTTTTGGAATTTTGGAAGAGGAGCTCTGGAAAAGAGGAGAGCAAGATAGCACTGGCATAGGGTTAATTTTTGGGGGCTCAGGGGCCTCAGCCATTGTCTGGGGATTGGTTGGGTGGAGAGTCGTCCCCCCGCCTTCAGTTGCACTATTGGAGCTGTCAAGGTAATAGTAGCTGCTAGGTCATCTAACCAGATATGGTTCCTTAACTTTCATAGCATATTTTCTGTTATTATTGATTAGATCCACATTCTTTTCCAAATCTTATATGCATGTTGTTCTTGTTTTTTCTCTGGATTTTATAATATTTTACATGTTATCAGATTCTTGTGTTGGTTCATAGATCTACATGCATATTGAATATTATTTTGTTATTTAGTGGGTTTTATGAGTTTTATGGTTGTTACACTTGTTAAAATGCCAAACAAATGAAAACAAAATGCATAAAAAACACATAAATGGAAATAGGAGCGATTTATCTCCTCCTTGGCACTGATGGCTCTTCGAATGGTGGATTGTAGCTCCCGAAATCAATGGTTGAAGATCGAGGTAGTTTCTCCCAATTTCACCCAAGTTTTTTAAATTTTACAAATGAACTAATTCTTTGGTGTTTTTAGGGTTATCTTTGGCGTGTTCTTTATCCAGGGGACCATATACTTAACATTGGTGGTACTTTAAGTAGGTATGTTTCTTTTTAACTTGAATATAGGATAGGATTCCCTCCATTGTACATTTTACATCATGTCCCTCATTTTTTAACTTAGGTCATCTTTGTGAAATTACAAAAATTAACTTCCTTTTCCATAGTATATGTCGTAATTTTATATTTAGAGCCTACCTGTCCCATGAGCATCTTAAATTTGATCATGTCTTCCATTGATGCTCATGCTACTTTCATTTTTAGGATTCGGGAGTCCCGTTGTAGCATTGCCTGACTTTGCAATGGAACTGCATTGTTTCCTTCACATCTTTTAATGGCCATTTCCTATAGGGGGTCTCCCGTCATAGAGTCTTCTTTAAGTTGTTTGCAGACTCTTTAAAAATTGAAAAGATTGTCGAGTACACTTATCCTTTTCACACTCGTTAAACAATTTGAAAGTACATCCATCTGGTATAAGTTTAACCATTTTCCGAACCATTTTGGATTATTTATGAAAAAGGAATACTCTAGTTATTTGTCCCTAGAAGAGTTCTTTCACTGTATTATTTTACACTTTTTCAGACGGTAAAGACTAGATTTACAAAAAATACCACTTCAGAGTCTTCTTTAAATTTTTAGACTCTCTAAAATTGAACATTCCAATGAGCACTAATTATTCTAGGCTTGATAAATCCACGGTTTGGTGTTGCTCAAATTGTAATTGTATATGCATTTATCCTGCTTGTTCTTATGGGCCTAATATTGGCTTCCATGCTTTTATCTTGTTTGTAATCCTTCATCCCTTATCTCATTTTCACTAATCCTTGTATCATTTTTGCTTTTGCAACCTGAACACCCTTTTGTACCGGGAAGAAACATACCTACAGTATCACTATCCTGCTCATATTCCTTGCATTATGCTCATACTCCTTGCATTATGCATAGGTTTCTTCCATGCGCTTGGAACTAGTTCGCTTTCCCTGAAACTATTTTCTTCCCATGTACTATAGCATTCTTTTTTTCTTTTTTTCGGGCTTTAATAAATGAGGAAAGACAAAAAAAAAATATTCCAAAAAGACGAACAGGAAAGATTCATATTCTTACTTATCATGTTGTGCTTATGTTCAAGGGAAGTATTCTCCTAAGTCGGACATTCCTCAGAACTCTTGAATTCAGTTTTCATCCTTCCTGTATCAAGTATGTCTCAATATCATCAATCTATTCCAAAAAAAATTATCCTCTTGCTACTACCTCGTGTTAGATGATGGGGGATGCCCTAATTCCATCCTTCCAATAGTTCACATCCCATCGAATCCAAAACCTCTATTATGGGATTGTGATCCGAATTCCTTTTAGTACCTTGGATATTGCAGTCATCAGTGGAAAGTTTTCATTACTAACAACTGTAGGAATACATCAATATCCCCTGATTGTTAGAGTCTGCGAGTGTTCGACATCAAGACTTGTATTCACACTTGTTAGATTGTACTAGGCACCTTTCCTCTCATTATCATTATCGATGAGTTGGCTTGTGTGTGTTAATGGTATACATTAATGATCGATAATCACACAATGTCTTACTATGTTTGACCTAAAGACACTTATTCACATAGTTTAGACTCGTACCAATTACAGTTGGTTTGAAGACCTTGAGTTTGTATATAGTATCACATCAATATGCTATGACTTGGGTTGCATTGGATTGCCCTTATTTTCTGGCACTGATTTTGAAGAAGATCGCTATGTTCATTCATATTTCCAGATATCTTAATTTGATACTGAGACATATATCCACTTTGTATCTTCATGACTATGTTCTACTTTTGACATGGATCCACTTTGTATCCACGTGGCCATTATCACTGCTTCTACATTTGTTGAGTCTATTATGTACTTGATGTCGCAACCATTTTTTTTTAGCATGGGTATGCCTGCCTCAGGAAGAGAGTTCTAACTTGTCCTATTATTGGTTCACTTCCTATGGATAGTGGTTGATTACTTCTACCAAGTCTACCATGCACATACTCCATATTTATAATGTATTCCATCCATCAATTGTCCTTTGGACCTCACACATTAGGGAGCATCTGTTATAGCATGATTTTCCACATCTTCGCAACATGGATATTTTAACTAATTTACATCATTGCAGAACCCCTTACCCTATTATGGTTCAAACCCCATTATCCCTCCTTAGTCAAACATTCAAAAATCCTAATTTTATACACGGGTCCGACCTGTGTGTGACTATACCGTGTCCAAGCGACCGTGTTGTAACTAAACTATGTCACTTTTGTTTTGAAGGTAAAAAATAAAATAAGTTTCAGGAAACATGAAAAACTGTTTCACAGTTATTCAATCGTCCTTTTCCCGTTAATAACTATGGAACTTCCCTAACTGCCTCCCCAAAAGTATAAAAGAGGCAAGAGGAAGCATGACATTAAGAATAATTTGGGTAGACATTAAGATGACCTAGTTGCATATTGAGAAGAAGACCTTGTTGTTGAATTGAGAAATTCGGTATGTATAACTGAGCAGAGAAGTTTGCCAGAGTTTCAAGCCAATAAAGAGTAGAACTGAAATAATGGACAGAGAAATTTAGTGGTGGAGATGAGTATTATTTCAAGGTTTCTTGAGAACAGGATATCGTGGAATGTTAGTTGAGGTGAAGTAGATATTGACTATGACTGAAGCGGATTGAAAGTGAATGTGAGTTTGAGAACATTGTAGACATATTTTGTAGCTTTTTTCCTTGGGAGTCTAAGCCTCCATTCATTTAAAGCTGATAAACCTAGAGGGTTGGATCCCTTCCAATTATAGCTGGAAAAACAAGGAAATCAAAGCTTCCTATCAGTTTTAGCTGAAAAAGAGAGTGAGGGTTGGATCCCTTCTAGTCGTAGCTGGAGAATAGGGGTGTTGGAGCATCCCATCAATTGTAGCTGATAAAACAAGGAGGTCGGAGCCTCCAAAAAATTGTTGTAATTAATCTACACTTTATTATTGTGTTTTCATATATCTTGTGTACTATGTTGATACATTGGTGCTTGAATTATCTGTTGAAATAAATCAGTTAGTAAAACTAATAGGTAAAGGTAAAAGTGAAAATTAGCAGAAATATTGATTCACTCCCTCTCAGTATCTTGGTGTGCTATGCATCACAGTTTTATGAATTTGACCTTAAGGATCCAGATTTATCTGTGTGCCTGGATGATGACCACAACATAACAATTTCGACTTCAATCCTGCTCCTATCCATCCTCAGGTTACACACCTTCAAAACCCACTAAACAAATATTTTTTCAAAATTGAAGCAGAATGAGTCCACACCCCTCACTAGAAATCATGAAACATTCATAAATGGTGTTGAAATGACACTAGTTTTGGCCAACTTTGAATTAATCTACTCTTGTTATGGCCAAAACAAAATTTTGGCTACACACTTTTTTTAACTTTTCAATTTTTTTGCTAACATGGTGTTGACGTGTCCTAACATGTACATGCTGATGTGTTAGATAGTTTCAACCTGTCACCCCATAACGCTACCAATTCATCCCCCCATAGGCTTCCAAATTACCATAACACTTAACCCTAGGTCATTGACGGTTTCTCATTACCAAAATTGGTTAACGGCTCATTGTGAAAGCGGTTTTGGAAAAATCTCTTAGGGAGTAATTTTCAATCAAAAGATGACACGTGCTCAGGTGGTTTTAATCCCAATGACTCGCCCACCCATTGTTAACCATTGTGCACATTTTCATGTGTTACGAGCCACGGTCATTGATCTCCCCTACCATCCAAAGTTCATATATTCATCTACCCGCTATTAACCATCCTACTAGTTGTTGATGTAGTGTCAACTACAACCATTGATCTCCTTGGATACCCAACGGTTGGATCTATGTCTGCCTTTATGCCCGTCACATGCAGTCATTGGTGCATGAGAACGATGTGGCAGGTCCACATGGTTCCTTTCACCGACATGGCTTGTCCACATGGCACGGATGGGTCCCACCTTAAAATTACCAAAATTTCAAATTTGTATGAGATTTTAATTCGGCAATAAGGGCATTTATTCGAGATTATGTCTACCCATTTATTTGTCTCTTAACATAACCCAATTTCCATAGAATTGTTTTTCAATTTATGCATGTAAGTGTTGATTTTCGGCCCATATAGCTCCAATGTTACAAGTAGAATCTCTAATACCACTATGTAATATCCCCTACACTAAATCAGACCAATGGGAAGGGACATTAACTAACTATACGCTTCTAAATTTTGCCCCATAACCATAATTACAAATTCAATGTCTAAAATGCATGTGCCTATATGTAAATAAAAACACAGCAAAAATAAACTCAATCCACACACACACAGCATGAAATTACAAGCTTAATTATCATAGACATATAAATAAAAATATTGCATACTCAAATACAAAATAGTACTTATCTTTAAACAAAGAAGATCCAAGAAAATAGTTGTGTAAGAGTGATTTTCCACCCATTTGTAGGCATTATGTTCAGCATGTACTATTTCTACTAAGAGGCCACCCCCAAGTTGGGCTATGAGGCCACCAGGGAAAAGGAAACACCTACAAGATTCTCTCTCTCATCCCACAACTTGTTATGCTCTATGTGATTAGCTAAAAGTTCATCTAGAGCTCTACATGGATTTCACTAATCCATCACATCCATGGCACTCCTTCAACTACTCCACACAACACAAAGAAGGCATTTCTCTTCATTGATCCATAGTTCCCTCTGGAAATCCAACCCTTCCAATGCTTACCAAAGTGTGCAGTAAGAGTCCAACCTATTCTATGATATTGGAGAACATACTGCAACATTAATTCATGGATTCCCAAACATCCAAAAGTAGTAGAACTCAATGGATAAAGGTTCTTAGATTTCCCAACCTCTATGATGACCTGCAGCCATCTATTTTTCCTATAAATCTGCATCTCTATCTCCAAATTTGAATTTTTGGGTTAAAAAACAGTCTGGTAATGGATAGAACAACAATAGGATCAAAACTCTATGTATTGTAGAAAATTTCATGAGAGGATGATAGAATGAGTGTTGACTCCAAGGGATATGAGATTATGGCAAGAATACAACTGAAATGGATTCTCACCATAGAAGAAAAGGACTTTTGGCAATTTACATAACTATCACAAACCCCATGCTTCAATAATTGCATGAAGTGGCGTTTTCCACCAACCTCATACATGCACTCAATAATTGTATTTAATAGGAAAAAGGAATTAATTGGATCATTTAAAGAACATGGCATAGTTTGGATGAGTTCGAAGGTTGACTCGACAACCAAGGATTCAATTTCCCATAGGCCCCACTTTCCTCTTTCCCTCTAAAGGAATCATAGCCCCTCTAGTGGTCTTTGCACAACCATCTTGGACCATTTTGTTAATTTACAACATAACATTTACATATATTTTGAATTGACATGATAACCCAAACATAACGTCCAAATAAAAATATTTGTGTCATACATGCCTAGTTATTCATAGTCGGTCCTTGTCCTTGAGCTCCGAACTAGGAATCCATACTAGCATATTTACATCATTTTGATTAAATACATTCCAAGTCAAAACTATGGGTATTACAATTGATCTCCCCTATGTAAATATATGTCACTTTGTTAGCATGCTTGGTTGGATTCAAATTTATCGTTGATGCTAGTGGGGTTGTGTTCCAGTCAAGAAGATCATCCTTATGAGTTTCCCACCATATTGAGGTAGTCCCTCTAGGTGTTGTGTCCAAGCAGTCCATGCGATATTCTTCCACAACTAAGGAGTCAGTTTTCCTTAGCAACTTATTTAGGTCATTTGTTCCATCATACATTGACGATTCATTTATTTCTACTCTAATCCATTAAACTAATTTAATCATAGTGTAGTTTTTAGAAGAGAGTTCGTGTTGCCTGTTTTGTTAGTTATCCCAAGCTTCTTCTAGGTCACTATCAAAATAGTGGATGCTTCTCCAATGTATCGATCCTTCTATTGTTGGGTTCACATAGTCTTCCCTCTTTCCTGCTGTCAAAGAATATATGTTATCCATAACATCCCTTACCATATTCTCATGTACTAGATCAATGTATCGAGGTCCTTGGTGTGGGTCTAGAGATTGTGTCCCCCTCATATTGTCAACTTCAAAGTTTATCGTAGTGTTTTTCAAGTCAATCACTCCATATTTTTCATAATCCCACTCTATTCCTAGTAACACTAGTTAAGGATCAGTTCCGCCCATAATCTCAATTAATTCAAAATACATGGTAGTTTTGACACCTCTGAAATCAACTTCAACATTCTCCAATCTGTCAATTGGGAATAAATGGTACTTGTTCACTCTCCTTAACTGAATAGTGGAATAGACAATAGGTGTAGATCCCATCGATTTCCAGGACTTCTTTGGGATGATATTCACATCAAATACCAGGTCCAACATTACGTTCGTAATGTCATAACAATGTACTTATGCATCAAGACATAATTCTCATCTAGACCTATTCTTTTGTCTCTTTTGTACCATCTAAAGGTTTCTTTTAGGGATTAGAGAACATATTTCTCCATCCGTTTATGCAACCTCCTGTGGATTATGAAGTGCTATGCATAACTTCTGAGTGGCGCTTTGGTCTTCCAATATATTTTAGTAGGGTGAACCACAAAGAAACAGAATCATTTCCCTTGTCATTACATGTTTCTTCCCCATCATTTCTTATTGTGTTATCCCTCCTATATGTTACAACTTGAAATGACACCTCTCCGTCCGTGACGACACTTGCTTCCCTTGGTCGCATGACGACACTTCTTGAGATCAAGTTAAGTCACACAACAGGACATTTGTGGATGGAGGAGTCATTTAGGACACTAAAAATGGTTGAAATTACCTCATTCTTGACCCATTTGATGTATATGACCCTTAGGAACATTTTTCCAGACCAAACCATCTCCTGAAAATGAGCAGAAAAGCATGTTTTTGGCCATTTTTCAATATGAGCGCGACTCCACTGTTGAAATAGTAGCGTGTGTACATGACTTTGTCTCATTTAAAGTAGTTCCCATTGCCATGTGTACGCGACTTTGTCTACTATAGAGTAGCGTACACCCCTGTTTTGGTCAAAATCTCGAAATTCTAGTAAGTTAAGTTGGTTGGGAAACCTCTTGAGTGGTTATAACTTCTTTTCCTCTTCCTCATTGACTATATAAGGAGGGTAGAAGGGTCATGTGAGGGGACTAAGCCCAATTACAAAGTTATGCTGGAGGAATGAAGACCCTCATCCCCTCTCTTGTGCTTCAGTTTTTGTAAACCCTAGTACAATTGCTTAGAGGCTGGGATCTTTGGAGAACAGAAGCAGGAGACCTTGAATCTAGGTTTCGTGAAGTGCCAAGCTTGAAGGAAGGTATAATTGTATGTACCTGCTTTCATTCATTAATAAAGATCAGACATTCTTCTCTTTCCAAATATGACCTATTAATGTGTCTTAGATTTGATTACTATTTGATTATAGTTTGATGTCTTGTTATGTCATGGATATCAGTATTATATATGTAGTCAAATGTGTTTGAGAAAGGTATCAAGTTGTTTTGCAGGTCTGGGCATTGCGATAATGGATAAGCATTGAAGAGCGAGGGAAGCAAAGCTAGGATCAACCTTCTGAATAAGGTGCCTACATTTCTAAACCCTAATCTCTTCATTTATTTGGTGTACTTGCAGAATGATTGTAAGTCTATCTTTATCACCGTAAGTTGGTAGTTTCTCCCCTAAACTATAGGTGCATTTTCCCCACAACATAATGGCGACTCCGCTGGGGAAAACCTAACTGCTTAGGGGTATCCAAGGTCATTTCTTTAGTCTTTTTTGATGGTCTTTGTTCATTTTATTGATTAGGATCAGTTAGTAGGCTCTATTTGACCCTCCTTAGCTCTTACAGACCCTTCCCATCCCTTACAAACCCTTGTGGACCCGGGTGTGGTGGTTTTAACCCCATTTTTCCAACTTTTTCCACCTATACGCTACTGTTTGTACCACATAGTAGCGCCCATACACTACTTTTCCTCTACACAGTAGCGCCCATCCTGCTATGGGCGCTAGTTTCCTTCATACACAGTAGCGCTCACAATCTAGGTTTGATTTTTTTTTTTGAGTTTTTGGGTTGTGGACCCAAATCTGGGGGCTGTGGCTGCATTTTTTGGGGTCCCTGATGACCCTAGGTCTGAGTTAAACCACTGTAAGTGGTCTCCCATCCTTGTACTGATCCTACATTCATGATTTGAACCTCTTTTGATCAATTTGGGCTTGTTTGGAAAGTTTTGGGGTTTGTTGACCCAAATTGGGGGGTTGTGGACCTGTTTGGTGTTTTGTACCCTAATTTGAGTCTGATTGAACTTGCTTGCCCTATTTCCACTAGATTTGAAACCTCTTGAGTCTTCTTGACCCTATTTGTATCTATTTGAGTGAAATTTCTCTTTTAGGTTGGTTTCTTATCCTCCCTTATGCTTTTAGTTTTTCTTTTGTAGTGAAAGCTCAAGTGTTTTGGCTGTTGTGCAAGATCTTGTTTGCATTTGTTTATGTGTAGACCTGACTTTACCAAACCATACTTCTTTGTAAGTCATTTGCTTCGTTTGGGTCTAAAAGTAGTTTTTGTACTCTTTTCCCAATGGTTGGCATGCTTACATCAATAAGAATTTGAAAGTCATATTTGGTAGCTTTTATTGTTTCATAAAGAGAACTTGAAAGTTTATTTGCTTTGCTTTGATAGTAGGTTAGTTTCAGTTTTTGTTTCTTACCTTTGAAAAGCATAAAGAATTTTGATTCATTTTCTGAATAGAGTACCTTGCAAGTGGCTTAAAAGATTTTAGAGTGTTTTTCATCAAAAAGAACAAGTTTTCTTTTGCATACCTAGTTGCTTGAGTAGCTGCATTCTTAGGTTTTGAGTTTATTTTTGTACATTTAGACTTTATTTTTACCTTTTTTTGCATTCGAAAGATTAAAAAATTGCATTTGCACATGCATTCTAGATCAGAATTTTAAGACTTGCATTGAAAAGAAAAAGATTTGTTTGGTGGTAAATATTTCATTTTCAGTACTCTATCTCTATTATAACCACTCTCACACACCCACTACCTTTTTGAGTAAGCAAGTAACCTTTAAAATGAACTAGTAACATTTTTTCTAGGTTACACTACACCAACTATTCTTGGTTAGGATCTTGGGTTTAAAGCACCATAAACCACCCAAGATCACACATTACGCAAAAATCGTAGTGAGACTATCATAGGTAAACCCACCTCACTCAAAACTTGCCTGGGATCTATGCAGTAGGTCATTGTGAGATTAGATTGTTGGGAATACTCCTCCTACTTTCTGTTCGAGCATATGCCAGGATCAAATTGCGTATTGGGGACTCTTTCGAATTTCGGGCTTAGCTACCCTGCCCACGCTTTCCGGATTCGACCGATGACTGTTCCCCCAGGAGTTTTCAGTGTTGTGGTATCCTTAGTATATGACTCTAGGTTCATACACAGGTGACAGGAGAGGGTATATCTGTTGTACCTAGGACAGACGTGGGAGGAAATCCCTTGCAGTTCTTTGGGAGGGCGGTTGGGTGATTCCAGCGCTTGCACCCTTAGTCATTGTATTGTGGACCCCGGGTAACTGTCCTTCATCCTTCGTTGATCTGTTATGGGCCATCATCATCCCAGACTCTTCTCCGGAAGGAATCTGTTTGCCTGGTTTGATTTACCTAGGACCTTTTTTAGTGGTGTGCTCTTTGTGCTACTTATTTTTTTTAGTTTGCCTTAGAGAACTTCTTGTTCATTTGAGCAAGAAACTATGTCTAGCATTCCAGCGAGTACCAATCAAGGTACCCCTGTTCCGGGGGATCTTTGTGTTGTTCCATTCATTGGAAACATTAGTTCTCCCTTAATGGCTACTCTGAATCTTCCTGGATTCACTATTGGGCTGTCGGTTTGGTTGTTTTCCACTCCGAATGCCTTGCATGCTCTTGACGCTTCTTTTGTGAGCACCTCAAATCAAGAGCATCAGAACCCTGTGCCTCCCTTGCCAGTAACATCTTATCCTCCTCCTTCTACCTCATGTGGTGAAAGTAGCAATACTAGTAACCAGCAATCTAAAAGGAATAGACGGAGGAAGAATGGGAAGAAGATGCCAAAACATGGGGGCAAGCACCCTGCCTCTGCAAGTCATACAGGGGGCACCTACCCAACCTCTGGAGGTCATGCTGGGAGAAAACTTTTAGTCACTGAAAATCATACTGAAAGTTTGTCTTCAACCACTGTCAATCATGTTGAGGACACGTCATTGATAATTGATAGTCATATTAATGACAAGTCACCAGTTCCTGTGAGTCATACTGGAGACACCAGATCAGCCACTACAAGTCATGCTGAGGGAGTTGACGTTGTCAACAAACCAAACAAACAGAAGCTTAAGTTCCCTTGTAATTTTTGCGAGGGAGATCACCTTACTTACTTGTGCCCTTTACTTCCAGAAGTGCAAAAAGTGTGGTCCTTAGTTCAAAAGTCTGATGCTTCTGAGCAACCAGCCTCTGTGAGTCATGCTGGGGGCAAGCTTTCAGCCAATGCTAGTCATGTTGAGAGTACTGACATTGTAAAGGAGTCTAAACCTATAGGATGGAAACCAAAGTTCCCTTGTAAACTTTGTAAGGGAGATCACCTTACTCACCGATGCCCTGTCATTCCAGAGGCACGAAGAGTGTGGTCCATGTCTGAAGGAACCTCTGTTCCTGAGTTGTCTATAGATTTCCTGCAGTCAGATCAACCTTTGGTTGATAAAGTGGTTGAACCAATGCAATCTTTGGTCGACCCCACTCTTCCTTCGGAGAGTGAAGTGATCGAATCGATGCAATCTTCGACCGATCCCATCAGTCCTTCGGAGATTGATGCACCTACTACTGAAGTCTTCTGCATTACCAGTTTGGATGTTCCTGAAAAAGGGGGCACTTCATCTATGCCATGTGAACCCCTACCAAGCCCTAGGATTGTTTCCTTTGATTGGAATAGTCTAGCCGAGCCTCGTCTTCCTTCTTCGACACCTTTCCAGATAAAGGTTGATATCGGGAACCATACGGTTGACCGATGCATTGTTGATGAAGGTGCTTCTGTTAGTATCTTATCCGCATGCTTGGAAAGATTTGGGTTTCCCTAATGTTATTCCAGCTGTTAATTGGTCATTGACCTTCGATAAAAGACCTAGTGAACCGTTTGGATTCCTCCGTCAGGCACCTGTTACTTTGGGTGGAAAAATAGTCTTAGTTGATTTTATGGTTTTAAAGGACCCTATGGAATTTGATATGATCCTTGGGCGTGATTACATTTATGCTATGCATGCTGTGGTGTCTACGCTTTTTCGTGTGATGCATTTCCCTCATAACGAAAACATTGTCACCATCGACCAGCTTGCATTCGTTGATCCTCCTTATTACCCAACTGTAGACCAGTCAAGTCCCTCGTCATTAGGCACTACTATGTCACATGGGAATGTTGTGGCATATTGTTCCTTGAGTTAAAATGCTACTGAGAAGAAGTCTATGAATTCATGCTTACCTTCTCGGGACTTGGTCCCATCTTTTGACCAAGTGACACCTCCATCTAAATGTTTAGATATGTGTTCTATCTGGGATGATATACTTCCTTCTGATGAAGTTTTCCTAGAGTCCATAGTACAGTCTGCCATTCATTTAGATGTTGATCCAGTCGCAGTAATGTCCAGCCTCGGTTTGACCTTAAAGTCTGATCTTCCTACTATTGAGTCTTTGGACTCTCCTATAGATCCGCAAATCGGTGTTCCTGCTGAGTTTGATTTGGCTTCTAGAATTTTCAACTCCCATGATGATGAATTTGTTTCTGTAGATTCCATCATGTCCTTCAACTTTGATCTTCATCCTGAAGTTGATCTTGTTGATTGTAATTCCTCGGGATTGGGTACCATAGAGTCTTCATTTGAAAACTCTGCCTTGTTTATGCCTGCTGTTGATGATAGTGAAGTTGAAAGTATTTCTACCACAGTGACTTGTATCGGGTCTTTCCTTACATATGTTTGAGATATGATCCTGGTACTAATGTTTCTTGGAGACAGGATTCTTAGCTGGATGTATACTTGCTTACTGGTCCTTTTCGACACTTTGTGCAACCATGTCAGGTATATTCGGAACCTTGCATATAGGTTTAGGCTTCCCCGCTGTTATGTTGCATTTGAACCTTTTGCCATCTGAATTCGCCATAGGGTCGAACCTGTTGGATATTGGTGTGTTAGCCATCTCTTTATGCATTGTGCACCAGTCCGACAGTAGAGCCTACCTAACATGGGTCACCCTAGTCAGCACCCTTATGCCATTCTGGTGCCCATGCTGAGTTTTTCTCATAGGTTCAGGAGCCTTTTTAGATTTACCATGACTTTGAGAAGAAGCCTCATATCTTTCTTCCTCATATATTTCTGGCCATCCCTGATAAGGCTCCCATATTTGTGTTCAAATTGCATATGCATCTATTATGATCCCGCTTGCGCTAATGAGCCTGAAGCCGGCTTCCACGCTTTTAGCCCGTTGTATAAGCCTCCATCTCTGATCTCATTTTCGCTAAGCCCTGTATCATTTTGCACTCACAATTTGACACCTTTTACCCGGAGGAGACACACCCTGAGTGTACTTATCTTGCTCATGTTCCTTGAATTAGGCATAGCTTTGTTCCATGCGCTTGGAGCTAGTTTTGCATGTCCCTGACACTCGTCTCCTCCCAAAGCGAGCATTCTTCTTTTACTTCGAGCTCGTTAAAAATAGTAAGTAGGTTTCGAGCATTCTTCTACCTTTACTTCGAGCTCGTTAAAAACAGTAAGTAGGTTACGAGCATTCTTCTTCCTTCACTTCGAGCTCGTTAAAAACAGTAAGTAGGCTATGAGCATTTCTTTCATCTTCACTTCGAGCTCGTTAAAAATAGTAAGGAAGTTATGAGCATTTTCTGTATCTCCTTTGAGCTCGTTAAAAACAGTAAGGAGGTCATGAGTTTACTTTTTTGGACTCGTTAAACCTTTACGGAAAAGATCCCTATGGAGTTCTTTTAAGCCCTTTTCAGACTCCTTAAATAGGAAAAGTTTGCCGAGCATAGTTGTTTTTTCGGGCTCGTTAAAATAACTGAACCGACATCCACTTAGGTATAGAATTACCCCTTTTCCGGGCCTTGGTGGATAATTTACGAAAAAGGTATACTCTAGGTATACTCTTGTATGCGCTAGAAGAGTTCTTCTTCCATCATTTTACACTTTTTCGGGGAAGGAGACTAACTTTACGAAAAAGGACCTTTGGAGTCGTCTTTAGGGTTTTCAGACTCTCGAAATGTGAAAACACCAAGCGAGCATTCACCTACTCGGGCTCGATGTGAAATCCACGAGATAGGTGTATAGAGGACTGTTTAAGTTTTTCAACTCTATAAGCAAGAAAACACCGCCGAGCACAGACCAATCTGGGCTCGATATAAAATCCACGGATAGGTGTATGGAGTTTTCTTCTAGGTTTTTCAGACTCCTTAAATATGAAAATACCGTCGAGCATGCTTTAGTTCTTTGTCAAGCTCGTTAAAAATATGAAAAAGGAAAGGGAAGGGAAGAATGTTAAAATATCTTTCAATATGATGGAAGCAAGTCAACTATCTCCTTGAACAAAGCACCTGTTTTGAGTCTATCAAACAAGTTGGGTTCTAGTGTTGGCCTTAGGGTAAACTTGATCTCAGAGTTCTTACTCCTCCGTTTGGTTAGTCTTACAATCATATGGAGAATCTGTTAATGTCTCCTACATTGCAGACTTGCGTTATGGTCCCTTTGTGTTCAAAGTTGCCTAAGTCACTCTTGTGTCGTGCTCACTATTCAAGGATATAACCTGTGTCAGCCATTCTGCAGTTGCCTTGACCTCATGTGTCGGCCATTCCTTGGTGTCAGTATGTTTCATCATGTGTTTAGTCCTACTCCAAATCAGCTCATACCTTTTGAGTGTCCCTCGTGTTGGATGATGGAGGATGCATTAAGGCCTCCCTTCCAACGGACTTCTTCCCATCGACTTCAACTCATTGTACTCTGGGAATGAAGTTTAGATTTTCGGTTAGTACCTTGGGGATTGCAGTCATTAGTGGCAGTTTCCCTCGCTATTGGATAGATGGGAATACATCAATGTCTCCTATCCGATGGATTCTTCAAGTGTTCGACGGCAAGACCACTTATTCGCACTTGTTTGAATGTACTAGGTACCTTGGGTTCCATTTTCATTATTGGTGGACACCCTCGCGTTTGTTAACGGTATACATCAATGACCGGTAATCAAACGATACCTCCCATGTTCGACATCAACTCATTTATTCGCATGGATAGGTTTGTACCTTGGGTTGTTTTTGGATGAAGACCTTGGAATCCTCGATAACATCACCTCATTTATGTTATCGCCCAAGTTGTGCAAGACTGAGCCACACTCTTTTTGGCTCTTGATGAGACATAGATCTAGCTTGTTCTCTATGGCTATGTTCTCCAGTTTTGACATAGATCCACCTTGTATTTATGTGGCTATGTTTACACTTATGTTCCTCATGGATCCACGCTTGTATTTTAGTGGCCATGATAGATGCATCAGTATTTGGATCATTATTGTATCCTCTTGGAGGTCATGTTCCACCATTTCAACATGGACAGTTACCCCAAGGATGAGTTTGTCTGACATTGCCTTTGCTTTCAGGTACTTCATTTGAGCCTATGATTCTTGGTTTCTCCGTTCCTCCACAATTCAACTTTTTTTTTATTTATAATGTATTTCGGCCATCGTTTCCCACACTCCCTCTGACCTCATACATTAGGGGGCATCTGTTATAACTTGAAATGACACCTCTCCGTCCGTGACGACACTTGCTTCCCTTGGTCGCATGACGACACTTCTTGAGATCAATTTAAGTCACACAACAGGACATTTGTGGATGGAGGAGTCATTTGGGACACTAAAAATGGTTGAAATTACCTCATTCTTGACCCATTTGATGTATATGACCCTTAGGAACATTTTTCCAGACCAAACCATCTCCTGAAAATGAGCAGAAAAGCTTGTTTTTGGCCATTTTTCAATATGAGCGCGACTCCACTGTTGAAATAGTAGCGTGTGTACGTGACTTTGTCTCATTTAAAGTAGCGCCCATTGCCATGTGTATGCGACTTTGTCTACTATAGAGTAGCGTACACCCCTGTTTTGGTCAAAATCTCAAAATTCCAGTAAGTTAAGTTGGTTGGGAAACCTCTTGAGTGGTTATAACTTCTTTTCCTCTTCCTCATTGACTATATAAGGAGGGTAGAAGGGTCATGTGAGGGGACTAAGCCCAATTACAAATTTATGCTGGAGGAATGAAGACCCTCATCCCCTCTCTTGTGCTTCAGTTTTGGTAAACCCTAGTACAATTTCTTAGAGGCTGGGATCTTTGAAGAACAGAAGCAGAAGACCTTGAATCTAAGTTTCGTGAAGTGCCAAGCTTGAAGGAAGGTAAAATTGTATGTACTTTCTTTCATTCATTAATAAAGATCAGACGTTCTTCTCTTTCCAAATATGACCTATTAATGTGTCTTAGATTTGATTACTATTTGATTATAGTTTGATGTCATGTTATGTCATGGATATCAGTATTATATATGTAGTCAAATGTGTTTGAGAAAGGTATCAAGTTGTTTTGCAGGTCTGGGCATTGCAATACTAGATAAGCATTGAAGAGCGAGGGAAGCAAAGCTAGGATCAACCTTCTGAATAAGGTGCCTACATTTCTAAACCCTAATCTCTTCATTTATTTGGTGTACTTGCAGAATGATTGTAAGTCTATCTTTATCACCATAAGTTGGTAGTTTCTCCCCTGAACTATAGGTGCATTTTCCCCACAACACTATACCAATGCGATGGTCTTGCCTCATCTTTGGATGGTGAGGTCGATATTCATCCAAACATGTCAACAACATCATAGCAAATCTATTTCTATTGAATTGGAATGTATTTATTTTTACCTGGATTTTCCATTCTAATTACTGGTGAGTTTGGTCTACACTAATTCGTTTCGGTTCTCACTCCTATCCGGGTAACAAAAAATCCTGTTGCATTGTGAACTTCCCGTGGATATCAGTTAATGAAATTATTTGGTCATCTTGCACGATATTCCCATTTCATGATCAATTCAGGGAATTCTTCAACAGTATGGGTGTTTGTGCGACATTATGAGGACCATGGTTTCTTAGGTAAATAGAAGTCTTGTGCAAGGTGTCCAATCTAATTGCAATTGTAACAACAAACCGGGCTAGTGCAACCTCCTCCTCGTCCAACTCAAAAACCTCTTTTGTATCCTCTGTATCCCCCTCTTTTGTGGGGTTGATCTACTACTCAATATATAAAGCGGTCCAATATTTATACCAATGCATCCATCGCTCTACACTTCTCAATATTGTGTATAGTAGATAAGAAAAATTCACAATATATCATATTTGGCACTGAGGAATACTTCAATAAAATTGGGCAGAGTCACGGATGGTGGCCATATGCTTTACATATCTCGTAGTAATCATTCAAAGAACAGCTTGGTGGCTCTAGGTACGTTGGTCAACCTGTTGATTGAAAAGGGTCTGATGTGTTAACTTGTGCAATAGTTTCACTTTGTCTACTGTTAAACAGTCATCCTTCTGGGATTACTCCTCCCCTCATTTTGGGACATTCCAAAACATGATGGCCTTATGTCATACACCTTGTACACCAAACTTGTGGTCAATTAGGATTTGGAATAGTTAATTCTTTGGGTTTCTCAATTACTTCCATAATATTATTATGTACCAATGTTAATTCCCCAGATGAGGAAGTCCTTATTACAGTGGCATTCAGATAATTGGTCATGGCCTCAATATTCATAGCCTATTCCAACACTTTTCTGGTTGAACCCAACACCTGTTGTGATAGGGAAATTCTTGTCAAAGATGTTAGGAAAATAAGATCGCAGAGCGATAACAATAAACAAAATGCAAATATAAATCAAATAAAACACATTACAAGAGAGACACCAATATAACGTGGTTCACCCAAGATGGACTACGTCCACACAGAAATTTCCATTCCTTGTTATTATACCATCCAACAAATGAAGGGATACAACCTGCAGCACATCCGTTACAACTTCCTATGCACTCTCTCACAGCCTCTCTCACACAATCATAGATATATTTACAATGCTGCAATACACATATGTTACAATTCCTTCCTTTTAAAGAGGGATTACCATCGGGAAATACTATGGGACACCCAATACCATGGGCCTGTAAATCACCCATTATTGACAAAGTCATGAATATGAAATTACAACATTTTACAAGGAATTTTTTTTTGAAATTTTTGCTACAGGGGGGTTTCCCCCAAACCCCTTCCAAGGGGGATCCTAAACTAGTCACTTCCCCCCCTTGACTTCCCATGGTGACTATTTTGGGGGGAAAGCCTCCCCAAACCCCTCCCCATGATGAGATAGGATCCAGACACAGCTAAAACGTGACCTATGAATAAGGAATATCAGGCTCCACAACCAACATTCTCCCACTTGGAGACTGACCACAACAACTCCACTGCAACTGCACTTGCTGGACTATGCTTTGAACCTTGGATCTGGAAAATTTCTCTTCTTCACCTTCATGCTTGAAATCCAACTAAAACCAAGCAAGAACTTGGTTTCTCTCTAGTTACCATCTTTGTTAACTTGTTTGCAGGATTATGGCTAGTGTGTATTTTCCAGCTTCAGCAGTTCATCTTCAAGAACAGACCGTATGAAATGGTACTTGAGTTGTATATGTTTAGTCTTATAATGGAATTTTGGTTTCTTTTCAATATGAATGGCACTCTAGCTGTCAGTATACAACCTGTTATTTGCATACTTCTTACTCAATTCCTCCATGAACCTATGTAACCAAATCATCTCTTTACTAGCCTCTGTAGCAGAAACATACTATGCTTCCATTGTTGAAAGTGAAACAATATTTTGTAGTTCTGAAATCCAACTTACTATTGTTCCACCTATAGTAAAGACATAACTTTTGGTGATCCTCCTACTATCTTTATCACCTGCCATATCCCCATCAACATATCCTTGTAGAACAATGTCTGAACCTCCAAAGCATAATGCATGAGTGGTAGTACCTTTCAAATGCCTAAGAATCCACTGTACTGCCTTCCAATGTTCTTTACCTGGATTGTTCATATACTTGCTCACAAATCCCACTGCATGTGCAATATCTGGTCTTGTGCACACCATGGAATACATCAAGTTTCCAACAGTTGATGAATAGGGAACCCTGGAGATGTAATCTATCCCTTCTTGTGTCTTGGGACACATCTCCTTAATTAGTTTGAAATGGTTGGCCAAAGGTGTACTAACTAGTTTTTCATTCTTCATTCTAAACCTCTCCGGCACCTTTTGTGTGTACTCACCCTGAAACAATGTCAAATTGTGATTTTTCTTGTCTCTTGTTATTCTCATACCAAGGATTTTCTTTGCAACACCCAAATCCTTCATCGCAAATGAATTAGTTAACTTCATTTTGAGCACATTTATATCATGCATGTTAGACCCCGCAACAAGCATGTCATACACATACAATAACAAGATAGTATATCTTCCATTATCTATCCTCTTGAAATAAACACAGTTGTCTGAATGACATCTACTATAACCTTGTTTTGTCATAAACCTGTCAAATTTCAAATACCACTTCCTTGGAGCTTGCTTCTGGCCATACAATCTTTTCTTCAAGCTGCATACCAAATTCTCCTTCCCTTTGACCTCATACCCATGTGGCTACTACATATAAATATCTTCCTCCAAATCCCCTTGGAGAAAGGCTTTTTTTACATTTAACTATTCAAGATGCAAATCTTCTATCGCCACTAGACTTAAAATAGTTCTAGTTGAAGTCATCTTAATAACAGGAGAAAATATTTCATCAAAATATATACCTTTATTCTGTGAAAACCCCTTTACAACAAGTTTGTCCTTGTACCACTTCTTTCCTCTATTTTCTTCCTTCAACATGTAAACCCATTTATTCTACAATGCTCTTTTACCAGCAACAAACTGAACCAAATACCAAGTCTAGTTTCTTACCAATGACTCCATCTCCTCATTCATGCCTTTCTCCCATTTCCTTCTAGATTCCACCTACATCGCTTCTTCATAACATTATGGTTCACTAGAATTAGTCATCAATAAATAATACAAGTGAAGGAGAGAATCGCTCAAGGGGTCTACTTAACCTGGTAGATCTTCTAACACTTGTAGGAGTTTGAGGTACCTGCTACTCTTCTTGATTTTTTGGCACCTTTGGAACTTCATTGTCTTTGATTTCATCAAGCACTGTGTACTCTATGTTTTCCTTTTCCTATTTCTTTCCCTGTAATTGATCTATATACATGGCCTTTTCATTGAATACCACATCTCTACTCCTAATTATTTTGTTATTTTCATAATCCCATAAGCGATAACCAAAATCATCAACCCTGTATCCAATAAAGGTACATTTCTTGGATTTAGCCTCAATATTTGTTCTATTTTCTTTATCAATATGGACAAATGCTTCACAACCAAAAGTTCTCATAAAAGAGTAGTTTACCTTTTTTCCTGTCCATGCCTCCTCTGGAATACCACCATCCAAAGCACTTGAAGGCCCTCTATTTATTAAGTAAACAACAGTATCTACAGCGTCTACCCAAAACTATAAGGGAAACTCTGCATGCAATCTCATACACCTTGCACACTCCATGATTGTTGTGTTCATCCTTTCTGACACACAATTTTCTTGTGGTGTTCTTGGGATTGTCTTATATCTACGAATCCCATGGTATGAACAGTAAATGTCAAAATCCTTGTTGCAGTATTCACCTCCATTATCATATTTGAGACACTTCAACCTTTTTCATGTCTCATTCTCAACCAAAGCTTTCCATTTCTTAAAAGAAGCAAGCACATCATATTTCTGTATAATGCAAAAAACCCAAGTTTTTCTAGTTGCATTATCAATAAAAGTAACATAATAATGAGAGCCACCAAGAGATTGTACCTTAGTCAGTCCCCATACATCTGTATGTATAATCTCTAACTTTTCACTCTTCTTATGTTTCCCAACCATGAAAAATATGACTCTCTTATGTTTTCCATAAACACGATTCTCATAGAATTCCAAACTTACCTGCTTTAGATCTGGTAGCAACTTCCTTGAGTGGAGAATCTGCATCCCCTTCTCACTCATGTGGCCAAGCCTATGATGCCATAATGTTGTATATGTTCATGTGGAAGCTAAAGATATATAATCATCAGTATTATGAGGACATAAATACAACATACCTATCATGTCTCCTTTTTTTATCACCATTTATCTTTTAGTGATCTTCCACCACATTTCTCCAAACGTAGATAAACAGCCACCATCTGCCAACTACCCTGTTGAGATTAGATTTCTTTTCATAGCAGGAATATGTCTTACATATTTCAACAGCCATTCACCATTCTTTAACTTTATTCGTACCTTACCCATTCCAACAATTTTACACGGTTCATCCGATCACCCAATAAAACATTTCCAAAATCGCCTAGAACATAATCATGAAATAATTTCTTATGGGGTGTATCATGACATGAAGCCCCTGAATCTACTACCCAGTAATCACTAGTATTATCTAATGCAAGAATCAAATCACTTTGTAACACATCACCTGCTACATTTGCTTCCTGAGTAGTCTCATTCTGTCCATCTCGTTTCTTCTGTAGATATTTGCAGTCTTTCTTCATATGTCCTTTCTTTCCACAGTTCCAGCACTTTATCTTTCCCAATCTAGACTTGGATCTGCCCTTCCTAATTTGTTGCGATTACATGGGCTCTTTCCTCTCTCCCTTTGTATTCTCCTGCCCTCCATGGTCAATGCATTACCTGATGTCTCACCTGTGCTTTTCCCTCGCATTTCCTAGCTAAGAATAACACCAACAACATCATCAAATTTCAAAGTGTTTGAACCAGAGACAGAATTACTTACAGCCATGACCAAGTAGTTCCATCTTTCTGTCAATGAACAAAATATTAGAATATTCCTAACCTCATCATAAAAATTCACTTTTACAGAACTTATCTGATTTGCAATCATATTAAATTCATTTAAATGGTCAACAACAAATCCAGCTTCTGACATCTTCATATTAAATAAATGCTTCATTAGAAATACATTGTTGGAGGCCGAGGGCTTTTCATACAGCTTACCCAATTCACTAATCAGACCCTCCATTGTCTTTTCTTTTGAAACATTGAAATCCATCGACGAAGCCAAGCGCAGCCGTATTGTTCCCAGTGCCTTTCTGTCAAAAACCTCCCATTATTCGTCCTTCATAGTCACCAGTCGTTTTGCTTTTCCTCCCAATGGTAGGAATATATCCTTCTGATACAAATAGTCCTCCATTTGCATCTTCCATAACAGGTAGTTTTGGAAGTTAAATTTCTTGACCTTAAACTTTCCTTCTTCCGCCATTGCTCCCACTCGAACCAAGAACCCTTCTTTCTTGTGATTTTATATGCCAAATAGACATTTGGATATGATAACAAGATGAAAATATAAATCACATAAAACATATTACAAGAGAGACACCAATATAACTTGGTTCAGCCAAGATCGGCTCCATCCACACATAATTTGCTAGCCCTTATTGTTATACCATCCAACAAATGAAGGGATACAAACTGCAGCACATCCGCTGCAACTTCCTCTTCACTCTCTCACAGTCTCTCTCACACAATCATAGAGATATTTTCAATGCTACAATACACAACTGTATTATAATGCATTCCTTTTAAAGAGAGATTATGTAACGTCCCCAGTCCCCTCGATGCCCTTTATAGGTGATAGGAAAGCTCCTTAGAACAACCTGCTAATTTATTTTTTTAACTTATCGGCAACTCTACCCTTTTTCACAACCGTAATATTTTTGGTCTACGATCCGCAAGTCGAAAGGTCAGAAGTCGGTACCCCAACACGCCACTTCAATAATTATACCTCCGACTTCCGCAATCTGTGATGCGGGAGTCGGAAAGGCGGAACGACAATTACACAGCGTCTAAGAAATACGCCTCTGAATTCCACATTCCGCAATCCGCGATGCGGGAGTTGGAAAGTCGGAACACCCAATATCCAACTTCGAATATTTACACTTCTGAATTCCACACTTCGCAATACTGAGGTCTGAAAGTCGGAATACCAAATACGCAACTTCAAAGATTTACACTTCCACACTCTGCGATCCGCGATGCGGGTGTCGGAAAGTCGGGACACCAAATACGCAACTTCAAATACTTACTCTTTTGACTTCTGCACTCTGCAATCTGCGATGCGGGAGTCGAAAAGTCAGAATACTAAATACACAACTTCGAATATTTGTGCTTTTGAATTCCGCACTCTGCAATCCAAAATGCTGGAGTCGGAAATTCGGAACACCAAATACGCAACTTCGAATATTTACGCTTCTGACTTTCGCACTCCGCAATCCGTGATGTGGGAGTCGGAAATTCAGAACACAAATTTCTTTGCTTCATCGAATCAGGCCTCCGACTTCCGCAATCCGCCATATGCGATGCGGGAGTCGGAAGTCGGGACTCTAAATTCACAATTCAGGAGAAAGTTACTCCTCCAACTTCTGCACTCCGCAATCCAGCTTGCAGGAGTCGAAAGTCAGCCATATGCCCTTATTACTGCCAACTTCTCAGGCTATTACGTTCTCATCCTGAGTCTATTTTCTGCAAACTTGGTACCGTTGGAAATATATCGGCGATCCCTATGCAACTACATGATCCTCTACCACATTCAATGACTCTGATCTTGTCCTTCATCCAACCTAAAATCTGGCCCAAACTTCATCAAGGCCTCTTTCCATTCTATGATGGCCCCTCCCTTCATTAATACAGACCCTTAGAGGGAACATGAACGCAACAAGGGGTGTCTAATTCATCCCCTAATCCCATATGATGAAAGAAAACCTTCTAAGGAGGTGTGCAATGCATAGTAAACATACACAGTGGAATTAAATATGATTAATGCATCTACAGCATGCAAGACTAACAACATATTTAACACAAGCAAAATGATGAAACAATCAAAAGAATGAACCAACCTAATTTTCAGGCTTATACACAGGTTTCCCATTGATTAACTCCATGTGATCATTTCATTCAGATTGACTTGAAATAACAAATAAACACAACATAGGAAGTAGCATCATTTAGGACCACAGAAAGCACTTATATTTTTAAGATGAAACTGTCTAAGAAACTGGCTATGTGAGAGCAACGTTCCACCCAACCATAGGTCTTTGTCCAGCCTATATTCTTTTAGCTAAGAGACCAACCCTGATCTAGGATGTGTATCCACTAAAGAGGAACTAAATAGGCTCACTCACAGCCATGGCTTCACACAACAAACATGCTAGCCCAAAACACACAGTTGGGTTTCTCAAGCATGTAAAAGACAATGGGAAAGGATGCTAAGCCATTGATCTCAATCCCTAAAGCTACGAACTTCTCAGTTCTAACTCAGACAGCCTTGGAACCCACAATACCTACCACACCCAACACAAGGAAGGTCCCTTTCTTTGTTGAACAGTCCTTCAGGATCCCCTTCCCTTCAGTTATCTTCAAGGTGGGCATATAAAGGTCCAAGATGTTGATTCCTTGAGACTCTATCCTTCACTATGTTTATCAAGCAACTCCACCTTATATCCTATTTATTATCTGTCATTCCCACTTCGTTTTTCTCAATTTCTATGGCCAAAGCAACTCTATCCCACAACTGAATTCTTGGATTTCAACTCGTGGTTTTCTCATCCCCAATGATGCTTGATGTCCATTATTGTATGCAAATTTTACCAAGTGTAGGTAGTCCTCCCACTTGGATGGTTTTTCCATCACATACATTCTCAACATGTCTTCAAGAACCTAATTCACCCTCTCAGTTTGACCATCATTTTGAGGATGATATGTTGTACTAAAATTCAGTTGAGTTCCCAATTCCTGAAATAGTCTCTTCCAAAAATTGGATGTGAGCTTTACATCTCGATCTGAAATTATTGCTTTGGGCAATCCATGCAATATGAATATCTCCTTCATGAAAATATTTTCTATTTCACTTGTATTATGAGTGGACTTGACTGGAATAAAGTAGGCTACCTTTGATAGCTTGTCCGTCACTACCATAATTGAATCATGCTTACTCACTGTCATTGGAAAACCTGTTATAAAATCCATAGAAATTACTTGCCACTTCCATTCCGGAATGGGAAAAGGCTGCAATAATCCTGATGGATGTTGATGTTCTGCCTTGACTTGTTGGCATTTTTCACACCTAGAAATGTATTCTTCTGTGTCATTCTTCATCCCATGCCAAAAGTATTTCTTTCTTGTTGTTTTTATTGTCATTTGATATCCTGTATGTCCAAAGTATGGAATTTGATGTATTTCATTCATCACTAGCTTCTTTAAATATGAACAATTTGGAATATACAGTCTAGTACCTTGCTAAAAGAGAATATCATCTTCACCAAGCTGATATCCTACACACTTTTCATCTATATTTCCCTGCTACAATTTTCTTTGATTTGAAGGTAAGTTCCATCACTCGTTTGGGATTCAAGAACTCTTGTCTTCAAATCTGATTTGCACATACTTAATGCTGCAACATGAAATTTTATGCTAAGAGCATCTACAACCTTATTCTCTTTCCCTTTTACATGCTTAATTTCAAAATCAAATTCATAGAGAAATTACATCCACCTAGATTTTCTAGCATTCAAGTGTGTTTGGTCGAACAAATACTTCAAGCTCATGTGGTCTATCCTAAGCTCGAATATTCTCCCCAACAATTAATGTCTCCACTTCTTGAGAGCAGGTACTATGGCTGCTAGTTCTAAATCATGCATGGCATAGTTAATTTCATGCTCTTTTAATTTTCTTGACTCATATAAACTCACAAATCCTTCTTGCATGAGCACTCCACCTATCCTGTAATGACCCTTTTTCAAAATTTATTTAAAATGCCAATTTTTCCACTTTTTCCCCAATTTCGACCTTTGACTAGTTTTACTGTTTTGACCTCCAAATCAACCCAAATGCTCCCAAATATTCTGTAGGAGTGTATGAATGGTATTTAGACTTGAATATTAGGTTCAGATATGTTTTATGGCCCTCCAAATACTGCTGAAAACTTGATTTGTATTCTGATCAATATATGTAATTTTGACTAGTAATTTGTGCATCCAATCCCCCCGGGGGTAACACTACAAATGGCCTTCCAAATGCCTCCAAACTCCCACAAATTTATGAACAGATGTATGTAATGTGTTAATTATTTGATTAAGGTCTCATATGCACCATTAATTTATTTTTACTACTGTTCTAACTCTCTCACATTCAACAGCAAAAACCCCCAATTCGACCCTTGGGGAAATGGCACTATTTCATCTCTCAATACAAACAAACTGAGTAAAAATGCTTCAAATGCTCAAGTACAGTACATGAAACTTGTAGAATATATCCATGGAAGTATATTAATCACAAATATATCATAGAATCATCCATCCATTCGAAATCATCAACCTTATAGTGTCATACATCAAAGCATTGGGGAAATGGACATTATTTGTTCATTAATCAATAATTTTGCATACATTCAATGGGTATTTCAACCTGATAGTTTTTGAATATGAATAACAGAGGATATGAATCTATTACAATCATAAAAATATCATATGAAGCTCTCCCAATGAGTGCAAGATCTCACCCAAAGCGCAATACCTCAAGGAGCCCGAATATGCCTTCAAAATTGGAAATGGTGGAGAGAAAGTGTTGCACTAAACCAAACCATGAAACTTCCTGTAGCTTCTACCTACAAATAAAACTCGATTAAATCACCATGAAATACCTGAGTGGCCTCTCCAAACACCAACTTGGATGGGAATCTTTCACCCTCGAAATTGGCTAAGGCAAGAAACTAGTCATCCACTAGTTCTCTCTTCACAAATGCAATTTTTCTCAAATCATCAAAATCCATTCTCATACTTGATTTCTACATTTTATAACCAACATTAGCCTTCAAGGGGTCTAAATCCTCTCAATAGATTCAATAATTTTCCATTTAGAAAATATTCCTCATTTGCCACTTGTCTCCTAGTTCCAACCTTCCATCTTCTCCCAAATTCGAATTTGAATCTCTTTAGATTCCCCCAACTCCATGAGCGCCTTCCTTGAGCCTATTTTTGGGGCTGACATGTCATAATGGTCAGGTGTAAGAATTCAGGTCTGAATTTTGTCATAAATGTCATAGATGCTTCATTGTTGTTGTCATAAAACTAGGGAATCTAGCCCAAGTGTCCACTAGTCTCCAATTTGACTCTTCCTCTCCCATGGAGGTTACTATACCATCCCATTTCGACCTAAGATGCTCAATGCCATTTGTTATGACTTTCCAACTCACCCAAGAGTGTTCACCTTCCCATGAATTCAAATTGGCAAGAGAGAGCTTCCATGTGTCATTGAAAAATCAAGCTCGTGTGGGTCCCACCACCTCCATATGTCTCCAAAACCACTTGCCACCTAGAATTTCTCTTGAATTTATTTATTCACCATATTTATTAAATGATTGAACCCTTCTAATGTCTAAATATAATTTATTAGATTCCTTATTACCATCCCGCATGTGCCCATCCAACCTAGGAAACTAGTAGGATTGATGGGATTGTCTTACTATGCACTTATTTGAATGGGGACATTACATAGCCCTTCAATGCAAGCATTTGTGCACACCACAAAATCCTTCCTTGGATCTACAATCTTCAAAAGTGAAGCGTTGGTAAGCAACCTCTTTAACTGTTGAAAGAGTTTCTCACATTTTTCAGACCATACAAACTTAACATTATTCCTCTGCAATGATGTAATTGGATGAGCTATCTTGGAGAATCCTTCAATGAACCTCCTATAATAGCTTGCAATACCCATAAAACATCTAACATCTGTAACATTCTTTGGAGTAGGCCAATCCATTATGGCTTCAATCATTTCTGTATCCACTGCAATTCCTTCTTCTGAGATGACATGACCCAAATATTGTACCTTCATTTGATATAAATCACACTTTCCCAGCTTTGTATATAGTTGATGTTCTCTAAGAACTTGCAACACCATTCTTAGATGTTCATCATGCTCTTCTTCATTCCTTGAATAAACAAGAATGTCATCCAAGAACACTATCACAAGCTTATCCAAATACTTGTTGAAAACACTATTCATGAGACACATGAATGTAACAGGTGCATTGGTAAGACAAAATGGCACCACTATGAACTCATAATGCCCATATCTTGTCCGGAAAGTTTTCTTGTGAATGTCATCTTCTTTTATCCTCACTTGATGATAGACATACCTTAAGTCAATCTTTGAAAACACTTTAGCTTCCTTCATTTTATCAAACAAATCACCAATTCTTGGCAATGGGTACTTATTCTTGGCTGTCACTTTATTTAGCTTCCTTTAATCAATGCACAGCCTTAAAGTCCCATCATTTTTCTTGACAAATAACACCAGTGCTCCCCAAGGAGATACACTTGGCCTTATATATTTCTTGTCCATTAATTCATGTAGCTGCATCTTTAACTCTATCAATTCTAGCATTCTCATTCTATAAGGGGCTTTGGAAATTGGTGTTGCCCCTAGAACAAGTTTGATGGTAAAATCAATATCTCTCTTTGGTGGCAGTTCAGGCACTTCATCCAGAAACACATCTTTGAACTCTTGCAACAACTGGAAGTCTTCTATACTTGGTCCTTTGTCCTCTGATGAATCTGATATGTGAATTGCATATAATTCAAAACCCTTCTTATAAAACTTTTTCAACTGTAAGGATGAAATCTGTCTTACTCAGACTTGTTTGGGAATTCCCCTTACCAATCTGGGTCTACCCTCTTCATCAATGCATTCAAGTACCTTTTCATAGCAATCTATCTTGGCTCTATGTCTTTCCAACCAATCCATACCAATTAGAGCATCATAAGATCTACAATGTCCCAAATTTTCATTGGGTCACAATGGCCTAAGCACATTGAACATATTCATTAGAGTTTGTCAAATTGATGCTAAGGGTCAAATAATTGCCAAGGAGGAAAATTACTAGTTTCCTAGGTTTGGGGTGGAAGCTTTGGGATTTGGAATAAGGGGAATAATACATGATGTTTGAACATTAGAATGGAATAAATATTTAATAAAGGAGCTAAATAAATATATACAAGTGAAAATCAAAGTGGCATTTGATCATGAAGACGCATGGAGGAAGGGGGACCCACATATGGCTAGATTTCCCCACTACACTTGGCATAATTCTCTCACCAATTCGAATTCAAGGTGAATGGTAACATACTTGGGCGGAGTTCAAAATGTATTATTCATTGCATGACTCGTCCAAGGTCGAAATGTAAAGGAAGAGTAACTCCCATGGAAGAGGAATAGGCAATTTGGAGATAGTGAGACACTTGGGCTAGATTCCCTAGCTCTATGACAACAATGATGAAGATGCTATGACACCTATGACACAAATCAGACCTGAAGGATGACATATGACATATATGACATGTCAGGGCTAAAAATAGCCTCCAATAGGGCGCTCAAGGGAGTTAGGGAAGCTAAGATGCGTCCACATGTGATTTGGTGGAACAGAGAGACTAGGAATTGTTGTACAAGTGGTGTTCTTTGGAATCTCTTCCCAACTTGAGTTGGCATGAGTCTCTTGGAAGGAATTCGAACCATATAGGACATCCACCACTACATATGGTGTAATTTTCCACGAAAGTTCGTTGTAATAGACACGAATTTTCGTCCTTGTTTCAACGATTGGGGTTTTTTTTTCATGGAAAGAAATCCGTGGATATAGGGACGAAACTTCCACTTCGTGGAAATAGCCACGTTTAGTTGATGCCACGTGTCAAAAAAACAACACTTCTCATGTCCACGAAAAATGAATCCTTCCAAGAAATTTCGTCTCTATATCGATGCACAGCTCCTATAAATTTCCACAAATGTGTTGAATCTTCCACGAATATTCTTCGCAATATACACGAATCCATTCACAATATTTCGTGGCAAATTCAGCACCTTAGTGGAAGATGCATTTATAGTTCCACGAATTATTGTCGCAGTATCCACAGTTGCATTCCCAAACGTTCGTGGCAGGTTCAGCAACTGCGTCGAAACAAGTTTAAAATAAAAAAAATTAAATGCGACGATACAGTCATAGATTGGCTTCAGATAGACTGGAAGCACTTCTTGTGAACCATCTCTTACATCTCAATGATTTCTTTTAGATCTGTAAACAAGTATGCTTAATGATGGTTTCCAATTCTATCAAACTTCATCAAACAAATAATCTTGCATTGTATTCTCAAATATGCTATGAATATGTTTCAATGCTTTGCAAATTGTATGAGCACGGTCTTACAAAGAATTATACCTTAGCTCTATTCAGTTATTATCTCTATTCACTTCTTAATAGAACTTTCTGAGAGTCATTTATCATCAAACTTGCTTGTAAACAACAAACACAGTCCTAGATAGATATCTCAAGAACTTGAACTAAATGTATAAACATGAAGAATTGTAAGCCCCGGTCTTAAGCACATGTGGATAGCACTTGAAGGGTGATCCGATCTCCATCGAAAATCCAACTTTCGGTAACCGCCAAAATCTCCTCCTTGTCACATTCTGAACCCCACATCTAGCTGAACAGTCATGCCTTCAGCTTCTCCCTTGGGCCCTTATCCCAACTCTATGGTAATATATCATTGAGGCCTTAAAGGCAAAGGCCCCTATAGGAAACAATTGTTCCACAAATTCTATCATTTGAAGTTTGCAATGCTACGGCTTTCAATTCTCAACACTCACTGCATTTTTGAACAAGCAAATCTTTGTAGGGCACAATAGAATAGCCCAACTTAGCTTCCATGTTAGAGGCCACCCGATCCAATGAATGCACCAACCCAATAAAAACCAAAACAAATAAAGATCCCAATTGCAAATTTTGATGAGCTGCATAAATTTTCACTATCAAGTGCACTTTATGTAAGAGGATTTGTCGAAAATACCATAGAACTATATAGGCACCACATGCAAACAATGCAATTACCATGCACTCAAATGGGAAGATGTATTCACTTAAGACCAAACAACTTCAAACAAAGACAAATTACACAATTTTACATGTATCACAATCATGTTTACATCTCCCATGCAAATATTTCTGACTCCATACAACACTTCATGGAGATGGGTTTTTCTCCATAATCTATTGTCGTCTTCTTATGTGACACATGAAACTTCTCTGCACTTGCTGTTACCCAGAATTTAATTTGATTTCATGCCACCTTTTATATATTTTCTAGTTGTATATGCAATCACACATAAATCAACATCATCATGTGTTTTCCCACAATGTCTATATCTCATTCTATGATCAGTTCTGGATGAAATCTCTACACTAAAATGGTTTAGTCTCAATCAAGGACTCCCAATTTCATTGAATTTCCTGTCTCAAGGCCAATGCATGATACAATTATAGGAAGCCTTATATCTTCAAAGGGACCATCTTCCCTCAATTGGAAGCAAAGATCTAGTTCATTACCAATGGGCACATCACTTACAGCCCCCATCAGGGGACTCACTGCTATAAGATTCCCGAAATGGAGATGATCCTAATTTCCTGTCAATGGAAAAGACCAGATAATCAATTGGGTGTCGAGCGAGGAATATCAATTGATTTTGCCTTGCCCTTCTAGGATATATATAATATTTTTATGGTCAACTGACAGCACAATGAACTAAAGAAATGCTAATTTCTTATGAAATGTGGTGTTTGATAACCTGGACAACAGTGAGCCTTCAGATGTTTTTAGATCATTATAGATATAAACCTCACTAATTTAGTTGCAAGCTTATATGTTTAAAACAAGCAAATACATAATTATTAAGCACCATGTTGAATATCAATACATAGCATGAACAGTGCCTTGAAGGACATGACTACATGTTGCACCTCACAATTTACCCCAGTATACAAATATCCAGATGCATATTTGTAACCACCGAGATAGGTTTTTGTGTCATTTGCATTCAAAGGTAGAAAACAGAGATCACATGCACATGTGATAAAGTAACAGTGTCCCAACTTCCATGTAGTTAGATGCTGTGATTACAGTGCAGGGTTATAAACGTTTCTTGAATGATGTGAGCAAAAAGTCAATGTGCAAAAAAACATTTAATAAAAAACAAGAATGCCATAACAATCAAACACCTTTAAGGTAGTATGTGCCCTCCCTGTATCAGCTAATTATAGTGAACACAATTCACATTAGTTCCACAGCACAAATGCCAATAGAAACAATAAAAACAAATTTCCAGAAAAAATAAAAAATAAAAAAATAAAAAATAAATAAAAAATAAATAAAAAATAAAAAATAAAAAATAAAAAATAAAAAATAAAAAATAAATAAATAAATAAATAAATAAATAAATAAATAAATAATAATAATAATAATAATAATAATAATAATAATAATAATAATAATAAATAAATAAATAAATTCCATGGATATACATTAGTCAGTCTAAATACTTACCTCTTGAAACCAAGAACTCCAAATGTACAACCCATAAGTTCTTAACACAGGCTCTTTGGTATATTCAAAACTGTTATAATGAGTTACACTGACAATCAAACTAAAACGATAAACTATTAATATTCAGTAACATGTAATAAAATAAACATATATATCATATAACAAAAATAGAGATATAGTTTAAGATACCAACCTGGGTGTGAAACTATTCTTGAAAATATACTCAAAAGTGTTACTTTCACAAAAGACTGTCTGTGCCTCGGAGAGGCCAGTCTTCTCTACGAACCAGTTGACCCTACAAGAGGGTGTGTACAAACCAAAGAGAGAGAAATGACTGGAGCTAATTAGGTCAATGACAGTCAAGCACAATACATAACTCAACATAAATAAAGTCACAAAAATTATAAACTTCAACCAAGTCTCAGCATAAAAGAAGTGATTATCAACACACCACAACTGATCACGGGTGATCAAAGTCAAGTACTCTATAAGACCAAAAATTCAACAAGGTGGTATAAAAAAAATGAAGGAGGGTAAATGTTCGCATTAACCACAAGTCAAAGACAAGGTACCAGAAGTCCAATAATAACTCAATCAAGGTGGGGAAAGTACAACAAGTATTTAATAACTCAATCAGTAATAGGTAATACAATAAACATATTGATCATATAACAATAAGAGAGGTATAGTTGAAGATATCCACGTCAACATTAAACCATAAATATGACAGCATAGACGTCCACAGTAATCTGTTCCATCCAAACCTATCAAGTGTACTTTTAGGTCAACAGTATTCTTTTCTCCGAACTGTACCTACAGTTTGAAGTCAAGAATACTGCTGACCTAAAAGTATACTTGATAGGCTTGAATGGAAACCATTTTCAATGTTGATGCCACTACCCTCCTTATTGTCTTACAAAAAGGCATGAAAATGAGGAAAAAGACTTAAAATTGTGGACTTCACCTTCAAAGAGTGCCTTACAATCACATTGATACGGCGTCCCACAACCATTTCTCTTGACACCCACTCTTCATTCATTATGTATGCATTTCACTATGCAACCATCTCAGATTCTCACTATATTTTCAATAATATTAGTTAATCAATTCAGTATGACCCACGACCGTTGGCAACACTCCTCGTACGGCGGGTGTGGGTCATACTGAATTGATTAACTAATTGAGGGAAAACGCAGTGATAATCTGAGACGGTTGCATAGTGAAATGTATAAAGAATGAATGAAGAGTGGGTGTCAAGACAAATGGTTGTGGGACATCGTATGAGAGGAAATGGTGATGGGAATTGAAAAGTCAAATTAAATTTGCATGGTGTTAATAAACTACACTTGTGTCTTCCATTGTCAACTACACTTCAAGCCTAAAGGTGGTAGCCTTGGGACCCATGACCCTTAGAACCAAGGGTATGCTCCAAATGTGGCCAAACAACCGTAGTACTCTATAAGAGCAAAACTTCAACAAGGTGGTTTTACAAAAGTTACTCAAGGAGGGTAAATGACCCCATTAAACACAAGTGAAAGATAAGGTACCACAAGACCAATCATATTTCAATCAAGGTGGGGAAGGTACAACCAGTCATATCTCTCTCAAATGTACAACCATCCAATATAGCCTGAAAGTTCATCATCACAGTATAAGGAAGGGTGGTGGGATGCCAAATAAAAATATCCCTCATTTCTCTCTATTGGTCAAATAACAATAAGAGATGTGTCGTTGAAGATCTACATGTCAACATTAAACCAAAAATTAGATCTGAAGTGTGGGTACAAATATAGTACCTTGTACTATAGAAAATAAAATCCACCTGTGTTACCTTTCAATTTAGCAATATGGTCTCCAGAAGCATAATTTCCTCACAATTACCATCGAAATTTCTGACTAGCGCTAAATCAACAGTAAAAGAATTTATAACATAATTTTGATCTCTATCAACTTCAGCACTCCTGTGTGGTCCCTGTGCTGAAGTTGGTCCTCGATATGTAAGTTGCTTACACAGATAACCATTGCATGACTACACAATATTCTAAACACATATAAAGTAGAAAGGAAACACCAAAGCTATTCCCAAGCAATATATCTGAGTTGACACTGTTAAAGGGTATGTATGATACAAAGTATCCATAAACAGACTATCATATGCCTTATTCAAGATATTTATGGAATTCAAACGGTAATGCAATCACCTATATCATTGCATATCACGGTAATGCAATGCCCCTTCTCCTATAACATCCCTCTTCATGTCAATATACATGTATGCATTTCAGATAAGCAAAATTATTGTCATTCTCATGCAAGCTACAATCCAGAAAATCATCAAAGAGTGAAAAAATGGATTAGGAATTGTCATTTCTATTCTTATCATGAAAAACAAAAGTTGGCATCGTTTGAACTTTGAACATCCCATGTTGCACTCAGTTTTCTGGACAAGATATTAAGCCCCAATCTTAAATCATATAAGGAGAAAACATATCAAATCCATTCTCATTTCAAATGTTCTGCTTTTCATTTTATTTTTCTTGTTCTACATTTTCGTGTAGTTCTTCAAGGAGAATCCATCACTAGTCACAAATAGGAAATGAGATACTTCATAGGATTTTAGTTGTAACTATAAGCAGGTGTAGGGGTTGAGTGGGTGTGAATATAGAACTGTAGTATCAGGATTGATCATAGGTCACACTCAATTGATGGAATGTATCGCCAAGTACATTTTAGATCATTTTCCTTCATAAGGATCTCCAAGGGCCTCCTATAGGACAGCTAAGATCGTGGTAAGCAATAAACCATAAGCTGATATGGGAGGGTTGGGATAGCATCTTCATAACAAAGGTATGAACTTGATCATGCCAAGCAACATGAATGGATAGTGGAAACTTTCTTCAAATAACAACAACAGTTGTTATACTTCCTAAAGCTAATACTATTGTGAAATCCATCTAGTTATATTTCCATTGACAACAAAGAAATTACAGTTATAGAAGCAAAAGTACATGACTGCTCACACATTCCACATTCATCTCCAAATATTCATTTCCCTACTCCTTGCCTTTCCCACAGATATTTTACAATATTATGCTATATGTGAGAGCTCCCAAAACATTGAATTCTAACCTCTAAAAAAAATTAGTTACAGGTTTTAGAATTTATTTCCTATCTTTCTAATTGAAAGGATTCATATTTGAAACATAATGGATTTTGAAATCTATATAGAACTCCAAAAACTAGATAAACAAAACAAAGTCATATATTGCTTATACAATTTTGTTAATTTGCTCAAAGAGCAATTGATACCAAATTACCAATACCATTAATGCCAAAACTATTTCATGACAAATAAAAACTTGTAAAAAAAGCAAAGATTAATATCAATGTGTTATACAATAAATGGAACAACTGAGGCTTCTACATGTTAACATTGCATCACACACAGAGTCCAAGTCCAATCATGAGGAGGATTTTCCTGCACCCTGGCCAAGGAAAGGTTCTCAAAGTCACAATCAAAAATTATCATCTTATAATGTTTACATGGTTGAATACCTCACAAGAATGCACCTAGATTCTTGGACCGGAGACAAATTGGGATTTGAAAACATAGTCCACAAATATTTGTGAAAATGTGAAATGCTAGACCCTTTCTTTATGAAGTGAGGTTCCACATTCTTACCCAAAGCACCATGCATGAAATCTACACAACACTGTCAAGCATCCTTCTATATCGGTTTGGAAATTTGGTGTACAAATTTCATGCCAACCTCTGAAAACTAAAACAAAGAAGGTACCAAGGATCTTAATTCACATCAGGGATATTAATTCATAGTTGCCAATATCCATGCACCATTGCCAAAATCATGCCTGTGTACAGTCACTAAGGGAAAGTGAAAGTACCTTGAGAGAGAGGAAAAGTTAAGTACATACCTCAAACAGGTTAACACAGTCCACAAACTACAACAATTAAGCACACAGATAAAACGGTACTATATTTGAATAGTGCTAAAGCAACAGTAAAACATATTATAGCATAATTTTCATCTCTTTCAGTAAAAGGTAATAAAATAAAAATATTGATCACATAACAATAAGAGAGGTATAGTTGAAGATCTCCACGTCAACATTAAACCAAAAATCAGATAACCATTGCATGACTGCACAATCTTCTAGCAGATCGACTCCCATGTGTGTCTCCCTTTTCAAACCAAAAGCTTTACAATATATAGAAAAAGTTTAGATTTGAAGTTTGTTTTAGGATCCACTTTTCAAGGCTTTGACTTCTAAATATAGCAAAAATGTATAACTAAAATATTTATACTAACTAATCTTGACAAGTGTAAAACCTATATTAAGCTTAGAAACCTAATCAAAGTCTCGTGGCTGCATGAGCCAAAACAGCTAACCCATCTAATGCCTTTGCCTTTGCTTGTAATGTGATGATCTCTTTCTTCATTTGGCTGAGTCGTCTCTTGAGTTCCTCTTTATCTTTCTGGAGATGAACATTCTGTTCTTGGGCTGCTCTTCCGCTTTTTACATCTTCATCAGCTACCTGTTCTTGGGTCGCTCTTCCGCTTTTTAAAACTTGCTTGCTCTTTGGAGGATTCAACCACTGCATTTATTACTTTCTCTTTTCCCTTCGAAGTCACTGATACTCCATTATCTTCCATACTTCCATTGTTATTATCGGGAAAATTCTTAGGAGTTATATCTGGGATTTTTCTGAGACTTTGATCAATACCCTCAAGAATCTATTTTAAAGCTGATTCTAAAAATGCTGCTTCCATGTCTTCCTCATCATCACTTGGTGAATCTTGTATGCTTAAGAAATTATCCTTTTTGAGTTCAGGATTCAATGTGGCTTCCATATTCATCCTAAACGTATTTCCAGGTCTTGTCCTTGGCCTAAAATAAGCTATGAGTGGTTCAAATGAACACTCTGAGGATTCTGAGGGTTTGTTATGAGAAGAGACAGGGTCTTGCTTTACTTGTGGTGAATTGTTTTCATGAGGATTCCGAGGGTTTGTTATGACCTCTTTTCCAGAAGGATTTTGTTTTCTTTTTCCCTTCTTCTCTTCCTTAAATTCCACTTTAAATCCCGACCAATATAAAAAATGAGACCAAGTTCTACCCTAATTTTCTACTTCTTTAGTAATTAACAATTTTATCAGGCCATGGTGAAACATACTGTTATTGGGAGTATCAGACTGATTCTTAACCCTAGATGCCATTTTACTTAAACTATTCTGCAAGTAATAAGGTAAGTTTAATTTCTTTGTACCTGAAACATGTTGTAACATACGCATATGATAACGGTATACAGTGGCGAACCTGCCTTCACATGTTATATACCTTTGGATAATTTGCAGAACATCCTGCCATTCCTTAACTAGGAAAGTATTCTGAATGCCTTGGCTCCAATCAAGATCTTGGTGTGCCGGAAGAAGGAACTGGCTGAAATATTCATATATTGATTGCATCTTATACCATTTTTCACCCTCGGGAGTAACCCCAACATCCTGTGGAATGGTTTCTTCTGTTACTCAGAATTTAAGGCCGTTCATTTTCACCATTGAACCCTCGAGGTTTTCACAAAATGAGTTTGTAACCCCTATGTGAAACTCTCCCATCTTTTCTAACATGGTAAACCAGCCAGCTGCTTTCACGTTTTCAATAGCAGATGGAAATTTCTTCATCCATTCAACATTTTGGGGCTCAATCCTGAGCACATGACCACTTGGGCATGATTTCTTGTCTATCTCAATGACTGAATTCGTGACTGTAGAAGCAATACTTGAATGCGAACTTTGGGGAGAAGATACTGAAAACCCTCTTTGAAGCTCGAACTCCATTTTGTCTATCGACATTGATATAATCAGTGATCTATCGGGATTTAAATGATTCAGAGATATGGAGAGGTACGAGCCCCCAAATCTGATACTTGCTTCATGAACCATCTTCGAGGCCTGATCGCTCTCATAATTGCACCCTGTACTCAAAAACCTACTCAAATTACTTGCTTCATGAACCATCTTCGAGGCCTGATCGCTCACATAATTGCACCCTGTACTCAAAAACCTATTCAATAGAAAGCTGGCAACGTGCATGTATTTGAATAATGATATGTGCTACCAACTTGGGTTAATAAATCATCCTAGTCTATAGGAGCTTAGGTTAACTAGTCGACAGGTATGAAATGTTTCAGTTTTGTTTGGTTTGTTATGTTTTGTTTTGTTTGTTGTTTACAAAATTATAATATATATTAATTAAAATATAATATATATTAATTAAATAATATATATATATTACTATGCCCATACCAAAAATTTTATTATTTTGTGTTAGGATTGGGATTTCTAAGGTCCAAATTAGATCACTATAATATGTAGTACAAACAAGATGGTGGTCATTTCCTTGTTATCACTTTGTATGTAGATGATATGTTATTTTTTGGTAACAATATAGGGATGTGAATTGTGATTTGAAGTCTCATATTTTAGCACAATTTGACATAAGTGAAATCTTAATCCAAAATGTGGGGAGATTAATGGTAGGTATATGGTGTAGAATGATAGGTGGAGAATGGTCAACCACTTCCATGTGGAATACTATTGGGTAACTCGTACTATTGTATTCCATATAGAATGTTGATGATATGCCATGTGACACTCATAAGACAATGCCACCTCCCATCATATATGGTGTGGATATATTCTACTCTCCATTCCTTCTAGTTCGATTTGGAAGCTTTCCCTAATGATTTGATGATATTGTTGAGTGGAGTGTAATGACCATTCATACCATAAATTATGGCAGTTGGCATTGTCTATGATCACTAGTTCGATTTGGAAGCTTTCCCTAGTGATTTGATGATATTGTTGAGTGGATTCTAATGACAACGAGGGTCAGTCTTCACATATTTTCAAAAAATTCACAAACATAAATTGTGAAGACTGACAACGAGGGTCCCATTTTCTTTGTAGACCATGACCCTACCTACATTTCCTATGTAGGAAACTAGAATCCCATCTAGGCATTTCAAAACAAAAATAACCAACTAGGCATAATGACACCTCCAACTAGGCATAATGACACCTAACAATAATTTCAAGTCTCACAACCCTCTCACCAAGCATGACCTTCTTACGAGAGCATATGTGTTTTTACTATTTGGTGGAGCAATGAGTTGGATGAGAAAGAAACAAGTTGTGGTCAGTAGCGACATAGTATATGGCAACTACTCATGCTTGTAAGGTGGTCATCTAGATTATGAAAATATGTTTAGATATAGGGCTAAGTCAAAGATCTATTATAGTATAGTGTGATGTAGGTCTAAGTCAAAGATCTATTATAGTATAGTGTGATGTAGGGCTAAGTCAAAGATCTAGGGAGAAGAGTGAACATCGCCAAAATCAATTTAAGAAATGTGTTAAACTTAATCCTAAGAAGATGAAAAATATTCTACAAGAGGATGTTTCAATGACCCAGATTATGTCATTTCAAGAAATTTCCCTGGTTGGTAAGTTTTGTAATAGGTTGATTGCCAAAAAAACCCTTCAATTATGGATGAGTGATGTATAGTTTCCTGTATTATGATACATTCCATAATATTGTGTTTTGTCTAGAGATTGGATTACCTTCATATATAAAAAGGGAGATAATGTTGTTCAAATTTGTGAAGGAAAATGGCTTTGGGTGAACTCCATTCTCTCTCTAAAACCTTGGTCTTCAAGGTTTGACCCCATAAGAGAAAAATCCACCATCCAACCAATTTGGGTCAAACTCCCAACCCCTTGCTGAATTATGGAATGCCCCAACCGTCAAAACATTTGGGAGTTCAATTAGTAGATTCATTTTCTTTAATGTGAGAATGGAATTCTGTTGACTATCCTAAATTAGCAGAGCAAAATAACCAAAAATTGAGAATTGGCTCACTAGGTTATTACATCTGCAAAATCCCAAAATTTCCTATGGCATTTACAGTGATCCATCTCTCTCGCCATGTATGTGCCAAATAATAGATAAAGGGTTTACTAAAGATAGATCCAGTAATTTGGATATCAAGTTCCGAAAATGGAGATAAATTTGGGATGCCTTGAAACGATAATATTATGCATATCTAGGGTTTAAATGCCAGAAACCCTCCCATACCATCACTACATGTTGATTATTATTCTATAGTTTGATTGCTTTATTGTCGAATTGTTAGTGTGAGACATGATTGAGTCTAGAAACCCTCCCATACCGTCACTACATGTGTCTAGTATAACCATGCAAAACTCCAGTCCGTACAACCACCCATTGAAAAAAATTCAACGTTGGCCCCATTCGGTACATTAATTATTCTATACATTATTCAAAATTAAGAAAAAAATATACTTTTCTTTACATTATACAAATCCAATAATTAGTAATTGAAATATCCCAAAAGATAACACATAAATCTTATAACTTGATTTTGTGTCTTGGTTAATCGACACATGTTCGATTCAACCAAGACATGCAAACAAATTGAACAATGAATCAAAGGGGCAGCGATCTTATAGACAAAATGTACAACAACAAAGAGGATAAACAATAGTCATAAATAAGATAAATTTGGGGTGAATCTTGATCTTGTCACCCATGTGTACAATTAGCAACCTACAACATGGTACCTTAACTCCAATCTCTTTGCAACCTTTAAACAATAGTAAAAGAATAATTTTATAGGTTTGAGAGTAATAACAATAGCAAGTGTCTACCATATTGAGGATAATATGGTACATGCCGTGGTTTAATCCTAACAGAAGGAGTTATCGAAAGTGATTTATGGATCTAGGTTATTAACGCTCAACTTTTGAGAGGTTTTATATGCCACCTTTGGAGGAGCGTCCCCTTTGAGCTCTCATTGCATGGAGTAAATAGCATTCAAGGGAACCCTAGCATTGCACATTTAGATTTATAGAGCACCTACACATGAGTGCATGGAATTTTTGTCATAGCATTTAACCTAGAGGTGTTATATCCATTAATTTGTGCCTTTATTTGAAGAACGTTCCACTTTGTATGGTTTCTATCCTAATTTGTGGAGGATTCTCGCCCATTTGAAGCCAAATCCCACCTAAGGAGGTTTCTTATGCATGATTTATGGAGAGGAATTCAATTTTTGGGGGGTCTTATTGAGCACTTTGTGGAGTTCATTTATATTTGGTGGATCCACTTGCTATAATGCCCACTTTTTAGCATGAATTTGCATGCATTGGAGTTCTAGCCTTTGGAGGCTATTTTGAGACTTTTGAGCATTACTTTATCATTTCTTGAAGGAACCCCCTCTTTCTTGGGATTTTATGGATCTTTGAGACTATACATGTAGCATTTACCTCGACATTCATCCCTGTTGCCACGAAAACTGAAACCTAAATTTTTCATCCCTATATCAACTAATGTTCCTGGAACTTTCAAAAACGTGGATATTGCCACGATTTTTCCACCCTGACAAAAAAAAAAGTTAAAAAAACATTTTTTGAACCCACGAATGTTGAAAACGTGAAAAATTTTCTTGGAACAATCTGCCCATATGTAGTAGTGATCAGAATTTTATCAATGTCAATAAAAAATAATGAAACCAGCTTTTGATCATTTGAGAAATTTGCAATTGCATTTGTGAAGAGGGAGAGCTAGTGGATGACTAGTTTCTTGCCTTAGCCAATTTCGAGGGTGAAAGATTCTCATCCAAGTTGGTAATTGGAAAGGCCATTCAGACCCTTCATTTGAATATTTAATGGAGTGTTTATTTTCAGGTGTAAACTATAGGGCATCTCATGGTTTCTTCTTGTGCAGCACACTCTCTCAACCATTTCCAGTTTTGATGGCATATTCTTGACCCTTGAGGGAGGGCATTTTTGGTGAGCTCTTGTACTCTTTGGGAGATATTCTAATGAAATATTTATGTTTTAATATGATTAATATACTCTTTTATTCATATCCATAAATTTTTAAGTCGAAATACCAAGTGGTTATATCTAAAATGGATTATTAATGAGAAAATAGTGACCATTCCCCCACTAGATTGATGTATGCCAATGTATTGATGATGATTTCGAATGGAAGAATATTTATCTGATATATTTATGATTTATGGACTGAAATTTATGAGTATTACAAGTTTCATGTTCATCACTTAAGCATTTGGAGCCATCTTGCTCATTTTTATTTTATTTGAAGAAGATTTCATGTTATTTCCCCCAAGGTCAAACTAGTGATTTTTGTTGTTGTTTGGGAGAAGGTTAGAACAAAATAAATAACTGATTAATGGTGCATATGAGACCTTAATAATACCCCTGAGACATCCCTTACCTATGTTCATAAATTCAAGTTGGGTTGGAGGCATTGGGGAAGCCATTTTCAGTATTTACCCCGGGGGGATTTGAACCTCAAATTGCTAGTTAAATTTCATACTTTGTCCAGAATATTAAACAAGTTTGAAGAAGTATTTTGATGGTAATAAATCATCCATGAACATCATAATCAAGTACAAATATCATTCATACACCTTCCTTGAATATTTGAAGGCATTTGAAGCCAATTTGAGACCTATAGACCAATACTAGTCAAAGGGAAATTACTAGTAAAGTTCCCTACATTGGCCAAAATCGAAAGAGGATTTGCAAAAGTATTTTAAAGGTCCAAAATCATCCCTGAAACACATATTTATGTTCTAACATCATCCATATACCTTCTCATCAGATTTGGGAGCAATTGAATCAATTTGGAGACCTAGAGCTCAAAACTAGTCAAAGGTCGAACTTGGGGAAAAAGTGAAAAATTGGTCTTTTTAATAAAATTATTAAAAAAGGACATTACGGTGGTATCAAAGCATGTTCTTGGCACCTGATGGTATTAAAAATAACTCAAAATAATAAACCACCACCCTTTGAACCAGTAGTTGAAGAGGTTTTTGTTGAAGAAGAGGTAGTAGAAGAAGAAGAGTCTTTTGTTAAAACCATGGATAGAGAGGAGGATGAGAACTTAAGACATAAGGAGGAACTTCTTGCAGCCTTAAAACCATGTTTTGATGAACTTTACATTGGTATGAAAGACATGAGTAGACAAATGATGAAAGGATTGGTATTGTTGGGTAGCCAATTGGGGATCAAATTGGAAATAGGAGGGAGTAGTGGTTCTCCTTTTGAGGAAAAGAAGGAAATGGATGAAAGAATTTGTGTCACAAAGGAGGAACCTCATGTAATGGTGGAACATGAGGTGCATGTTGATATGCAGGTTCTTGAAGATTCTAAACTCAAACAAGAAGAAGGACAAACACTTGTCTTTGTTCAGAGGGATTATGAGTTTCCTCATGGAGATACTTGCAAAGCCTTGGAGGAGGCACATGATCTCACAATAGTTGGACCAGCCAATTATGGAGTGTTGATGTATATGTAACTTCGGAATGTATTTCATCTGTGTATTTTATATATATTTATTTTACCCTTATAAGAGATGTGTCATTCCTCTATAAGGAAGTGTCGTCATGTGGATTGACAAGTGTCGCAAGTGTGTGTACTTGTCGATGGGTTATTAGACCACCATGTGTGGGGTCGGCCCTGAAATATATATTATACTGTGGATGTACCTAGCTAGACAAGTCGGCCCCATAAGGTCACTGGGCAAACATATTAGTATAAATAGAGATCAGGTGATCTCTATTTAGATCACTCGGAAAAGTATCTCACTCTCACTCAGAAAGTGGCGCACTAGTGAGGAGGAGGATCATCTACTACTAGGAGACTATCTCAGTGTATTTTGGTTGTACTTTGGTTGAGCCATTGCTCTCTCTATCTCTAAGGAAGTTGTGGGGTTTTTCACCTTAGGGTTTTTCACCTTAGGGTTTTCCCCACGAAAACTCTATGTCTCTTGTCTCTCATGCTTATTGTGATTGTCATGCATCGATATACTGTATATGTTATTCTCTCAGTAAAGATCCTAGAGTATTGTTAATTAATGCTCAAAATTTAACATGGTATCAGAGCTAACCTGAGAAGAAGACATTTTGCAGTGATGGAAACTTGAGTTTCTTGTTTATTGGGTTTCTCTCCACAGATTTTGGAAAAGCAGTATAGTAGATTGACTCTACTCATCAAGGCGCATCTATCTGTCTAATCAGAATTCAATTTCGAGCATTTTTAGATTTGGCCCTAAAACTTAGTGTTTCCACAAAAATAGGAATTTCTGAAATCTGAAGACATAGCTGGAAGCTCCTTGCAAAAAATGAAGTTTAGATCTTTGGATCGAGATTTTTGGTTGGGTAGATCTCCGGGAAACTCAAACCCTAATTCAGGGCTCTCCCTAGTGAACCCGAGAGGACAAAAAGGCCAATCTGAAGGGTAAAGCTTTGCTGATCTCAAATTCTGAATACACCAGGTTGATCATCTCATCAAGGCGCATCTTTCTATCCTTTTAGAAAATTGAAATTCACATTTTGAATTTTTAGGTTTTTTCCGACAAACCCTAATCCGGGACCAGATCCAGTTTTCAGCATTTCAAGTGGTAAGATCTAAATCTTTTCTATTTCCATTTGAAGTACTCTTTAAGATGTCTCACCACACCAAGCTTGAGGATAAGCTTGAAGGAGCTGATAACTTCCGAGCTTGGAAGTATAGGATTGGGTTAATCCTAGAAGAGAATGAGTTGGACTCATATGTGAAAGAAGACATCCCTATCCCAGAGGATGAAGAGGCCAACATATTGCATAAGAAGAACTTGGTCAAGGCAAAGAGAATCATTGTTGATTCCATTAAAGACCATATCATACCCCATGTATCCTCTCTAAAGACACCCAAGGAGATGTTTGACTCTTTGACCAAGCTTTTTGAAGGGAAGAACATAGATAGAAAGATGACCCTACGGAACCAATTGAAAGGAGTAAAGTTTCAGAATGGAGAAACCATTAAATCTTATTTTTCAAGGGTCTCCCAGATCAAGGAACAACTAGAAGCAGTGGATGAAATGGTGGAGAATGGTGAAGTGGTGATGACCACTCTAAATAGCCTACCCAGGTCATGGGATTCCTTCATTCAAGGAATTTGTGCAAGGAAGAAGTTGATCTCCTTCAACAGATTGCGGGAAGAATGCTCTCAAGAAGAAGCTAGGCTTGTGGACCGAGAAGAAAAGATGGGAAATGAAGATCAAGCTCTCACAGCACATGCCAGGAAAGGAAAGTCCAAGAAGGAATCATCTCATAACAGAAGATCCTCACACCACCATTATCATAAAGATAAGAAAGATCTCAGATGCTTCAATTGCAATGAGAAGGGACACTTTGCTTCAGATTGTCCCAAGAAGAAGAAAGACAACAACAACAACTTCAATAAGAAGAAGAAGAATAACAAAAGAAGATATCATGCTCATGTTGCCGAAGAGGATGAACCTCCAAAGAAGAATGCTAGGGCAGAAAGTGATGATGACTCATCAAGTGAAGAAGAGTATGTTCTAATCTCTGCTCTCACAGGTACTATCTCCCATGGTTGTAATGATTGGTTGATTGATAGTGGGGCTTTCAAGCACATGACTGGGTTTAAGGAATATTTTGTGAATCTATCTGAACATGAATCACCCCATAAGGTGAAACTTGGGGATGATTATCAATACCCAATCAAAGGAAGTGGTGAAGCCTCCTACAACCTAGATTCTGGAAAATATTTGAAGATGAAAGAAGTCCTTTATGTACCTGGGCTCAAGAATAACTTACTATCCATCTCTGCATTGGATGCAAAAGGTATGAGGGTTGCATTTGTGGATGGCCAAGTCCTAATGTGGCCAAAGGGAAAGACCATAGATGATGCAGTAGTGATTGGAGAGCAAGAGGGAGGTTTGTATAAATTGAAGGGACAACCTGAACATGCCATGGTACATGAATCCATGGAGCCAAGTGAACTTTGGCATAGAAGACTTGCTCATATGCACTACAGGGCACTTCCAATTGCAAGAAAGGTTGTAGAGGGTCTTCCTGAAATCAAGACCAAACATGAAGGTGTTTGCAAAGGATATGCAAAAGATAAGAACATTAAGAAGGCTTTCCCAAGCAATGAAAGCAAGGAAAAAGACATCCTGGAAATCATTCAATCATATGTATGTGGTCCTATGTCATCCAGTTCTCTGAGTGGGTATGTTGATGACTTCTCCAGGAAGACTTGGGTATACTTCTTGAAGAACAAAGGTGAGGTGTTTGATAAGTTCAAGGAATTCAAAACCTTGATGAAGAATCAAACTGACAAGAAGATCAAAACATTCAGATCTGACAATGGTGGAGAATTCACCTCAGGTGACTTCAAGAAGCTTTGTAGTGATTCAGGGATTAAGAGGGAGTTGACTGCTCCTTATAATACTCAACATAATGGAGTTGCAGAAAGGAAGAACAGAACAATCATGGAAGCAGCAAGGGCAACGTAGCATGACCAGGATCTACCTATGCATCTATGGGCAGAAATAGCTAGAACAGCTGTATATGTGCAGAACAAAACACCCCACAAGATATTGGACAACAAGACACCAGAAGAGATCTTTTCTGGTAATAAACCTGAAGTCAGCCATCTCGGAATATTTGGTTGTCCAGTATACACTCATGTCCCAAAGGAAAAGAGGACTAAACTAGATCCTTCAGGAAAGAAGGGTATCTTTGTGGGTTACAGTGAAAGCTCGAAGGCTTACAGAATATACTTTCCAGGGTTCAAGAAGATTGATGTCAGCAAGGATGAATATAAGTTCAAGGACAGGTAATCCAGGAAGCAAAGATTAAGAGGGAGCACACTCCAGCATCTCCTGCAAGGATGCAAATTTTCAGAGGGAGTTGACCATCTTCCTACATTCCACAACAGAAAGGTGTAGAAGAAGCTACTTCAGCAGCTTCTGCCAGGAAGCAAAGACTCGGAGGGAGTCCACCCAACAAAAAAACAAAGATAAGTATTTCAATTATCATTTCTTGCCTATTTTGCTTGTTTAAATAATATTATGCTTATGTTCCTAGACTTAGGAGATGTATTGTACATATTAGAATGATTGCATTAATGAACAGTATACTTCTAATATGCATGTGATGGGTAAGTGGCCTATGGCACTGTACAACATTCCAGTTCTACTTATCTAGAATGAAACCTCTTTGCTGACATGTTGGGAGTAGTGCAAACTCTTAACAATGTTCTGGTAGAGACTGGAAGGCATCTAGAAAGTTGTGGAACATGGATAAATGTTGTATTGAAGCATTGGCTAAGATAACTGCATGACTGCACGACATATTTCTTTATGTGTAAAGAATTTGTTCTGAAAATTATGAGATGTTTCTAATCATGCAATTTAACTTGTTTTGTAGGAAAGACCGTATATCTTCACCTACAAAAGGACTACAACATTTGTTCCAGCAACAAAGATATCTATTGAAGATATTGAATATATTGAAGTTCCCAGGATCTAGGATGAAGAAATGGAATTCCATGATCCGTCGATCATGAAGAAGATGTTTGGGATGCAGTCCCAAGACCTGACAGGGAGTCACATGTGTGCAGATTGAAGAAAGCCTTGTATGGCTTGTAGCAAGCTCCTAGAACTTGGTGTGATACAAAGAGGAAGCTTGCTACCGAATTCGATATGAAGAACTTGGGGATGATGCACTATTTTTTTTTGGCATGGAGGTGTGGCAGAGTGCAGGTGGGATCTTCCTTGGTCAAGGGAAGTACACAGTAGATATCCTGAAGAGATTCGGGATGATGGATTGCAAGGCCATGGCCACACCTATGGCATTGAATCTGAGGCTTCTATGTGATGCTTCATCTGAGCCGGTTGATGTCTCTATGTATCGTCAGATGATTGGGTCCTTGATATACCTGACGAACACGAGACCAGATATTTGCTTTGCGGTGAACACATTGAGTCAGTTCCTGACAGATCCAAGGAGTGTTCATCTGGTTGTTGTAAAGCATGTTCTGAGGTACCTGAAGGGTACAGTGGATTATGGTCTCAAGTATGAGGCGAATCAAAAGTTTAACCTGTAGGGTTATGTTGATTCAGATTGGGCTAGCAGTACTGCAGATAGGAAGAGAACATCTGGGTGTTGCTTCAGTATGGGATCAGGTGTGATCTCTTGGTTTAGCAGGAAGCAGTCCTGCGTAGCACTGAGTACAGCTGAGGCAGAGTATGTTGCAGCCTGTTCAGCTAGTTGTGAGGTAGTATGGCTACGGAAGCTACTGTCTGAGTTATTTGATCTCCCGTTGGATGCTATTGGTATCTTCTGTGATAACCATAGTTGTGTGAAGTTGTCCGGGAACCCATTGTTTCATGACAGGTCGAAACACATAGAGATAAAATATCACTATATCAGGGATATGGTGCAGAGATGAGCTGTGAAGATCCTGTATGTTGCGACAGACGAGCAGATTGCAGATGTGTTGACGAAGCCACTAGCCAGGGTGAAGTTCTAGTACTTCAAGGAGAGGCTTGTCGTTCTTCAGATTGATGACACTTCGAGGAAGAAGTGATGGACACATTTGCTGAAGCCATTCCAAGCATGTTGGAAGGAGGATCCTTCACATGGCTGTGGATGTAAGCGCTGGATGATGAGCATCAGGATGATGTTCCGGTATGATCAGTTGGATCATTTTTATATGTATGTATGTATGCATCATGTTAGATGCTGGATATGATCAATTGGATCATTTATATGTATATGTATGTACGCATCATGTTGTATGTTGGATATGATCAGTTGGATCATTTATATGTATGTACACATCATGTTGGATGCTGGATATGATCAGTAGGATCATTTGTATGTATTTTGTATATCCATCATGTTGGATGCTTGGACCATGTATCTGTATATGTATCAGGTGGATACATTGTATGATCAAGTAGATCATGTATGTTGATATGTATCAGGTATGATCAGGTGGATCATGTATTTGTATTTGTATCAGGTGGATACACTGTATGATCAGGTGGATCATGTATGATGATATGTATCAGGTAGATACTTGGTGTGCATCAAGTGGATGCATTGTATGATCAGGATGATCATGGATGACGAGCTTCAGGATATTGCTCCAGATGACATGCAGCAGGATGTTGCAGTGATGATGATCATGTGTACATCAGGATGATGTACGGTGAGTATCAGGTTGATACTCTGTGGCCGTGGAACAGGTTGTGCAGATAGCATGTAATTTGTGCCCTGGGAGATTTGCAGATGGTCTTTCGAGGTTTTTCCTATGGCATGTAATTCGTACCCTGGGACATCTGGCAAATGCTCTTTCGAGGTTTTGCTTGGGAGGACATATAATTTGTGCCCTGGGAGATCTGCAGATAGTCTTTAGAGGTTTTTCCTATGGCATGTAATTTGTGCCCTGGGATATCTGGCAGATGCTCTTTCGAAGTTTTGTCCTATGGCATGTAATTTGTGCCCTGGGAGATCCAATAGGTTGAGCCGTGTGCTCGTAATCAGTCCTGGGATGCTCTTTCGAGGTTTTTCCATGACCACATGTAATTTTTTCCCTGGGAGATCCGATGGGTTGAGCCTTGTGCTCGTAATCAGTCCTAGGATGCTCTTTCAAGGTTTTGTGGTGACCACATGTAATTTGTTCCCTGGGCGATCTGATAGGTTGAGCCTTCTGCTTGTAATCAGTCCTGGGATTCTCTTTCAAGGTTTTGTGGTAGGGTCACATGTAATAAGTCTTGGAGATCTGGACAGGATGAAAAAGGCCTCAGATGCTCTTTAGGTTTCTTTCTACTCAAGAGACTCTTTTAAGGTTTTGTGACGCACGTAATAAGTCCTGAGATTTCCATAGTATGGCCAGTAATGATGAAGACCTGCAGGTGGTGGGCCTACATCCAATATGAAAAAGGACTGGCTCTGTAGAAATTCCTATGACGAGTAGATTCAGAGATTGGTTGAGATAGCAGCAGCAGTGACGATGATGATGACGATGATCCCGAGAAGAAGACTTGTCTAGAAAATCTGTGTCGAGAAATACCTTCCTAGTTAAGAGGGAGTGTTGATGTATATGTAACTTCGGAATGTATTTCATCTGTGTATTTTATATATATTTATTGTACCCTTATAAGAGATGTGTCATTCCTCTATAAGGAAGTGTCGTCATGTGGATTGACAAGTGTCGCAAGTGTGTGTACTTGCCGATGGGTTATTAGACCACCATGTGTGGGGTCGGCCCTAAAATATATATTATAATGTGGATGTACCTAGCTAGACAAGTCGGCCCCATAAGGTCACTGGGAAAACAGATTAGTATAAATAGAGATCAGGTGATATCTATTTAGATCACTCGGAAAAGTATCTCACTCCCACTCAGAAAGTGGCGCACTAGTGAGGAGGAGGATCATCTGCAACTAGGAGACTATCTCAGTGTATTTTGGTTGTACTTTGGTTGAGCCATTGCTCTCTCTATCTCTGAGGAAGTTGTGGGGTTTTTCACCTTAGGGTTTTCCCCATGGAAACTCTGTGTCTCTTGTCTCTCATGCTTTTGATTCTTGTGATGCTTGTCATGCTTATTGCGATTGTCATGCATTGATATACTGTATATGTTATTCTCTCAATAAATATCCTAGAGTATTGTGAACTAATGCTCAAAATTTAACATGGAGAAGATGAATTAAATATTTCGATGGGTAAGAGTTGTAAAGATTTAAGGTTGGTTCATAATTCCTCACCCCCTACTTCGTTTTCAGCCACATCAATTGGGGATGAAAATTGGGTGAAAGGTTTTTTTCTAATGGTGCCACATGAGGGGTATGAAACTCCTACCTCTCCTTTTGATGATGACATGAATAGAGCACCTCATTATTTACATTTTCATAAGCATATTTTCTTACCTTGTGATGATACATATCTTCATGGATGCACTTATGATGTTCACTTGAGTCACTTGAAGACTCATGACTTCCATTGCTCCTTGCTTGGTTCAATTGATGTTGGAGAAACTTCATTAACTACTTGGATGAAAGAACACAAGGCTGGTCGTTTTGATGCATCTTACATATTTTTGGAGTAATATTATAGAACATGGGATACTCACCTATGTTATTGGAGTAGATTTGATTGTTCACTTGATGCTCGTATGCACTTGGAAAATGGTGGTCTACGTACTTGGTGGTATAAACACTTTCATGATTCTTTCATGAAGCATCTTCTTGATGTACATTTTCATTATGTTGTTATGTACTTTGATGATATATATTTTGTACTCATTATGTTTGGAAGAATGCATACAATAAAATGGGATCCATGGACTCTCTTACCTGATGGTATGAGTTGGAAAGCACTCCAAACTTTTGAAGTGCAATACAAGCAATGGGACCCTGGTATAATTTTTGTCTCATTGGTTTCAAATTTTGGGAGGAAACAAGCAGCATGGGAGATGGATTTCCCACTTAATAAAGTGATTTTAATCAGAGTAGTGCAGTAGCAAGCATGGTCGTTCCTCTCTAAAATCTTCATGGAATCTCAAAGACTCAAGGTTGGGCAATTCAATGGCAACTTCAAATAACTATACAGAAAGCAGGTTCTTCAACACCCATGTTTTAAATTGCTTGACGACAAGCAATATTGGTAAGCAAGAATTTGTCATGTCCCAAATTTTCATTGGGTCACAATGGCATAAGAACATTGGACATATTCATTAGAGTTTGTCAAATTGAAGCTAAGGGTCAAATAATTGCCAAGGAGGAAAATTACTAGTTTCCTAGGTTTGGGGTGGAAGCTTTGGGATTTGAAATAAGGGGAATAATACATGATGTTTGAACATTAGAATGGAATAAATATTTAATAAATGAGATAAATAAATATATACAAGTAAAAATCAAAGTGGAATTTAATCATGAAGACACATGGAGGAAGGGGGACCCACATATGGCTAGATTTTCCCACTACACTTAGCATAATTCTCTCACCAATTCGAATTCAAGGTGAATAGTAACATAATTGGGGGGAGTTCAAAAGGTATTATTCATTTCATGACTCATCCAAGGTCGAAATGTAGAGGAAGAGTAATGTTAGGATATTCCTATACTCCATCCTAGTCCCACCAGTATTTTGATCATTTACATTTTCAGTCATGCATGCACCTTTAGGGTTTGCATGCATCCCAGTCATTAGTCCAGCACCTAGCCCTCAGTTAGCCAGCCCCCAGGAGCTTCTCACTATTTATTTTTAGCCCTCTAGTTGCTTAATGTGCCCTTCTTCCTTGATTTTAGGGAGCAACTCGCCCTTCTTCACCTACCAGTCCAGTTGTCACTCAGTTACACTCAGTTATAGTCAGTTACAGTTAGTTACAGTCAGTTACACTCAGTTACACTTAGTTACATTGAGTTACACTTAGTTACACCTACTAGAGTTAGTTTGACTGATGGTTGATAGTTGCTTGAGCATTGATGACTCCACTGATGATGATGAAGACTTCCAGTTGCGCTCCGATGATCATGAGGACACCTAGTTGTGCTCCGATGACACTCTATTGATCTTATGATCACTATGAGAGGCTAATTTGAATTGCCACCTTAGGCATTCAAATATTCTCTACCATTGTACTATTTATTTGTCCATACTGTGATTAATTAATTAGTGTGTGTGAAGTATTATTGCTTCTATCTGAGTTCTACTGTACCATATTATTCTGTTGCTCATTATACTGTATTGTTCACTCTTCTTCTATTTTCCTTCGTAATCATAATTACTCTTGTGAGGTATACATCATCTCTTAGATCTGCTGTGAGGATTTTCACATGGTATCAGAGCCTGTTGAGAGTATTGTTTATCTCCATTCTTGAGATTTTTTTGCAGGTTATTACCAAGATTTCGAGTGCAGCAGTTGCATCAGTTTCTGCATTTTTGCAGTAGTAGCAGTTGCAGTTATTCTATATTGTTTTTGCGGGTCTTCTACAGCTTCAATGTATCCTGAATTAGAAGAAATCACTCCTCTTTCTCTATTTAATTATGATGAATGGAAACCAAAAATAATAGCATATTTAAAGAGCCATGATCTCTTTGATTTCTATTTTGAAAGAGAGTTCGAATCCTCTACAAAGAAGATTAAATGGTTGAATAAAGGTGACATGCACATTGGAATAATGAAGCTTACTATGACTGATTACATATTGTACCCGACCATCATTGATATTGAAACTCCAAAAGAGTTATGGGCTCATCTGGATGAAAGATTCGGCAAAAAGAATGATGGATTTGGTCCAAATCCCTTCAAAAGCAAGCAAGGTGATGCATTCGCTCCACTTGATGGTATCTCAGATCATGATGCATTCGCTCCTCCTGATGGTCTCTCAGATCATGTTGCATTCGCTCCCCTTGATGATCTCTCAGATCATGAACCAGTATCATCTCATATTGAAGTTGTTGACAAAGAACTTGCAGATTCTCCGCTCATGCTCAAACTTTCTTCTCTTTCTGTGCCAGCTCACACTCTAGATATTGCAGAAGGTCCTAAATCCTCTCTTGCACTAGAGTCTGTTGGTTTGCATCATGATCACATGATTATTTCAGAGGTCAAAACAGCTTTTGAAGGTAATGCATTCGCTCCTCTCCAGCTATCTCCTCTTTTATACTACTATATGATCATAATTCCATGCTTTCAGAAGGTCATTGAAGAATATGGCCATTTCCATTCGCTTGGTATAATTTCTCATGCATCTACTGGTTTTGATCTCACCTCTCATGGTTCAAAGGAGATCTCAAGAAACCATGATTCAAGTCGTGGATCTAATTTGGATTCTAAGCAATTACTGCTTGGGATAATTTCTCATGCATATGATAGTTTTGATCTCACCCCTGTTGGTTCAAAGGAGATCTCAAGAAACTGTTTTTAAGTCTTAAATCTGATTTTGATTTCAAGCAAACATGTAATAGTTATTTTTGGCATAATCTCACCCATGGTGGTTCGAAGGAGAAGAAAAAAGACTATATGCACTTTCACATATTTGATCCTACCTCAACTGATTTGAATCACAGGTTCAAGGATCATTCTCATACTGTTGGATTTGTTCTCGTCACATTCGATCTGAAGAGCAAGTACAAGCACATGATTTTTTAGCATGATCCACTTCTTCCCAAGAAGAAGATACCTCCATACATATGACCAAGCATCACACATGCTTGAGTTTGGAGCATTTATTTTTATGTGTGCCTTACAGTTTATTTTTTGAGGAGGGGGTATGTTTCCCATGAAATTTTCCCACTTCCTTGGTTTATTGATTGTTATTATTCATTGTATTGGGTGACCTTTGGTCTTAGTTACCAGGGCCCAGGATGGATTAAGGGGGGGTGTTAGGATATTCCTATACTCCATCCTAGTCCCACCAGTATTTTGATCATTTACATTTTCAGTCATGCATGCACCTTTAGGGTTTGCATGCATTCTAGGGTTTGCATGCATCCCAGTCATCAGTCCAGCACCTAGCCCTCAGTTAGCCAGCCCCCAGGAGTTTCTCGCTATTCATTTTTATCCCTCCAGTTGCTTAATGCGCCCTTCTTCGTTGATTTTAGGGAGCAACTCGCCCTTCTTCACCTACCAGTCCAGTTGTCACTCAGTTAAACTTAGTTACATTGAGTTACACTCAGTTACACCTACTAGAGTTAGTTTGACTGATGGTTGACGGTTACTTGAGCATTGATGTCTCCCTCATATTATCCCTTTTTTACTATTAGATGTAACGCTACACATACATGTTACAAGATCTCCCTCATACTAGGCTGTAGAGCACCTCTCGGCGCAATGACTCTTACTGAACGCTAGCATGCTTCAAACTTTTGTATTAGCACTACCATTTTTGTATCTTGTACCGATTTATCTATATACAAACACTATTGGTGGTTTTATACATCTTGTGTTCTATTGGTGATTAATGAGATCTTGTTTACATGTTTGCTTATACAATGGATAATTTACATGTTATGTCTATCTTTGTGTGAAATGTACCAATCCAAAATCAAGTTGGTCATCGAGTCAGCAACTGTATTCATGTCTCGTGGAATGTGCAGGTATTGAATAGACTCAAAGGACCTTTCCAAAAGATGAACTTGTCGAAAGAGATGGAGTAGAGTGGGGTCGCAGATAGCGTAGATCCGGTTGAGATGAGAAACCACTAGTTGTGAATCCAGGTGGATAAAAACGTGGTTGATACCCAAGGAAATAGCATCAATTAGGGTTCCAATCACCGCCTGATACTCCGCGGCATTATTGGTCACGTATCCTAGACATTTTCCTCCTAAGATAATGAGCTCGCCGGTCGAAGAATAAAGTACCCAGGTTACCGAAGCAAGGTTATGGGTATGTCAGTTGGCGCCATCCGCGAATCCATAGCAATTTGTCATCTGCACATGCAGACAAATCATGGTATAAGTGGCAAAACAAGATCTAGACACACTAAAAAAAAGCGTCACACCACACAAAACACACGCCATGTATAGTATATACAACATACCTATGCGTGAAAAAAATAAGGCATAGTACCTCTTCAGGTAGAGCCCATTGCGGGTCTCACCCAAAGATATGTCATCATAATCCTCTAGTTCATAGGCTCCCTTCTCCAGAACATGTTTCACTATGTACGGTCCGTGCCACATGGACTTGAACTTACCTGCTACCAGCTTATCGTGCCTTTGGTCATATGTGAGGACCAAATCACCCTCGTTGAAGATACGGGGTTTAACCGACTTATTATATTGTGCTTTGATGTGTTTCTTGTGTGCCTCATTGGCAAGAGCAGCATCACGGCGGGTCTCGTCAAGTTTCGCTAGGTAAAGGAAGCATTCTTCCTCGGCGGTAGTGTTCGAAAGAAGTTCAACTGCGATTTTGAGAGATGGAATCTCGCACTATATTGGTAGGACTACCTCCAATCCATAAACTAACTAGAAAGGTGTAAATCTGGTGGCAGTCTTAACGGAGGTCCGATAAGCCCATAGTGCGAAAAAGAGCATGTTATTCCAATTTGGTTTATGCGTACCCACCATGCGTTGGATCATGGTTTTCAAGACCTTTTTAATGGCCTTGACTTGTCCATTTGACTGTGGGTAGTAAGGGGTTGATTTTTCATGACAAAAACCTAGTCTGGCTCAATTCATCTACCATATGGTTCTGGAAATGAGATCCATGATTAGTGAATATGGCTTGTGGAACTCCGAACCGTGAAATAACATAAGTAAACATGAAGAGTGCGGCAGTTTTGTCGTCTTCATTGTATGTAGGCATAGCCTCGGCCCATTTAGTAAAATAATCCACAGCTACTATGATGTAAACATGCCCCCCGGCCGAGGTAGGATTACAGTGCATGAAATATATGCCCCATTTTGCAAAGGGGCCAATGACAATATCCGGGTGTAAAGGGGTTGGGTGGGTGCACTTTTTCATTTGAAAATGCTAGCATGGGGGACATTTTTTAACAGCCTCAATGCAATCTTTAAATATGGATGGCCAATAATATCCCGCGCATAGTATCTTTTGGGTTGTATCCATCCCAGAGAGATGACCGCTACAAGCCCCAGCGTGACAGTCATTCAAGACATGTTCATCCTCTTCATGTGTCAAACAATGTCGAAGAATAGAATCAACACCACGATGATACAAGGTATCGCTAATGATCAAGTAATACTTGGCATGGTAATGGATACGACAACAATCGTCACGAGACAGTTGGGGGTTGAAACGTTGGGTCTGAAGATATAAGGTAATATCTCCATACCATGGGTCTGACGTGTTGATGAGGAAAATTATTCATCTGGAAGAAAATAGTTGGGCTTGTTAATTTTTTAGAATTTACTTCAATCTGATCTAGGATCTTAACTGAAAGAACAACATGTACAGCATATCAATCATGGACACAATAATGCAAGCACACAAGAGACACAGAGTTTACTTGGGGAAAACCATAAAGGTGAAAAACCCCAATAACTTCCTCGGAGAGAGATAGAGCAATGATACAACCTAAGCATAATATATAGACATCTCCTAGCAGCAGCTTCTCCTCCTCCACAAGTGCACCACTCTCCCGAGAGTGTGAGAGAGAATAGAATGATCAAATAGAGTGCCTCCCGCACTCTATTTATACTTGAATTGACTTGCCTAATAACCTTTACTAGGTCGGCCATAACTTAACCACATAACATAATGCTAACTGGGCCGACCCCCAATAGGGTGGTCTAATAACCCTTTGACCCACATGACTTATACAAAGCCGACCCCAACAAGGTGGTCTAATAACCCATCAAGTATAAGTTACAACACTTACAATATAAATGACAACACTTCTGTATAGAGGAATAATAACATCTCTATAGGAATACAATATACATATATGTGAAATACATTCCGAAGTTACATATACATCAACACTCCCTCATAACTAGGAAGGTATTTATCGACACAGGTCTTCTAGCACAAGTCTTCTTCTCTGGATCATCGTCATCGATGCATTGTCATCGAATCATCATCGTCACTGCTGCTGCTATCTCAATCAATCTCTGAATCTATTCATCATAGGAATTTCTACAGAACCAGTCCTTTTTCATACTGGATGTAGGGCCACCACCTGCAGGTCTTCATCATCACTGGCCATATTGTGGAATCCTCAGGACTTGTTACGTGCATCACAAAACTTGGTTGAAGCATCTCAGGCTATTACGAGCACTCAGCTCTACCTGTTGGATCTCCCAGGAGCACATTACATGTGACCCCATCACAAAACCTGGCTGTAGCATCCCAGGATGTTACGAGCACACAACTCTACCTATCGGATCTCCCAGGAGCACATTACATGTGATCTCACCACAAAACCTGGTTGTAGCATCCCAGGTTGTTACGAGCACATGGCTCTACCTGTCGAATCTCCCAGGAGCATATTACATGTGGTCATGGAAAAACCTGGTTGTAGCATCCCAGGCTGTTACGAACACTCGGCTCTACCTGTCGGATCTCCCAGGAGCACATTACATTCCATAGGAAAAAACCTCGTAAGATCATCCCAGGCTGTTACGAGCACACAGCTCTACCTGTCAAATCTCCCAGGGCTGGATTATATGTCCTCCCAAAGCAAAGCCTCAAAAGAGCGTTTGTCAGATATCCCAGGGCCACATTACATGCCATAGGAAAAACCTTGAAAGACTATCTGCAAACCTCCCAGCGCTGGATTATATGCTTATATGCACAACCTGTCCATGGCCGCAAAGTATCATCCTGATACTCATGATCATCGTTCACGAAGCACAACCCAGATGCACATCACACAACACTTACATCTACGCCATGGGAGAACACATCTACAACCATGCGAGAATGGCACAGCACTTATATTGCATCCATGGGAGAACACATCTACAACCATGCTCAAATGGCCCAGCACTTATATCGCAGCCATGGGAGAACACATCTACAACCATGCTCGAATGGCCCCAGCACATATATCGCAGCCATGGGAGAACACATCTACAACCATGCTCGAATGGCCCCAGCACTTATATCGCAGCCATGGGAGGACACATCTACAACCATGCTCGAATGGCCCCAGCACTTATATCGCAGCCATGGGAGAACACATATACAACCATGCTCGAATGGCCCTGGAAATTACATCACGACCATGGGAGAACACATCTGCCATCATGTCGAAATATTCCATCAATTACATCGCGACCATGGGAGAACACATCTGCCACCATGTCGGAAAATCCCAGCAATTACATCGCGACCATGGGAGAAAACATCTACAACCATGTCCGAAAAGCTCATGTGCATCTGTGTCTTCGGAACTCATCACACATAATCCAACTGATTATGTAATGTATCCACCTGATACATGTCATCACATATGATCATCCTGATCATCATCACTGCATCGTCCTGATGCATGTCATCTGGAGCAACATCCCGAAGCTCGTCATCCATGATCATCCTGATCATATAATGCATCCACCTGATGCATACCAAGTATCTACCTGATACATATCATCATACATGATCCACTTGATCATACAATGTATCCACCTGATACATACACAGATACATGATCCACCTGATCATACAATGTATCCACCTTATATATCTCAACATACATGATCTACCTGATCATACAACGTATCCACCTGATACATATACATATGCATGGTCCAAACATCCAACATGATGCATATACATATACATGATCCAACTAATCATAACAAGCATCCAACATTATCCATACATACATACATATAAATGATCCAACTGATCATATCCAGCATCCAACATGATGCATACATACATATAAATGATCCAACTGATCATATCCAGCATCCAACATGATGCATATACAAAGCAGTAACTGGAGCATCGTCCTGATGCTCATCATCTAGCGCTTACATCCATAGCCATGTGAAGGATCCTCCTTCCACCATGCTTGGAATGGATTCAGCAAATGTCTCCATCACTTCTTCCTCGAAGTGTCGTCAATCTGAAGAACACCAAGCCTCTCTCTGAAGTATTCGAACTTCACTCTAGCTAGTGGCTTCGTCAGCACATCTGCAACCTGCTCATCCGTCGCAACATACAGGAGCTTCACTGCTCCTCTCTGCACCATATCCCTGATATAGTGATATTTGATCTCTATGTGCTTCGACCTGTCATGGAACACTGGGTTCTCAGACAGCTTCACACAACTCTGGTTGTCACAAAAAATACCAGTAGCCTCCAACGGGAGATCAAATAAATCAGATAGTAGCTTTCGGAGACATACTGTCTCGCAACTAGCCGAACAAGCTGCAACATCCTCTGCTTCGGCTGTACTCAGTACTACGCATGACTGCTTCCTGCTAAACCAGGAGATCACACCTGATCCCATACTGAAGTAGCACCCAGATGTGCTCTTCCTATTTGCAACACTTCCTGCCCAATCTGAATCAACATAACCCTGTAGGTTAAACTTTTGATTCGCATCATACTTGAGCCCATAATCAATCCCTTCTTTCTGGAAGAAGCCACGAGCTACAAATCTTGCTTTATATTTCTCCATGCTACCATCTACAGCATGCTTGATCTTATAGATCCATTTGGAAGTCACAGCAGACTTCCCTTCAGGTCTTGGGACTGCATCCCAAACATCATTCTTCATGATCGACTGGTACTCCTTGATCATGGCATTCTTCCCAGATCCTGGGAACTTCAATATCTTCAATATTTTCAATAGATAACTTTGTTGCTGAACAAATGTTGTAGTCCTTCTTTTGTAGGTGATGGTGTACGATATTTCCTACACAACAAGTTAAATTGCATGATTAGAAAACATCTCATAGTTTTCAGAACAAATTCTTACACATAAAGAAATATGTCATATAGTCATGCAATTATCTTAGCCAATGCTTCAATATAACATTTATCCATATTCCGTAACTTTCTAGATGCCTTCCAATCTCTACCAGAACATTGTTAAGAGTGTGCACAACTCTCAACATGTCAGCAAAGAGGTTTCATTCTAGATAAGCAGCAATGGAATGTTGTACAGTGCCATAGGCCACTTACCCATGTATATTAGTAGTATAATGTTCATCAATGCAACTATTCTAATATGCATAATACACAACGTAATTATAGGAACATGAGTATATACATTATTGAACAGTATTATTTAAACAATAAAATATGCAAGGAATGATAATTCAAATACTTATCTTTGTTTGTTTGTTGGGTTGACTCCCTCTCAGTATTTGCTTCTTTTCTGCAACTCCATTCTGATGTGGATTGTGAGAAGTGGTCAACTCCCTCTAAATATCTGCATCCTTGCAGAAACTACTGAAGTGTGCTCCTTCTTGATCTTTGCTTCCTTGCAAGAACAACTGGAGTGTGCTCCCTCTTGATCTTTGCTTCCTGGATTACCTATCCTTGAACTTATATCCATCACTATGCATGCTTATTAGTATCATCATTGTGTTATCCTCGAGGTCTCATACATAATCACATTCATTAGTATAATCTTAATACTATCAAAACACAATAATCTTAAACATGTATAGTCATGATCATTTCAAACACAAATAATAAACATTAGTATTCAAGGTTTTAGGGAAGTCTTCTTTTACTCATGCATATTCTTTTTTGATCATAGGACTCTTCTGGTTAGTTAAATCATCAATCAAGATAAGAGACATAAAATGCATAAACCCTTGATTACTTACATTTCTAAATTTATGAATAAACATAACCAATCATACCAAGTATACCTATATAAGGGATCCTAACACAAAGTAGGATTCTAACTTGATATAGGAAAAACATACCTGGATTGGTATGTTAGCTAGTTATGTCTAACACACCCACATGATTTTTTATTGTTCTCTTCAATGACTTGTGCTAGTAACCTGCATATCTCATAGGTTAGCCATTATAGAACCAAGTTATACATACCTCGCAAATAGATCTTCTAAGTGATTCATGACAATGGATGAATCTTTGTCCTCATGTCATCATGATCATATGTTCTTGAACTAGAACATGATTTGTCTTTCTTGGTATACCTTTCATGTTAGAGGACAACATAAACCTCATACAACACCATAATGCATTAGTACAAAATCATAAGTGTCAACACCCTAATCAATGAATATCTTATATCATGCATTCATAATTTTATTAAGGTGGTACGACAAGTCTAAATTTAATCAAGATTGTACTAACCGTAATAACATGAAGACAAACATACCATAAACTTAATCATGAACAAATCTCGAAACATACTTGGATGAGTCATACTTGTCGAGATTGCTTGTAATCTTCTTATGTAAGGCCTTAGCCTCATCTCCCTCTGAAACAAGAACTTCTTCACTTATACAGGTGACCAATCCATTCTCTTCTAGGATTAACCCAATCCACTTGATTTGCAGGAACTGGATCTGGAGTTGGATTAGGGTTTGTCAGAGAAACCCTAAAAATTCAAACTTTGAATTTCAAACTTTCAAAAGGATAGAAATATGGGCCTTGATGAGCTGATCAAGCTGGTATACTCATAATTTGAAAACTGCAAAGTTTCACCCCTCAAATTTGCCTTTGAAACTTCTGGATTCAGTCGGCATGACCTCAAACTAAGGTTTGATAAAGCCCACCCTTCTTCCCAATCGAAAGGTTCAACCCAAAGCTCTAAGCTTCTATTTTTCTGAGGAGCTTCCAGCCGTGGTCACAGATTTCAAAAATTTCCATTTTTGCAAAAGCCCTAATTTTTCACTTTTCCAATCAAAGTCCCGAACTAGGGTCTGATCAAGGCCGGCCTTCTTCCAAACCAAAAATTCTGATCTTGGTCTCTAAATTTTGATTTTGATGAGTAGCATTCAACTGTAGTCTCCGATTACAAAAATTCCAACTTTCTCCAACACCTTAAATTCCGGAAGCCATGAATGAAGGTGCTCAAAAATAATTATGTTTTGACAGAAATATGTACCTGATTATTTCTGGTGTAACTCCAAACTTTTAGATCCACAGGGTCTGAAATATTTTCCTGTGATAGCCCAACCTTTCATATTTCCAACCCCATAGGTCTGACCTAAAATGGATTCTCTGAGAGAGATAGTTATGCCAAGTGTCGCAATGTGACCTATTTATGGGATAAAACTGGAGAGTGAACTTGTACGGCGTGCCACGTTTCACTGGTTCAGTTTCGGCCTCTGAAAAAGTTACCTGAGAAAGTACAGTCCGTGCAATACCTATCACTTTTTAGTAAATTTCATTTGGAGCTTCCTAGCCCCAAGTTATGACATTTTTTCCAAGGTCACATGTTTATGACTAATATCTGGAAGAGGAAGAAACCCTATATTGTACAGATCATAAATCACAAAGTACAACGAATTAGAGGTTTTCCTTTGGACACAAGGTACATGGGGATATTAGCTTTGCCCTGTACGATTTTCAGACCCTGAAACCTCGCCAAAATTTATTTATAGCGAATGTGCTACGATGACTGGTTTTTGCTATATCAAGCCCTAGCTTCGCAATTACAACAAGTGTCATACATGCCATACCATGCCTTCTTTCAGGCTAGCTCTGATACCATGTTAATTTTTTAGAATTTACTTCAATCTGATCTAGGATCTTAACTAAAAGAACAACATGTATAGCATATCTACAGCATATCAATCATGGACACAATAATGCAAGCACACAAGAGACACATAGTTTACTTGGGGAAAACCATAAAGATGAAAAACCCCAATAACTTCCTCAGAAATAGATAGAGAAATGATACAACCCAAGCATAAGAGATAGACATCTCCTAGCAGTAGTTTCTCCTCCTCCACAAGTGTGCCACTCTCCCGAGAGTGTGAGAGAGAATAGAATGATCAAATAGAGTGCCTCCCGCACCCTATTTATACTTGACTTGACTTGCCTAATAACCTTTACTAGGTCGGTCTTAACTTAACCACATAACATAATGCTAACTGGGCCGACCCCCAATAGGGTGGTCTAATAACCCTTTGACCCACATGACTTATACAGGGCCGACCCCAACAAGGTGGTCTAATAACCCATCCAGTATAAGTTACAACATTTACAATATAAATGATGACACTTCCGTATAGAGGAATAATAACATCTCTATAGGAATACAATATACATATATGTGAAATACATTCCGAAGTTACATATACATCAACAGGGCTCAGATCCTACATCAACACGGGGAAGATCACAAATGAGCTCGGCAAACACCAAAGACTTCTTGGACTTAGCCTTCTCGAAGAGGAGATCGAATTCCTGAAGTATCATGATCCAGCGTGAATACTTGCCCCCAAGTACTTGACGTGTCAAAACGTCGTACATGGGATTCGAGTTGGCGATAATGGTGGTGGTGCGGAGCAGTATATAATGACGAAACTTTTGGACGGCAATGACTACTGCGAGAGCGAGCTTCTCGACATGTGAGAAACAAGTTTCAGAGTCAATAAGACCCTTACTTAGTAATAGACCACATGTTTCTAGGCGTTGTTGTCCTCCTGCACCAAGACCATGGAAATCGTGGTGGTAGAAGCGACGAGATAAAGGATGTAATCGTTGTAGTAATTGGGCGGTTGGAGCACAGGGGCGTGGGTAATGGCGTGTTTAAGACTGTCGAAGGATTGTGGTGCTTGATCATCCCATATGAATGGGACATCCTTCTTGAGTTGTCTCATATAACCCTGTGTCTTCTGAGCGAAATTACAGACAAAACGTCGTAAATAAGTTGCCTTCCCTTGCAAATTTTGTAGTTCCGTAACGTCAGTAGGAGGTGGGAGAGAAGCAATGGCTTCCACCTTCAAGGGATCAATGCGGATCCCATCTTTCGAAATGATAAAACCTAGGAGGCATCCTGATTCGACACACAAAATACACTTGTGAGGGTTCAGACGGATGTTATACTGTCTGCATCTGAGGAATATTGTCATCATATGATCAATGTAGAACTCGCGCTGCTGCGAATGGGCAGGTATATCGTTAAGATAGGGTTGCACAAAGTCCTTCACATCATGAAAACCATATGACATGGCCCACTGGAATGTGGCACCAGCATTTTTAAGACCAAAAGGGAGTTTACGATATGAAAACGTACCCCAAGGGCAGATGAAAGCAGTCTTATGTTGGTCGGTCGGGTGGATTTCAATTTGGTTGTAACCAGAAAAGCCATCCATGAATGAGAAGATGACACTTTCGGCACAATTGTAAATGATCTGATCGATGAAGGGGGTCGGGTAATTGTCCTTAGGACAAGCCTTGTTAAGTTCCCGATAATTGACACAGACACGGATGGTGCCCTGCTTCTTAGCCACAGGGACGACATTTGAGACCCATTCTATTAATGGAACGGGGTAGATGAAGACATCCTTTAAGAGATTTTCAATTTCTGCTTTGATTGTTGCAGTTTTCGAGGGTGTACCAGTTGTAACTTTTGGTGGACTAGTTTAGCATTGGGATACGTTTTAATTTCATGTGAAACAATAGCAAGGTCTATCCCGAGCATTTCCTCGTAGGTCCAAGCAAACACGTATCTAAATTACTTGAATAAGGTCGTGAAAGTAGTAATATCTTCAGGGGAACATTTCTGGCCTAATCAAATATGTTCCACTACACCAAGGGTAACCGAGATGTCAACCGGAGTGGTGGGTTCAATGTTTGTCAGGTTTCCCTCAGTGTCCGTAAGACACGTGAGTATCGGGGACTGGGGGAAAGGGTATACATCCGATGTGAAAATGGTGGGGATGCTATTCTCGACAGAATCCAATGTGGGAAGTAAATATGAGCGATGGTGGACGTCTTCCCACGGAGGGTCATCCATGATTGAAAATTCCGGAGCAAAGGATCGGGTAAGGATGACATCCACTGTAGAGAACAGGATGTAGAGGCCACAGCCAAGTGGTCCTCGGGTGCTGACTGGATAGCCTCATAAGTGAGTTCAGCAGGTGAAAGAGGCATGCTATCTCCAATAATATGCATAGTGGCTTCGTTGGGTACAATCCATTGATCGTTAGAGTTGGGAAAAGATGGAATCCCGGAGGAGATCATGTTCATTGTGGCAACATGGTTAGGGGGATCCGGGGTTGGAAAGATGCCTATAAGAAATGAATATTTTATCAGGCCGACCCCCACGCTCTCATATAGTTGCGAAGATTGTCCGAGTGGTGGGACATTATCGCCAGGATGAGTAGCGGTGTCCAGTGTACAAAAGTCCAGTTGGTCGACAATGACAATTCGGCCTTGGTGGGGGAATTGCACAATGCGGAAGACAGATGACGCAACCGCAGTCATGGCATAAAACCAATTATGACCAAGTAAGAGATTATAATCTAAACGGGTTGAAAGCCACGACCGTGGTAGAAGCACCTTCGTCTAGTACAGTACGATGGACTGTCTTTCCAGCAACGTTCGTAGCAACTTGAAATGCCAACTGGTGGGAAAGCCTCGGTTTAAAGTACTCAAGTCGAAACATGATTGTGTTCGAGGAATCTGGATCTATCGCTCCAATAGCAGTAAGAAGAGTGTTGCGTTGGTTGGACAATTTTGCAATACCTCTAGCGTTGACATGGCACAAGGAGCTTGCTCCAAGTCCTCTACAATATTGTAGTTCTGATATGCCCGAGCATTAGGATTGAAAGCTACTTTCTGAATCATGCTCTTAGACGGACACAATACTGACTCTAAAGAAGGCTTCTCAATGGTGAGAGGAGACTGCAGTATGGTAACATCGGGAATAGAAGTGGAATATTTTTCAGTATTAGTTCCAATGGGTTCCTTCGGAGGGACTAAGTCGTACGAATGCGATCGTGTGTTTAGGTTAACCGTCTCACTACGCATCATGAGAACATGCGCGGTGGAGGATACCTCTCCGTGTGAAGGAGAGGTTTGAGCGATCAGTTCTTGGTTCTGAGTGGGGAAGGGATCTCTGAGAACTAGGGGAGTAGGGTTTCCCTTGAGAAACTTCTGCATTCATCTCAGTGGGGACATTCCTTGGAGAAATGGTTTCCACCACACAGTAAACAAAGACACTTTAGCTTCCTCTTTTGTTTGGTGTCTTTAGGGGTGGTCTTGGGTTCCTGTTGGTTAGAAGGTTTCTTGGGTTTACCTTTGTTTTTCTTCTTACCACCAGATTTCTGAGGCGAACCTGATTGAACAGAATTCACTTCTTCGGTGGAGACAGGAGTGGATGACTTGGTGGTGTTGTTTCCATCCGGTGGTGGGGATGTGGAAGAACCTTGGGGGTTCGATTGTCCACCAGTTTGAGTAGGAAGCTGGGATTTAAGGGAACCGATAATTCCATCAGCCTGAGGTCCCTTAGGTGATTTTGCAGGGTCATATGTAGGGCGGGGTGCGTCAAGAACAATTTCATACAACGTGTCAGATTAAGCATAGACCAAGTCTAAGTAATGGGCACGGGCGATGGCCTATTCCTCGGTGACGGCCCCTCCCATGGCCACGTCTCGAGCTACGGTGGGAAAAAAAGACTTCATGAACTAGTCGGATAAGATTTGGTTTGGAATATGAGCCTTAATAAGACATCGTCTCCTCTGCCACTCATGGATATGATCAGAAATATGAGTTGCAGTATTTTCATGGAGCGAAGTCAGTAGGTCCGTACCAGTTTCGTAGCGTATGGGTAACTGGAAATGAGTCATAAAGGACATAGAAAGAGAGAAAAAATCGGTAAAGGAGTTTGGTGGTAATTCAATATACCACTTGGCAGATGGGCTAGTGAGAGTCCGTTGGAATAACCTTAGACGGATCGAGTCATCCATCAAGGAGTTGGATGAACACCATAAATGGTATGTCATCACATGGTTTTTCAGGTCTTCACCAAGTTTTCCATCAAATTTGGAAATATCAGAGGGTAGTTTGACCGAAATTGGTGGCTATTTATATCCATGTAGGATAGGGTCATTAATCAGACGAGACAAGTCAGATAGGTCCAAAGTGGCCAAAAATGGCAGATGTTGGTTCAGTTGGGGATACTGATAGTATTGAGATGGAATATAGGGTCCAGTAGGACCTTGCATTGACTGGTTGTAAGGTGTTCCTGGAGGAAATTGGCCATAAGGGGGTGTGCCACCTAGATTGGGTGGTGGACCATATGTAGGTCTGCCGCCATAATAGGGTGGTCCATTACCATGAGGTGCAGGTCCACCACCACCGCCGGGAGGGGGTGGGCCTCCTCCAAAAGGTGGGGGGCCTCCACCACCGTCGGAATAAGGTGGTCCTCCACCACCTCCGCTAGGAGGAGATGGTCCTCCACCGCCTCTGTCGGAAGGAGGTGGGCCTCCACCACCTCCTTCAGAAGGGTGTTGTCCTCCTTCGCCATCACCACCAAAATAGGGTGGTCCTCCACCACCGCAATCGGAATAGGGGGGTCCTCCACTATAAGGTGGGGGTCCTCCGCCACTGGAAGGGAGTGGTCCCACGCCTCCTCCAGAAGGGGGAGGGTCCTCGCCTCCGCCACCAAAGTGGGGTGGGCCACCGCTGCTAGAATGAGGTGGGCCTCCGCTAGAAGGTAGAGGTCTGCCCCCTCCGGAATGGTATGGGGGGCTGCTGCCTCCATAGGGAGGTGGAGGTGGACCAAACGGGGGCGGGGGGGGTGGTACTTGAGGGGCAGTTGGTGGGGATCCACTTTGTAAAACATTTTGGTTCCCCCATAGAGGTATGGATTTCTGGGATAGGGTATCCCGTAGAGTGCGTTTCCGGGATTGAATTGGCCCGACACAGGGTTAAAATAACCTGGATACGCTTGACTCCATGGTGGTTGAGTTGAATTGGATGGTCCCCCAGCATGAGATAATCCCATGGTGGATCCCACAGTAAGTGAGGAAGCTCCAACGGAATGACCGATAGGAAATCCTCCACTCGTATTATGGCTAGAAAATAGGGGTTTCCCCCTAGTAACAACGTGCTGACCACTAATCGATGGTTAACTCATAATGGGTTGTTGATTACTTACTACTGGAGGAACACTACTTATGATAAAGTTAGGGGGTAAAGAGTATCCTCCCTACAATTTTTGGGGTGGGGGAGGGGTAGGTAATGTCTCGGTAGTAGTAAGAGGGGTATTGGACTATTTCCCTTCAACATGTTGAGTCATTTGGGGTATAGAACCGGTCTCTTGTCTAAGGGGTGTACTTGCAGGAAATGAGGGTTGACCAGGTTCATCAGTGGTCATGTTATGGATGGATGGTTCCGGTGAATCATAAGATAAAGCACGAATTGGGATATGTCAAAATATGGGTACCTCCGTGTCTTCGGCCCTTCGTAAGAGACTTTGTCTTCTAAGTTCGTCTCCAAGGGTACGTAATCGATCCAGACGATTACGAAAGGGTGCCAGAAGCATTTCAAGAGAATCCCAACTAGGAGGTGGTGAGATGGAAAAATGAGCCATTTGTTCACCTAGAGATGTTTCCCAAAAGCATGCAGCTGGACCAAATGCGGCGGATACAAGGTCGTCCTAGGATGAATTTAACCATTCTATAGATCCAGGCTCTCCTGGAATCACACAAGAGTCTCCCGAAGTGGAAGGTTCCACCTCTTCACCCCTTGAGGGGTTGGAGGTTGGTGATTCTGGAGGGAACATATGTGCTCCCGACTCCATAGTAGGTTTTTCTACTTCAGGTGACACGACTATGACATGTGGGTCCATGCTTACCCTCAAAATTACCTCCTGGTTAAGGGGATATTCAGGTGGTAAGTTTAAAATTCAGCAGGACCGTCTCCAAGGTAATTCAGCGAGTGTGATTGAACCAGAATTTCTCCTAGGTGTATTCTAAACAAAAGAAAAGCAATCCAGAAAAAATATACACAAACTAAGGCCGAAAGCAAACTTATGTGATAGGTGTGGATTCAAAATTCTGGAACCTCACGAGATTGTCAAGGCTTCGCAACTCACGATATACTCCAGGGTCCAATAGTTATACTCAGCCCAATTTTTCAAACCACTAACCAAGGAGGATTAGGAACGTACCCCTAACCATATAACCCGACTACCTGATAGTACGTGCATAGTATCTCCCCGAGTGTTGTTCTCGGTGTATTAGTCTGCCAAGACGGCCAAATGGTTAGCTCAGTTGGTTTCAGGAATCCTAGGAGTGTCTCTCAATATACTCAAGGTACGTGGGAGCTCAAATCTGTAGTGGTGTTGTCTAATGCACAATCGTACGACAAGAGCCTTCCGATATACTACCAAGTACGTGAAACACCTTTCGATATACATCAAGTACGTGAAGTGCCTTTCGATATACGTCGAGTACATGAAGTGCCTTTCAATATACCCTAAGGTACGTGAAAGATCCTTCGATATACCGATTCGTACGTGAAAGAGCTTCGATATACCGGTTGGTCCATGGAAGAACTACAGTGCCCCCGGAATGCAGTGCAGGCAAATAACGACAGCTGCCATGTTTTACGACGTCGGAACACATCTCTAACTTAACACACAAGTTACTAAAAATTGTAACGTAGTTCTACCGTTAATTTTATCTGGACAGTTAGGTGAATGCATGAGGTGAGTACATAAACGTAAACATAATGCAAACCCTAACTACATAAAAAAAAATGCACTCTTTCTTTTGATGAAATCTATGTACGAGAACGAGAAATATTTTTCCAAATGGTTTCACCAAAACAACAAAATTCAACAAAACCCAAATCTACCAAAAATGATAATGAAAGTACTCTTTTCCGTTTTTCAAGCAAAACATGAAAATCAACAACACATCAAATCCAAATCAAATCATTTTATTTTTGTCTTTTTCAATTCGAATGGAACTAAATGATGAAAAAGGAAGAATTTCTACTTAGAGCACACTAACTCTTCAATTTTCACTATGATAGCCTAAAAGCACGAAAACCAAAAATGCATATGACACTTCAAGCTTGGAATCCCTTTTGCAAAAATTTGACTTCACTTGAACTTTTCAAGAAAATGAATGGCTCATAATTCGTGAAAACCACAAACAATTAAATTCTTTCTCAAACTTTCCAAAAGATTAATGAATGACAAATTCTAATGCATGAAACAACTTTTACAACAATTCTCAAATGATCTTGGAAATGGTAAAAATGAAGCACTTTTCATTTTCCAATGATATGCGAAGAAAAAACTTGATAACAATAATGCTTTTAAGCGTAAATGGATGAAAATAAAAGACTACTTGTAGCACTCTAACCACTCAGAAATTATAAAAGAAAAATGACAAGCACTCCAATGACTTAAAGACAAAAATCCACTCAAAAACAAACGAATGCGAGCCAACAAATGATGACTAATACTCAAGAAAGGTTTGAAAGTGGATCTAGTATGCTGGATAGATCCAGTGAGGTGATCAGGAAGGATCAAGGTGGAGTGGATGACCGCGGGGGATTGGAATTTCCCACCACTTCAATCAAACCCACACTTGACCAAAATGACCCAAAAACCAATACAAACAAACCAAGTAAAACACTGTTGAATAAAAGGACCTCTACCTGGAAGATACAGTGCATAGATGTCTACTGATCAATCCAAAAAATCAAAAATTTTGGAGCAAGAAACCCAAGCATCAAGTTTAAAAAACTTAGCGCAGGTTATGGTTAGGCACAGAGCGCCCGACACAGTCTATACACAGAGGAAAAGCGTCGGCAGCAGGATGTCAAATGGTAAAAAGCATCGGTGGCGTAGTCTGGCCAAAGAAAAAATGCGCTCTGGATAGACAGGCGCACAGGGTACAAAACCCAGGTGCGTCGGGCGAGTAACTCAGTGCAAATGATGAAAAACCTCCAAGAAATTATCGAGGAAATGGACTGAAAATGGCTCAGCGGGCCTAGAGAAAGTCAGCAAACTCCTTTAAAGAAATAATCTGATGGAAAAAAATAAGCTCAAGAGGAAAGGCAATGGCTCATCAAGAAATCAAAAAATAACACATTCAAACTTGAAATCAAAACAATGTAATCTCCCCAGTATGGTCACCAGATTTTTTATTGGACGATCTACTCGAGCGGACGCAAGCCAGATCTCTCTAGTTCAATGTGAATCTAGAACAAATAAGGACAGAATACAAAGCTACTTTCCTAGATCTAGTTAGAGATCGAGTACTTAGACATCTTACCTTCATATTGTAGATCTGTTTCCTCGTTGTTGCTCCAAGTCCCACGGTCGTCAAATCTTTAGCTGCAAGACCTGTTAAGACATATGGAAACAATACAAGCAGTAAAATATGTCTAAACAATAACTGATCTAAGTAAACAGTTAAGGAAGTAAACTACAAACATTACTAACACAATAACATTTGTGGAAAGAGTTTATATTACTGTATAAAAAAGGGAAATACAAAATAGAGAGATGATCACAACCCAAGCCTTAACATTGCAATCCTCCTCCAACAAGCCAAGCCAATGCCTCCAAAGGAAGTGAGAGTCTCCCAATAGATGGATAGGTATCCCAAGCTAATTTCACCAACATGTAAGTGCTATAAACTTCCTCCCTTTGGAATGGAGAGGGTCCTTGTATTTATAGGACCAAGTGGATAGAGTAGGTTGAGGATCATGGGGAGAGGGCTAAGGGATCCTCCCTTAAGGTTAGGGAACCGAAGGACAACTCACCTAGGATTTATGGATAGATATGCACCTCATCCAACTTCTAGAAATTGCTCGAAATCTACATTTATCCCTTTTAACTAACTCTGGCACAAGTTGCATGAAGTCAACCTGCGCCTAATAGGGAAAACTCAGGTTGTACACAGATACTCTGCGCCGTCGGCACAGTTTAGTAGAACATACTCTGCGCCGCCGCTCCTTGGTCAAAGACAACATGCGCCGGCCCAACTAGAAATGTGGACAAAGGGAATCAACTTGCTCTACATGGCTTACTTGACCATGGGAACTTTAGGGATTGAGGCACTGAGTTAACATGGGACTCATGATGACGATATTTAGGTGTAACAGGCCCAAAACCCTTCATTATGTTACCGATGAACTCCATTACATAATAGAATCGGATCCCTATGGTCTTAGATTGTATGTGGAATTACCCATCCTAGCATCAAAGAGAACAAAGAACCATGACCCTATTGCATCACCAAAACCCAAATACATCAAAATAGGATTTCCTTTTTCTCTATTGTGGTTCAGTCTCTAATCTTCATCTTCTTCTCTTTCTATCTTCACTTCCACTATCCTACTTCTTCTCTTCTGCTTTCCTTATTCTTCTTTATATACTTGCAGGAGTAGGTCCAAACTGTTGCGGTTGTTAGGGGATTCTGCAACTCCCGCTCCATTACTCCGCGCTTCTTTCTTCCATTTTGGGTCCTTTCCAAAAACAAAGGAGCCAACGCCTTGTAAACAAGAAGTGTTGACATTTAGCATCACTTGAAAAAAAAATTGCAATGCTTAAAAATGCTTCATGTGACTTGGGGTGCATGGTGTTGATTACCCTTAGTTGTATCATGATGAAAATACACATTGAATGTAGGCTACTCTTCAATTGATATGCCTTGAATTGATGCTTATGCGGAACACTTCCTTAGGTTGTTGGAAACCTATGTGGATTAGTGGATTTCTTCGTTGGGTTTGCACATGGAGTTTGATTACTTGCTTGGGAGGACAACTTACCCAAGGGGATCATTGTGCATCTTGGAGGAAGGAATTCACCCCAAAATGGCATGGGTACATTTGATTACTTATATGGATGCTTGCACTTGACTTGAGGATGCTTGGGTTAAGGAGTGCTTGTGCAGGTGTGGTGGAGCCATGGTGGAATATAGAGGGTTCCTATAAGCCCTTCTGACTTTCCAAGAACAAATTTTCCTAAACCAAATCCTTAATCTTGGAACTGCTACCGAAATTACAATTTATTGTCATTGTTACAGGAATTAAGTTTTGTGTAATTAAATCTAAACCCCCAACATTACTAGAACTTGTTTAGATATTACTAAAATTCAACCACGCTTCCTCTACGTTACCAAAATGGGACTCTTCTTGGTATCCTTTCTTCCCTATCATGGGTTCTATATCTAATTTCCCAACTCCACGACCTAAGATAAATTCTTGGGAAGGGTAATTAGCACCCACAAGTGTTTATTTCTAAAATAACGACTTTGATCCACGGTTTTGGAAAGAGTAGAAGTCAAAATGCCTCTCCAAGAATGATCCACTCTGATATCTCTTCACTCCATCAATTGAACCCATAATTCCTCTACACGGATCTTTGTCTTCAATTCTGGAGCTTTCAATTTCTGATACCTTCACCCAACAATCCCTCAACGCATCTAAATTTGTAGGGCTTTATACACATAAGCCATGATTCTTAAATTATCATAATCAATCCTAGAAGTTAAATTGGGGAAGGAGGAACATAAAGCATACACATCAATTGTAAATCTTATCCTTTGATACTATGAAATAGATTTTAAATAACCATAATCGTACTCAGTTCACTCAACTAGGCAATTGACCATTCCCACACCATTAAGGAGATTTCATCAACACTGAAATATATTGAATGCACCAAAATCAAAATAATGCAGAGATGTTCTTACCATTTGCTTTTTCAATTAACAAAAATTATCCCTTCTGTCAATAAGGCGACCTGTTGTCAAAGGAGCCTAGTCGACCAGCTGACTAGGTCCTCTCAACCAAATAGAGATTAGTCGTCTCAGTTGGTCGAGTCAGTTAGGATGACTGATCCGATAGTTAGGAATTTATAATTGTATAGTTTTTTATATGCACTATATAATAGGCTAGTGAGCCAAAAGATGTAATGCTAATTTTTGTACATGATGGCCTCATAATATAAGACAACTCGTTGCTCCTATCACCACTACTTGTATTATTTTGTGTACCTTTATGTATGCACTAGGCCAATTGGACCAAATTCTGATGATTGGTTCATCGACCTTCTGACTTCATATTGTCTGGATAATGACAAACAATGCTTCCTCCAAACGTCGTTTCACGTGACATCACAATTCTGATGACAGATTTATCGTCGCACACCCGACATTGCCTACAAACATGTGTCCTACAATATTTGGCCCTTCAAGTACAAAACCAGTCATCGCAATACTGACGACATATCCTACAACATTTTGACACATCTCTCATGCGACCAAACTTATGTCGCAATGACGACCTCAACCTCGTCGAAATTCCACTCACGATCGTCGCTATTGTGACGGTTGTGCGTCGTTACTATGGCATCTATCTCATCATAATTCCACTTAACCATAAGGTCGGGTAGCCGCGAATCCACTCACGGGCATCTCTATTGCAACCATGGAGCGTCTCCATTGTGACAACCATTCGCCATTACTGCAACATCTATTTCTTCAGAATTCCACTTAACCATGAGGTTGGATAGCTAGGATTACACTCATGGTCATCGCAATGGCAATGATTAAGCGTCGCTACGGCGACATCCATGAAGTCAGAACAGCAACGCAATCCACTATTTGTCCGACGTTTTGGCCATGTCTTTGACGATTGTATTTGTCGTGATACACGTCATAATTCCAACGATGGAAAATATTTTTGCAAAAAAATAGAGCCACGACCCTGGAGAATACTATAGGTGTGTTCTTTGGGCCAAAGGAGGGCATGACATTTTATGCGTACAAACCCCATTCTGTGGAAAAAGTTTTCTTATTATCTTCTTTCTTCAAATAGCTGGTAACATTGGCTTATCTACTCTCATAGAGGAGCTTACACCCTTCCCCAAAAAAATGGATTTAGTTATAATAATTGTTCTGCCAATGTAGAAAAATGGTCTGTAATCAGAAGCAAGCTAAGCCACCTATGACAAAATTCAAAGTTATAAATCCAAAAGTGAGATTTTTTTTAAATTTTGAAAGGGGATATAGACTGCAACTATACACCATTTTAGCAAAAGGGAGCTACTAAGACTCGAACCTTCGACATATATCGCTTTTGCGGCTAGAGAAACTTTGATTGGTCAGCCCAAGGATGACTCCACCTATAGTCCACTTGGAAAACTCCAATATCATCCATCATAGCATTAGCCTTAAATGAATTTTCTCAATAACATTGAAATATGTGGATAAAATGATAGCATAATGACCTAATAACTCAAGAAGGCTAAAAAATTACTTGGAACATAGGTAAAGTATGAACATTATTTTACCGAAAAAGGACAAAAGAAAACATGAACAGTATTTTAAGGATACAAATTGTCATACCTCCAAATGACAAATAGGTCACAAAATGTACCCTATAAATATATTTCACAAACCAACTATGTGTTTCTCCACTAATCTTCTGCGTGTAAGCTACAAAAATGCAATTCGAGTACCATTTGAAACAATAATACTAGCGTACACACCCAAATATCCAACACCATAAATCGACTATGTCTCATTAATCTCCAACCTCGAGTAGCAGCAAAATATGCAGATATGTTATACAAATTTTTTTGCCACTATGCAGAGACTATATCTTGGATCATCAATTTAATATAATGTGATTAAATTGAAAATTTATTTACATGTAAAATGTTAATAATATTATTATAATCCACATTGCATTATTAATATTATTCTTTATTCATTAAATCTATATTAGTAAATTAATATCAAAATCATAAACTTTTGAGGGATATTTATTTTATTGTAAATGAATGTAATAGGTAAGTTTCTCATAAAAAAAAATGTAAGACTTAATTTATTCTTAAAAATTGAGTAGTAAAATTAATATTATATTTAGAACATTATTATTTTGTAAAACATGTTTCTTTAAAGCTTTGAAAATTGTGATGAAATTGAATTTTTTAGAAATATTATAATATGTTGTCATGTATTATTATTGAAATAAAATGGATAATGTGTGTGTGTGTACTTATAAATTAGTTTGGCATTATAGTATTAAATAAAATGGAGTGAATATATGATTAAAAATAAAAATATTAAAATGACAAAAATAACAAAAATATTATTTTATGAAAAAATGTGAAATGAATATATATAATAAATTAGTTTGACATTATGATATTAAATAGAATGGAGTGAATATATAATTTAAAATTAAAAACATGAAAATAACAATATATTATTTTATAAAACAATGTGAAAGGACCTTATGAATTATGAGTATTTTACTTGAAAATGACAATAATATTATTTTATAAAAAAATATGAAAGGAAAAAAAGTGTGAAAAGACATTCATTATGAGTACTTTACTTGAAAATGACAATAATATTATTTTATGAAAAAATGTTGAAGGACTTTCATTATGAGTACTTTAATTTATTATTTAAAAGTACTTATACCACTACCTTGGTTAATTATGGGTTTTCATCCACCATAGAAAATTTGACAAATAAGCATTCTTAACTCGTGCAATGCCACCTCAACCATGGAGGATGATGTCATCTACTAAAATGTGATTTGTTGATTTTTATAGTACATTTTATTTGGTTTGAGGCCCATTTTTTACCTCAAAACTTCTCTAATGGATAGCATACTCATCAATGATGTTGAAGGGAAAGCAATTACCTATTTTCTACCTTTTAATATGGAGATGATGTACGAATTCCCAAATCCCTAGGTAGACCTTACAGAATAATGGTTCCTCCTACATACATGAATAAAATATGATGGAAATCAGCAACACTGATAGCTAACTATACTATTACATATTACTGCAGCAAATTGAGGAGGACGTCTTCCAGAGAGGGAGAGGAACGCATTACCTGAGGAGAGAGGAGCTTATTCTGGATCTGATCGATCAATTGAGCAGCTGCGAATTTCAGAGTATCCTTGCCTCAGTGTTTGAGGAAGGACTGTGATGATCAGAGCTCATATCTGTTGAGATCTGATTCAGTATGAGTGTTTGACATCCAAAGGGAGGGCACACTTTTCCATGCAGAGGAAGGACGCATTCACCAGATCGATTAGTTGGCTTTCTTCCGTAGCAAAGGAGATCAGAGTAGTGTAGTAGGAGAGAGTACAGATCAAGTTACCCGCAGACAGATCTAGATCCAGTTGGAAGCTAGGGTTCATTTCCTCTGTGCATGCATCAGTTGTTGCATGCATATCTAGGGTTTTGACCCTGTCAAGTTTGGTTGACATTTCTGAGCTAACCCTGTATGTACTTGTATTCATCTTATATTGCTCGAGGCTCAAGATAGAAGAAAGCCCCATAGATTGTTGGTTTTCCCCGTTTGGGGTTTCTAGGGTACATCCAATGTTGTGTGATTGATTGAGTTTTCATTGTCTAAGTGTTAAGAGATCTATAGCATTTTCTTCTTAAATATTTATTGTATTATTGATTTATAGACTCAAACCACTTGAGATCTCTGGGCTATCCAGAGGGAGTAGTGGTCTCTGGATAAAATTAACAAGGTATCAGAGCCCTGGTAAGGGTCAGGGAGATCAATCACACTCAGTTCTTGTGAGGGTGACCAGATCTATTGGTATAGAGGTCAGATCTATTAGATCTGTGACCTAGGTGGATAGATCTGAGATAGATATATCAGATTTGTGCGAAGGGAGGCCAGATCTGTGATCAAGAGAGGTTCTTGTATTACTTTGTGTATTTTTTCAGTGCAAAGATTATGTCCACTAGCTTGAGAGTGGAGGACAGGTTGGATGGGGCCTCCAACTACAGTGCATGGATTGCACGGATTGTACTCTTGTTAAAAGAGAGCGAACTATGGAGTGTTGTGGAGAGCACAGCCACAAATCCAGTCACAGTTCCTTCAGATGCAACTACCAAAGCAGCATATGAGAAAAAGAACATTAGAGCTCAGAGGATCCTCCTTGATGCTATCAAGGACCATGTCATCCCACATGTCTCAACCAAAGACAATGTATATGAGATGTGGGATGCATTGACCAATTTGTACCAGAGTTCTAACGCCAACAGGAAGATGGTTCTCAGAGAGAAACCGAGAAGCATAAAGATGGGGAAGGATGAGAGCATGTCCACATATCTCACCAAGATCACTCAGGTAAAGGATGAGTTGGGAGTTGTGGGTGAGAAGGTTGAGGATAGCGAGTTGGTTCGACAAGCCTTGAATGGCATGACCATGCCATGGGCAGTATTTGTCCAGTCCATCATTGCTAGAGAGAACCTTCCCAAGTGGGATCGTTTATGGGACGATTTCACCCAAGAGGAGATCCGAAGAGGCTATATTCAAGGATCAGCTTCCGCCATTCCTAAGGAGGGGGATGTGGCACTTGCAGCAAAGGGGAAACAACGGTTCAAATAGAAGAAGGATCTGAGCAAGATCAAGTGCTTTGCCTGCAATCAGTATGGACACTATGTGGGTCAGTGTCCGCATAAGAAGAAAGGTAAGCAGACAAAGGATGAGCAGTTGGCAGCAACAGAGTTGGATGAGTTTACCTCTAGGTTTGAGAGGGATTTATCATTAGCTTCAGTCATGTAGGGCCATGATAGTACTCAACCAGAGTTCCAAGTTGATGAGAGATGGAGGGTTGACTACATGCAAAGCAGTCACATGATCGGGATGCGAGATGCATTCCTCGTTCTTGAGCACACACCTATGCAGTTGATCAGAGATGTGTAGGGGACTGATCACTTGGTCACAGGAGTGGGTAGAGTTCGTTTTCTATTTGACCTTGGAGTGCCCATGGAGGTATCAAGAGTGTTATTCATTCCAGGATTGAGAGGGAGTATACTCTTAGTGGCAGCTTTGGGGGTTGTTGGTTACTCAGTGGTGTTCCAGAGGGATCTGATATTCACATATGAAGTGGGAGTTGATCCAGTCTCGATGGGTCACAAGATCGACGATGAGTACTTGATTCGGGGACAACCCACATCTGGCACATCAGGTTGGTTGAGTGCATCCTCTTCAGAGTCAGAGGGGGATATAGAGCAAGATGCCCACAGCAGGGATGATGCTCACCATGATGATGAGGATCAGAGGAGTGACTCTGATTATCTGATGGATGAGCGAGATGCTCATGATGTTGATGAGACACAGGGGATTGATCCCTTGGACTCAAATCATATGGATGAGCATGATGCTCATACAGGCACCATTCGGAGACTGGGTTGGTATGAGATGGTAGAGATGGAATTAGCTCATGAGAGAGCTGGCTCGGACCAGAGACGGAGGGAGTTCACTTACAGACCAGTGGATCCAATTGAGAGCAATCTTCGAGATTGGTTACAATAGAGATTCAAAGGGAGTCTAAATTAGAGTTCAGTGACAGAGTCAGTGGTTGATCAAGGAGCTTCTTCCGGAGCCACATTGATGGAGGTTGATCAAGGTTCTACAGGTCAGAGAGCAGCAGTGACAGGCATGACAGTTGGGCCAATGTCAGCAGTAGGTGGCTTGTTGGATCCAGGCATTAGTGGTTGGACTTCCCTCGATAAGAGGGAGTGTTAGAGATTGTGGTATCTCGGGATGTCCTCCATGATTCAAATGCCTTACATGGAGGTACATCAGCAGTATAGGCATCAGGATGGAGTAGAGGGTGAGATGCACTATACTCAGTGGCATGAATCCATTGGCAGATGCATGCGGACCTTCCGGGGTGTTCTTCCTCATGCATGCATGAGGTTTGCATGTACAGTGAGTAATTAAAATATGCATGCAAAAATGACTTTTTGCATGCACAGATATTAGGTTTTTGGTAAACCTAATTGATCGATGAGATTATATATAGAGGCAGGAGATCCTCGGACGAGGTAGCTCAGTTGACTTATCTGAGAGAGATCAGTCAAGAGTGAGGAGGGCGCATTAGTGCATGCAGGGTGACTTTCTGAGAGAGAGAGAAGCTCCTGCAAGAGGGAGAGTGATGTGATCTGAGCTAGATTAGACACCGCTTGTCCACAAGCACTTGGCACCTAGTTATGTGGATTGGGATAGTTCATCAGAGTGGTTACTGCAACAGATTGAGGAGGACGTCTTCCAGAGAGGGAGAGGGGCGCATTACCTAAGGAGAGAGGAGCTTATTCTGGATCTGATCGACCGATTGAGTAGCTGAGACTTTTGGAATATCCTTGCCTTAGTGTTTGAGGAAGGACTTTGACGATCAGAGCTCAGATCTGTTGAGATCTAATTCAGTACGAGTGTTTGACATCCATAGGGAGGGCGCACTTTTTCATGTAGAGGAAGGGCACATTCACCAGATAGAGTAGTTGGCTTTCTTCTGTAGCAGAGCAGATTATAGCAGTGCAGTAGGAGAGACAGTACAGATTGAGTTACCTGCAGACAGATCCAGATCCAGTTGGCAGCTAGGGTTCATTTCCTCTTTGCACGCATCAACTGTTGCATGCAGGTCTAGGGTTTGACCCTGTCAAGTTTGGTTGACATTCTGAGGTAACCATGTATGTACTTGTATTCATCTTATATTGCTCTGGGCTAGAGATAGAAGAAAGCCTCACAGATTGTTGGTTGTCCCCGTATGGGGTTTCCAGGGTACATCCAGTCTTGTGTGATTGATTGAGTTTCCATTGTCTAAGTGTTAAGAGATCTATAGCATTTGATTCTTAAATCTTTATTGTATTATTGATTTATAGAGACTCAAACCGCTTGAGATCTCGAGGCTATCCAGAGGGAGTAGTGATCTCTGGATAAAATTAACAACACCCAGCTAGGAAATGGATTCCATGTTAAATTTGAGTATCGAGGTCATCGGCCTAGGGAAGACCCAAGGCAAGGACATGGTGAAGCCTACGAACAAAAGATCTAGGAGGGGAGTAACTCACCCTCCTCTAATCCTAAGAAAATACGCCTTGCTGCTACGAAGGACAACTGGAGGTCCAAAGATGAGATGTGTACATGATGAAGTTATTGGCCTGGGCTTCGAATTAATTGCGGCATTAAAGCCACTGCGGGGGAGGTTTTTTCCTCGTCTCGTCTTGTTCAAGCTCGCACAAGTGAAATGAATCCGATAACTCAAATGGAAGAATTCAAGGGGCATTTACTTTATAATAGTTGGAGTATGTCAACGAATTGAGGAAAGCATTAGTCTGAGGATCATTTGGAGGACGAAAATCTTTGTCGAGCCCTTACCGCATTTAGATTAGCAGACACTGTGGGGAATAGTCCACTTATTTTGAGTTAAAACCCTCCTCTGGGGAAAGAGGAAGAGTTTGTATTGCCTTCTCATAGGGATTCAGTCAAGCATTTTATGCTGCATACAGGAAGATTTGGGCTCTCAGTTATCTCGGGCGTCAAGGAAAGAGGGTTTCCAACTAAAGAATGGAGCTCCTCTCTCTCAATTGCAAAGGACGGAGGAACAATGCCTTCTTGGCATGAAATTTATTCCAGCTTCAGGGGGGGCCTAGAGGACTTCAAAAGAATGCTAAGATGGTGCAGGAAGGGGTTGGAGGAGTACATCAAAAAATTGCAACCCTTACAAAGGAAGCACATTTAAATGGGAATCGTGAATTCATGATCTAGATGTTAATATATGTGAGAAAATTGCTTTGATGGAGGAAGTCGAGGACCTGGAGCAATTGGTTAAAATGAATCATTGCAGTCATTGCCAAGCATCTCCCTCAAATGAAGCCAAGTCCATGGATGAAGTCTCAGCCATCCAACCAATCAGAGGAAAAATGGACAAGCAAGAATAGGATAAAGATGATTATATTTTGCAGCTCCTTTAGATATGGTTTTTTGCTCTCTGTTTTGTAATTAGTTTGTTAGGCTTTATAGCACCCGTGCAATAGAAGTAGATGAAAAAAATGCTAGGAAATTGTTGTATACAGCAGAGAAATATATGGAATGGACTCTGCTAGTTACTTTTAGAATTTTGATGGTCTTTAAATTTCGGCAAGGATAGCTATGCTCAGCCTTTTAATATAATGTTTTAATAGTTTCTGTTTAAAAAATAATACGAATTAATTGTCAATGTAAAGATGGTTGTCATCACGAGGAAATCTCACAATAGTTAAGTTTGTATTCGAAGTGATCCCAATGCACTGGCATTTGTTGGTATTTATCATATTAGTATTATTTTTCTTGGTAGACTGGGACCCTACTTATGTAGGCTCTAGAACTGAAATTGTACCATTTATCTGATATATATATATATATATATATATATCAAGGAGATCTACTTTGGAATCATCCCATATCATCTTGTTTTGTATCTGAAATACATTGTAAAGTAGGTTGCCCCCTCGAAGAGGCTGGTTATTCATTTTATGCTATTATCCCCAACGGGGTCCTAGAAAATATTAGGTGTTTTAAATTCCTTTGGTCAAGGAAGAATGAAAAGAAAAATATCCGTAAGTGGCAAACGTTAGCTAAGCCTAAGGAATTAGGTGGTTGGGGTTTAAAGAACAAACTCCTTTGGCAAGGCTTTGGCAACAAAGACTGAAGATTTATCTCGAAGGGAATGTGGAATCAATTCCTCATCAAAAATATATAATATAGTTTTTTCATTAATCATCATAATATGCTATAGTGCAGCAGCTCAGCCAAGGGGACACTATAAGATGTGTTTCTCAAAAAAGTATCAATTAGACAATCAATTACATCGCTCGTAAGCATGATGGCCTCAAGCATAGGAGACCAAAAAATAATGCCAAACTTTACAAGTTTGAAGTATAATCTGCAAAGAAAAGGACACAGAAGCAGTCCAGCAGTAACATTTGTTGTCAAAATTAGCATCTAAGTTGACCAAAGATTAAATATGAAACAGGCCGCACTTCAATTGTGGCATGGAAAAGGAAAACTCCAAACATATGTCGATCTCCACGGAACCCTTTTTCTTCCACACTGAGCGAAATGTGCAAAAATCTCACCATAAAATTTGCCAAACCATTCCAACACTGCCCAAACCTTGTCAGAGTTTACAGTATGTCTTCATGATAAAGGTGAAGCCCAAGACCAAAACGAGCACATGCACGGCGAAATGCCATTGCTTCTGCTTTTTGAACAGGGTCTCCAAAACCTGTGTCTTCTGTGGAAGCAGTCCCACTCGATTCACGATGAATCTGTGCAAATATTTAAAACAGAGATAATGGATCAGGGCTGTTTGATATGCCTTTAAATGAAGCTCCAAATTTGGAAATCAATATCATGCCTTAAAATGACAATTATGGATACATTTAGCATATTACATTTCTGACATTACAGAAATTATGTACTAAGTTAGGATACAACAAAACAAGCATCCTTCCAGGATATCAATTGCAGCATTTTACATCTGTTTCACAAGATTTCTCAATGCATCCACATGAGCCTATGCTTGTATAGGTGCATTTGTGACGAAACAAAATGTTGCTTTCTTAATTACCTCAGCATCAATCCCATAGATAGTTACACGATAGACAACTGATACAGACTTGCCATCATTAGAGTAGGTGATGCTCCGAACCTCTCCAGACCATTCTATAAAATGAGTTACAGATAGTATTAGAATCTAGCATAGCCTCTGCAACAATTATTAGAAGACCAGAAACTAATCTCTGAAACTAATAAGCAATAGTTGAAAGAGTATCTGAAATGCAGTACTATAATGGACAAAGAGGAAAACAATCAAGAGTAGAATTTAGGCTTCTAAGAGCAAGATGCAAATAACATCAACCATCTAACAGTTATAACAATAATCATCAATATCTAACTATAACAGATAACATCAACTGTCAAATGAAAGAGAGCATCATGACCAAAGAGCTGTAAATGTTTTTCCAAAGAAAAATTGTGTGCCTGGGGGAATTGATTTCGAGACCTCCTGTGTGAAGCTCAAAGCACTCAACCACTCAAGCTAGCCAACCAAGCTAACAAAGAGTTGTAATACACACTGCACTGCCAGTATAGGCGATAATAAAGATAAATAATTCTAACTTCCAAACTGAAAAGGCCAAATAATTATATTATATACTTATATTTCCTCTTGTGAAGAGCAACTTCTACTCTTGTGACCTAGCAACAATAGTAGGAAGCGGTCTTGGCAAAAAAGGACAAGCTCCACCACAAGCTATACACTACCCATGCAGTAGTAGAGGTTATGAACCTAAAGCTACAACATCTGGAATACTGCTAGTGCCAACAACGGTTGTGGATGGGGGTGGCATCTCAACACATTCAAAATCTTGCGTCCCATCATGATTAGTCAAAAGCTCAATTTCCAAGCACTTGGAGTTATTGCTCCATCCTCCAAATGATCCTCAGGTTTGTTGTCCCATGTCTTATATGTACTACCATCACCGCCTCATAATAATGGAACAATAACCTCAAGTTGTAAAGGACATAAACCAAACTTTCTGCCTGGTCTACACTTATTTTGTTTCCCTTCACTGTAGATGAAGTTGCAAATGCTCCAACACCTTTCTATAGAAGAAGTGTTCACAACTTGTGAAAGCACCCTCCCTGCCACTTTATGCAAGATGTGTTGTAACACCACCATACATGTTTCACCATTCTCTAGGATTCAACCTATCCCAGTTTTTAACTACATGAACAGAACCAAAGACTCCATGACCACTGATGTACTTGCTCAATTTGTTTCACACAGCCTCATCATGGACCAGTTTTCCTAATGCAATCATATATCCATTATGAACCTCGAAATCTGTATGTGGTATTTTATTAACCCCAACCGCAAGTGTTAGTTGAGCCAACCACAATGCAGAATAATATTTTGTTGTGAGGATATCTTTTAAAGCATGGAGTGGAACATTTTGATTATCCCACTGCTTGACCCCCTATTTACAAATATGATCATACAAGATCATATCTTTAGGCTCGACAATGTCTTTGATGAGACTTCAAAGGCCTACAAGGTCTTTATTCCATAGCAGAGACAATCGTAAGTAGCGATGTAATGTTTGAGGAAGAATTTGCATCTAGGAAGTCTCATGAACCTATTCCAATGCTAGAAGATGCGAAGCAAGAAACTTCTAAGGTTGAGCCAGGGTCACCAGTGACTTCTAGTTCACAACAACAACCTTCAAGCACATAGGAGGAGCCATCAGCTCCTACCAATTCCATCAAGAGACCTCGATGGTCACTCTAGCCTTGAAGGATGCTCAGGAGCATGTTGAGGATCTTAGGAGCACATTCAAGGAGAGTTGGCCAAACTACATGGCATTAATGAGATGCATCATCTATTTCAAGCCTTCCAACTTTTGGGAGGTAGTAGACAGCAAGTTTGGAGGGATTCCATGGTGGAGGAGTACACCTCCATCATGAAGAATGATGTATGAGATGCCAAGATTGGAGGGAAAATCAATGGTGGGTTCAAGGTGGTTCTACAAGATCAAGCATGCAACATATGGCAACAAAGGGAAGTACAAAGCAAAGTTTACAACGAAAGGGTTCTCCAGAAAGAGGGAGTGGACTACGAAGAGACCTTTGCTACAATCGTCGAGTACACTTCCATTAGAGAAGTGGTGTCTTTAGTTTATGTTATGAGATGGAGGATACATCAAATCAATTTGAAGACAGTGTTCCTCAACAGGATAATTGAGAAAGAACTGTACATAGAGAAACCTCAAGGCTTTGTGATCGATGAGAAGGAGTCCCATGTTTCCATGTTGAAAAAAGACTTGTATGGACTCAAGAAGGCACTAAGAGCATGGTATTCTAGGATTGATGGATACTTGCAAAGTATGGGCTTCACCAAAAGTGAAGCAATCCCAAATTATAACTTATATTTGTTGAAGTTGATCTACTTGTCTTGGTGAGGTATGTTGATTATATGTTTCTTACAAGTTCAAAGAAGCACATTACAGGGTGAAAGGCAACTATGGAATCTTAGTTCGAGATAGACATTGGCATGATGCATTACTTCATGCAGTTGGAGGTTTGGCAGAGACAAAGGGAGAATTTTCCTTGGACAGGATAAGTATGCAATCTAGATCCTAAAGAGAATTCGGAAGTACTATAAACCGATGATCACTAATTTGAAGAAGCTAACAACTTAAGATTTAGATATGGTGGATCCCACAATGTACAGGTAGTTGATAGCTTCTTTGATGTATCTAGTCAACACTAGACTATATATTTGTTTTGCAGTGAACACCTCGAGTTAGTTCATTGTAAAGCAAAGGCAATAGCATTGGGTAGCAACAAAACATGTGTTGAGATACTTGAGGGCACAGTGGAGTATGGCTTGAGATATCTTAGAGATGGTGAGGTGAAGCTACAGGGTTATACAAACTCAGACTTGGCAAAATATTCCTTAGACAAGATGAGCACTCGCTAGTGTTGCTTTAGCTTGGGATCTGCGATGATATCCTGATTCAGCAAGAAGTAGACTTCCATTCCACTCAGCCCAACAGAGGGAAACTATATGGAAGCCAGTACTGCTAATTATGAGGCCATCTAGCTTCGCAAGTTGCTTGCAGAATTTTATTTGATCAAGAGTCGTATCCCACAGTGATTTATTGTGATAATCATAGTTGTATCAAACTCTGAGAATAGTCTTTGACTCTTTCATGACAAGTCCAAACACAGAGATCAGATATCCACGGAGATCAGATATCACATAGAGATCAGATATCCAATACTTACCCATAGATCAACAGGTTGTCGATATTCTGACCAAGCCCTTAGCAAAACGGAAGTTTGAAGCATTTAAAGACAAACTTGGATTGGTGCTGAATCCATTCCTCGCTAAGAGGGAGTGTTGATGACTATAGCTTGGACAAAAAATTTCGCACAGTTTCAGTGTGAACTAGTCGAAAGTAGTTCGAGTTCAAGCAACAGGAAAAAGGCAAAAGGCAACAGGCAATTTTATCGATTTCAACCAGCAGATTTTCTCAGTAGTTGTGCAGATCTGTCTTTTAATTTGGTATACCATATCAATGTTCATTTGACAGCCCTTGAAAGTTTCCTTGTAGGCTTTTAATGTTTAATAAAACACTGATCTGATGGAGTAATTAACTATGTATTATGTTTATGCTTACGCTATTTACTTTCCAGCTATTTGTGTGATTGTTGCTATGTGAATATGTTATATTTCTGCAATTAAATAAGTCTTGTTTAGTTGAGAACACAAGGACAACAATCACCTAGGGTTTGGAATTTTAACAAGTGGCATCTTACATGGAGCATTTGGCATTTAGGAGAAGACATGTGGCATCTCATATATGTGACTTCATGTTTTAATTTATGGAGAGACCATTATGTAATGATGCATTCTTTTTCTTGGAGAACAAAGTGGATATAGATTCCACTAAATCATATTTTATTGCAAACGAGAGTCAACAAAATAGGATTTGCTCTCCCAGTTTTTAGGAATGGTTTGAGTTGAGGAGAGTCACCCTTTGGTCTTGGTTAAACATCTTTCTGAAGGCAAATGAAAGCTATGAGTTTCTCTCGAGGCATAATGTTTTGGATCCAAGTTTGTTGAATGTAAATGTTGGAAAATTCTTGCAACAAATATGTTACGAACTGCTAAATTCCAACTAACTTTGTTCCTTTTTCACAAGTGCTTAATTGTGAGTTATTTCCTCTTAATAACTTTGTGTTTATTGCTGGAAATGTCAATGATGTATCTTCCTTCTTAATTAGAGTTTGGTGCAAATTTACATTGTCCATTAATAGGCACACCTTCATGCATGTTTGGAGGAGGGTTCCTTGAAGAAATTTTCTGCATTTGTGAACAACAAGGTAGGATAGTTCAAATTTGTTTATCTCAAAGAAAAATCCCTCAAAGATTGGTCCTTTAACTCCATTTTGCCTAATTTGGATTGGCACTAGTCTTTTTCTACCTATCCATCTTAATTCTTAATTTATCAGACTTTCCTAGGGAAACTCCACTTGTGCCCAAGTAAAAGAGGGAGCTACTATGGTGACAATAGGAAGCCCCTTTTGGTTCCTCCAAAGTATTCCTTGTGCTTTAGGACTTTATCATATAAAGTTAGGGTTTGGGTGGTAACATGTATAAAATACCTTATATAAATATTATCATGAAAAGTGAACACAAAGAAACCAAGAATAACTCGGACAGTTATAGTAATTTATTGTATAGATGAAAAAGCGAAAGCCTTCTTATATAGGATTACAATGAGGTCGAGTTCATCCACTTTGTGAATGTAGGATAGGCCAATAAATATAATAAAGTGACATCAAGCATAAAAACACAAAATAACATAAAGCGATAGTGACTTTATTAACTACTAAGTCTAATATCTAATTGACCATTATAAACTAAGTTTTACTTTAACAGCCTCCCTTAATGGTCAATCTAGTAACTACACGAGGTTTATCTTGAAAAATTACATGCTTTTCAAGACCCAAAGTCTTGGTGGAAATGTACATTCATGGAATATTGGACTCTTGGCTAGTTTGAGGACCACTCGATTGTTGCAGAGTAGGGGTGTTGACTCTATCTGTTCCATCTTCATATCTGAAAGCATCCTCTTGAGCCAAACTACCTCACATTCTCCTTCCACTACTCCTGGATATCTTGCTTCTATAAATGAAAGTGCTACTGCCTACTACTTCTTGATAATCCATGTGACTGAACCTGTGCCAATGCTAAATACATGTCTAGAGACTGATTTTTTGTCAACCACACAACCTACCCAATCTGGATGTGTACATCCACACAAACTAGGATCTTTGGTTCTGTTGTACAAAATGCCAAAGTCAAGTGTCCCTTTCACCTATCTTAACACCCTCTTCATTCCAATCCAAATGGCCCGCATTTGTAGTTGTCATGAATCTGAAAATGAAGCTCACAACATAATTCCAATCAGGCCCAATCACTGTAAGATATATCAAACTACCCACCCGCTACCTATAGATGGACTCATTAACTACCTCAAAGTCTATCTTAACTGAAAGTTTAATCCCTTTCTCCATAGGTGTAGACGAGATATTGCAATCTATCATTCTAAACTTGTCAAACGAACTCTTGGAATATTTTGTTTGTGAGACAAAAATGGTGTTACCTATTTTCCAAACTAGTATACCCAAACAATAATGTAGGAAGCCTAGATAAGTCAAGTTAAAAGCTTTCCCCATTTTTTTATTTTATTTGTTCAATCATGCCTTCCTCACCACCTATAATAACGATGTCATCTACATAAATGACTACTAAGATGATATCATTACCATTACTTTTGACCTATAGGTTGGCATCTGAAGGACTCCGTTGGAACCCTTGTTCAACCAAGTACCTATCAATCTTAATGTACCATGCCCTAGGTCCCTGCTTCCAGCCATACAAAGTCTTCTTTAATATGCAAACAAATGCTCCTTCCCTAAAACCTCAAACCCCCGTGGTTGATACATTTGAACCTCTTTCACATCCATCTAATGGACTTTCCGAACACATTGTGTTGCCATTGCTAGAACTAGTAGAATGGTCCTCATCTTTAATAATAGGACGAATAGTCTACTAATAATAAATGCCCTATTGTTGAGAGAACTTATTTGCTACTAAAGTGCCATGTACTTGTTAAGTGTGCCACCTGCCTTGTAATTGATTCTGTACACCCATTCGCAACGAATGGGTTTCTTTCATGGTAGAAGTGCTCCAAGATCCCAAGACTAAGTTTTCATCAAACTTTCATGTTCAACAATCATGGTATTCTCCCATTTAGATCTCCCTTTAGCTTCATCGAACACTTGTGACTCATATACTTCCTTAACATTGGCCATTAGAAAAAAGTTAATCATGTTGGGTTTCTATTTCTCTCGCTTCTAGATGACTGTCCCTCGATCATTTATGTTGCTCAAAGATCTCCAATCATGTTGTGCCACCGCATGGGTCTCTTCTTGGGAAAATCCTCATCTAATCAATGTCATCATTGTAACTTGGGTTGCTTGTACATGTGTCATCCAAGTGTTGATTCTGGATATCTACATCAAAAAATATTAGGCAGAGTTTGGGAGGCACATCAGAATGTTCAAAATCTTCCTTTCTTTTAGGTGGAGCTCCCTGAAGGTGAACACCTGAATCCTGAGCCATGATGGGTGTTTACATAGTAATTTTGAACTCTAAAGAAGATTGGAAAGGTCCAACTTCCTCATCGACTACTACATCTCTACTAAATCTCAAATGATTGGTTTCCACATCATTCAACCTCTAAATTTTACAAACATCATTATACCCTAAAAGCATCAATTTCTTGTTTTCAAGTTCTAACTCGATTCGATTCTCTTCTCATCTGGAATCCAGACATATGCAATAAGACCATAAACCTTAAGATTACTAACTCCAAGCTTCCTCCCAAACCATGCTTCCTCAAGATATTTCGCTTCGCCGCCATCATTGGAGATCTGTTCAACAAATATACTACTGTCAACACGGCCCCAACACAAAACCTATTATGCATCATACAATTGGCCATCTCTATGACTATGCAATTCCATCTCTCTACTACTCCATTATGTTGTGAAGTGTAAGGTGAAGGATAATTTCTTTGGATCCCATGCTTACTAGCAAAACATTTGAAGTCATGGGAACAAAATTCTCCACCATTATCAAACCTAAGAATGGTTATAGATCAACCAAAATAGTTTTCTACTAATGCTTTAAAATCCTCACTCTCTATTCCTTCGGAACCCCTTGCAACAATAAGCAAAGGTGTTTCACTAGACTCCGTTGAGCTAGCCTCCTTACCAACCAATTAGGCATGGAGCTCTTTGATTTGGTTGTCTTTGGCCAGTTTTTCCAATTCAAGCCCAAACTCATGCATAAGTCATCATCTTATGCCCAACCCTTTTTGCCTAGATAAAAGAATGAGGATCGTAGATCCACTCCTCTACCTAGAAATTATATGTGGACGAGAGCCTAGAAACTTCTAATTGACCTCTTTTATTAGTCAATGTGTAGGGACCAAAGGTAGAAAGGATGAAGAGGTATCCTTTTTTCTACATACTACAGAAATGTATCTCAACAAAACTAGTTTGCCTAACCCTTTTTGCCTACAAAAAAGAATGAGAATCATAGATCCACTCCTCTACCTAGAAATTATATGTGGACAAGAGCCTAGAAACTTCTAATTGACCTCTTTTATTAGTCAATGTGTAGGGACCAAAGGTAGAAAGGATGAAGAGGTATCCTTTTTTCTACATACTACAGAGATGTATCTCAACAAAACTAGTTTGCCTTATAAACTCCAAAACAAAAACATCTAGAGTCAACACCTTGAGTAGCTTGTAGGCTATAACCCCAAGACTGTTATATAGTTTCAAACATGCATTAGTCCCCAATTCTATCTTCTAAATTTAGTCGTAACAAACTTTTGCAGCTACCCATCATCCATGAAAGTGGCATCTACCTAATAAGGAAATATGAAGACATTATACCTTTAGCATTGTACAATTATCTTCACCTCAACCAATCCATTCAATGATCAACCAATTGACAAAGATCCATGCAATGCCTGAACGCATTGAGAGAATGGTCTCTCGCGGAACCTCAACTATTTATCTACTTCAGTTTATGAAACGCATCCACTACATTGCAGAAAGTATCCAACAAATACACAAAAGGCACAAAATCCAACCCGTTCTCAAAGGCATTGTAGCATCATTACTATGCTTCAACATTATGCCCATTCTCAAGCCTTATACAATCCTTCACCAGAAGTAGCACAGGTACCAATGGCATTGATGCAAAGAATCAAGACCAACTTTATCAATTATCTCAACATTCATTGCATTGGGAAGATGGAACGCAGCTCTACACTCCTCATACCACACAGCTCCATTTCTCAGCAATATAAAATTTCCAACACCAATTCCAAGCGCTCAAGCTAACAAACGGCCCACAATCCAAGCTCCGCATGTAGGTCTCCACTAAGCTCCATGCACAGGTCTACAATCTCCAGGCAACTTATGTTAGAGATAGTGGTATCTCAAGATGTCCTCCATGATTCCGATGCCTAGCATGGAGGTACATCAACAGTATAGGCATCAGGATGGAGTAGAGGGTGAGATGCACTCTACTCAGTGGCATGAATCCATTGGCGGATGCATGCGGACCTTCCGGGGTGTTTTGCCTCATGCATGCATGAGTTTTGCATGTACAGTTGTTAGTTAAAAGATGCATGCAAAAGTTACTTTTTGCATGCACTGATATTAGGTTTTTGGTAAACCTAATTGATCAATGAGATGATATAAGGAGGCAGGAGGTCCCCGGAAGAGGTTACTCAGTTGTCTTATCAGAGAGAGATCAGTCAGAGTTTGGAGGGCACATTGTGCATGCAGAGGGGGACTTTCTTAGAGAGAAAGGAGCTTCTACAGTAGGGAGAGTGAGGTGATCTAAGTTGGATCAGACATCACTTGATCAGAAGTACTTGGTACCTAGTTGTTGTGGACAGAGAGAGTTCATCAATGTGGTTTCTGCAGAGATTGAGGAGGGCGACTTTCAAAGGAGAGGGGCGCATTACCAGAGGAGAAAGAAGCTCGTTCTGGATCCGATTGACCGATTGAGCAGCTGAGACTTTCGGAGTATCCTTGCCTCAGTTTTTTAGGAAGGACTGTGACGATCAGAGCTCAGATCTGTTGAGATCTGATTCCGTACGAGCATCTGACATCTTGAGGGAGGGCGCACTTTTCCAGAATCCATGCAGAGGAAGGGCGCATTCATCAGATCTAGCAGTTGGCCTTCTTCTTTGGTTGAGCAGATTAGAGCAGTGATGTGAGAGAGACAGTACCGACAGAGAGCTACCTACAGACATATCCATCTCCAGTTGACAGTTAGGGCACATTTCCTCTGTGCATGCATCAGTTGTTGCATGCATATCCAGGGTTTTGACCTTGTCAAGTTCGATTGTTCCTTCTGAGGTATTTTGTATGTACTTGTATTCTACTTACTTTGCTCTGGCTCGAGATAGAAGAAATCCCCACACATTGTTTGTTTTTTGTTTTCCTCGTTTGGGGTTTCCAGGGTACATCCTGAGTTGTGTGATTGTTGTGCTTTATTGTTGAAGTGTTAAGAGAACTGTTGTGTTTGTATCTTAAGTCACTATTGCATTTTTTATTTATAGAGACTCAAACTGCTTGAGTTCTCAGGGCATCCAGAGGGAGTAGTGATCTCTGGATAAATTAACATGGTATCAGAGCCCCGGTAAGGGTCAAGGAGAGCAATCACACTCAGATCTGTGGAGAGGGTGACCAGATTTGTTGTTATAGAGATCAGATCTGTTAGATCCGTGACCTAGGTGGATAGATCTGAGATAGATCTATCAGATCTGTGCAAGGGGAAGCCAGATCTGTGATCAAGAGAGGTTCTTGTATCATTTTGTGTATTTTCAGTTCAGAAGTTATGGCCACTACCTTGAGAGTAGAGGACAAGTTGGATGGGGCCTCTAACTTCAGTGCATGGAGGGCACGGATTGTGCTCTTGTTGAAAGAGAGCGAACTGTGGGATGTTGTGGAGAGCACAGCCACAAATCCAGTCATAGTTCCATCAGATGCAACTGCCAAAGCAGCTTACGAGAAAAAGAACATAAGAGCCCAGAGGATCCTCCTTGATGCAATCAAGGACCATATTATCCCACATGTCTCCGCAAATATTCAATGTATATGAGATGTGGGATGACTTAACCATTTGTACCAGAGTTCTAACGCAAACAAGAAGATGGTACTCATAGAGAAACCGAGAAGCATAAAGATGGGAAAGGATAAGAGCATGTCCATATATCTTACCAAGATCACTCAGGTAAGAGATGAGTTGGGAGTTGTGGGTGACAAAGGTTGAGGATAGTGAGATGGTTCAACAAGCCTTGAATGGCATGACCATGCCATGGGCAGTATTTGTCCAATCCATCATTGCGAAAGAGAACCTTCCCAAGCGAGACCGTCTGTGGGACGATTTCACCCAAGAAGAGATCCGGAGAGGTTATATTCAGGGATCAGCTTCCGCCATTCATGAGGAGGAGGATGTGGCACGTGCAGCAAAAGCAAAACAACGGTTCAAACAAAAGAATGATCTAAGCAAGATCAAGTGCTTTTCCTGCAATGAGTATGGACACTATGCGGGTCAGTGCCCGCTTAGGAAGAAGAATAAGCAGGCAAAGGATTAGCAGTTGGCAGCAGCATAAGAGGTGGATGAGTTTACCTCTAGGTTTGAGAGGGAGTTTTCATTAGCCTCATCTGTGTCAAGGCATGATAGTACTCATCCAGAGATCCAGGTTGATGAGAGATGGAGGGTTGACTCCATGCAGTGTAGTCACATGACCGGGATGCGAGATGCATTCCTCATTCTTGAGCACGCACCTATGTAGATGTTTGAGATGTGCAGGGTATTGATCACTTGGTCACAGGAGTGGGTAGAGCTAGTTTTCTACTTGACCTTGGAGAACTCCTAGAGGTATCAGGAGTATTGTTCATTCCAGGACTAAGAGGTAGTACACTCTCAGTATTGGGTGTTGCCGACTACTCAGTGGTGTTCCAGAGGGATCTAATATTCACTTATCCAGAGGGAATTGATCCAGTCTTTATGGGTCACAAGATCGACGGTGAGTACTTGGTTCAGGGACAGCCCACATCTGGCACTTCAAGTTGGTTGAGTGCATCTTCTTCAGAGTGAGAGGGGTATAGTGAGCGAGATGCTCACAGCAAGGATGGTGCTCAAAGGAGTGAGTCCTCTCAGCATATGAGTGAGCGAGATGCTCACCATGATGATGAGGATCAGAGAAGTGATTCATTTTATCCGATGGATGAGCACGATGCTCATGATATAGATGAGACACAGGGGAGTGAGTCCTTGGACTCATATCAGATGGATGAGCATGATGCTCATACAGGTACCAGTCGGAGACTTAGTTGGTATGAGATGACTGAGATCGATTTAGGTCAGGAGAGAGCTGAGTCAACTCAGAGACAGAGGGAGATCACCTACAGGGCAGTAGACCCGCTTGATTGCAGATTGGGTGATTGGTTACAACACAGATTCAAAGGGAGTCTAAATCAGAGTTCAGTGACAGAGTCAGTGGTTGATCGGGGGGGCTTCTTCTGGAACCACATTTACGGAGTTTGATCAGGGTACTACAGGTCAGAGGGCAACAGTGACAGGGAAGACAGTTGGGTCTGTGTCAACAGTAGGGGAATTTTTGGATCCAGGCATCAGTGGATGGACTTCCCTCGATAAGAGGGAGTGTTAGAGATAGTGGTATCTCAAGATGTCCTCCATGATTCAGATGCCTTGCATGGAGGTACATCAACAGTATAGGCATCATGTTAATTTTATCCAGAGATCACTACTCCCTCTAGATGCCTTGAGATCTCAAGCAGTTTGAGTCTCTATAAATCAAAAATACAATAATGATTTAAGATACAAACACTATAGTTCTATCAATACTTTCACAATTGAGGTAAAGTAGAGGCGATATGTGGATCTAGTTTTACCCATTAATAGAATACAAATCGGATTTTATAAATTATGATCGCAGATCAGTGATTCTCGTACTGAGTTTAGGGTTTTCAGAGATCGGATAAAAGATAAGATAGAGTGCTGCACCGAGATTCGAATTAACCATTTGCCCAAGGTCTGGCCTACTGTGGATTCGAGCATTATCCAGCAGGGTTCTATAAACACAAATGTATGAAATGGGTTATGATCCCATATATAATGGATCGATTCTGTAATAGTAACAAAAGAAGTTCGATTACATCGAGTTTCATCGTTGATCCCATACCACGGATTCACGCGTAGTCACAAGAATAATGCAAAGGAAAAATATGAATTGAAACAGAGCCATAGATCTTCAGAATAATGGATCGATTTCCCACAAAAAGGATTCGTATGCATTCATGTGAATAGTAATAAAATATTAATTGAAACAGAGTCACAGGTACTCAAAATGGTAGATCGATTTCCAGCAGAAGGGATTCGCATGCATTCATATGAATAATACTAAAAATCTTTATTAAAAACAGAGCCATAGATATTCAGAATGGTAGATCGATTTTCAGCAGAAGGATTCACATGCATTCATATGAATAATACTAAAAATATTTATTAAAAACAGAGCCATAGATATTCAAAATGGTAGATCGATTTTCAGCAAAAGGGACTCACATGCATTCATATGAATAATACTAAAAATCTTTATTAAAAACAGAGCCATAGATATTCAGAATAATACTAAAAATCTTTATTAAAAACAGAGCCATAGATATTCAGAATGGTAGACCGATTTTCACGCCCTTTTTTTTCTTCAAATAAACTAAAAATGCCAACTTCAATACTGAAGATAAAAGGAAACGAAATTAGAGAGACATTCAACCTGGTTCGCTTGTCGAGTTTGAGATGGGTAGGGTCGTTGTAGTAGTGGTTGTTTCAACTGTCCAGTGTTAAAACACAATGTTACAAATATCGACGCGGCGAAGAAATCGGCAGGGTCCAGGAAACATCGTTTCGGGATATCTCAGCAGCACATCGGCAAAAATCAGCAATAAATCAGCAACTTAAAAAATACAAAAATACAAACTTTTCCAGCCACTAACACGACCTGTCAAAAAATCGGGATAAATCGGCAAAAAATCGGCTAAAAATCGGCCAAAACTCGGCCAAAACTCGGCCTGTCAAAAAATCAAGAAAAATCGGGAAAAATCAGCGAAAAATCGGCGTGATTTTTTGTTAAAAAATCGCGATTCGCCGATTTTTCGCGATTCGCCGATTTTTTGGCCGATATTTGTAACTATGGTTAAACACACTACTCACTGAGAGGGGGGGGTGAATCAGTGAGCATACTCCAAATCCAATTTTCAACTTCAATCAAACCTTATTCCTTCATCCAAACATTTGCTTTTATCATATTCATCAATAATCTACATCATTAGTCATTCATCAAAATAAGACACATAATCAACAACACATTGCACAAGAGACAAGATATGATTTTGTAATCTTTAGTATTTGGTTCAACGGCTACAACCGTGAGGCAATTCAGCACCAACTGAAATACAAGAGCACCAACTCTTACTCCAAGATCCTACTTGGTCTTTTCTTAGATCCTACTAAGAAAATACATACAAGACCCTGCTTGTATTTGCAAGTACATTTCAGTACAAGACCCTGCTTGCACAAATTAACATACATTACTTTTAATAATTACATCTACACAATCTTGTCAATACTGTCACATCAACACTTGTCTTTATCACATGAATTTGTCATTGTTGTAACCCTAGCACCAACATCTCAATACATTCACAATCATCATATCTTTGTCTATATCATCATTCTAATTATCATTGACCGTCATAACCCAAGCAAGCTTATTGTCCATGTTTCATCATTAAACTGTCCTGCAACTTCAGCTCTTTGTATTATGTCTATGAACTTTCTGCAGCCCTGGATCAGCATCATGTCATCACCATTCTGTCTTCTCTCAAGCATCATAGTTGTCCATCAAACTGCTGCCCCAATCAGCATCATCATTTGTAGACCATTATTCTGTCCAAGCATCATTCAATGTAAGCACATCTTCATTCTGTTTGTTGGCTTATCTTTATTCATCATAATTCTGTTCATGTCATCAACATGTTTACTAACTCAACATATCATTCTGATAATGACTAGTATATACATCATGGTACTATCTGATTGTTTCTATTGTTACTCAGAATACAATATCTTCATGCATGTATCTACTGTCCATGTTACGCTGCTGCCTAGAAATCATGTCTTCATCATGCTATCTTCAATCAACTTTTTGTTGCCCGAATGTATGTCCATCAGAAAGCACATCAAACTGTCCAGCATCTTCAGCATTATAATTCTGTCCTCATGTTACATCATGCTCAGCATCACAAACATTCTGCCCATGTCATTATCAATGTCTACTGCCCAAAATTAGAGAGATAAAACCCCAGAAGAAATACTTCAACAGTGTTGCAAAAGTTTTACTTCAGATACAGTCCGAATTTCAGAGCTCCATAAGTTCAACGGAGCACCCACATTGTCCTTAAAGCAGCTGCCACAGTGATATACCCGAAAATCTCAGAGAGAAACAAAAAATCAGAGCTGTCCATTGTAGTTGCTACAGTACCCGAAAATCTCTCCTCGGAGCTGATTGAAATTCAGAGCTATGTTTTTCACTCTCATTTGAAATGAACAAGGTGCAATTTATATAGGTCGTTGAGGGTGTTTTTAAGGGTTGGCCGACCTAACTTATGATGTTTTTATTGCTTAAATTAATGACTGGGCCGACTTACCTTAATTCTAGTTTAGTTTTCTTTTGACTGGGCCGACCTGCTATATATGAATTATATATATTTTGTTTTTTTTTTAAGTTGGGCCAACTTCACCATTAATTTCATTTACAGGCTTCTTTGTACCATGTTGGGGTTTCAAGCATTTGAATGGTGTAGGAGTATCATCATCATGATAATGGTTTTAGGAGTATCATCATTATTGTCCAAGAGCCACCATATGTGTGGGTTCAAGACCCAAACCTCCAAGGGCACCAAGGACCCCATCATACCACCATAAGCATTTTAACCATCTCCAAGGGTTTCAAACACACACATCGCCTTCACCATTCTTTCAAGAATACAAGAACCATTAAGCCACTAAGTGTGGGTCCAAGGGCTTCTTCATCAAGCAAGAGGCTTCATGACCCCATTAAGACACAAATGACCACATAATGGGTCATTTGGCTCATTAAATGTTCCAATGGCTCCAATGCCCACATCCAAGGTTCTTCATGCCATGTCATCATTATTTGTGACTCTTTTCTCATCCAAGTTGCCATGTCATCAACCTTCTTTTGTCCATATCATCATTCATGCTTAACCTTTGTCATTAATGTTGTCATCAATGACAATCATATTCATCATCCAGCGCCCTCCTTGACGAAGATACCGACAGCCCCTCGATTGACCTCCCTATCGTATTGGGGCTACTCTGCTTCACCCCAAACCCCCGAGCTATTGGGGTCGTAGAACACACAAGCCAAGACTTCCCGATGGGATCTCCCAATCACCGGTCAAGTCACGCCCAACTCACAAGAACCATAGGACAATTCTCGATTCCGGACACTCGGGAGCAAGAGACTTTCCTCCTTCCCCTCCCTCTATTTATCATAAAAGTTTATGTCCACTCATTCATTTCCGTTTTAGATTTTATTAATTATTTACTTTTAAATTACAAGTGTTTCCCCCTATTTTGAGTGTGCACTTAATTCCTAAATTAATGCAAGGTGAATGTTTCTATTCCGAGCGTGCAGTCAATTCCTAAATTATAGCTGTCTAGATTCTCTTTTCTTATATCTTATTCTAAATATTTCTAATTTATTTCTTTTCCTTTCTTCTTATTTTTAAAATAAAAGAATATTTATTCAAAAAGATATTTTCTGATTTTAATTTATTTTCTTTAGTAACAAAAATATTCAAGTTCATTTTTTTTTCTTATTTATCTCCTATATATATATATATATATATAATTCTACTTTACTTTAAGTTTTCTTCATTTTCAAAATAAGTAAACTTGAAACTTCTTTTTCAAAATAAATAAGATTAAAAACTTATTTTCAAAAATGAATAAGATTTAAAATTACTTTTTCAAAATAAATAAAGTTAAAAGCTTCTTTTTCAAAATAAAATTTAAAATAAAGGAATTAAGATATTTCCAAGGATATCCCTTTTTAATAGAATTCCATTTTAAATTAAATTTTCTCCTTTTTCAAAATTAAATAAAATTAAAATAAAAGAGTTAAGATATTTCCTTTATTTAAAATTAAAGTTTTTCTTCAAGATAAATCAATGCATTCCTTTAGTGTAATTTCAATTTGTATGCTTTCATTGGGTAACTTTTTCCCGTTCTTGTCTAGACACCTCTTCGGCGGGTCCTTCCGACAGTTCCATTTTATTCTTTTTATGGGGAGCATTGCATAGCGATCGAGAATCTTTACCTCGACCTTCCAACTACGCTTCTTGGAGAGTAAGGGCTGCTGAGGGATAAGGTCCTCCTTATCGCGCGCCCCTCAACTCATCGTACGCGACCAAATCGTTATGGCCTCTCCCGTACGGCACACGCTTCCCCAGGTGAGCTGAAACAGCTTCCTACCCGTGCGTGGATTGTTATTTCAGGGTCGACAGTCTGTCGTCGTACCCCTATGTGTTCTTTCCGTTCTTACGACCCCTATAAATCCGTTTGTGGGTCAGTCAGTAATTCGTCTTACCTGCCACTGCAAACACACACTTAAACGCACATTAGTAGTGCTGCACTATAAACATTTTCATCATTCTCTTCAGTATCCCAGTCAGTCGAGCATACTAATCATTCATCATTTAAAATCATGCTTCAGTCAGTCGAGCATATAAACTATTCATCATTTTCATTTCAAGCAATTTCAACATTCATTAATATGTCTCAGTCAATCATCATTTTTCCTTTCAAGCATTTTCAATATTCATCGATATGTCTCAGTGAATCATCATTTTTCCTTTCAGGCATTTTCAATATTCATCAATATGTCACAGTCAATCATCATTTCTATTTCACACAATAATTTTCAAAGCAAAATCCATGATCTAAGTTTTATAAACCGGGTCACCTCAACCAGTGCCCTCAATGGTCAAATCAATCATAGGTCTCCAACACTCTGATAAATCATAAGTCTAAAATAAACAAATCAATCATAGGTGCCGAGTCGGGCATTACAACTCTTATAAAAGCAAAAGGCAAAGCTAGTTTATAACATATAAGGTCTAACATCACAAAGTCAAAGAGGAAGTTTCAAAAAAAGGTACAAATAAAAAGCCTCACGACTCCAAGTGCCTATTATCTAAAGAAGGAAAGGTGGCATATCCTCCTCTAAAATGTACAACGCCCCTAATGTCTGAGGCATAAGAAAAGTATATCTAGATAAATGACTAGATGAAAGAGCTATATCTAGCTGGCACAATGTCTTTTTTCCTATAAGAGGTGGCACGTTGCTCCGAACTAGAGGGGGAGAGGGTTGCATGTTGGTCTAGTGTAAACTATCCAAAGATCTAAGTCAACAACTCTCCAAGGGTCTTGCGATCGGAGGCCAAACGACCTCCCAAGGTCTAGCAAATCTGGGAGTAGAAATCGTGTTGTTCTTTATCTACCTCTTGGTGCCTATATCCACTAGGAGCACTAGGAAGAAAGATGCAATCTTCCGAGTAGTTTCTAGTTGGTAGGGTGGCCAAAGGATGTAAGATCTAAGCCCAAGGAACCAAACAAATATCTCATAATATCAGGGCATGAAAAATAAAGTGATCCTCTATCTTTGTCTCCTTCCTACGAGAGAGCCAACATTATTTGTCCTCCCATGGAATCTGACCCTCAACTTCCACCCAAAGCTAATGAGAGCCCACTCTAAACTAACGCAATTTCATCCTAAGCCCTTCATAAAATGCCAAAGCATATAAGGGGTATAAATTATAAGGTCACCCCTTACCTCCGTGAAATTGTATGCATAAATGCCAATCTCAAACCTCAACACCCTAGGAGGGACAATCCGAGTAACCTAAATATAATACCTAGAAATATCATCTAGTTTAATCCCATTCAATCGTTGCTTATTATGTAGGTGGCCAAGAGAATCCAAATTGTACCTGAATAATGTAAGGCAATCCATCTGTATCCAAGCTTCACTATAGTAAATGGGATACCTCTAAGAACCAACATAACACACTCTCCGTGGGGGGGAGAACCATGCAATGGCCTCTCGATAGTAGTAGGAAAGATATGCATATCGATCCCCACCGACAACCAAATCCACAAATCTTCGAAGACTATGGAGCAACTCAATTACTCTAAAGATGATCTCGATCTCGAACAGGTGTCCTATTAACTCTACATGAATGATGAGCAGAGGGAAAATCCACTTGCATTTGATAATGCAACAAAGAAAGAGGGTCTAAACTCTCTCAATACGAGTCCAATCTAGCTTCAAATGGCTAGCCCCCACATCTCTAAACCCTATAAAAATGTAGGTCTGATGATGTAGGACAAAATGTCCTAAAATTGTTGTTAGAAGCATTGTCTCTCTAGAAGGACAACCGACCCATACATTTTATTAACCCAAGGTTAAGAGCCTGCCTCAACCCAAACTTAGACCTTGACAACTAACCCCCCGAATATGCATATGTAGTGGTTATCTCAATCGCCTCCCCCTTGAAGTAGACTTAAGAATCTAAGAGAGACTTCTTTAAGCAATTGAAGATCATAATGTTGGTTTCCCCAAGGGTGATTATCAATTGTTGAAGGTTGCAAAATCTCAAAAATACATCCAACTATCTATATAGACCCTCATGGATGGAGGCTAAAAGGACCACATCATCAACAAAAAAGATTATGCTAAGCAAACCATTGTGGAGGAGACAACCACTATTTGGTTGAATGTACTCATGCAAGCTCGATTCCAACACATCTATGTAGACTTCAAATAAGGTAGGTGCTACCATTAGCAGGGCTAATTCCCAGTAAGCACAAGTAAGAATAGTGACCCAATGTCACCTCGGTCACCGTTCTAACTTCTTCGGAAGTCGAAACCTCCAAGGAGAAGTGCCCTTATGGAATCCTGTAAAACGCTAGAACAACCAACCAACTATATTCTATGCAATTATATGGTTAGACCGGTGCCTAAATGGAGTCAAAAATATTCAACTTTAACCTAAGATACTCAAGATAAAAGTAGCGCTTAGTTCATTCAAATACATGTATTAAAATAATCAATACTGGATCAAAAGACTGTATTGCCAATAAACTAACCTAAATCTACCTTAAGAGATAATCGTCACTGTCATCTGATTTATTGTGATACAAGTATGTAACATAACAAGTCACCACTAGTGAACCAAGTAATGAAATGTAACAAGCTCATTTATCATGTAATCGAGTGTAATCAATAACTAAACGCACATTAAGTTATGTCTCCAAGGAAGATATCAGTTGTATTCATTGATCAAGTATATGTAAAAAATGTGTCATATGATATATTATTTAATCCCAATCAATATTTATCATTAACCAACCTTACAGACATAATCTTCGGATTTATAATGTAAGTCAAGAATAAGTATCTCACTTGGCATCTAATAACATAAAATTACTTTAACAAACCACCTTTCAGATATGTATAATTTCAATTGTAACATAGATTAGGATTCATTTAAATATCAATTTATCACTTTCAGTTCGTATATAACATATATTAAGTTCAGATTAATGAAATATTCACTTATTAATTAAATTTATGTGTTGGCTTGTGTGTAGGCAAGAGGGAAATTTGGGCACACAAGGGCAGCTAATTTGGAATCCCTGTGTAAAAGGATAGGAAGGAGGAAAAGGTCGTGAAGGGGGGAGGAATGCAAGCAGCAGAAAATGAGGTCGCGGAAAGGGAGCAGGGAAGGTGAAGATCAACGAAAAGGTGGGATCTAGGGTTACGAGGGAGCTCGGTAGGAGACAAAGTGAGGGTTGCGGTAAGGAATGGTAGTGCTCGGAAGGCCGCGAAAGGAAGGGTTGCAGGATAGCGGGGACGCAAAAGGGAGAGCCGCAGATGAAGGGCAGGCAGCGGGCCGCAGAGGAGAGGGCAGAGGAAATGGGGGGCCGTGTGTTGGCCCACGAAGAGGGAGCAGCAGAGTGAGCAGTGGGAATGGAGGCCGCGGATGAGCCACAGGCTTGTTGGGAGGAGCCGCGAAGGGAGGAGGGCTCGGATCGGGCAACGGGGAGCAACGAACGCGAAGGAGAGGGGTTCAATGGAAGAGAACAGGGACAAGGAAGGGGCCCGAGTGGAAGGGAAGCAGGCTCGAGGAAAAAGGAATTCGTGGACAGAAAGGAGCTGGTAGCGGTTGAGGGCCAGCAGTGAAAGGAGCTCGAGCTACGGGGATGCAGGGCGCAGGGTTTCAATGGTTGTAACTAGGGCTTTTACAACAAAAAAACTGACCTTTAAAGTATAAAAACTCAGAAAAAATAACCCTAATAAAAAATAAAATAAATAAAAAGCTAAAATAAGCAAGATAATATTCAAAAATTTACACCAACTCAAAATATTAGGGTTTAATAGTAGTTGAGCAACTAGGGTTTTCAAGATGAGAGCTAATCACCAAACCTAGGGCATCAATGAGAGGAAAAACTCTCCTTGAGATAGTACTTGGCAAGCTTGGCTAACTAGGGCTCACCTCCACGATCTCTAGAATTCGTAGAGGAAGCCTAGTTCAAGCAAGACTTGAAGACCTAAAGTTCAAGCTTGATTGCAATGGTGATCAATGACGAAAATGACATGCAAATCAAGAGAAAATTAAGCAACAATGGCTTCCATCCCAACCCTAACAAGCATCATTTTCATACATTTGACAGAGAGACATCAAACAAAAAGTATAGATACCTCCAAGTGCATGTGTTAAGCAAATAACTCTAGCCTCACCTTAGCAATGGCATGAACAAAAGAAAAACTTCCAGGAAATGCTTCAAACTTGCAAAATAACCTTCATCGAGGAGTGCCTTCCTTCAAAGAGCCCTAGCTAGGGCAAATAGCAGACATGATCTTATCCCAAAAGTTGATATCTAAAAATGAAGTGAGGAGATCTTATTTATATGATCTCACACTCACTTTACACAAAATAAGGTCACTTTAATATTTAAAAATGTCAACTTAAAAACATAACAAAATTAATATAAAATAATCTAAGTAGTGGGTAAATTGGGATGTTTTCCCCAAATTTGACCCCTACTAGAGTAAAATGGCTAAACAAGGCCAATTTTGACGAAACTGAAGGCCAAACTGTGCAAGGGTGCCCCAACTAACCCCAACAGTGATGAAAAACCCTCAATGCCCCCCCATATCAAGCAATACAGTCTGCCTCAAGAAGATGATGTCATCCTCTGTAGGAGGGCTCAGAGAGAGGGCGTTGGTGAACTGGAGGGCTAGGAGGGTGTCGGAGGTCCTCTCAAGGATGAGAGTGGGTCTCAGTGCTGGAACAACTACCGCTGGAGTGTTGAAACAAGGTGGGGGTCATGTGACTCAGTGACCACCCCTGGAAGACCCAAACACCAACCTCAGGGTTTCAAACCCTTTCATGAGGTAGTCAGCGATGCCATTAAGCCATAGTACTTCCAAAAGAGAATCCAGAGGGTCTGGCCATGCCCCTACCTCAGAGTGAGTTGGCTAAACACCCCTCCTGGTCAGAAAAAAGACACCCTCTCCCTGGGGCACCTCCGCAGGTACGCTGGTGCTAGTACCATCATAACAGTAGGAAAGAGAGAGCACCCATGCTCCCCCCCAATAGTGGTCCTGATGAAGTCTCACAGAGTCACAACCCAAGCATTGAACAAAGGAAAGCATGGTAGAGGTCATTGAGGCAAATAATAGCAACGATGAGAATCCTTAAGATACCAATGTCTATGTGCCTCTACAACACAACATCCCTCAAAACCAAGTCAAAGGATTTTCACAAGTCTATGAAGCAATAGAAGACTTTTGAAGATCGATTTCTCGCTTCCTCAATAAAGGCCTACAATATGAGGATATGATCCACAGTATAATATCCTAGTCTGGGTCATGCATGTCACCTATCCTAAAGGTCTCTCCCCTCAAGTTCCTCGAGTAGCTACAACTAAAGGGTAGTGATATAGAGCTTTGAGAACCTTTGTTCCACCGTAATTGTCCTATAATTGTTTGGATCCAAAGCTAGAACATGATTTATGAATCGATTGGACAATATGGTGGGATCAATTCACTGGAGACCCTGAGCCTAAAACATAGTTAAATAAATTAGCAATGTGATGTATCGACGTGTGTACCATGCTTGAAGAGCACTCTGCCTTCAATCCCTCATTTCCACTGCTCCTAGCTCATCTCCTAGATTGCCTGCATGTTGTCACTACACCGGGGTCCGGAACATGTGGCAAGAGCACTAGGGGGTGCTAACAAGGAAAGGGTTTACTCCAAGGACCATGTAGAGGGAAATAGTATGGGTGAATATGGACTAAAGGTCAAGATAAACAAGTTGGAGTGATGGGAAAAAAAGGTGCACCATTCAGCAATCACAAAGTGGACCACACAATTCATGCCTCCTTTGTGGTATGAAGAGGCATTTCTTGTAGTGGAGGAAGCACTAATATGATTTTCCATACTGAAAGGTAGGAGGTGGGGTTATGAAACAAACGTAATGAAGATGTTGACGATATGGTTTGCAATCTTTGTCATACCACTTATTCATGGGATTGAAATCAAACTTAAAGGAGCAGAAGGGGTGGTTGTCGTGTGAGGGTAGAAACTAAGGGTCACTTCTCGAGTTGTCGAGGAAAGACACTCATACATGGAGGAGGTTGACTCCAGAGAATAGAAACTGGTAATGTCGAGGGAGTAGCTCACTAAGGTGAGCGATGTGGACATCCTAAACCAACTCAAAGAATATGATGGTATGAGAGGAACCCATAAGGGATGGCGATATTTAGGTAACAAAGAGTTGGAAAATATAATGAAGCATGTTCTAGTTGCCTCAAACATAGTCTACTACACTAGCTACCCCATCATGGGGGAAACACGTGAAACTATTGGAAATGGGGAAGGTGGGGATACCATTCAAAATCAACAAGTCATGGGATTCATCAAAATGCGAGAGGTGTTTACCCTATGCTATGAGGGGTTCAATGGTGTCACCTACTAACCTATGCAAACCAACTAAGGCTAGCTCAATCTCTTGGAGGGGTGGAGCATTGTCTTACATGTCATGTAAGGAAATTTGTCAAGACCTGGTATAGGCAATGAAATCCTCCAAAAAGACGACCACCACAAGCACAAAGTATCGGATGATGTCAACATACATGTCTTTGTAAGGGTCCCTATGTTAATCTTTATGGAGGGCAAAATTTATCAAGGAAGGTCGGAAGTAGTAGACGACAAAATAGATATCTCGTAGTATGGGAAATAAACCGCTAACCTAGACCTACATGAATTTGGTGAACACATTTGAGGCAACCAATGTAACTTTTCCCTCAAGGAAATCTCGATAAAGAATACCTACACCCCCTATCTTTAAACACCTCTCGAACTCCAAGTTTCTTGTCTACAAGTTGATAAGCAATAATAATCCAAATATTTTGAGGGAGTCCTAACAAGGCTCACATGGGTGAGCCTTGGTCATGAATAGAATATCCAAGGGTCTTGATGCATCATAAACTACTCCAAGGGAAGACAAAAATGAGCCATTGACATTCCAGCACCTGAAACTAATCCTCGAAGCTCTTTGCTTCGCCACAAACCCACTATTTAGATCCTGGTTGAGACCACCCAAGGGGGGGAAGTGAACCTTAATCAATTCTCTAAGATTCCTAATAACTTCCAATTTACTTGTGTCACAAAAACTATCACCCTATATGCAAAGTCTCAAAAGGCTCTAGCTAGGTGTAACTATGGAAGTAATGCCACTATTACCTCAGCAATTGCTTCCCTTATATTTACTGACTTGGGTGAATAACTTGGAGGATTCCCTAAAAGTGACCAAGTGTCAAGAGATTGATGATAAAACAAACTAACTTAGGTGAAAAATAAAATATGGATGGATTATAGTTGTGAGTTAGAATAGATTATTAGTACTTGAAATCTAAACAAGTGTTGAAAGAGGTATCTAGGATTCCAAAAATTAAAAAATAACCACAAAGCTAACTCATAATTTAATTAAAGCATCCATGGAATAAAATTATGCAACTTATAAGGTCATGTGAAAAATGGTTTGCCACTGGTAAACCACTTGTTGCAAAAGAACTAGAACAAAAGATGTTAAATGAGTCTTAATGTAATTGAAACACAAAGTGTCCCTCATTAAATCATTGATGATCTATATTGTTGTTGTACCATGTGATGAGTACATTTAAACAATCAAAAACGAAAAATAAAGCTTTAAAACATAAAAAAAGATTGTGAAATTGCTAAGCAAACACCAATTTAAAGTTTGAAGGAAAATTGTAAATCAATTATGAAGATGGATCTCATTAAAATATAAGTCAACTCTTGTTCTGTTGTTGATTTTACCAATAGAACATGGTGATTCATTCATTCCATAAATGAATCAGCAATTTAGAATTGTTATTAACCCAAAAGATATATTTGCAAGTGAGACTGTGTGGTTAAAACATCACAGAATTTCCAGCAAATTAGTTGAATGAAATCATGTGCAAAGATGCTAGAAAATAGCAAGCAACCATGTGTTTTGAAGTGCAAATGATTAAGATGAATTTGTTTACTTGTGCAAACCATCAAAATAAGGAAAATGTACTACGATTATTTCACAGTTAACAGAAAATTCCAGATCTATAGTAGGCAATTGATTAAGTGTGTTAATGATGTGTTCGTGCCATTAAATATTGTAGAAATAAATCAGATCTGAATTAACACATAAACTGTTAAAGAGTACTGAAAATGATGTAAATTGTATATTGAACAACTCATAAAGCAGTATATAATTTAACACAACTTAAATGTTAAATGAAATAAACTCAAAGGGCTTAAATTGAAGCAAAATCTGAAGAGAACTTCACCTTAAATATTTGGGCTAACAAAATATACCATAAGTTGCCCTAAACATGAGTATATGATGCAAAAATCAACATGTATGGTACAACAAAGAAAGAAATAAAGTGCAGCCCCTTTGAAGAGGGTTAAATGAATTAGTTCTTAGACTCTGCTTGAATTTCTTATGCTTAAAGTAAAGATTACTTTCCAGATTTATAAAACTTTAAAAAAATGATTTAAATGATGAAAATGGCTAAAAGAAAGAATGGTATCGCTTCACTAGTGCCTAGTTGCTTTAAAAGAGGGCAAAGAGGTCATAGAGAAAGCATATGGAGCTCTGGTGATCAAGGAGTAGGAGAGGGTAGAAGAGCCCAAACCTTTATCCTAGTCTTTGATAGCCACGAGAGGACTCAAAAGCTGAAATCCTATAAGAGAACCTACATGCAAAGTTTAATAATCCTACTACAAGTAAACACATATCAAAAGTTTATTTGCTATCTAGTTGACTCACCGTAAATTCTTTCTTATGTGTAGGCATGACCATGAGGGGCAAAGCTTTGAATTTAGAAGGTAAAGAGTTTACCCCAATCTTCTCATGCTAATATTCAACACTTGTAGAAGGACTTCATAGTTAACGTCAAGCATCTATAGCTCCAATTTAGTTCTCCAATATTTACCCAATACTCTAACATAGAGTCATGAGCCATTACAGAGTAACATCATCGACCCCTCATGGCCATGTCTACACATATAAAATCATTTGACATGAGTCAACTAGAAAGAATATGTCATAGCACTGTGGTGTCAATTGAATTTCCTCATTGGTCTCTAGCACATAACATGATGATCTAAGCAAACTGGAAGTGTCTGTTGCCACCTGAACACGCACCTGGGACAATGCGGCAGAAATCTTCAAGTCGTTTGGTGCGTCCTTGGGAGCAAGTCTCGAATCAAGTATTGTCACTTGATCTTGAATCCTCCATTTAGGCTAACTCCTAACGAAGCCAAGGGGGGTGGTCCCTAACAAAATAACTAAGGTTGATTAAGCTAAGTACAAAAGGTAAATGTGATTTTAGGAGTTCAAAGAATTCACTGAAACAAGAATTGCAAAAGATGATTTAATTCAACAACATAAAAAATTAAAGCATTCACAACATGCAAATTTGATTTAAACAAAAGGAAAAGATTGTAGACCAATGTCGTGGAGTCAAGTTGTTGTTGTGACGAGAAAGTTTTGAAAATGCCTCGTTCTCAGTTTTAATTTATTATGATGAGTGATTAAAGGAGTGGGTTAATTTCTTGTTTTGCCACAGAAAGTTTATTTCCTTGAACTGGGCACTTATTGCAATAGTACCAAGTGTCCAATGGGGCGAGGCATAATTTGCTTAAAGTAGCCCCCTAACTCTATGGTATGTCCAATGCGACCTCCTGATTTCTCGTAAATAAACCACTTACGGATTGCCCTATTAGACTAGACACTAATCCCTTTCTAATGTGACCAACTGATCGGACGAGCCGTAGAGGTCCATAGCATACGGGGAATAAAGTCTTGGTTTGTTTTATTAGGAACAAAAATTTAATGTTTTCTAGTTAGTCTAATCCAAGAATCTATTTTCCGATCGAACTACAATACTCGGGAAATCCCTTTCTGTGACACTGTACTTCAGGAAAGAAAGGGGTTTTGTTACTTTATAAATTAAACAAGTGGCACAAAAGAAAAAATTGTTAAATTTTACTTCTGAGTGAGTTTGTTGCCCGTCATTGAAACGGAACCATCAAACAATTTATTTTAGCTTAGATTAGTTAATTAGAACTAAAGAAATAAAAGAGAGGCTTAGAGATAGCCATGCCACGAAAAGTGACACAGACGCAAATCCCCCCACTGGGGATGGGGAGTGGGCGTTGAGTGTCCCACTTGCCCTTATTATTATTTTACAATTTATCAGGTGGATGTCTTTGGTCCTTATAGATATGGACCCAAAGCCTTACAATGTTTCCCAAAAAATAGATTTCAAGGCAGGGAAGACGCTCTTGGGATCTCGGATACTCTGGATCTTCAATTTTTTGACAGCACTTCCTCTTACCTATTCATCAAAAGTGAAAAAACAGCCACCTGAAATGCACCAAATGTGCCAAATAAAGAGTTAAAAGCATAAAATATTAAGTACTTTAAAGACGGAAAAATAAGCCTAAGTACTTAACAAAGCTAGATCCACTCAAAATGAAGCATGAACAACTAGATCTAGCAACATACTTAGATAAGGGTTACCAGGAACTTCCTAGGAGGGCCCGCTCCCGCTCCTGAACCACACTCCGGACAGAAGCATGTTGGATCGCCCCCTGGAGCGCGCTCCCATATTTCCGAACAGAAGCATGTTGGATCGCCCCCTGGAGCGCAGTCCCAAAATCTGGGAACGCGCTCCGGTGGGCGTGGGCAAGCTCCCTGCCACTTTGGGAGCGCGGCACTCCCAATGACGCTCCCATCACACTCTCGTCACGCTCCTGTCATGCTCCCATCACTCTCCCGTCACGCTCCCATCCCGCTCCTGTCACACTCCCATCATGGGGCAACTATGGTGGTGCAAAGAGGAAGGAAAAACTTTAGTGTTTTGGTCTTCAATGATCATAGTTCATACCTAAGTTGCCAAGAAACTTGGGTACGGGGACGGGAACGGGGACGCCACTTTTTGAAACAGGGTACTTGGGTACATCGAGGGTACTGTGTGTGTGTGTGTGTGTGTATATATATATATATATATATATATATGTCACAATCACATCATATTTCAGATTTCTCCATAAATTATGAATCATGATTCATAATTCTAAATTCAATGATTCATTGAACAAATGAACATTCACATTGAAAATTTAAAACATAAAATTTGATAAGTCATAGACTCAGTAGATATCAATTGGAATACTAGAAGTTACATAAAATTTGATAAATCATTGTACCAAGCAGCTGTAACAAACACTCGAACTCAGACCTGAAAGTACACTTGAAATCTTATTTTAAACACCTATTTGTATTGCTGTTATAGGCAATTAAAAATTGCAAATATATTCCTCGATTGATGTGAGTGTATTTCTCACTATTATATACATATGTATAATTTTTATGTGCACATTTGGTAGTTAAATTATGTTCCATGAGTGCTGAACATAAAACCATAAATACATTCATTGTAAATCAATGCAAAATCAGTCTACCAGATATGGACAATATTCAGTGGAATTTGAACAGTGTTGCAAAGTGTTTGACAAAAGTCTTGAACCAAACTCCATACGCAGTTAGCAAAAAATTAGTTCAAATTTGGTTGGGGTCATTACATTTTACCCAGCGGATTGCATTTTATTGAGTCGGTCATACCCCCGGAGTACCTAAATATGGGGTACGGAGTACCCAAACACGGGTATGCCATACCATTTTGCCTATAAGTACCCCTTTTTTTATAATGGTGTCTCGGGTACGTGGAGCTAGTATGGGGGTACGGCAGGAGACGTACCTTACGAGTACCCAAGTACCTGGTACGGGTAAGTGTACCCTACCCCAGGTACGGGTACCCTGGCAACTTAGGTTCATACCTTTCGGTTTTCAGACTTCAGTTAAATTATCATTTTAGAACTTATGCAGATGGCATATTTTGTAAACATAACTATTTGGTCATGTTGACAGTTAGTGGATAATCTATTAAATATTTCATTCCACAAGTTAATGATCTACTTCTTATTATATGGTTTTAAAATTTGTATATTTGTAATTACTAGATGGTTTGTATTTGTAACTTTGTAATTTGAATAACTAATCATTAATGTACTATGGTAGTATGTTACTATGTAGTATGTAGTAATCTACCATGAATATTCATCAAGAACTAGCATAAATATATACGTTTCACATATTTTGCAACCAATTTGGAATTCTACATGTTTTTTTAATATATATATATATATATATATAAACAATCCCGAGACGCTCCGCTCCCTAACTTTTCTGGAAAATGGCGCTTCCAAGCTCCAGCTCCCGCGCCAACCTTGACTTAGATAAATCAGCTCTTAAATATTATTTTCGAAAGCAAACTAATTTACTTAAGCATGTACGAAAGTAACTGTAACCAAAGAAAGATTTAATAAAGAGGTGAAGGAAAGAGATGAGAAGCAGCTTGATGCTGGGAATATCAGATCTATGGAGTCTGCAAGTGAAAAGCGGAGGGACTATGTCCTTCTGAAAGTGCTTGGAACGATGGAAGATGCAAACAAGCTCAGCCACTCCTTCAAACTAGATAACTTGCACAGATACAACTATTTGCAACAAAAGTGTCAAATCCGGTGCTTCTCATGCCAAAGATCATAATAGAATGCATACAAGCAAGTAAAAACATTCAAACCTATACCACAGACATGAACAAGAAATAAATGATATCAAACTAGAATCATTTATCCTACTGACTAGAAATAGTCCTTGAAAGGCCAGAATAACATCTAATGCAGCAAGTAAATAATTATGCTACAATTACCTCATATATCATAGACGGTACATCCACACACATAGTGCCACACACCAACAAATGGACTTCCAAAGTCTTTCTTTATTCCACACAAAAGATATTACAATACAAAGCTTGAGAGCATCGACATGACTTCCATACTCTAAGCATCCCAAGAATGAAAGATAGCTCATGCTTAAATAAGAAAAAGAGAAGGGGAGGGCAAATTTGAGCTAAAGAGGGCGTAATGCCAAGTGTTAGAGTCGTCTGGAGTGAATAGGGAGTGAATTAGATCAACCTGGAGTGATTCTAGGGAGTTAGGTGCTGTGAAAATCCTCACAGCAGATCTAAGAGATGATGTATCTCACAAGAGAATAATTATGATTAAGCAAGAAAATAGAAGAAGAGTGATACATGCAGTATAATGAGCAACAGAATAATATGGTACAGTAGAACTCAGATAGAAGCAATAATACTTCGGTCATACTAGATTATTAATCACAAATGGACATATAAATAATACAATGCATGAGGAATTCGAATGCCTAAGGTGGCAATTCGAATTAGCCTTCATGGAGTGATCAAAGGATCACTGGAGTGTCATCGGAGCACAACTAGGTGTCCTCATGATCATCGGAGTGCAACTAGAAGTCTTCATCATCATCATTGGAGTCATCAATGCTCAAGTAACTGTCAACCATCAGTCAAACTAACTCTGGTAAGTGTAACTCAGTGTAACTAAGTGTAACTCAGTGTAACTCAGTGTAACTGAGTGTAACTCAATGTAACTAAGTGTAACTCAATGTAACTAAGAGTAACTGAATGTAACTGAGTGTAACTGAGTGTAACTCAATGTAACTGAGTGTAACTGAGTGTAACTGACTGTAACTGAATGTAACTGAGTGTAACTGAGTGTAACTCAATGTAACTGAGTGTAACTGACTGTAACTGACTGTAACTGAGTGTAACTGAACTGGTAGGTGAAGAAGGGCGAGTTGCTCCCTAAAATCAAGGAAGAAGGGCGCACTAAGCAACTGGAGGGCTAAAACTGAATAGTGAGAAGCTCCTGGGGGCTGGCTAACTGAGGGCTAGGTGCTGGACTGATGACTGGGATGCATGCAAAATGCATGCAAACCCTAGAATGCATGCAAACCCTAAAAGGTGCATGCATGACTGAAAATGTAAATGATCAAAATACTGGTGGGACTAGGATGGAGTATAGGAATATCCTAACACCCCCCCTTAATCCATCCTGGGCCCTGGTAACTAAGACCAAAGGTCACCCAATACAATGAATAATAACAATCAATAAACCAAGGAAGTGGAAAAATTTCATGGGAAACATACCCCCTCCTCAAAAATAGACTGTAAGGCACACATAAAAAAAAATAAAAGCTCCAAACTCAAGCATGTGTGATGCTTGGTCATATGTCTGGAGGTATCTTCTTCTTGGGAAGAAGTGGATCATGCTCAAAAAGCATGTGCTTGTACTTGCTCTTCAGATCGAATGTGATGAGAACAAATCCAACAGTATTAGAATGATCCTTGAACCTGTGATTCGAATCAGCTGAGGTAGGATCAAATTTTTGAATGTGCATATAGTCCTTTGTCTTCTCCTTCGAACCACCATGGGTGAGATTATGCCAAAAAGAACTATTACATGTTTGCTTGAAATCAAAATCAGATTTAAGACTTTCAAAACAGTTTCTTGAGATCTCCTTTGAACCAGCAGGGGTGAGATCAAAACTATCATATGATGCATGAGAAATTATCTCAAGCGGGTGGCAATGGCCATATTCTTCAATAACCTTCTGAAAGCATGTGCTAATGATCATATAGTAGTAAATAAGAGATGTTTGCTGAAGAGGAGCGAATGCATTACCTCCAATAGCTGATGTTACCTCCGAAATAATCATGTGATCATGATGCAAACCAACAAACTCTGGTGCAAGGCAGGATTTAGGACCTTCTGCAATATCTAGAGTGTGAGCTGGCACAGAAAGAGAAGAAAGTTTGAGCATGAGCGGAGAATCTGCAAGTTCTTTGTCAACAACTTCAATATGAGATGATACTGGTTCATGATCTGAGAGATCATCAAGGGGAGCAAATGCAACATGATCTGAGAGACCATCAGGAGGAGCGAATGCATCATGATCTGAGAGACCATCAAGTGGAGCGAATGCATCAACTTGCTTGCTTTTGAAGGGATTTGGACCAAAACCATCATTCTTTTTGCCGAATCTTTCATCCAGATGAGCCCATAACTCTTTTGGAGTTTCAATTTCAAAGATGGTCGGGTACAATATGTAATCAGTCATAGTAAGCTTCATTCTTCCAATGTGCATGTCACCTTTATTCAACCATTTAATCTTCTTTGTAGAGGATTCGAACTCTCTTTCAAAATAGCAATCAAAGAGATCATGGCTCTTTAAATATGCTATTATTTTTGGTTTCCATTCATCATAGTTGAATAGAGAAAGAGGAGTGATTTCTTCTAATTCAGGATACATTGAAGATGTAGAAGACCTGCAAAAACAATATAGAATAACTGCAACTGCTACTGCTGCAAAAATGCAGATTCTGCTGCAACTGCTGAACTCGAAATCTTGGTAATAACCTGCAAAAAACTCTCAAGAATGGAGATAAACAATACTCTCAACCTCGCTCTGATACCATGTGAAAATCCTCACAGCAGATCTAAGAGATGATGTATCTCACAAGAGAATAATTATGATTAAGCAAGAAAATAGAAGAAGAGTGATACATGCAGTATAATGAGCAACAGAATAATATGGTACAGTAGAACTCAGATAGAAGCAATAATACTTCGGTCATACTAGATTATTAATCACAAATGGACATATAAATAATACAATGCATGAGGAATTCGAATGCCTAAGGTGGCAATTCGAATTAGCCTTCATGGAGTGATCAAAGGATCACTGGAGTGTCATCGGAGCACAACTAGGTGTCCTCATGATCATCGGAGTGCAACTAGAAGTCTTCATCATCATCATTGGAGTCATCAATGCTCAAGTAACTGTCAACCATCAGTCAAACTAACTCTGGTAGGTGTAACTCAGTGTAACTAAGTGTAACTCAGTGTAACTAAGTGTAACTGAGTGTAACTGAGTGTAACTCAATGTAACTAAGTGTAACTCAATGTAACTAAGAGTAACTGAATGTAACTGAGTGTAACTGAGTGTAACTCAATGTAACTGAGTGTAACTGAGTGTAACTGACTGTAACTGAATGTAACTGAGTGTAACTGAGTGTAACTCAATGTAACTGAGTGTAACTGACTGTAACTGACTGTAACTGAGTGTAACTGAACTGGTAGGTGAAGAAGGGCGAGTTGCTCCCTAAAATCAAGGAAGAAGGGCGCACTAAGCAACTGGAGGGCTAAAACTGAATAGTGAGAAGCTCCTGGGGGCTGGCTAACTGAGGGCTAGGTGCTGGACTGATGACTGGGATGCATGCAAAATGCATGCAAACCCTAGAATGCATGCAAACCCTAAAAGGTGCATGCATGACTGAAAATGTAAATGATCAAAATACTGGTGGGACTAGGATGGAGTATAGGAATATCCTAACAGGTGCCACCTCTAGGGAGGTTGGGCACCAATCCATTCAACATATGCCTCATTTCCAAGTGAAGTGCTCCCTCCCCCATGGAGAAATGCACCCCACTCAAATGAGATCTCAATCATATCCTCAAACGAATCAGCTTGGCTCTCTCTAACTCAATCAAACCACCACCACTGCAAGTAACTGAGACATGCCCTAATCAAACTTCCTCAATCAATGGGATTTGATTTTTCTCCATATTTTATATTTTTTTTATTCACTTTTTTGCCTTTTTCGAGAGAAATTTAATTTAAGTCATAAATAATCACTTATTTTCTCTCAAAAGTGGGTGCTTTGGCTTAGAAAAAGAGCACCCCAATGTCCAATTCCACCTCCTAACTACACTTTTATTACATTTTGAAAATTTTTAATTAAAACATTAAAAAATTGACCCATTTTACGGTAAATTTTTTATTTGCGGAAAACTCAAAAAACCTATGGGAGACCTAGTACATGTTCATATGACTCAATATTGATGACTAGCATGGTAATATGCATAGACACTTAGACTTTAATAACCTCCCAAGGTTTAGCCACCAAGGCGGATACTTCAGCTTTGGAGGTGTGAATGAAAAACTCGAAAATTATACGTCGTTGAAAAGCAACGCATAATTACCAAGGAAAAAACACTCTAGAGTACTACATTGATGCCTAAGTCTTACGCAAGTCGAGTCTTTTACAAATGACATCATGCTAAGCCAACTTATTACAATTCCCCACGAGGTATGAACATGCAAAAAAATGAAAAAAGGGCCAAAAGCGACCTGCTGGACCTCTAAACGTCTGGATACGAACAAGTATACTTGCTCAATCTTTGTCAACTCACTTGAAATCCAACTAAGTGCAACTTAGGTTACGGTGGATAACATCTAGCTCCAACTACGAGACGTGTGCTTGATTTGGTCATCAGGCAAGGAGAGCATACGAGAACACCAAAATCCCTGGTTTCCATAATCTGTAAAAACATCTCAACTTGACAGGAAAACCCTTCAGCAACACAAGTTCTTATGAAAAAAACCAATGAATCCTCAGTTGCATTATTCAAAAGAAAACAACTAACGAAAAGAGACTGTTATTCCTAAATACAAAAGGAAATAACCAAAAAAGAAATGTGGAAATGCTGAAAGTAAATGCTCACTTTAAGGAGCTTATTTTCCTACTCTAAGCATGATGTAAAACAAATTGCTAAGTGAAATGATAAATTCAATGTAACCACCTAAGCATTTTGTCAATTTTAAAGTTTTTTGCCTTGTCTTTGGTTACCAGCCAAAGTAAGGACACTATTATTAAGAAATGCAAACCTGCGTGGTGATTAAGGATGGGAGGGTTGGATGGGAGATCATAGGCATGTAATACGTCATGAAACAACTTCCCAAACTAGCAAGTCCTCCTGCAGGCTTCTTCTACCCAAGATTGGATAGGACTAAGATATGAATCAATATGATGAGGCAGACCCACTGCTCCATCATATTCATCTAAAGGGCTTCTCGAATGATAACTCTCTGTGTAAACATAAGCCCCAAGCTGCTCCAAATCATGAGGGATCTCTGAATGTGAAGATGATGGCTGACACTGATGTTCAATCGACTGCATCCAATCTGACTCTTCACTATACTGCCTCTCCAGGTCTACATCCTATGCTGTTGGGAGTGCGGAGCGAGAGTGGGAAGTGGGGAACAAGAGCGGAGCAAAAGGCAAATTTTTCAAAAGCTCCCATTTTGGGAGAATTTCGAGGGCGTTTTTTATATAGTATATATTTTAATAAATTTTGATGGATTTATATTTAAAAAACATGTAGGATGTTCAATTAGTTATAGAAAACATGGATTAAACCATATAACATCAATCATCTAGTAGTTATAACTTATAACATTATCATCAAATGATCAACCATAACAACTTTTATCGGAGCTTGACAAAGAAGGGAGGTATCATAACATTGTCATCGGATGATCAACCTAGTAAAGGAGCTTTTAGTATAGGAGAGGTAGGGAGCACCTTAGAAGCGTGCTCCCAAAACTAGGAGCGTTTTGGGAGCGAGATGCCAAAGGAAGCGATCTTCGAGAGCGGGAGCGAGGGGGTAGGGGGCGCTCACATGCAACAGAGTAGACTGCATCACTAGCACTTATATATGGCTCTAAATGATCAAATAAGATCATTGAATTCTCCTCCTCCACATCAAGATATTCCATAGTCTCAAGATAAACACTCCCTTCATTGGACATATCATATATGGGATTCTCAATAAGATTTTCGAAAGTCTTATAAATGGGATTTTCAATAAACATCCAATAGTCATCATCCCCATCTATGTCAAATATGAGAGAGACCTCATCACTGGCATCACATCCCTGGCTATACCCATCCTCCTCATGTTCATAACAATCATCTTCAAAAAGTGTGCTTTCAAAAATATCACAAGGGAGCCAACTTTCCCAATTTTCATCACCATGTGGAGAACATGGGTAAGTGTCATCAAACACATTACATACATCATAATCAATTTCTTTATAGGCTTCTGTAATGGTCTCCTTCCTGAGGCAGATTTGGCATATAAATGTCATCAATTTTAATGAAATAAACTTGAGGCTCATTCAAATCTTCAGCATTTTCCATTATTTCAACATGAGGAGGGTCTTCAACAGTATCTTCAATCAATGGCTTCATGGGACTCAGTCGATGAAAAAACATTATCATTATAAACCTGCGGACAGTTCAATTCTTCAATGTTGCATATCATGGCCATATGAGGAAGGTTTTTGACCATATTTTCAATCAAGGGATCCGCATGTGCTTCAAATAAGTCTTGTTTAAAACACAGATGTGCAATACAATTGTCATCATTTTTACTAAAGTAATCTGGAAGTAGCTCCATATCTTCAATGTTTTTAACCACGGTCATATGAATAGCATCATCAACTTTAACTTTGTGATACTCTGTGTTTGGCAAGTAGTAGGTAAAGGTTGCTTTAAGGATCCTTTCCAAACCTTTCATACTACACCCATCATTATGCCACTGCTTCAAAAATGTGCGAAGGAAACTTAAAAGGGAAGTAATACATTTGTTAGGGAGGCCGTAGAAAAACCAATAACAAGCATCTCCCTCGAGAGTACTAGCAAACATCTGCATCATATTATCTTCACAACCAATGTTGAAGTCGACCAGAAACTGAAGGAAAGACTTGATATGCCAGATGGCTGAATCACCATTTCCATAAAAGACTAGAAGCCATTTATAAGCATCCCCACCGCCATGAACAAGATTAGGAAAACCTAGGATGCTTGAAAAGTCAATAGGAAGAAATTGTTTGGCAATCTGAGCACCAAACAGCGCCTTTAACTCATCCATATCGGAAATCAGTCAGCATGCATTTGATATAACCATGAAATATGTCTTGTGCTGAACCAGGGGAGCTTTCAAATAATGAGCTTTAAAGATTTTTTATTGTGTCGCATGGACTCATCTACACACAACCAGTATCAACAAATTTATGAGATACAAGGGTTTTATCCCTTCAATGGAATCGCCATGTGAGAATAAAAATATGCATTTTAAAATACTCACAAAAATTCTATTTTTTGTTTTTTCTTTGAAATTTTTATAAAAAGGGAAAAAGGTTAGTCGAGTCGCTAGATGAAAATAAAAGATCTACTCTGAAACTTCATCAAACAAAGCAAAAACAAAAAGGAGAAAACAAAAGTCGTACCCCAGGAATAAAAAGATTTATCCACAGCAACGACACCAAAAATGTTGTCGCCTAAACCCGAACCTAGGATAACGCGGCAGAAATCTTCAAGCCACTTGGTGCATCCTTGGGGGCAAGTCTGAAGTCAAGTACTGTCACTTGATCTTGACTCCTCCGTTTAGGCTAACTCCTAATGAAGCCAAGGGGGGTGGTCCCTAAAAAACTAACTAAGGTTGATTATGCTAAGTACAAAAGGTAAATGTGATTTTAGGAGTTAAAAGAATCCATTGAAACAAAAATTACAAAAGATGATTTAATTCAACAACGTATAAAATTAAAGCATTCCCAACATGCAGATTTGATTTAAGCAAAAAGAAAAGATTGTAGACCAGGGGCGTGAAGTGAAGTTGTCGCTGTTGTGACGGGAAAGTTTTGCAAATGTCTCGTTGTCAATTTTAATTTATTATGATGAGTGATTAAAGGAGTGGGTTAATTTCTTGTTTGGCCCACAGAAAGTTTATTTCCTTGAACTAACCGCTTATTGCAACAGTACCAAGTGTCCAACAGTGTGAAGCATGACCTACTTAAAGCAGCCCCCTGACTCTATGGTATGTCCAATGCGACCTCCTGCGTTCTTGTAAATAAACCACTTATGGATTGCCCTATTAGACTAGACACTCTAATCCCTTTTTTATGTGACCAACCAATCGAACAAGCCGCCCAGGTCCAGAGCATACGAGGAATAGAGTCCTGGTTTGTTTTGTTACGAACAAAAATTTAATGTTTTCTAGTTAGTCTAATCCATGAATCTTTTCTCCAGACAAACTCTGGTACTCAAGCAAGCTCTTTCCGTGGCACTGCACTTCGAGAAAGTAAGGGGGTTTGTTACTTTATAAATTAAACAAAACTTGGAAGCAAAATGTTGTGAGTGTGAGCAGAAAAAAGTGGCACAAAAGAAAAAATTGTTAAAATTTTAGTCTTGAGTGAGTTTGTGTCCCACCATTGAAACAAAACCATCAAACGATTTATTTTAGCTTGGATTAGTTAATTAGAACTAAAGAAATAAAAGAGAGGGGTTAGAGACAATCATGCCACGAAAAGTGACACGAACACAAATCCCCCCAAGGGGGATGGGGAGTGGGCACTGAGTATCCCACTTGCCCTTATTATTATTTTATAATTTATCGAGTCGATGTTTTTGGTCCTTATAGATCTGGACCCAAAGGCTTACAAGGTTTCACAAAAAATAGACTTCAAGGCAGAGAAGATGCTTTTGGGGTCTCGGATGCTCTGGATCTTCAATTTTTCGGCAACACTTCCTCTTACCTGTTCATCAAAAGTGAAAAAACAGCCACCTGAAATGCACCAAATGTTGCAAATAAAGCGTTAAAAACATAAATATTAAGTACTTGAAAGATGGAAAAATAAACCTAAGTACTTAACAAAGCTACATCCACTCAAAATGAAGCATGAACAACTAGATCTACCAACATACTTAGATAAATCAACTCTTAAATATTCTTTTCAAAAGGAAATTAATTTACTTACGCATGTACGAAAGTAACCGTAATCAAAGAAAGATTTAATAAAGAGGTGAAGGAAAGAGATGAGAAGCATCTTGACGCAAGGAATATCATATCTATGAAGTTTGCAGGTGGGAAGCAAAGGGACTATGTCCTTCTGAAAGTGCTTGGAATGATGGAAGGTGCTTGGAATGATGGAAGATGCAAACAAGCTCAACCACTCCTTCCAGCTAGATAACCTACACAACTACAACTACTTGCAACAAAAGTGTCGAATCCGATGCTTCTCATGCCAAAGATTAGAATAGAATGCATACAAGCAAGTAAAAACATTCAAATACTATACCGCGTACATGAGCAAGAAATAAATGATATCAAACTAGAATCATTTATCCTACTAACTAGAAATAGTCCTTCAAAGGCCACAATAACATCTAAAGCAACAAGTAAATGACTATGCTACAATTACCTCATATACCAATGACAGTACATCAACACACATAGTGCCACACACCAACAAATGGACCTTCAAAGTCTTTCTTTATTCCACACAAAAGATATTACAATTCAAAGCTTCAGAGCTTCGGCAAGACTTCCATACTCTAACCATCCCAAGAATGAGAGAGAGCTCATGCTTAAATAAGACAAAGAGAGACGGAGGGCGAATTTGAGCTAAAGAGGGCGAAATGCCAAGTGTCATCTGGAGTGGATAGGGAGTGAATTGGAGCAACCTGGAGTGATTCTAGGGAGTTAGGTGCCACCTCTGGGGAGGTTGAGCACCAATCCATTCAACATATGCCACATTTCCAAGTGAAGTGCTCCCTCCCTAGTGGAGAAATGCACCACTCAATGAGATCTCAATCATATCCTCAAAAAAATCAGTCTGGCTCTCTCTAACTCAATCAAACCGCCACCACTACAAGTAACTGAGACCAATGTTTTAAAAACCGGAACCGGGAATCAAACCGATCAGGGGTCAACTTGGACCGGTAATGAACCGGAGCGGTTTGATTTCAATGAACCGGACTATTAAAAAATACAAAAAAAATTACAATTTTAATCATAAAAATTATATTTAACATTCCAAGCTATATTTGAAACCATTAGACACATATTAGGGACTTTGAATTCAGTACAAAGATATTTTTGCAAATTTATCAGCGAACTTTTTAAAATTTCCATTGCCTCTTTCAAGTAGAGACTTCACATTTAGAAGACTGCTTTTTGATATTTTGTTAGGGAGTTTGTTATTGTCAAGGAACTACTTTAAGAAATTATTTTATGACAAAAAAAAGAAGCTAAAAAATTAGAACAAATAGAAGTCTAACTTTTTAATTTTATTAAATATCTTACCTGCTAGAGATGCTACTTTTTACAATGTATACTCAGGTCACAGTATGATTGCCAGTCAACCTTTGTTATTCTTTATGATCGCTAAAACCGTAATTACTAATTTCATGTGTATTGTACACTTGTTCATGTTTTTGCCTTTTGCCCTTAGTTACATGCTTCTCTCTTTTGTTTTTGTACGATACATTTATGCGATAATTTTTACATGTTTCTCTCTTTTGTTTTGGCCCGGGGACGTGTTTTTTTAGCTGGTCGGCCGGGTTATTACGGAACCGGCCGGTTTGGTAATGAACCGGCCAGCTCAAGACCGGTTCATTACCAAACCGGACCCCAGTCAGAGTTAACCATCGGTTCAGTGTTCCATTTCACTTGGCCGGTCAAACCGGTCGATTCCGGTTCGAACCGAACCAATTTTCAAAACATTGACTGAGACATGACCCAAAAAAACTTCCTCAATTAGTGGGATTTGATTTTTATACATATTTTATATTTTTTTTTATTCACTTTTTTGCTTTTTTCGAGAGAAATTTAATTTAAGTGATAAATAATCACTTATTTTCTCTCAAAAGTGGGTTTACGGGTATAGTGGGTGCTCTGGCTTAGAAAATGAGCACCCCAATGTCCAATTCCACCTCCTAACCACACTTTTATTACATTTTGAAAATCTTCAATTAAAACATTAAAAAAATGACCCATTTTATGGGAAAAAGTTTTATTTGCGAAAAGCTTAAAAAACTTTATGGGGGACTTAATACATTTTCATATGACTCAATATTGATGACTAGCATGGTAATATACAAAGACACTTAGACTTTAATAACCTCCCAAGGTTTGGTCACCAAGGTGGATACTCCAGCTTTGGAGGTGTGAGTTAAAAACTCGGAAATTATACATCATTGAAAAGAAATGCATAATTACCAAAGGAAAAAACACTCTAGAGTACCGCATTGATGTCTAAGTGTTAGGGAAGCCAAGTCTTTTACAAATGAGATCATGCTACACCAACTTATTACGATTCCCAGCAAGGTATGAACATGCAAAAAAATGAAAAAAAAGACCTAGGCAATCCAAGTCTTTTACAAATGACATCATGCTACACCAACTTATTACGATTCCCAGCAAGGTATGAACATGCAAAAAAATGAAAAAAAAGACCAAAAGCGGCGTGCTGGACCTCTGAACTTCTTGATACGAACAAGTATACATGCTCAATCTTTGTTGGCTCACTTGAAATCCAACTAAGTGCAACTTAGGTGGATAACAGTGTCTCTAGAACAAGGTTGCGAGGAAGCGTCCTTTCCCCCCTCGCCCCCACTCTAGAAGCTCCCTCCTGGCTAGAGCGTTGCGGGAGCTAACGCAGAGTGCGCTCCCTATTTCGCTCCCGGGCCAGAGAGAAATGTAGAGCGCGCTCTGAGGGGAGCAAAAAATGCTCCCGGGCGCTCTACACAACACTCTACCACTTAAAAAAACGCTCCCGAATTCGCTCCCGCGAAAAGGAAATCCAAGGAAGACGGATGGGGTCCACGAGTGGGATTTTGGAGGGAAGGAGTAGGGCTTTGGGGGATAAAGCCCTCTTCTCCATATTCATTTTCACTTTCATTTGCTTGAGAAGAGAATAGAAGAGAAAAGAAGAGATGAGGAGAGAAGAGGAGAAGAGGAGAGGAGAAGGCTATCATCCTTGGAGATTGAAGAAGGTTGAACTTGTCACTACCATTGGAGAGCCAACGAGGTAGGGTCTAAAACCTTCCTTGTTGATTTCTTTTGTGTTTGAACTTTGATCTATGTATTTAATCATGAATGCTTGGAATCTAGTCACTAGAATGTACGTTGTATATGTTCCTCTCCTACTCTTTCCCATGCTTCATTCCTCAATCTATTGTAGGCAACACGTTAAATCTCTAGTTCCATCAAACATGATGATGGGTATGTGGTTTATTTTCTTGGTTCCATTTGTTATTTTGATGATGATGCTTGGAAACCGGAGGAGGAATGAGGGAGAGGATGAAGAAGTGGGGAGTGGCACATACCGTGGAGAGGAGGAGGAGGAGGAAAACCGAAAGAAAACCAAAGAGGAACCCACACCCTTATGGAAACATGTCACAAAGCAGGGAGGAGGTAGAGGGGGTGGAACCACCAAATTTGGTTGCCCCCATTGTAAAAAGACGTACACAGGTTCATATACCCGTGTGAGAAGACATCTATGTGGGCACATGCCATGTAATGAAAAAACAACTATAGGAGTTTGTGTTTGCCCAAATGTGACATCAACACAAAGAGCCATCTATAAGAAGGAAGAACTTGAAGCACAAAACAAATCAAAAGATTTTAAATGACCAATGGATGACCATGACCACTCTTTCTAACGAGGCCCATCCACCCAAGGTAGTGGATTCTCTCCCATGGGGCAGTCACGTGGCAGGACAATATCAGATTTCCTTGACCAAGGTGGTAGGGATGACGTGGATTCAAAAGTGTTTTGGTTTCTCTATGCATGTGGCATACCATTCAATGTTCTTCGCTCACCCTATTGACATGAAATGGTAGAGGCCATCCGCACCGCCCCAGCAGGATACAAGAGCCCCGGGTATGACAAAGCTAGAACTATGGGGCTTGACAAGGAAAAAGCCAAGATCCAAAATGCTTTGGGGCAATTCATAAATGCTTGGAATGAATATGGGGTATCAATTGTATCAAATGGTTGGACAAATGTAAAAGGCAAGCCATTGATAAATGTGCTTGGTGTGTCGTCTGCTACTGGTGCAGTCTTCCTTTCGGCCCATGACTACTCAGATAAATTCAAGACCGGCATAAACATTGCAGAACTCCTACTCAAAAACATTAAAGATATTGGTCCATACAATGTCATCCAAGTCATTACCGATAATGCTGCTAATTGTAAGGCAGCGGGAGCAATCATTGAAGATAAATACCCCAACATATTTTGGTCCGGGTGTTTGGTTCACACATTGAACCTTCTGATGCATGACATTATTAAGTTGAAGGAAAATAATTACAAATGGATTGGTGAACTATACAAAGAGGGCAAGCACATGATAAGATTTATTACCAACCATAGCAATGCCCATGGCATTTTCCGCACTCACTCAAAGTTAGAGCTATTGAAGATAGCAAAGACTAGATTTGCTAGCTATTACCTCACCTTCAGGCGCCTTTTGAAGGTAAGAAAGGCATTGCCTAGCATGGTATCAAGTGAATCATGGCAAATCTTGAAAGATAGGGCTACATCCACATCTGACAGGCTTGATTTTCAGGAGGTGGAGACCACCGTTCTTGATGGTCAATTTTGGGCAAGTGTCAAGTTTGTTTTGCAGTTCACAAAGCCCATTTATTACATGATTCGGTTTGCAGATACAGATAAGCCGGTGATTGGGGAGGTGTATGAGCAGATGGATAGTATGTTGGGCCAAATTAAAGATATTGTTGAATCAAAAGATCCCATCCTGTATGACCATATTCACAAACATGTGGTCAAAAGGTGGGAACATCTCAACGTTCCACTGCATGCCTTAGCATATGTATTAACACCAAAATATTATTCTCCATCTTGGTTGGCCAAACCAGCACCTGGGGGTGGGGCTAGGAGAAAACCCCACACAGATCCAGAGGTACAGGTTGGGTAAATGGCTGCTATAGACAAGTTGGTCCCTGATGAAGAAGATTGTGCCTTACTGCGTAGTGAATTAAGCAAATACCTCAGTGAAATTGGTCTGTTTGGTACTTTGCATGTTAGAAAAGATCGAGATAGGGCGCCTCCTATTGAATGGTGGAACATGTATGGCCCATCATGCCCATGCTTGCATAAATTGGCAACCAAAGTTCTTTCACAGGTGGTTAACAGTTCCTCTGCAGAAAGGTGTTGGAGCACCTAAAGCTTCATCCACTCAGTGAAAAGAAACCAATTAAATGAAAATCGGGCAAAAAGCTTGGTTTTTGTACATTACAACTTGAGGTTGTTGACTCATTACTGTGAGCAGCCCAAAACTAATAGATCATATGTCACTTGGGACAACAATCCGGAGGAGCATAACTTGGAGGGCATGGTATGGCACCAATTCCACTCTTCTTCTTAGATCTTGAATTCCATGGGATAGGATGACGACTGTTTGGGCAAAGCAAGGACTATTCTTTCTTCCTTAGCATTTTATCTAGTGATGGTGAGGAGTATTTTGTAGAGGGAAAAGGAAATGTCCAAATAAAACTAAAAGGTAAAACATTGTTCTTCATTAATGTTTTCTATGTTCTTTGTTTGGACAAAATATTGCTTTCAATGAGTGAGATTACAAAGTATAACGCACTCTTGGATGTCCCTTTTTGAGATGACATACCATTTAATAGACCAAACAAGCAAGAAGACTATTGCAATTGGAATGAAGGAGCAAGGTCTTTATATGCTAAATCATAATGAAGAGACACCTCACGTGCCTCAATGATAACCAAAAGTGAACAAGACAACAATGCACTTTGGCATCAAAGGTGTGGTCGTTGGAATTTTAATTATCGTCATCTATTGATGAAACAGGTATTGCCCTACCACAAGTTCAAAATCAAGTGAAAGAGGATTATGTGAAGCTTTTCTTGCAAGAAAACATCAATTAGTTGTCGAAGGTCATTTTTGAACTAGTGTATGCCAATATTATGTGATCCAACGAGGACAATCTCTCCCTCGTGCCAAGTACTTCTAGTTCAATAGATGATTTGTCAAGAAAAATATGTGTACTTCCTCAAATGTTTAAGTCAAATGTCTTGGTTGAATTTAAGAATACCTATGCCATTTGAAACAGTTTGGTACAAGTGTTAAAATCCTTCGAGCAAATAATGGAAGAGTTTGCTCCAATGAATTTTCTGGATTTTGTAAAAGAGAAGGAATTCAACATCAATATACCACTCTTTACTCCTCGATAAAATGGAGAGATGAAAGAAGAAATCAAAAAGTTTAGGATGTTGAGATGCATGTTAGAGCATAAGTCAATGCCTAATAAGTATTGGGCAGAAGCAATGCACATTGTGGTGTACTTGATCAATAGATCTCCATCAACCACAATACAAAATGTTACACTTGAAGATGCTTGGTCCAAAAGAAAACCTCAAGTGAGTTACCTTGAAGTGCCTTTCATGCACACACCTTACTTCCAAAAGTAAAATGAAATAAATTCGATGCCAAATGCATGAAATTTATGTTTATGACTCATAGTGAACAACACAAAGGCTACAAGTTGACTGATATTATTACTATCAAAGGGGCATTGTAATACACCTAAAGCATATTACCTCTAGTTAATACTATATAAACATTTATATTATAATAATAGTCATCTAGGTGATATTATATATTTACTATATGGTAATTATTCATAGACATACCCTTTTTCGACGGACATAACTATTCACATCTATGTGTATTTACTATTTTTATATACCAATTGTAACTCAATCAATATATCAGATAGTAAATAATAATAAGTATTTACCCTTTGTCGATGTGGATTCATCCTTGGTGTTATGGATGCAAGTGAAGTAACCTATGGGGTTGGGTTCAACTGGTATCAAAGCAATTTTTTTGGTAAACATGTGGTCAAGTAAATTTTCCGATGGAAATCAAATAAAAAAATTTAGGGCTGGTGGCCCAAAAGTCTTGATAGAAATTTGAAAATAATGAAAGAAGTTTGATTCAAATACCATTTTTGCTACTGTACAAAGATTCCGCGTAAAAGAAGAAAGAGGAATTTAAAAAGGAGAGAGAGAGAGAGAGAATAAAAAGATTTTCACTTAAGTAAAGTGAATTTTCACATTATGAAGAAGATTAAAAAAAATCTTCCAATTTCTTTAATGTGCACATGAAAAATTTGAAATCAAGAAAAAGAGTAAATAAAGTGAAAATCAGGTTATGTAATAGTAAAAAAAAGTGAAAATATTGGTAACTTGAATAAAAGTGATTTTTTATATATTTCTCATAAAAGTGATTTGAAATAAAAGTGCCTTCTAAAGTGGACATGAAAAGGAGAGTACATTACTTGTGGGACTATTTTTATAACATATATTAAGAGAAAAGAGTTTTCTAATCATCAAACTGATATCGTAAAATTCAAGAATTGGATGAGATGGAGCCATAAAGGAACTACGTAATAAAGGAAATAAAATATACATTGAAATAGTGCGAGATCTCAAATCATTGAGATCCAGAGAAGTGAATAATTCTGTTCTAGAAGTTTTGGAGAAGAATTACCTTGAGTAAAATATTGTGTATGGTTTAGACAAAATCATGGAAATACTGTCAAAAATTACTTTGAAATTGTGTGAGCTTTTTAAAGGGAAAATAGAAGAACTTCGACTAGAACTTTGAAAAGAACTTCAAAAATAAGTAGGTTCGCAAATGAATAAATTATGGAAAGAAAAGCAATGTCTTGCCAATATAGTCAATGAATTAACAAAAGAAACAGAAAATCTTGAGGAAAAGGAAACTCTCGCAACATAAATTGAAGAACTTAAAAGTCATAATAAAACTCTACTTACAAAGATGAAAAAGATGAAGCATGACAAGAAAACAGGACAAAAGTATCATAATCTTGAAAGGAAATTATCAAAAAATGATGAAGAAAGTTCCCTCTTAAAGAACCTTAATCAGAGATTGTTAAAACAAATCAAAAGTCTAAGAAGAGAAGTCAAAGAATTTAGAACATAACAACAGAGACGACAAGTCGGACGTGTCAATCTAGTGTGACCAAGGTTCACAAGGGAAGCAGGATATTGAGGAAAAAATTAACAAGACCTTATCAACTAAAGGCAAGGAGATTAATCACTTAAAGAATCATAGTTAAATTTTGCTTGCGAAAATAAACAAACTAAAACGTAAGGATACATCAATCTTAAAAGTGGATAAAGGAACATTAACTGATCCAATTGAATCAAGGAAGTTCTTAAAAGCTGAAGCTGCAGATAAAGGGATCTCAACAGAAGGGCTCAAAACTCAAAATCAAAGTGTCATTGCAAAAGAAGTTTTATTAGTGAAGGAACACCCAAAAATTGAATTGATGCAACAATTCAACGGCATGTCAACATCAACAAATTTAGTGAGAGTTGATATTCCATCACTTACTACTAATGAAGACGTCGTCAAACCAATCAATACAAGAATGTCTAATCTCAACTTGCCAACTCGTCGTCAAACCAATCAATACAAGAATGTCTAATAACAACTTGTCAACTCAAGTACATCATGGAAAGTTTAAACCAAAGTTTATTACGGAGGATCAACGTATCAGGATATCACATCGGCTCCCTAATTACAAAAAATGGAGAACAAGAATCAACTTGCCGATGCCAGCATTGTTCTTACATATTGCAACATTCTGTTGGATTTTGGAGTAACAAGGACAAGTGTCTGCATGGATTTCTGTGATGGAGGCATGCGGAAGAGTCTAGAATTTTACCCTGCTTCATATTTGATCAAAAAGATTTTTATCGATGCGGAAGTGAAACTCTTTATTAATGCAGAAGTGTAATTTTGCATGCGGGATTTGCATGCATGCATTTTTTAATGCAGAAGTGTAATTTTGCACGAAAAGTGAGATTAGGGTTTTGGAACCCTAAAAGACAGTCAAGCATTATAAAAGACAGTCAGGGGGTAAAGTAGAGGTTGTTGTTCGAGTGTAGAGCACCGAGATAGTCGAGAAGACAAAAGAGGGTGCACTTCTGAGAGAGGGGCGTAGCTTGAGACATAGAGAGAGGGGCGTTCATCTGACATAGAGGGGGAGCACTTCATCTGAGGCAGAGGGCAAATCCATTAGAGGCTTAGACTGCTTCTAAGAGAGATTGGATTCATCAACATAGAGCTCAGGGATTGAGCATACAAATAGAGGGGGCGCATTTATGAGAAAGATGGCGCACTTCACTGGAGGAGGGTGAATTCAAAGATTGAGTTCATCAGAGAGAGAGAGGATGAATTACTAAGAAGGTGATTCAACAACAGAGGGAAGAGGGGCGTGAAGCCTACATCAGAGTGCAGACAGAGGGGCGCAAATCCCAAGAAGTCCAGCAGAACAAAGGGGCACAAATCCCAAGGCATACAGCAAAGATTAGTCACAAACTTTAGAGCAAGAGTTTCAAAGATAAGTTTGTGTGATTGTTGGAAGATATTATGTTGTACTTCATTGTAATCTGCTTGAGATAATAAAAGTTATTCTACTCTCTCACTGGTTTTCTAGCAAGTGTTTTTCAAGGGTCATATTGACCAAAAATCTCTGTGTCAATTTATGTGTGTGTATTGCTGATTTAAAAGAGTAAAAGACTTCATGTGTTTCTAGTTATAAATTTGTTTATGCTTTTATATTTTACTTCGGGGTAGTAATATTGTGTTCGGGCATTAAACAATGATTTAGAGAGACTTGAAACCAAGTTGGGGTATGAGTATTTCAGAGCATTGAAATAAGTTTACACATTCAAACATCTATACTTGTCAAAAGCAACAACAAAAAAGATCATAGCCAGACTCTTCTTATCTGAAAGCTCCAGAAAGAATCTATTTAGGAAGGATTGATTCGTTTTCAATGCACCAATATTGTTCAATGCTTCAAACATCATATCAGCTCGTATCCTCAAAAATACAACAGAAGTGAAGTTTATCAAAAGATGGTTTATTCTATTAGTTGATGTTTTCTCTACCCATGCTTTGAGAACAAAGCATTTTGAAAGGGGGTAGAGACTTGTAATATACCTAAAGTATATTACCTCTAGATAATAATCTTTGTTGCACGAGAACCGCTCTCGGAGTTCCGGGAACTCGTTCCAGAAGTTCCCGCGTTCCAGGGAGCTTGGGAATGGGAACAAAACATTCCAAAATCAGTCAGAACAGTTCCGGGAGCTTTGGAACTTTCCGGGAACTTCCAACTTAAAAATTTGGGAACGTGGGAACCTGTTTTTTGGCGTTCCGCTAGTTGGGAGCTTGCAGTTGCTCCCACATGTTCCTCGGAACTCCCACACGTTTGAGAGTTTGAGAGTGTTGTTGTTCGCAGTGTTGTGTTTGCTCGTCCTCTGCCCCCCCCCGCCCCCTGCGCACAGTTGTGTAGAGGCTGCGAACTCTTGACATCCCGAGGCCCTGCGAGTTGACACCACGAGGCCGAGCTAGTTCACAGAGCTTGTTCAGGCAGAGGCAGAGCTTGTTTGACAGAGTTGCGTAGAGATAGAGTCGAGTTGTTGGTAGCGTGGCTTCATTTGTGGCATTGGCAGAGCTTGGGTAATGACAACGGTGTTGGAAGAGCTTGGGTAATGACGACGGTGTTGGCAGCTCGATTGTGGCTTCCTGCTGGTCCGGTAACAGCGACGGTGTTGGCGACTCGGCTGCAGCTTCCTGCTGGTCAGGTAACGGTGACGGTGTTGATGGCTCGGTCGGCTTGAAGGCTGCAAGGTACGATTTTAAAAATTATAATAGTATTTTATAAAGTTTTAAATTTTTTGTTAAATGTTTATTTTTTAAATTATAAATTGTTTTAATTATTAATTATTAAATGTTTTAATCTATTATTAATATTTATATTTATGATTTTAAATTTTATTGTTTTAAAAATTATATATTTTAAAGTTTTAATATTTATTTTTTAATTTCAATTTATTAAATTTATAATTTATAATTTTAAGTTATTAATTTTAAATTACTAATTAGTTTTGAATTTTGAAATTTCAAATTTGTTTATTTAATTTTTTGAAATTGTAAATTTATTTATTAGTTATTATTTTAATTTTTTTATCAATTACATATTGTTTTTAAATTGTAAGCTATTAAATTAGTTAAAAGTTTTGATATTAGTTTATTTTTTAAATTATTAATTTATTTATTATTTATAATTTTCATTTTTTAAATTTGTATGAATTACATGTAATTATTACAATTAATTTTTAATTTTTTTTTACATCAATGCTAACATTGCTAAATTAAAATTACTAATTTTATTTTAGATGATTCCTAATGACTATTCCTAAATAGAAGGTTTAGATCATAGTTCATACAATAGAAGTTTAATTTTGTTTTTTAATTATATTATTTTTTATATTTTTTAACATATATTATTGCCACTCCCAACCCGCTGTTTCCTGCAAATTTTGGGGAAACTTCTAGCTGTATCGGACACCCGTAACCGAGTTCCCAACGTTCCCTCGTTCCGGAAACTCGTGCAACATAGATAATAATATATAAACATTTATATTATAATAATAGTCAGTTAGCGTTATATTCTATATTTACTATATGGTAATTACTCATAGTCATACCCTTTTCCGTGGGACGTAACTATTCACATCTATGTGTATTTATCTACATCAATTGTAACTCAATTAATATATCAGATAGTAAATAATAAGAAGCATTTATCCTTTGTGGATTATGTGGATTCGTCCTTGGTGTTATGGATGCTCGAGTGAAGTAACCTATGGGGTTGGATTCAGACATTCAATTGTAATGCCATTTCAGTGTAGGACTTTTTCAAACCACTTTAGCCCAGAAATCAAATCTAAAAAAGAGCGATGACAACTATGTTATGCCTGGAAATCAACAATGTGTGTGAAAATGATGCACAAGAAAGGACAACCCTCTGGAGCTGGTGTGCAAGAGAATTCAGCGATGATGTGGCTGAAAATTACTAAAATTCAACAAAGAATTGTGCAAGTATGGAAAGGCATGGAGAGGAGAAAACGAAAAAATGGTATTATTGAACTCCAAACGATATTCCATTGGAGAAGCTTACTCAATCGAGTGAACAATGGGCAAGCACCAGATGGAGGGGAGGAGGAAAGCAGTAAGTATATTTTGCTTTATCTGGTGTTAATAGAAAAGATGGAGAAAAAAACCCTCAGGGAGGGTAAAGGCAAAAAAAACTTCTATAATGAAGCAAGATGGTGCTTCTGCAGCAAAGACAAATAAGAACATTGATTTGATGGGCTACCAAGGGTGAGTTTAGCAGACAATACACACTCTACATGCATGGTACAGGAGATGAATTCTTGAACCAACCTTGACTCTCAACTGACTGGTGATTCATTATTGTTCTACACCACCCATGCCAATACCATTTCATGCAGTTCATTTCCTGTTGTGGATTGCCAACACCACACAGATGCAGACTGCATACAGTCACAATAGCCTGTTAAGTGCAGATAAGTTGTTTTTATTCTGGGACACGCAACTTCGTGGAATATGACCTCTATGGAAGCTAATAAGATAAATTTTATAATAGTCATATAAATTACTAGAACTCTTTTGTAGAGTACTCTATAATAAATTTACATATTGATGCAATCAATTCATATGAAATGATAATGTTCAGTAACAAAATCAATTATTTAATTAGGTGACTACGTGTTTCTAGAGTTACATAACATACTCCGGATATGTCTCCAGTCTCATAAATAAGGCAATGCAATAAGCCCTTTATAGAGCAATGATATATAATCCAAAGTGCATTTTCCCTCGTGTTTTTGTTATTATCTGCTTTGTGTATTTGCATGAACCTCAAACACCATGTCATTCCCATTTCTGGAAACATGCTTCCTGTCATTTCCAGCTTCCTATTCTGTTACTTGGGAACACAAGAAGAAATGAATTTCTTAGTTTATGATAACTTGAGTTTGATTAAATTCCTCTAGTTCTCTTAAAAAATACATCTATGCAAGGGCTCGTTTCTGGAAAGGACACTAAGATCTTGCCAATATGCTTCTACTTAATGCCTTTTGTCAATCACTACAAGGGGATCTATGCACATACAAGGGCATCTATGTGGAGATGGGCATAGACCAATTAAATTCTCTATCAAGAATAATACACAATATCATTCTGCCAAACAATATTTTTGTTCACAGATTCCATGGCTTCTGTAATCACTAATCATCATCATACCCAAAATAAATATAAAATCCAAAAGTATTTGGGCAAACAAAAAAGCAATGTGTAATTCAAAATCAAAAACTATAACTAAAAGGAAATAAACAAATTTTGGGCCTTAAGCACATAAGCCATACAAAGAGATCCAAACCTTGAGCATGCAAATTCATAATCCTATTTACAATGTGCCTGCAATGACAAAAGCATGTTTGTAAGTAATTCAAACTTTGGATTATATGAAAGGTGCAACAATATGCTTTGATGACTAAATGTCCTAGAACAAATGATGGCTCAACATGTATATAAAACCTTGGTCCAATAACATTTCCATATATATTGAACTTTAGCAAACAAGAACCCTTTGTGCTCAAAGTGTAAGGATGAATTTTCATGATACTTCAAGAATTCACGTTTCACTTCCAAATATTACAAAGTATATGTGAGGAATATACCAAAACTATATGATAAATTGAAACATGTTATTTGGCAGTAGTTAAATATGGCCATAAAGAGGATAAGACTAGAAAACAATCAAATATTTAACAACTTAAACAATATTCTTGCAAGTTCAGCCATTAAATGTGTAGTTCAATTAGATTTTGTTGCTCTCCAAGTGATTCTAAAGAATGTACCCTTTAATATATTTCATATTGTAGTTTTCTTATATATTTGTAGCTAACTGATGAGAAGCAATTGCAATGATCATGAAAGTGAAAAGTAAGGGATCAGTTTAGTTGGGAGAACTGGATGTAGCTTCAACATTTTACTTCACATATAGCGATGGTCACAACCTACCACTCACAACCATTGCTGGTTTTTTAAGCTTTCCCCACACTTTGGCACTTGTTGCAAACAAAGCAAGCATGGGTTTCTTCCACCCACAAATACAAATATTTCTAAAACAAATCTAAATTAAACTAGGTTGTGGTCCATGAAGAATAGGAAAGAGAGGACTGATCCTTCCTTAAATAAGCCCTATGAGCATTTCAACTGCCACAATGGATGATCCTTCATTATGTGCAACCTCGCCAATTCTAACATGTACCAACATTTTATACTCCATTGCTCAATTATAGCTTTTCTTCTTGTTTATAATCCAATGATTTGTAAGAGTAACTAAAGGTTGATATCCTTCGGTTCTCATTAGATTTTCTAAGCTTTTACCCTCTAAACCTCATTTTATGGTATCCTGCTTAGCACATAGCATCTCTCTCCACCTTCTTGATATCATTGTCGTCAACGAGGTCAACCTTTCAATAAAAATAACTAAGTCCAAAGTTACATTTTTCAAAGCCTTATATGATGATTCAACATAGAATTCCATAATGTATTTCTTCTGAAGCTTCACGACTCTTTCATGAAGTGTTGGATCAAACACCTACCACTCAAAACTCCTCAATGTCCACAACAGATGGCATCTCATTCTCAAATATGGATAATGCCTTCTTTAAGTAAATTACATTAAAAACTGCACAACTTTTCATAGCTCTGTAATTACATCTTTGTAAATGGATTTATTACATTTGTACAACTATAAGGAGTGAAAACCCTAGTATATCCATAGCAGGCAAAGATCCTCAATATTTTTTCTCTTGCTAAAAGCTGCATTATTTTTTTAAATTACAACTATGGAAAATGCAATATTATGGTGATAAGCTACTACAGTTTCCAAACAATGAAGAATTTGTTTTGACCTCAACCTATAACTTATTCTAACATCAAAGCATCATGATGCTTGTAATCGTTAACATATTACTTTGCACAACACTTTACCCTCTCTATAATCCTCTTCATACTTTTGATTCCTTCTACGACAAAGCATTTACAGATGGAAATTCTCCTTCTGAACCTTTAATTTATACCCACCCATGATCCCAACATGTCCTCTATGATCTAATTGGCCTTTCACGCTCATGCATCTATTTGAGCACAGTCCCCAGTTTTGAAGTTCAATTGTGCACCCAAGTCTTTGAACAATCTTTCCACAAATTCCTTGTGAACCTGGTAATCCTGTCACTAGCATTAGACCTAGGAACTATAGAACATTGTAGATATTTTAGCAGCCATGCAATATCTTTTCCTCTATATGTCATGTCACAAGAAATTAATTTTGCAAATTTTATGAGCATGTCAACAACCACCAAAATGTTGTTGCGTTGGTTGAGTTCCTAGCTAAGAAATCATAAAATTCATGAGAAAGTCCCCATATTCCTTTCAAATTTGACAGTGGCATATGTAACCATGGTGGTCAATTTCTCTCTAACTTATTAACCCGGCATAGTTTGGCAATTTTATACACCCAAACATAATGATATCTTTTTGCATTTTCTTGTAGCAAACGGATTATTTTGTTAGCATCATTAATTTTATCCCTTACCAATATGACATCCAAAGGGATTCTGATGCCATTGAAACAAGATTTTGTACTTTAACTAAGCCACTTATGGAATCACTAAAACTCTTCAAGGAATTACCCGTCCTCCAAAATACCTATGGATGCCTTGACACTAAAACTCAGTTGCATGTGTCATGGGCCCTTACTAACCCTTACTGAGAGGAGTACACATCTAGATGCACAAACTTACTTAACCAATGCTTCAACTAACATAAACAGAAAACCATAAACATACACAGAACTCCACACTAAGCTAGAGAAAAGACAAACCACTATGTTAACTTAAGAAGCAAGAAACACGACACATAAACTTAACAACAATTTAGTGTTGGATGTACATAGTTGGAATATCTTATTGTAGTCTAGAATGCATATGATGCATGCTCTCTCGTGTGCCTTTAACAATACAATGAGGGCCTATTTATACATTTTGCAGGACTTAGCGTACACTATTTGGGTCCACAGACCAACCCCAAATAAGAGACCCTTACATTTGATCATATAATTAACACTTCGTCAAATACCTTAAATAATACATCAAAGGTGTGTCAAAGGGATTTCAACCAAATGCTAGTCCAAGCTCCACAATATCTGACCCTAAAATGCTTCGACATAAAGCATATTCAGCTCAAAACTATCTAGCTCTGAATGACAAAATTTTGAAGCGTAGTTGATGGTGAGGACACTACATCAATTAAGAGTTGGCAGAAAACCAATTGTAGCTTTGCACTGATGTAAACCAAAGTTGGCACCAAAACAACGGCCAACTGCAAATTGCATTAGACATCTACAATCAACACAAAATATCTCTACATCTTGCCATATACTACAAACTGATTGATGATCACCTAGATGTTGGCACAAACACAAGGGCCAAGTATATGTCACAAAATGTGGCACACTCTAGAACACAGCCTATCTAAATCAACAAATACATCCAAGCTTATGCAGAGCAACCAACTATTCTGCAATCCAAAAAAACGAGATCAACACTATGCTATATTTAACTGGAGCTACCAAGAAACAGGTCAACACTTCACTACACAAGATCAGCAAAAGCACTGAAAATATCAATCTAAATCTCCAAATCCAAAATTACACTGATCAAACTTTCTTGGGCTTGACTTACTTCCTTTGCATCATGAATCGCAATCTAAACATATGCAAGCTTATTCATCAAAGATACATTTTCGCTTTCCAATTTCATACAAGTTTGCACCCAAACACGAACTGGATCATATCGCATATCCAACATTTCGTCATATAATATTCTCAGGGCTTTAAAGAATAAAGACAAAGGAAGAAGATCAAGATCAAGGTAAACCCAACAACCCCCTTCATACTCCTTGTCCCCCCCTCTCTAAGGAAATCCATCGAGCTGACCAATTTCATATATTAATATCAAAAAAGGGAGAGGAAAGGATCAATCTCCCCCCAATAATTATTCTCTCTGTCAATAATAGGAGACTAGGACCCTACAAAATTCATTCCAAAACATCATCAAGGCCATTCTAAACAAAAGGGAAAATTCCTTCAAGCATTCCACTCAACATTTATCATCACCATTCCAAAGGAGGATGGCCCCACTCACTTTGATCAATACACTCACCTCACTCTATAATTCCAAAACATCATCAAGGCCATTCTAAACAAAAGGTAAAATTCCTTCAAGCATTCCACTCAACATTTATCATCACCATTCCAAAGGAGGATGGCCCCACTCACTTTGATCAATACACTCACCTCACTCTATAATTGCATTAATAAGATTATAGGCAAGGGAATCTCTTCAAAACTAAAGACAATCATTTCAAGGTCATATCCACAGAGCAAATGGGATTTTCATAAGGGGCATTCAAGATACAATTAGATCTACTCAAGAGGTCATGCACTTTGGAAAGTTAGGGCACAAGAAAACTTTCAAACACAAGGTCAATCTCTCCAAATATTTTGACCAATTTTGCTAGTTGTACCTTCCATTGAAACTAATGCAAGATCACTTCTCTCCCCCACTCATAAACCAAATTAAGGCCTACTATAACTCAATGGCATATTCAATTTTGGTAAATGGTTCAAGTATTGTATTTCCACCGATCCAAAGGATTACAACAAGGGCACCCTCTATCCCCCCTTCTTTTTCCCGATAGCAAAAGGTCTCGATCAACTTACACAAAACGGAAGAATATCCAAGAGCATAAGGAGAATTATAGTGGTAATAATGTCAAAAGTTCCACATCTAATGTTTGTAGATAATCTCTTAATTGTTGGTAATGTCATTGTGGCAAAAACAATATCTTATGGTGATATCTTCAATCGCTTCTATAATGCAACTGGCATGGACCTAAACCTTGATAAATAAATTTCAAAAGGGGATAATCTTGAAATTCCTTCCACAATCAATTATGCCTTTGAGGAGAGTCTAATCCAACTGGCCTTCAAACCAAACAACTACAATATTGGGGATTGGAATTGGTTTTTGCATAAAATTCAAGCAAGGATCTCTCATTGGACCCATAGATGGACATCACTAGCAAGCAAATTTGTTCTTATGAAGAGCATTTGTCACACAATTCCACTCTATTGGCTCTCACTTGTGAGCATCCCAAAATGATCCCATCACAAAATCATGGAAATCAATTTCTCTTCTCTTTGGAGAGGGAATCAAGAGGAAGGGGGAATCTTATTCATCAAATGGGAAGCATTATCAAAACCTACAGAGTAAGGTGGGCGCGGCATTAAACATATAATACATATCTCATTAGCTATTGCAATGAAGGGGAGGTGGAAGCTCCTAGCCAAGAATGGATCTTGCCATAAAATCTTCTATCATAAATACATCTCTCCTTTGATAGTTAACGAATGGATTCAAAATCCTATCGGGCACACCAAAAGATGGATCAAATTTCTAAAAGGCCCTAACATCCTCTTTCAACATCATCAATCCTTCTATGTTGGAAAATAGGGATGGGAGGTCAATAAGGTTGAGAGTAGAAAAGTGGATAGGGAAGGATGACAACAAAAAATGCCTAGACTTCTCAACGAAGAGTTATCCAATGAACAATATAGAATTCTCTCAAAAGTAGCAATGCCTCTAGGCCACCCTTCCCTAGATCCAGTCTGGCTCACAAGCAAGGACTTGATAGAGAAGTGACAAATCAATGGAACAAATTTAGAGCGCAATTGGTCAAAGCAAGTATCAAGACAAGAGATGAGAAGGAAATGCTTATCTAAGGAGCCAACCCAAAGAAGGGTATCTACTCTGTAAATTGGGGTTATGGGACGCTATTTAGATTGCTTACAAATAATGGCCCCACGTCGTGGTGGACCTAAATTTGGAAGATTAAAGCTCCTCCCAAAAGCAAGGGTCTTTGCTTGGAGCCTTGGTCGGCTTTGAAAAACTCAATCCAGTGTTCAAAGGAAGAGTTGGGAAGGTCCAAGAAGATGACCTAAGTGCAAAGAAGCAATAAAATCAAATCCCCATCTTCCTATTCACTGTCATTTTACTAAATAAGTCTAGAATGTGATAGATAGGTTGTCAAAGATCAAATGTAAGTGGGAAAGCATGAGACTAGAATATGCTATGGAACATTGGTTTCATGGGAAGATAAAATACAATTTAGCACTCCCCCTACCAAGCCTCTTGTCGATATGGTTAGCTCATAATGCACTTATCTTCCAAGAAAAAATACTCAATCCTCTAAGAGTGCACCATTGCCAAGAAGACAATCTTGGGACTAAACTAGTGTCAAAACAAGTGAAACATCCTCAGATACTTATCTTCCCTATAAGGAACAAAGTCATCGCCTAGCACAAATTTAATGGTGTAGCAAGGAGCAACCTTGGGTTGAGTAGAGCACGGGATGGCTTCTACTTTGAGACAATACAAAGATATGTTTCGTGCTTGACCTAGGCAAAGACTCAAACAATCAAACAATAATTTTCACTGCCTACACCCTTCTTTCGATAGCTCCAACACACAAAGTCACAATGATTGAGATCTATGGAAATTCCAAAATTGTCATTTGCTTGCTAATATGCACAATGCAAGTAAATAGCATCCAACAATAGGCAAGCATGAGAGAGGTGAATGATCTCTCAACTTGATTCCATCATATCTACTTTCTCATATCTTCAGGAAGCTCAACTCTAAGACCAATGCCTTAGGCAAGGTAGGAATTACCCTAGAAGCAAGCCAGTTTGTGTTTGACACCTCAAATGTTGAGCACCATAATAGCTCCACCAAGCACATCTTTTAAAAGAGCCTACACTCCCAAGAACCCCTAATATATATACATATATATGGTAAGCTAGTACCCACATGGATTTGAACGTGTGACCTTCCATTATAACTTCTCATCTCAATTACTCATTACCAATTGCTCTACCCCCATGGGTTAATATATTTATATATTTTATCACACATCTTAAGACTCTTTTTAAGACAATAACCCAGCCACCAATCCTAAGTAGACCGAGTAACAATTGAATGTAAACTGCTTTCAAACTGTCATGCAGCAAGACTTGTAGGATTTCCTGGGTCCTTGTACTCATTTATCTTTTCAACAAAATGACTAGAGTATTTTCCAAGGAAAAAAAATGTACCAGGTCTTACGAAAAATCTGCTTTCTTGCAAACAAATGCTTCCAAGTGGAGTTTAACAAATGCAAGTGCGTCATAAAGGACAAAAGGAACCACTACAAGGCAATAGCTATATATATATAGAAGCTGATTTGTACAAGATTTCAACTAAGGCAGAGGTTATTGTGCCTTGACGGTTGAAGACGACACCAAAAGTCGACCTTGGCATGAGCAGTTTAGCCACCGTAACTACCAAAGATTAATACTATTTGAAAATAGTCAAAGATTGCTTTACCTTAGTTATTACCCGGTGAGTGTGAAGCTTGTGTTAGACAAGTTGCTTTACCTTAGTTATTACCCGGTGAGTGTGAAGCTTGTGTTAGACAAGTAGAATAGGGAAAAAAACTCTAAAGAAGGTGCATAGACGATAAGTAGTTTAAATTAACTCGTGTTGACAAAAGGAGAACAAGATCATGCGCAAGATAATGGCCACAATCAAGAGTCCGTAATAGAGGGGTATATCCTTTGCTTATGTGTATTAAAATCCAAGGGAAAGCTCTGGTAAAAACCACATCCGAGACCCGGGTGAAAGTACTGGAGACCTTGACAGCAGACAGATGCAGAGAAAAACTAGGCAAGCGGCTCTGTTCGTGGGTTAGGCCCAAATATTCCTGTTAAACATAAATGCCTGAGTACTGTATTAAAGACTTTATTTGGAAGACAATAAAGAATAATGAACTCTGAATCAGTTTTGTCAAGTATACTCGATAGTAGTTCAAAGTGTGAAAACATAATGAAAGCTACAATTATAGCTCGATGAAAGCTTGCTTGGCCAGTAGCTTGAAGACCCTTTCCATCCACGAGTTTTGAAATGTGATCAAAGATAAAAATCCAAGAAATTCCGAATGCATAGTAACTGGAAACCCTACAGCAACTCTTTTGTTGGGCCAATAGAGACAAGAAAATTATAGCAAAAGAAAGGCGGGAAGTTGGAACACAGACATACCATGGCACATATCTGGTAGTGAATCCCTCCTCGACTCTGACTTTGATCAGCCTGTCGGGAACTCTGCGGTTCAATTCCCGTAGAACATCTGCCAGCGGTCTGCTTATGGTCGAAGAAGGAATTTCGGGCAGTTCAGACTCTGTTTCACCGGAAGCGCCGCTATGCTGCAAACGCCTCGTGGGCCATGCAGGGGTAGAAGCAACAGCTTCTTTGCGAATAGACTCGAAACTCGGTCTCGAAGCACGGGAACTTCGGACGAGAGCTCTCATCACAAAAGCCATCGTTTATTCTATTTCGTTGTCTGAAGATCTCACGCAGCTAAAAATCTGTGTCGTGTCTCGCTGCTAGACCGTAAACCTAGTTACATTTTTCCCAACGAATTTCGCCTTCGAATTTTTTATTAATCCCTCCGATAAATGGCGTCTTGTTATGGTAATAAAAATACATTTTTCTAACTCGCATTCAAGAGCGGAGTTTTTTTTGGTTGGCCAGGGAATGTTTTGTTTTTTTGCCAACTATGATATTTTAATAACGATATGCCCATCCCAAAGTAGTTGTTAATAAGTTTGTGCATAGATGAAAACCATCATAAATCAGTTTTAATTATTTTCCAAATAATTTCCTCCACAAATATTCAAGTTTAAAATTGATAACTTTAATTGCAAAGCAGCTAGTTAGTCCCTGCTTTAAATTTAGGTTTATAATTGAGATATACTAGCAATTGCTCCATAAGGTGTAAAGGAACGTGAAAAGGAAAAAAATGAGAAGTAAAGTAGGTGTGATAAAGCGAAAAAAGAGAATATTGAAACAAATACTATGAGGAGCTTGCTATGTGGTTTTTTTTTTGGCAACAGAGACTTTGATATGAAGGATGAAAATGGGAGGGAAGTTACGGAGACTTTGATGTGAAGGATCAAAATGGGGGGGAAGTTTGAAAATTGGATGGTAATGGATTGACGTCTATATCCTATAGTAAATGGAATAAATAATTTCATCGACATCGTCTATACATTTGTTTAATCACCGGTATCATCCATCCATTCAAACAAGATGGAGTTTAGTGTTTGGTTACATTATTTGATGCTACAAGGAGTGCAGGGTATATAGATTCCATGCCAACTATAAAATATAAAACCATGGTCACCTCCGCCTCCCTATCGTTTGTTTCAAATTTCATTAAACTCCAATTATTGCTCTTGCTTCAGGGCCTGAATATTGAATCTCCAGATTCTCCTCAACACCATAATCCCACATTTTTTTTTTAAATAATGGTTTCCTACTACCATTTAAATTTATGTTTCCTACTACCATCTACATCCTGACGGCCTAAACTGACCACCTCTTTGAATGTAAGACACATGCAATCATTTGGCAACGTGGATACCTGAAATCCCTAAGAGTTGTCAACAACAAACCAAAACACCCTACCTACTTGCAGCCTGCTATGTATGTGCAAGTTCTTCTCCCAAAGTTATGAGCTATCAGCAACAAACCAAAACACCCTACCTATTTGTAGTGTGCTATGTATGTGCAAGTTCTTCTCCCAAAGTTACCAATGTTTCCATACTTGGAAGCTCTTCTAAGAGCATCGTGACCCATAGCGCAACCATCCTGGACAAAGAGCCTGCCTTGCTCGGCCTAGTGTTTCCAACAAAAAGGAGGCTGCTTGCAGAGATTCGAACATGAAAATAGGCCACGTGGGAGGAAGTTATGGTGAGCGGAGAGTAAGTTCAAGTCATGCGCATGGGGAAATGAGGTCGCCATCTTGCCACAACGAGTGTATGTATAAATCATAAAACTTAATAAATAATGTTTAGAGCTACGAGTTCTAAGCTATGACTATACATGTCAAGGAGAATATCATGTTATGCATTAGAAAGTGCACATCAAAGAGAACAATTTAAAACAAAGAAAAGAACAAGAGAAAAACAGAATGAAGGAACCTTTTTGGAGAGTGCTTATATCTAAGAATGTGCATTGTCCCTTGCAACATCTCTATCAAATGGGCCAAAATAAAAAGCCAAGTGGTATCTCATAGGCCCAAACTATAAAGACAAGTGGTATCTCATAGGTTAAGCTCTTTTCTCATATCTTCCACAATTATTCCATTATACTATCTTCTATTTAGTTGTTATGATTCAAATAGATTTTGAATGAAGTTAGGGAAGGTTCCACCCATAGTCTTCAATGTGTTGTATTTTTAATATTAAATTTGGGAATATTTCCAACCACATTATTGGTTGTTCCACCACCAAGGATAGCATTCAAAAGAATTGTAAAGAGACAAAATATTTGCTTCTAATAGAAATGTCACATTTGCTTACTTAAGAAAATAAGATCATGTTCTCAACCGTAACTTCACTTCATTCTATTCAAATTTATAAATAGACTAAAATATAAAATATTTTGTCACAAGTTTGTAAAAAGTTCTTACCTTCTCAATTCTGGTTGGGACTGCATAAGACTTTTATTCTCTTCGTTTAATCAAACAAATCATCCAAATTCATAATAACCCTAAGATTTTTTGTAAAAGTCATGCATCATTAACGGCTTATGAATAGCTAGGGCCTCAAATCAATATTTTCGAAGATTTGTTGCTTTTATTTGATAAAATTTACTTCAAGCATGTATAAGCTTAGTGAAATTCTAGAGCACTCAGCCACTAATTAAATTTTTTCTACTTTTGAAACTTATTTCATCTTTTTCTCACATCAACTTACCTTCTAGTGCCAATTATAAATAGAATAAAAAGTACTTCTCCAAAGACTGTTAACATCAAACAATTTCAGTTAGTAAGATGTAAAGTGGTCTCAAAATAATCTCGCACTTGCTCATAAAATAACGATATATTTTGACCAAGCGCATTCCATGAAACTAGACTTAGCCTTTTTGAGGAAAAAAATTTAAGGAAAAAAAAATAGACCCACCCTTTCATCCACATAAGCAACCCACTCTTTCATACACATAAGCAATGGTCCACTCTATTAGAAGGATGACCCAGTTTGCATCTCCATAAAGAATGTGAGGACCGTGTGAAATGTAACAACCAATCGACCCATCCCTAGAAAATCAATGGAAACGAACCTTCTTAACTAGATATTATCCACGTAGTAACCAAATAAAGCCTTCAAAATGTGCACACTACGGTTCTGAAGTGGATAGCCCCGAGGGAGGCAAATATGATGAGGCAATACTTCCAAAGCAACGCTAACCCTCATCCATTTAAATAATGAGGCAATACTTCAGATAAGGGAATGCCTTTCCAAAGTTGGATGTTTCAAGCCAAGATAAAGCCCATATCAACCTCCCAAGTGTATGAATAAAGAGCACATCCTTCACAACTATCAACTCCATGGCATGACCTCCACACTGGACACAAACGCTTAACACAGCCCATGGACAAGATTCCACACCCAAGATAATGGACCATTGGATTATGGGAATATTTTCGTTAGTAGCCCATTTGACCATATGTGCAATGAACACGATACCAATACCCCTTGAGGGCACATATAAGCATTTTAAAGAAGAAATGACTTCCATGTCATAACGTGACCCGACATCCATGAGCTATAGCCTTTGCAACTATGGAATCCGTTTTCACCTTTTCGGCTTTCTCAGCTTTGCTTTAATTTTTTTAATTTTATAACTAGCCCATTACACCATAAATATTCTCATCTTAGATTTAATTTTTTAATTTTATAACCATGCATAACCCCATAAATAACAAACTTCAAGAGTCGACTAAAACATCGTAAATAACTCTACATTGTTCTACATATCTATAGAATTAAGTCCGTGCACTCTAAAAACAACAAAATAAACATCTATGGGAATTTCCTTCCTACTTTTATAAAATCCCTTGTTTGATATGAAAACTTTTTTATATAAAAATAATTAAATTCAAGAGTTTCCTTCCTAGTGTCGTAAAAAGCCATTGTTTGATATTAAAACCTGTGTTTGCAGGCTTATTTAAAACCTCTAAATTCATTATGATGGCTGAAACATTTGAAGAAAAGATCTTTAGTAAAGTAGAGGGCAACGCAGTTCTCTCTTTTAACGCATAATAATAGGAAGGCAACGACTTTAGGAAGGCAGCAATTCCTTCACCATTGGCGGTTCAATGGGAACCAAGAGTCCCTGCGCATGCTAAAGCCATGTCAAAGGAATCGCCATAACATTTTAACAGCGTCTGCAAAGTATATGTATAGCTTCCCAACTTAAATTTTGAAATTTTGAGATTCTCGTTATTTCCATCATTTTGTTTACTCATGGCAGTTGGATCTGCCGCAAGAGTCAATATATTAGGTTGCCATATTAACGATGTTTCATCTAGTCCATGATAAATTTTCATTTTCACTTTGAAATTTTTTATTATCAAATACCACAACATTTTTCAGTTTTAAAACGAAATAAGAAAAAATCTTAAACAACATTTGTTTGTTTAAAAATAAACCTAATAGTTTATGTAAATAAAAAATACCACAAAATTTGTCACTTTTAAAATGAAATAAGAAAAAATATTAAACAACATTTGGTTGTTTAGAAATAAACCTAATAGTTTCTTTGGCCCTCGAATAAAATGAGTATTCACACCACATTGACTCATTCGACACCTATCTTGTACTGGCTTTACAAGTGGCACCAAAATGGGGTTGATATCTGCAATTCGAATTAACATTTGTAGTATTGTGAATAATAACAAGTTTCCCGAGGATTCTTGTTCATGATGTATGCTACTTTTAATGTCAACAACAAGTCTTGGATTTGGGAAATAATTGATACTATAGTGGTTCATTTGTATTACAAGTGATTAAACCCACATTTGATAAATGCTAAAACCCGTGTCTAACCTAGCAATCCAAAAAAGACAAACTTGTTGTTTTCTATTTTCCATATGTATCTTTCACATCTAACATAACATTCCAAATCCATTGTCGGAAGTGTTAGAGACATTATCCAAATGCATATTTCCTATGATATAATCCATATGATCATATGTTTGAACTTAAGCTTGTAAAATCCATTAACATTAGACTGGAAAGTCAATTAATGGTAAAAATCACATTATATTGATTTGACTTTTTATCAAATTAGTGTATATGTAGGATAGTTGTTATTGCCACCTCGTGGCTCTTGTTATAAAGTGTTTCTTATTAAAAGTTTCACAAGGAAGAGTGGAAGTGACGGTCATAAAATGGTCTCTTCAAAATTGCAAGTGAAGAAGATTGGAAGCTAATGTCTCTATTAGTAATATCTAGGAATTAAGATTTCAAGGTCTTTAAAAAAAAATGCATTTTAATAGATTTATCTTTTAACATAACTATGTTGTTGAGGTATTTGACCATACTTCACTAACTATGTGAATTGCAGACTTCAAATATGTGTGTTATGCAGTGGAAATTTGTCACCAATTCTTTATTTTTATTTTTTATTTACATTGAGTTTTCACCAATAATTGGATAATTAAAGCTTTCTTAGACAATTTTTATTTTTTATTTACATTGAGTTTTCACCAATAATTGGATAATTAAAGCTCTCTTATCATGTCTATTAATGTTTACCGACCACAAATTAAATAACTGTACTAATTAATTAAATAGAAAAACAATAAAAACAATAATACAAATAACATTAAAAAATGATCAATCACATATATCGCTACTCGGTATGTTACTCAGATTTTACCTGTAAAAATGGAAAGCAAGACGGGTGCTCCTTCTATTTTGCTTTCAATCTACCCGCAGTTGGGCCACTACTCCCGGTATGTTACTCAGATTTGACCTGTAAAAATGGAAAGCAAGACGAGTGCTCCTTATGTTTTGCTTTCAATCTACCCACAGTTGGTCCACTACTCATGATTCCCACCCCACCACTGTAATTTACGACACCCGGAGACATTAAGGTTTTCCAACAACGTACATTGTAGAACACCTTCAACCTCTTCTAACTCACGGCACCCTTTGACACTTAAATACCGAATCTGTGTACACTACTCCAAACCCCGTATGCTCCTCAACTTCACGCATCCCTCTGCCCCCAACTCATCCAGAGATACCAATGTTTCCGTACTTGGCAGCTCTTCTAACTCAATGCACCCACTGACATCTAACCGGTGAAGTTTTGTCAGCTGGGCGAAACCATGTATGCTCTTCAACTGCTGACATCCATCTACCCGCAGCTCTTCAAACTCAGTGCACCCACTAATATCTAACCATTGAAGCTTTCTATTCTGCTCCAACCCCCGTATTCTCTTCAGCTTCAGGCATCCCTTTGCCACCAACTCCTCCAAAGATACCAATGTTTCCATACTTGGCAGCACTTCTAAGTCAATGCACCCGCTAACATCTAACCGGAGAAGCTTTGTTAACTGGGCCAAACCCTGTATGCTCTTCAACTGCTAACATCCATCTACCTGTAGCTTTTCAAAGTCAGTGCACCCATTAATCTCTAGCCATCGAAGATTTGTATTCTGCCCCAACCCCCATATGCTCTTCAACTTAATGCATCCCTTTGCCCCCAACTCCTCCAAAGATACCAATGTTTCCATACTTGGAAACTCTTCTAATTCAATGCACCCACTAACATTTAAATGTCGAATCTTTGTCGCCTGCTCCAACCCTCATATGCTCTTCAACTTCCCACATCCCTCTGCCCACAACTCCTCCAAAGATACCCATGTTTTCAAATTTGGTAGCTCTTCTAACTCACTGCTACCACCCACAGGTCACCATTTAAGCTTTGTCGTGTCCTCCAACCCCGTATGCTCTTCAGCTTCATGCATCCTTCTGTCCACAACCCTTCCAAAGATACCAATGTTTCCATATATGACAGCTCTTCTAATTGAATGCACCCACCAACACGTAACCATTTAAGCTTTGTCGCGTGCTCCAATCCCTGTATGTTCTTCAGCTTCACGCATCCCTCTGCCCGCAACTCCTCCAAACATACCCATGTTTCCATATTTGGTAGCTCTTCTAACTCGCTACACCCACCAACACATAACCATTTAAGCTTTGTCGCGTGCTCCAACCCCCATATGCTCTTCAGCTTCACGCATCCCTCTGCTCGCAACTACTCCAAAGATACCCATGTTTCCATATTTGATAGCTCTTCTAACTCGCTGCACCCACCAACACATAACCATTTAAGCTTTGTCGCTTGCTCCAACCCCCGTATGCTCTTCAGCTTCATGCATGCCTCTTCCCGCAACTCCTCCAAAGATACCCATGTTTCCATATTTGGTAGCTCTTCTAACTCGCTGCACCCACCAACACTTAACCGTGTAAGCTTTGTTTCGTGCTCCAACCCCCGTATGTTCTTCAGCTTCACGCATCCCTCTGCTCGCAATTCCTCCAAAGATACCAATGTTTCCATATTTGGCAGCTCTTCTAACTCGGTGCACCCACCAACACCTAACCATTTAAGCTTTGTCGCGTGCTCCAACCCCTGCATGCTCTTCAGCTTCACGCATCCCTTTGCCCGCAACGCCTCCAAAGATACCAATGTTTCCATCCTTGGCACCTCTTCTAACTTGAAGCACCCACTAACATCTAACCGATGAAGCTTTGTGAGCTGGGCCAAACCCTGTATGCTCTTCAATTGCTGACATCCATCTACCCGTAACTCCTCCAAAAATAAAGTTAACTGCAAAATGTTCACCTGTTTTAACTTTAAAAAGATATTTATATAATAGACATTATGTTGTGGTAGCCACTTAACACACGTTTACACAACGAACTTCAATTTATCTATGATTCGGGTTGCCACAGTGTTTGTAATGTGCTACCAGACAGTCGAAGAACCCTTAACTTTCTCAATGGGATCCATAAAGGCAGGGAGGAGTATGGACACTCTTCCCAACAGAGCTAGATGAGATATGGGAATTTCACCTTCTTCGTAATGTCTTCCAAGAGAATACCTTAAGTATCTATGAATTGCAACCTCATCATACCACTAACAACCATTCTAAGAACCATTCCAATTCCCCTCACAGCTATTTATTGTCCATTATCCAAAACTAAAAGTTATTACATGTTTATTCTTGCAAAATAATGAAGAAAAAAATTGAACCTGGATATTTACTGAATAATACATAAAAGATCGAATGATTGACTACTGACAGATTGTAGCATATCATCAATATGCCGATGCCAAAACCAAAGCTGCTGCGAAACACGGGCTTCAGCTCTTCCCAAGTCTATTAGTTGTTCATGCATACGTATTTCAGTCCCTCGGTTCCCTTTCACCAGTTTGACCAGACACTTGTTTTGTAGAGTTTGAAACCCCAGCTCGCCTCCCCAATCTAAGCCATTCCATATTGGGATGGCCGTATCCCTGTTTTCTCCTACGAAAAAACATGCAATATCTAAAAATATCTGTTTTTCCTTGTTGTTGAGGGCTTCGTAACTAATTCGAAGCCTTTCTTGTATCTCAGTGGGAAGTATCTTTACAAGTTTATCGGTAATCAGAAGAAGCTTTGTCGACTGATTCACAACAACAATGAATAAGTCTGAATTGTTTAAAGATTGTATCATGTAGACAGGACTGTAAAACCCTCGGAGTGGGATTTGAAACCCTAGATTTAATAGACTCCCACTTAAACCCTAAAAGCTATGGGAGTAAAACTACTACTGGAAGTCTGGCTTGTTGGTTCGGGGTGAAATTCGGGGTCCGCGAAGGGAAAATTTTTGTCACTCCAAGAAGAATAACATAATTCTTGATGAAGAAGATTGTTAGAAGTCTGCATCCTCGAGAACAGAAGGAGGGGGCCGAAGGGCGGTGCATTGAAAGGCCCTGACAGCAAGCCACGCAGGATGGGACAGGAGAAGTGTGAAGAGTGTAGCAACTATGGAAGGAGCTCGCTCGGGTAAGATAAGGACTGGATCCGGAAGAGCGTTCAAATTGGCCACCAAAATAGCGGATCGACTGGAAGATGCTTTAACAAATGACCCGATATGAAGACGCGTGTACGTTGCAACAGTTCGAACTGATGTGGCAGCATTTTATTGGAAGCATGAGTGAGGAATCTATGAACAGGAGCATGGATCATCTTTACAGAAAGAATGCCTTCAGCGTAAATATATTTTTATTGAAAAAGAAAATATTTATGATATGTTTATTCGTTATTGGAAATTTTTGTAAAAAGAATTAATAAAATTTAATTTATATGTTTGGTTTTAAAGGAATTAGTGATTTAGCATGTACAAGATAGGTTATATTTTTTTTATTAAAAATATATTTCATATCTAATATATAATTTGTTAGTATATAAGCTTCTTATATATTATATAATTTATTTGCCTATTATTTTTTTAATTTACATATATGATATTATTTTTGTATAGTGTGCAATTATATCTCATTTGTTGATGAAAAATGAAACAAATATTGCTTTTTGAATTGTTAATTGGATGAAAAATGAAACAAATATTGCTTTTTGAATTGTTAATTGGATGAAAAATGAAGCAAATATTGCTTTTTGAATTGTTAATTGGACTGATAAATTAAAAAACCACTATATCACAAAAAAGAGTATTGTATATTGTTTTAAAAACCCATCAATAATGTCTCACACAAAAAAATATTGTATATTAGTTTGAAAATCCATAAGAATGAATAATACAATGTAAAATTATGGAAAGTATTTTAATTTTACCGGAGTTTATGCCCAAAACATTGAAAAAAAAACGGATGGCTTTGGATATCTATTATAATATTATAGAATGTTAACTGTAAACACCTTCCAACTCAAAAACATTTAATGCTGGACGGGTAAGGTATGTATACCATTAGATTTTATATTTAATGTTGACTGTTAGCAACATATAGACCTTACGATCCTAGCGGTCATGGTGATCAATCAATATGGAATGTAATTTGATCATAGCTTTTGTTTAAAAAATTATCACGCCATTAAAACATGGTTAATTTAATAGTTTTTGTTTAAAAAATTATTTCGTCATTAAAATATTGAAAAATAATTTCAATAGAAGGTTTATTAACCATAATATATTGAAAAATAGTCTGATCATAGTCTTCCACAATTATTATGTGTACTACCAGTTGTTAATGTACATACCATCCACAATTAATGTGTATTACTAGTTGTTGCTTTGGTATTTGTAAAATAATTATTATATGTACTATTTATGACTATGTGTCAATTTGAGAAAAAAAATTTAAATAAAATATTTTTTAAAAACTAATTGTCACCTCCAACCAGGGGTATTTTGTCAAAGCACACCTTACAACCAATAACAAAATAGTATTTTCTAATTTCAAAAATTAAAAAACATTTTATTATTTTTAAAAAATTAAAATTAATATTTTTTTTACATAACATTGTAAAACAACTATTAAATTGATAAAATTAATAAAAAGTCAATTTAGTTTTGACAATGAACCCATCACTATAATCCCTGCCTTAGAAGGAACTAATAATACTTTTCCTCCCTATGAATAAAAATTAAATAATTTACTGATTAAAAGCATATAACCTTTTTACAAATCACCGATTTGATTCATAAGGTATATACATTCTCACACATATTTTTACAAAACTAAAATACTTTATCATAAATTTTAAATTTTTGAAAATTTATTACAATTAACTTAAATTTAATTTTCAATACATTCTTATCTTATTTATTTAAGTTTAATGACTAAGATTTTGAGATTTGTATAAAAGATTTTGAGATAAATGTTCAATTCACTAGTCTTATTATTCTCTGCCAAAGTGGGGTTATATTAACCGTTGGTTAATCAAACTTTATTGACTTATAATAATTTACTCTCACATATAATTCCTTGGATGCATGTATGTTTAATTGGTTTGTCACAGAACAACATGTCTCACCCTTTCCCTATATTTTATTCGGGGCATATGGCGTATCAGAAACCTTATTCTGTTTGAAAATGTTCGTTTTCATTCTATCTTTGCCGCCAATATCATACAGAATGGTTTCTCAGCTTATTCACGGATCAAGCAGCGGGCTTTCAGTCTGCCCAGACTTCCTCCTATTATTCCATAACAGTTTCCCATTAGTATTTTTATGGTGCCATGCAGCGGGGTATCTATGGTGTTGGGTCATACCTTCGTATCAATTCAGAAAGCCACTATCACATTTGGTTTGGCTGTGGATAGAGCTCCAATACTCACGCGGAGCTTCAGATTCTTTGGGGGCTTCTCACTTCTGCACATAATAGAGCGATTTCTTCTCTATAAATTATGGGAGACTCCTTGGTGGTGATTGAGTGGATTTGTGGGAAGAACTGGCTTCAGGTTGTTGTTTTGGAATAGTGGAAGGCAAGGACTGTTGAACTCAAAAAGAAATTTTCTAGAATTAGCTTCAATAATATTTTTTGTTCCTTCAACTCAAGAGCGGATCTTTTATCCAAGGCAGGCATTGGATTACAAGAAGGCCTATTATTCTTCAAGGAATTCAACAGAGAACATCTAGTGGAGCAAGGCACTTTCCAACTATACTAATTTAGGTCCTCCTTGAAATATTCAGATTTTTGGGGTATAACTAGGCATACTATCTAAGATTTTGACTTTTTGTAATATTGATATTATTCGGGTTGCCTTGGTATCTTGTCATGAGGTTTATATAGGCCTATAAGCTTCTCTAGGGGTAAAAGTTTATATTGTTGCATTGTAATAGCACTGTTAGTGATTTTTGGTTCTGAGATATGGTTTAATTGGACAAAGCACAAGTGTAGTTTCTTTGATTCACCCTATGAATAGCAAGAAACCTTTTTTTGTTTGAAAAAAAAAACATAAATTGTTACACAAAATTTCAAAGTTTTGCAAAATTTAATTATTAAACATGATATTTTGAAAAATAAAAATAAACACTACAATCTTTAAAATGCAAGTCTCATTTTTTAATTGGTACATGAGGACAATTTTGATGGAACATAAATCCTTTCATAAGTGTTTTTAATTGTCAAGAATTATAAATAAATAAAATTGATTTATAAAACTAAAATCTCTAAAAAAACCATTTGTATTGTTGTTGCCTATGACATTAAATATAGTTTAATGAATGCAAATTTGCAATCAGGTTGACTTGACTACAGGATTTTGAGTTCACTCTCTTCCTCATGAGCGAACACAATACAGGAATTGAAGGGCCGGTCATTTCTTGGAATCACAAGCTCTCGTGGTAGCATCGAATTCGGTGGCTTACCCTTTAACATGATGTAAGCTATGGCTTTGTGTTCCAATCCTACTGCCACATGCCATCATATTCGGCAGCTTAAGCTTTGGCACGACGCAGGCTATGGCTTTGTGCCTCGACTTATTTCCACGTGTGTGATCCAATGGTTCGTACAATACTCATTTCTCTTATTGGCAGGGAATTAGATGCATTGCAACTTTTCCACTTGTTAATATTCCTATTGAATTAAATGTTAAAGAATTTAATTCAAAATATCAAAAAATTGTGCCTTAGCAACAAAGCAATTAATATTGTATAAATTAGGTTATATAGCAATACTTTGTTGTAGCCTTCAACAGCCTTAACACATAATCTTTTTGGCAGTTTCAGCAAGCTCTTATGAGCTCTATCTACAGGAAATATGAGGTGGACTATATATTGATTTATGATGTATATTTTTCTGTTTACAGCTTCTATAGACTCTTGCATGAGGGGTGAGATACCTATATGAAATACATGATATACATGTATTATGCAAAATGTAATTTTATCTTTTTAATAAAATAACACTTTTTTCCAAAGAAAAGCGAATATAGCAATACTTTGAGATTAGAGAATATATATCCCGAACTATATATCATTAATATTAAAATAAAGATTCTGATATTACTCATTTCCCAAAAAAAACACAATACTATGTTCATAAGACATACTTTCATTCATTATATATTGTTTGGTAGAAGTATTTTTATTATCTTATTGTAAATATTTCCACTCATGACCCCAAGAATTTAAAAGTTTCTAAGTTTTTCTTGGACCTTGGTCATGGAGCCTCTTTCTACTAGTGTTAAAAGGTTGGAAGTAAGAGGTAACCAATCTAGTGCATGCCAGTTTTTGGAAATTAACTTCTCATGAGTTGTCGACAAAGGTTGGACATTTTCGATAAGAAAAAAAAATGAAGCATTTATAGTTCTCATCAACCATATATGCTTGAAGAGAAGAATTTATAATAAGACAAAAGAACCATCCTCTAATATTGTACTACAAAACATCAAAAACCTTTGTCTTTTATCATAATGCTAACCACTTCATTTTTTTATAAATTTTAATTTAGGTTGGACCATAAATTGATTTCTCATATTGAATATAACTTAGCATTGATTTCACCTCACCAATCGCACTACCATAATACCCCTATTGCATTCTAACATTCACACTGCACAATTTTAAACACTAATATTTGCAATTCTAATAACTCTTAAAATTTTAACTAAATCATAAAAATATAATTGAAAAGGTCAAAATTGTATCATGTTTGAATGGATACAATATAAATTTGATAAATAACAAGAGAAATAGCTGCAAAGCAGCTAGTCCCTACTCTAGGATTATGTTAAAAAAAGTTTAATTTTAGAAATAGCTGCAAAGTCTAGTCCCTACTTTAAGATTATATTAAAAAAAATACATTGAAATTAAAAAAAAATATTTATATAATTTTAATTATAAAAAATAAATTTGTTATCACTAAAATAAAAATATAGTAATTGATAAATATTTACTATATACTAAAATCAATTATATACTAAAATTTTCTAATAATCAAATAAATTGAAAGTAGACTTCCAAAACTTCTAAGTTTCCTAATTTCTTAATTGGAAATTAAGATGGTATTATACTCTTTTAACTTTTTTAATGGAAGATTTACCTAGTATAACATAACATGCTACCTTTTCTTTAAAACAAGTAACCACAAACCCCGCCATGCAGATATACGTAGAATGGGATGCCGACACAAAGAAGCGGCAAGCAATATCCACCTCGCAGCAGTCATTAAGATTCTTGCTGCAGGGTGTGCACGTGTACGTGGGCTAGTTTTTATGTAAATTCCGGGATCGGAAAAATCTTATGCTGCCCCATGCATGCTATGCCATATTTCAGAATATACACTAGTTTATACACCGAAATATACATCATTGTATATATCCGTATATACACTAGTATATACATTGGTGTATATACCAGAATATACTATAGTGTATATACCGATATATATCAATAGTGTATATACAATATAGACCAGTGTATATACAGATATTATATCAATATATACACTAGTGTATATACTGGTGTTGGTTTATGGCATGGCATCACATGGGAGCATGGTAGCCTAGCTCGATGCATGTTATGACGGAGATTTTTTCAATCTCGGAATTTACAGGGGAGCTAACCTACCTGCACGTGCACACCCTCCAGCAAGAGTCTTAATGACTCTGCTGCGGGGTGGATATTGCTTGCCCAAAGAAGCAGTTTATCAATCCTTGGGAAGAGTGAGAGGCCTCGTTTTGGGTAACATGATTAGGGAAGCGATTTCCTGAGAATTATATCTTACAAGCTAAACTACGCAAAGAGATGCTATACAGTCTTAGTACTAAATCCACTTGTTTTAAAAATATATTTTTTCAATATTCAATATCATCAAGCCAATAAGCATATGCATTTTACTATTTTTTCCTTTTTAAAAATGAAACAAAATTCTATGATTCAGGTTGTCATAAACCAAATCAGTAAGCCATTCTCTTTGCCAAGTAATCGTGTTGACACGCAAATGCAGAACGTGCCAAAGAACATGTCATATGCATAAATTTATATACAACAAATCAATTCTCTTTGCCAAAATCAATAATCCTTCCCATGTAATACACCTTCATAAGCTTTTCAAACTCAACGCCGCATTGAACCAGCCCAAATGTTTTAAACCCCAACCAATCATCTTTTTAGGAAGAGACAAATTCTTCCAAAAAGATAGATGAAACTTTCTAGACTTCAGATTGCTCAAACCCCAAAAGAACTCGAACATTCTTTGTCAAATAACCACAAGAATTGAAGACAAAACCATTGACATAAACGTCAAATAAATATGGATACTCTCAATAACAAGTTTAACCGATATAAATCTTCCCCTGAAGATAAGAATCTGTATGCCCAATTATTAATCAACCTATCCACCTTGGCAATTAACCATGACCAATCCTCCTTTGTGTACGCTTTTGGCTTTAAGAAAAGCCCAAGTATTTGAAACCTTGAAAATGCTTGTTAGAGTGTAGGCATATATAATATTTTACATGAAGTGGCATTTAGTAATATAGTATATGTTTCATTTAGGTTATCCGAGTTCAAATATACATCTAGGTTACATGTAAATTGATGAACATCCAATTTCATCAGTTTTCAATTATTTAATTATCGAAGTTCAAAGATAAAATTGATTATGCTATTAAAGCAACTTGCTATTTAATTAAACTTTTATATTTTAAAGTTTATATTGTTATATGGTTGTATTTGTTGGCTTCATTTATTTATGATTTTATTGTTTTTTATCAAATATATTCTAATTTATATAATAAAAAATGCTTTTATTATTTACAATGTGAGAATAATACATATAAAATTAAAATATTATAAGGAATTAATCACCAATGTAGGTAAAAGATTAAAAATATCTTTTTATTTTAGTTAGTTATAAAAGAAATTAACATTACTCAAATGCTAAAATAAAAATAAACTATAAAAAATCAAGGAATGGTCAGATTTACAATCATTACATAGAAAGTAGGTTCCCAAGGAGCATGTGTCATAAAGCAAGATTTGAACCCGGATAGGAAGGATAACAACATTCCTCCCAACTACCCTATTTACACTCAATTGACAAAATCTTTCATATAATCATATTAACAAACAATCATCATTATTATCATTATCATTATCATCATATATATATAATACTACCAAAATTTACATAAATTTCCAAAATTTGACATCGTCGCTAATATAAAATTTTAACACTTTTATAAACAATTTAAATCATCAATAATCACTAAAGCCATTGAAAAGATCTTAAGCAAGCAAAGATCAGTTAGGCCAACCGCGGCGTTGAGCAACATATATATTTCGTAGAACCCGTTCGAATCTATCTCCTTCGCACTGTATACGTTTCCTACTTATAGACTAAAGCCTTGAAATATATTAAGCTTTGTAGAGACAAATTTAATAATAAATGATAAATAATGTAATCATGGTTGAATGTATAAATATTTTGAATTAAGTGTTGTAGGCTTTTATTATAGCATTTCATATTTTACATTGTAATTTTTTATTATATTATTATTCAGTAACATTTAGATTTAAAAACATAGTAATTTTTTGAACGATTTAGATAATATTTTTGAATAATTGTATAAGTATATCTAAATTTTTAAAAAGATTTCTTCTTATACTAAAAATATTTAAAAGCAAATCCAAACAAAATATTGTAGATGATTATACGTACTCTGGAAGATAGAATACTCTGAAATCAAAACAAAGAATATAGCATGTTAACAAATATATTAATAAATTGTTGGAAGAGTATTAAGTCAAACGGAATATATGATACTTAATCTTATACAGAGTATTAAATGTATATTATCTATAAATTTGTGGCCAGCATTTGAAGACACGCAAATAATGATGAAGACACGCAAATGAAAAACGTGGCAGAGAGCATGTCTTTTGCACAAATCAATTATCTTTGCCAAATGTACACTATCTATAAATTTATGGCCTCATTTGAAGACACGCAAATGAAAAACGTGGCAGAGAGCATGTCTTCTGCACAAATTCCCTGCACCTTGCAAGTTATGACAAGCAAACCGAAAAGCTGCAATTATACAAGAGATGAATAGCAAGGGAGCAAGGCTGTTAGAAGATAACAACGTCGTTTTTGATGCTAAAAGTTTGGGAGACTCCGGTGCAATGAAGATGCATGAAGCCTCAGAGAAGATGTTTAAACATTTTGTAAATGAGCAGGAAGAATAAATTGCAAGGTGCCAAGCAAGAGAATTGCCTTATGGCCATCATTTGAAGACACGCAAATGAAAAACGTTGGAGAGACCATGTCTTTTGCACAAATTCATATTGACATCATATTATTCTGATTTTTGGAATGTGTTGGAGTAAGCCTGATACACTCCGAAAGATATATGAAAATGAAGAAGATCATGATGACACTAGAGATCAGCCTAGTCTTAAGGCAGTGGCAATGAGTCCTATGTTCCGAGTTCTCATGAAAATGGCACCATCGAGACCAAGACGGAGGAGGAGCAGTAGCTGCTGGGAATGGAAAACGAGTTGAAAACATGGAGCCATGACCAAGTGTTTTCAACTGCGACAGTTTTACAGGCATGGAATGCATTCCATCTCATTTCTCCTCATAAAAATCATAAGTTTTGTATATACTTGAATTGTTGTTTTGATTTCTCCTCAAAAACATCTTCAGTTTTGTATATATTGGATTTGTTGTTTCAAATAAATATACGCTTTGCATTTATATGGTGACTAGCTTATTTGCACTTAAAAGCTAATGGAAGGAGTCAATTAGGGAATCAGTAGGTTCGGTGCACACAGTAAGAGTAGGATGTCTATACCTCTCAAATTTAACAGCAAGAGATGTTGCACAACTTGTCTTACTAATCATATGCTCAGAGTTTGTTTATCTTTTTCGCGGTGCTTCAAAGAGGCTAAACGGAAATGCTTTAATATGCATGCAAAGACCATGGAGGCTTGCCTGCACGCAATTTGTGTGAGCCCAGTACCAACGATGGTATGTTGTGACCCAACTATCATCAGTGCTAATGCAATATTCCGAGGACTCCACGGTTTCTCCACACAGCCCCTGTGACCCCAGTACGCGGAACATTTCGCAAATCAGAGCAACCTTTTGGATTCTGTTGTTGCATGGCTCTGAGAACCAGAATCTACGCATTAGCATGCACTATTTAGAGGAAACATCTACATCTAGGAGAGAGAAACCCTAACAAAAAATATAGAAAAAAACAATAGATGCCACAGTAACAACAATATAACATATAGACAAAAAAGTCCAAACAATTAGTAAAATAAGTTGCCATATGTTCTATGTGAAACGAGGTACACACATATATGCAAAGCAGTTGTATGTTTGGCTTCTTAGCACTTGCAAAACTGTAGAACACTGACCGTCTAGGAACCGGGTCTCAACAAAATTCAGCTTTCCTCACTGTCAAAGAAAACAAATTAACTAAGCCAAATCCTCTAAATTTTGACAGACCAGCTAAGCCAAATCCTCTAAATTTTGACAGACCAGGTAGAATTTTTTTTAGATTTTAGCAGTGTTGTCCACTCACTTACATCTTAATATCCACAAGCAGTCAATATCCCTCTAGCCTTAGCTCAGTTGGATTAGATGAACTCACAGTAAAAAAAAAACCACCTCAACTCAGCTCAGAATGATTAGATAAACTGACAACAAAAAACGCAGAGAAAAACAACGCCTCAACTCAACTCAGTTTGATTAGATAAACTCACAGCAAAAAAACGCAGAGAAACTTCTGGATACCTTCTTCTTCCCTCAGTGACTAGAGTATGAAATAAAACACCAACCCAGAGAAACTTCTGAAACTTCTGGATACCTTCTTCTTCCCTCAGCGACTAGTATGAAATAAAACGAACGCAGAGAAACTTCTGAAATCTCTGGATACCTTCTTCTTCCCTCAGCGACTAGAGTATGAAATAAAACACCACGTTTGATTAGATGAACTCCCAACAAATACGTAAGAGAAACTTCTAGATACCTTGTTAGCTTGAAATAAAACACCGAATGACTAGCAATAAATCTTCAACAGGCGGCCATCGAAGCTCCTGGAATGCAATTAAAGTGAAATAAGGTACTGCTCTCATCTTTACGATCCGGCTGTGATCGAAACTCATGATGGATGTCAATTAAATGCGTCACTTCCGGCCAAATGCAATTAAAGTGAAATAAGGTATGGCTTTCATCTTTACGATCGGGCTGTGATCGAAACTCATGGAATACAATTAATGTGAATTAAGGCTCTCCTCACCGGTGGTTAAAATATGTGAAATATTTTAATATGTGACTGCAATAAGGCATGAAATATTACTTCTTTCATGCAAAGCAACACACGAACAAGAAAATGATGGATGCCAAATAAATGCGTCACTTTCGGCCATTGATTGGAGTCATAGTAAAATAATAATGTAACCGGGATAATCACTGACAAAGATGATCTCAATAATAATGAAACGGGGATAATGACTGACAAAGATGATCTCATTTGGGTCGTATCAACCAATGGAAATGCCACACTTAAACCATTTTTATTAATTAATGATGGTTCAGTTACGTGTTTTTGTTTTTTTTTCAATTTTACAATTTTTAATATATTTATAATTTGATAATTATTTTTCACACCAGGAGAAGTTAGTCAAGTCTGTGTACTTTACCAATCAGAAATTAGAAAATCTAGTTTACAAAATTTTTTAAAATATTTTTAATTTAAAAAAAAAAACATTTTACTACTCATTTTTCAAAAACTTTAGTAAACATGAACCTAAAAAGTTAAAATAAAAAAAAAGTCAAAGAGATATGGCGACCAACCGATCGCTATAATCCTTGCGAAGCAGGGACTAATAAATCTCAATCTAAAGTGCAATAATAAATAGTCACTAATATCTTGCCCTTTGAATCTTTTTATGTAATTCAATTCACTTCTATATAATATTTGAAGTAACTTATTCAATGCATGTACTTAATATTAATAACTCTATGATTTTAATAATATAAATTAGTTGTATATGATGAATAATATTAAAAGTAAATAGATTTTTGCACCGAGAGGGGAGTGAGGTGCTCTACAACCTAGTATGGGGAGATGATGTAACCTAACATTACCATAGTTAAAAAAATTCATGTTGGCTTATAAAATAAAAAGTTATGAAAATTAATTTAAAAAATCTATGTTGGCTCATAAAATAAAATAAAAATTTGAAAAGTAATTAAAAAAATCCATGTCCAAAATAGAAAATTAACACTTAAACCTAACATTACCATAGTTAAAAAAATTCATGTTGGCTTATAAAATAAAAAGTTATGAAAATTAATTTAAAAAATCTATGTTGGCTCATAAAATAAAATAAAAATTTGAAAAGTAATTAAAAAAATCCATGTCCAAAATAGAAAATTAACACTTAAACCTGAATCTATCAAGCAAGAGAGGAATCAAATTTCTTAAGTTTCAAATAAAAAAAAATTACATCTCAAGAAATTGGATCTCTCTCGATGCTTGATAGATTTGGGTTTAAAATAGATCTATGTTGATACGTAAGTTCAAATCATATAACTAAACTTAATATAACTTTCAAAGTTTTAAAATCTAATATTTAATTTTAATTAGCGTACATGACCAGTCATTCAAACCATATAACTAATATATTGTGATTTAAAAAAAACTTTAATGTTTATAAATGTATACCATTAAATGCATTATATTCATTAAGATGAAATTTTAGGTGTTGGCTAAAGGGTTAACGATTTGGCCCTTTTCCAACAACCAGTCCACCAATGGAAACCCAAAAAAAACTCAGGTAGGCTCATCCGCTATGTTGCAACCACCATTTTCCATCACCTCCCGCAGACTCCACAACCCGTCGACGACTGCCCTCTTTCGGGAATCTCGTCGCATGCCATCACCTTGGCATTCAATACATTGCCAAACTCTTGTGCATGAGTCTGAAATCCCCATTTCAAATACAATTGGGTGCCCCTCCCGGACATTATGAAATCATTGGTAGTCCATGGAGCGTTGGTAGATTCTTTCGAAGTCCAGGGGTAGATTCTTTCAAAGTCAGAGGCGAGCTAGGTGAGGAAGGAGCTCACATAACATGTAAAAACAAGTTTACATAACTATCACAAAAGAGTTGACGTAACTTGTAAAAGGGTTGATATAACCAACAAAAGAACCGACGTGTAACAACACAAATTTGAGGCACTAAGAGTAAGTTTGATTTCCATTATTATAATTTTTTGAAAGAAAAAAAGAAAGTGTTTTCACCTTCTTATTTTCTATAAACTATTTCAGAACATATGTTTTTATAAAAAAATTTGTATGAGAATGACAAAGTTTCGATGTACTAAATATGATTGGGATACAACATAAAGCTTGTTCTTTGATTGTTCAATGTTAGTTGTATATCATCAAAAGTATGGTTTTGAACATTTTTTTCTCCCTTGAACTTGCAATAAGGAATGATACTCTATTAATCTCTATTAATATTGTGAATCTATCAATATTGATATCCTTTAAGTAGCATATGAATAGCTTTTTGGTGTCGAGCATGATCTTAAGTTTATTTGGAGCAAATGCAAGGCATATTTTTAAGGCAAATACAGGGATTTTTAAAGAAATTTCAGAGATTAATTTTATTTCTTGTGGGCCATTTTGGGGATTCTCAAGTAAATAGTTGGCCCATATGGAGTCATTTTTAAGCTCTTTTTAGATTCCTTAAATATAAAAAGATTGTCGAGCAATCTTGTCCCTTTTCATGCTTGATAAAATACTTGAAAGGGAGTCTACCTGATATAAGTTTACCCAGTTTCCAAACCAAGTAGACTATTTTACGAAAAATGTATACTCTAGTTACTTTGTGACTAGAAGAATTCTTACATGCATGATTCTATGTTTCTTTGGGTAAGGGAGACTAACATTATGAAAAAGAAACCTTGTGGAGTTTTCTTTTACGTTTTCGGACTCTCGAAAAATGAAAACCTAAATGAGCATTAACTGACTCGGGCTTGGAAAATCCACGAGATAGTGATTGGGTTGAAGCTTAGGAGTGTCCTTGTTTGGCTCATGACCTGTTTTGGGGCTAGTTGGCTTGTCTTGATACTCGGTTTTTCCCATGTACCATAACATTCTTTTATTCTTTTTCGGGCTTTGATAATATGAAAAAGACAAAATATCAAATATTTCAAAAAATACGGGTAGGAAAAAGTTATGTTAATCCCTACATGGCAACAAGTTGCGCCACTTTTGAATACATCACATTGTTGAGTCTCATCTCCGCAGTTGGGTATGTAGTATGACCCTAGAAGCTGAACTCGTATATGCAGTTACTCCTTCGACTGGTTAGTCTTCCAATCACTATGGAGTTGTCTTTTATGTCTCTAATTACATCATTGACTTACCTTTACATTCTCTTTTGAGTCTATGCTACCTCAGTCACATTTGTTTTGTGTTGTTGTTCAAAGGAAGTTTTTAGCCTATGTTGGCAATCCTCAGAACTTTCTTGTGTCGGCCTTCCCACGACAGGTACATCTCATCAGTTGATCCATCACATCTTTGGCCTCCTGCTACAGTCTCGTGTTGGATGACGAGGGATTCTTTAATGCCCTCCTTCTAGCAGATTACTTCCCATTGACTTCAACACATTTATTCTGGGATAGTGATCTAGAGTTTATTAGTACCTTGGAACTTGCAGTCCTCAGTGGCAAGTCTCCTCGCTTTTGATAGTGGGAATGCATCAATGTCCCCTAATCATTTAAGTCTACAAGTGTTTGACGTCAACTCCTTTATTCACACTTGTTAGATTGTACTGGGTACCTTGCCACTCATTATCATTATCGGTGAGTTGGCTTGTGTGTGTTAATGGTTTTCATCATTGAATGGTAATCATATGATGTCTTACTACGTTTAACCTCAAGACATCTATTCACGTAGTTTTGAATTGTACTTTTGTCGGTTGATTTCGAGACCCCAAGTTCATTTTATAGTTCAAACTTAAGTTTTGTTATGACTCGGGTTGTGTTGGATTGCCATCTAGTCATTTGGAACTGATCTCATATGGAGAGTGATGTGTTTCACTACTACCTACATACAGATATCTCCATCAGATGTTGAGACTTCGATTCATGACCTACTTATGACTTGGCTCCACTTTGTATCCACGTGGCCAAGTTCACTTTTCTCTATAGTTCATGGATCCGTTATCAAAACTAGAAAGAAGGGAAATTAATACAAAAGGATGGAGTTAGTGCAAGCAAAGGAAGCCATATTGCAATCAATCCTTATACCATATGTGTGGATTATCAACCATTCGTTCCATATTCCATGCAAAAAAAAAACCTATCATTTCTTGTTATGTTCTATCAAATCAAATGGGAAAACTATAATTCCAAGTGCACATTACTTAAATTTAGCAAGGATGCATTAGATATCCATTTCTTAGCTCATTTGTTATATAATACTATCGCAAACCTTGCCAATGGATGGTACAATCTTGTGAGAAAATTATGATTCCCATATTTCTTAAATACATGAATGAAAACCTTAGTTGAAAGAAGATATAACCACATAATTTTCCTTGCATTATGTGTCCAATTTCTACTTCCTTCCTATAGATGCGAAGAATGGATAGATTTGGCACAAACACAAAAAACACACTTGTTGGCTAGGCAAAAATAAAAGTAGGATTTGTACCTGAGTTTAGAGCCAAGGGAGCTTAATGTTCGACATATTTTTTTTATTGGAGTCATTTTGACCCTTATAGGATATTAACCCTCATTTATGTTTCTACATTTTAATTTATTTAAGTTGGTAGGTCATTGAAGGGGGGTTATTTTAGTGTTGTTAGAAACATAACAAAACCAAAATCCAACTTTTATCTTTTATGATTATTTGATGTTTTGGGTATTTTCCTTAGAATAGAAAAATCATGATACAAGGCACATTAAATTGTAAATAATTGAATATAAAACAAGATCACTAAAATGCTAAAATGGGAAACCAACTGATTAATATGCAACTGAATATGAAGAATTTTTTTTATTTTATTTTTATTTTTTTATCACAAAAGAAAAATCTATGCTATCTAGGAACAAAAAATTAAAACATTGATTACATACAAAAAATAAACCCAAAGCTATACATACTAAGATGAAAACATAATTGAATTGTTTTGTGTATCTTTAGAAATTATTATTATTATTATTATCATCATCATCATCATCATCATCATCATCATCATCATCATCATCATTGAAGTGCTTTAGTGCATCTTACAAATTCATATAAGCACATGTTCATATATGCCCACTATTACTAAATAAATAAATAAAATTTACTTTATTCCAAATCCAAGAGGTGTGGACCTATCCCAATGGCACCAACAAAATTGTTCAAAAAGAAATTCCCCCATTATTAGTGAGAATGCAAGCAATTCTCTTCAAATATTTAGTAAATATGAGGTAATTACCATTGTTCAATATTTCCCCTGCAAGCAGTCGCAAAGATGTTATCGCCTAGAGTTTGTTCAAGATTGACAGTACCATCATGGATCCTCCTCCAAATACAAATCCAGAGGAGCGTGCGCAACTCCTGGCTGATGCTTTTCACGCCATTGTAGCAGTCGCCCATCCTTCTTCATGCCCAAGTGGATCTGTAATATCCCTAATTTGAAAATTTATCCAATTTGGCCAATTTTCGAACCTTGGACTAATGAAACCCCAAATTGTCCCAAATGATCCCAAATGGTTTAGAATTATGTATGGAGTGGATTGAGTAGGACACACTAATGCAGCTATTAGATTCTTGGACACTTTCTAAAGACTTCAGCAACTTGCATTTACAACTAAAGAATGAAAGGAAAAAATACTAGGAAAATCGATGTTAAAACCCCCAAGGGTAGATGAATCTTTTGGATTCCAAAATGATGTACGACCCTCCCAATTTTCAGAACAGACACTTGTATCATATCAAGTACCTCCAAAAAAACCTAGGTGCATCATTGATTCAAATTTATAGCTTGCTAATCCACTCTTAAAACAGAAGGTCACAAAACACATTCATTGCTTGGAAATTGTGAGCAATATAGAAGAGATTTTTACATGGAATTCTAAACAAATGAAAAAAGAGGTATGCATAACATTTATGTCTCATGTACAGTAAATAATAGGCTTCTCAAACAGCTACAAAACTTAGAAGAATTCTGGTGCAAAACCAATATATAAATGTTCAAAGTTTCATAAATGTATACAAGGGTGCAATGGCTCAAAATGGTGGTTTTTGCTTGAGTTTTCTTATATGGTCCAAGGTATTTAGAGCTATGGATCTCATGATATGTCTATTACAGATTTATGCAGCAACTAGCAGGTCCATAAGGTCTAAATAACAATCCTCCATCATCTACATGCAACAAGAAGTGCGCCATCACACTTTTACATGACATTGAGAGAAAGAGGAAACTAGCTCGAATATCAGTGTTACTTGGAGAAATAGTACATGAAGTGCTTAGTATTTCGAGTTGTGGTTCTCATGATATATCCATTACAGATTTATGCATTCGTTAACAAGTTCATAAGGTCAAAACAACATCCTTCCATTATCTATATGCAACAAAGAGTGCGCTATCTCACTTTACATGAACATTGAGAGAAAGATAGGAGAATGATTGTAGAGAAGGAAGAGAGAATATAAAATTGAACTCAGATGGGGGTTGAACCTGCATCAAAAAATATTCATGAAGCTCTGTTGAGAGGTCTGAATGGCCTCTCCATCAACCAACTTGGATGGGAATCTTGCACCCTCGAAATTGGTACTAAGGAAGGGAGGATGAACATCCACCATGCAAGGACAAGCTTGAAGCTCTCAAAATTGCAAAGATGCAAATAAAAGATGATCAAAATCTACTCCATTTCGACTTGGCCTCCTTTTAATTAACTTTAGTTGAGTCATTTACCTCCTTAGAACTCAAATTATCCCCTAATTACTCATGACATTTGAATTAGTGGGGGTTATGACCCTTCATTGGCCCCACATGACACTTGGCTCATCTTTTCTCTCCAACTCCTCCATGAATTCGACTTGGGGAATCTTTTGGATGATTTGGAGATGTGTAACTCCTCTCATGCTCCCTCTTGATCTATTTTTATCTCTTACATTGTCATAGATGTCATAGAATCTGTCATAAGTGTTGTAGGTGTCATAGAATCTGTCATAACTGTCATAATGTTTGTCATAGTTGTCATAGAATCTGTCATAAATGTCATAATGCTTGTCATAGTTGTCATAGAATCTACCATTGCCTATTTTTTAGCCCTATGACTCTTCCTCTTCCTTCATGAATGTTACATCTTCCCTTCCAACTCGAATTTGGGGATGGCTCCATGTTAAAAGGAGGAATATTCTCTCATGTGGACCCCACATGTCCACTTATGTGCCCCCAAGTCCAACTAGGACCTAATGCCACTTCATTTTGGAGCATTTAACATTTATTCCATAATTTATTGGCTGTATTGGAGAAAACTCACTATGGCTTGGGGTAGACCACTACAGACAGATGACTACCATAAATTAACTCAATTCTCATAACTATGCTATTATAAACGACAATGCTAAGATAATGGAGAATGCAACCAACCTCGATCCAAATGTTTGATGTAGATCCTCGTTGGAGCTTTCAATCCGTGCACTTGAATTTGCAAATTAGTCTTGACAGCCAATATACAACAAGTACATATAATGTATAAACGACATTAACATCATCAATAGCAATGGTCCATGATATTATAAGTAAATGCAACCCAATGTAGAATAAACAACATTCACAACATCAATGGACGAGAATATGAGTATTTCTATTAATAAACAAGAAGAAGTACAATGTGATACGACCTCTTGCCGACAACCAATCTGAACCAAGATCTGGATCAATCCACTTGTGTCTCCACCACTTCAATTCTCCATGAATGGCAAACTCAAACTATGGTAGGAGTTTGGAAGGTGAACATAAGGGGTTCACAACTACAAGGATCAATGAGTGTAGACCCAAGATAGGGCAAAAATCCACTAGAGTTCTCTTGCTCTTCTTTCTCCTCCTGTCCATAAGCCATATGTGCTCAATATATAGTCCTCTCAAAGGTAAGTGAAAGGACACATCGAGGCGTTTCTTGGGTAGATGGAGGGTCAAAGGTCACCCAATAACGGCTTTTTGGGAGTAAAAAGTAATAAACTAGTGATTTTTACCATTTTACATGCTACCTGCGGGCTATAGTGATGCAACTCGCGGGTACGCCCACTGTAATGATGCAACAAGTGTATAGGGGAAAAAATGAGGAAATAGTTTGTCTGAAGGATATAAAGTGGATCTGAGTCAGTGAAATGGATCCTGCAGGCCAAAGAATGCTGATGCTCACAAGGTGGAAAATTACGTTGTAACAGATGCCCCATAATGTGTGAGGTCAGAGATTGATGCTATGATGATCGAAATACATTATAAAACTCAGAAGTGGAGTGATGGAGACACAAGTGGAAGGAGCAGCTCACTCATCATAATACAATAGTATCCTTGAATACATGTCGGTATAGTACAACAATCTAATACAATGGTCATGAATAGGCAGTACATAATGGATATATGTCATAAGTGATCATAGCCATGATCCCTCTACAGTAAGATATGGTCTCCTGCTGAAAAGGAGACAACGAGTGCAAACTGGAGGTGCAAATTGCTGATATCTGAGAGGTGATATCTTAGATGTAAAGTCAAATTCATAGGTAGCATACTGAATGTCACTATCGCCTGGGGTCTTCTACACAAGTCTTCGACGGTGCAAGTCCCATCAAGTGAATAAAGGAGTTGGGGTCGAACTTGATGTGACATCGTCTGATTACCGGTCAATGATGCATACCGTTAACAGACGCGAGATGACCCACCAATAATGAAAATGGGCATCAAGGCACAAAGCACAATCATCGGAGTGTGAATAAATGAGTTGAAGTCGAACACTAGGATGAATCCATCGATCAGGGGACATCGATGTATTCTCAAAACTGTCGATGGCGAGAGAACCTGCCACTAATGATTGCAAGCCTCGAGGCACTCAACCAAACTCTAAGCCTCAAGTCCCGGAATAAATGGGTTGAAGTCGACGGAACGTGACTCGCTGGAAGGAGGGCATTAATGCATCCCCCATCAACCAGCACGAGGTACCAGCTATGCTGAAAGATCTGGAAGATCTCAGGTGAAACAGATTGACTCAATAAGGATGGTCGACATGCAATAATCAAGAGATATGAGGAGTGGCCGACTCTGGTTTCAGGACTTTCTTTCAACAAGAGCATGAGCAGATGGATAGACGTAGGAAGCATAGACTCATTATAGACTGTGCGATGCAGGAGGCATCACAAAGGGCTCCATAATGATTGGAAGCTTAACTAATCGGTGGAGAAACTGAGAAACAAGTATAGCTCCAAAGGTCCAACTATAGTCCCGATTCATAATGTATGGAGTGGAATGAATGCTCTGTTCAAAGGCGACACAACAGCTGCCAACTAGAAGTAGTAACCATAATTCTATCTGGCTTTTTGGAATATTTGATTTTTTTGGTCTTTTTCATATTTGGAAAAGCTTGAAAAAGAATAAAATTGCTTATAGTACAATAAGTGAGGGAACGAGTGTCAGATAGCGAGCAAACTAGTCCCAAGCAGTGGAACATACCTATGATTAATGCAAGGAAGCATGTGAAGGATATGGACACTCGGGGGAATGTTCTCTCAAGGTAAATGGTCATCAAGTTGCGAAAGATAAATTAAGGCTCTGCTTGGCTCGGAAGGTAAAGTGCTCAAGCACATGGCTAATAAGTGAGTAAGCAGGAGCCGACACAAGGCTCAAGCGGCAAGTAGGATAATGCAATGCAATCACAACTCGACATAAAAGGGAAGTCCTTTTTCATAAAGTTAGTCTCCTCACCCGAAAAAGTGTAAAACAATGAGAGAAGAACTCTTCTAGTCACGTATGACTAGAGTATACCTTTTTCATAATTAATCCACAAAGGTCCAGAAAAGGGGTAAACTTATACCTAAGTGAATGTCGCTTCAAATCCTTTAACGAGTCTGAAATGACAAGTATACTCGGCAATCTTGTTTGATTTGAAAAAGTCTAACAAGGGCTTAAAAAAGACTTTATAAAAATCTTTTTCGTAAAGGTTTAACGAGCCCAAAAAAGTAAACTCGTGACCTCCTTACTGTCTTTAATGAGCTCAAAGGAAAGATGGAAGAATGCTCGTAATGAGAGCAGACGAGTGTCAAGGACATGCGAGACTAGTTCCAAGCGCATGGGACAAAGCTATGCATAAGGCAAGGAACATGAGCAAGATAAGGACACTCAGGGGGTGTCTGCGAATTCAGATAGGTTCAAGTGCATCATAACAATGGGGAGGCCTAAACCTATATGCAAGGTTCCGAATATTCCTGTCATGACCGAAGCAAATGTCAAAAAGGACCAATAAACAAGTATAAGTCCAGCTAAGAATCTCGTCTCCAAGAAACATAAGTACGAAGATCATCTCTAAAACGTACGTAAAGAAAAATATGATACAGGTCACTGTGGTAGAAAAAATTTCAACTTCACGATTATCACCCTCAGACATAATGCAGGGAGAGCTAACCATTGAAGGTTCCATAGTACCAACACCCGAGGGACCAAAATGATCAATTTCAGAATGAAGAGCAAAGCTGAAGGACCTGGAGGAATCTGCAGTGGCAAATTCATCATCACGGGAGTTGGAAATTCTAGAAGTAGAATCGAACTCATCAGGATCATCGATTTGCGGATCTATAGGAGAGTCTACAGACTCATCACTAGGGAGATCAGACTTTAATGTCAAACCGGAGCTAGACAAAACTATGCCTGGATCAAAATCCAAATGCATGGCAGGTTGTACTTGAGGCTCATCTCGTTCAATAAGATCAAGGGTAGGAAGGAAATAAAATTGATGATGAGAATCCTTCCAAGGCTTGTCATTACCATTCATGGCCTCGATAAAAATTTCATCTGAAGGTATAACACCATCGAGGCAATCATGTGAACAAGATGGGTCGACTGCACATGTGGGTAGCATAATGGGATCTTCTTCCCCTGTCCGTGAAGAAGAGAGATCTGGCTCTGAAGTGGCTTGTTGAATATCCTGGTAAGCAAGCTCAGCTACAGACAGTGGCATAGACATCCCGACGTGCGTAATGTCTCCAGATGTGGAATTCGTGGATGGTAAAGTCCATGGATCAGTACAATAGGAAGTCTGGAATGGCATACTATGCAAAGGAGAAGACGCATCGTCGGAAATGGTTCCGATGAAGTTCACAGGTGCATGAAAACTGTAAGTTCCCATCAATGAAGGGTACATACCAACATCTATGTTCCCAGTTGTTGGCTGAGAATCAGTAACTTGCGGGACTATGGATCCCGTGGATGCTGTGGAAGGAGTGTTAACGAAATCTAGCTAATTGATGGTCACAATCTTGCCTTCATGGGGAAAGTAGATAACTCTGAATATAGTGGACGCGACAGCCTTCATAGCGTACATCCAATTCCGACCCAGATTGTAGTCGATGGGCGCATCAACCACCTCGACTTCAATAGGCACAGACTTACCTCCCAAGCAGACAACAAGGGAAGGAATAATTCCATGTGGCTTAAATGACCGACCATTGAATGCAGTGAGTGTGGTTCTAGACGTGAGTAGAGGAGGAGAGCCAATAGCTTTCCAACAAGTTAACGATATTACTGATGCAGAAGCACCTTCATCAACCATAGTACGTTTAACAAAACTTTGAAGGCACACCACCTGGATTTGAAAAGCCACGTGGTAAGGTAAGTGAGGTTGAACATCGGTAGTATCGAACTTGATAACACTGGGACTTGCCCCATCCTGAAATCCTAACGCACTCAAAAGGGCATGCTTCTGAGAAGGACAGGCGTGTAAAACTTCAAGAGCCGACATGGCACACGGAGTTTGGCCCAAATCTTCTACAATGGAGTAGTTATGGGCGGCTCGAGCATTAGGATTATGCGTAGAGCACTTGAGAACACCTTTCGGTATCCGTGGCATATTAGAGGGCTTCTTGATATGCAAGGAATTGTCAGGAAGAGGGGGAGGCTCACTCCCCATATTAGGTTGTGGTGCACCATAATCGCATTGACGAGTAGCAACACTAACCTCCGATTGAACCATATTAACACATCCATAACCACTAGTATTGGACGAAGACGATGCCGTTTCAGTAGGTCCGTAACCAGCGGTGGGAGCATGCGAAGCCATGTTTTGATGATGAGGAAGGGGATCCTTTAACACAGCTGGGCTCTGTGCCAAATGCTTCAATGCTTCTTCGATTCGAGGACATAAGTGAGTAAGATGATCTTCCCCACAGAGTTTTCAAGGGAACTTCGCCTTACGTCTAGGTTTACGATCCTCACCAGCATTTCCGCCTTCCTGGGGAGAGTTGGCCTTCTCTTTCCAAGGGGTATTGCGATTGCTGTTATTGTAATTCCCATTGTTTCCACCCCCACGGTTGTTTCTCCCCTTTTTCTTACCACCAGGTTGCTGGTTACTTGACGGTTTCGTTGATTGCACATTGTGTACATTAGACGACGGGGTGGAAGTGGACAAGGTGTGAACCTGTCCGGGAGTAGACTGGTTTAGCGACAAATTTTGCATTTGATTAGCTACCAAGTCTATAGGGCGAGTGCTTGTGGATCCCACGATGCCATCGACATGTGGTCCAGGAACTGACATGGGCTCATGTCGTGTTCTCGGTGCGTCAGGAATAATGTCATATAAAATGCCAGACTGAGAGTATTGTAGGTCGAACTGCTGGACTTTCAAGATGGCTTGTTCCTCAGTCACAATGTCGGACATCAAAACATCCTTAGCAATGTATGGGAGTAGAGACTTGAGGAACCATTCCAACAGAAATTCTGGAGGAATGTTGGCTTTCACTAATCTCTTCCGCCGACGCCACTCTTGAACGTGGTTAGAAATATGTGTGGCCTTATTCTGACAGAAGGTAGACAACAGTTCAGTACCAGTATCATAATGAACCGACAACTGGAAATGGTCCAAGAAAACTGAAGCAATCTCGTTGAATCCCCTATAGGTGTTCCCAGGAAACTCCACATACCACTTCGCAGCTGCCCCCGTGAGGGCGTGTTGAAATAGTCGTAATCTAACGGAATCGTGATTCAACGAGTTGGAGGAACACCAAAGGTGAAACATTGTGACATGATCACCCGGATCCTCACCACCTTTCCCCTCAAACTTAGGGATGTCCGAAAGGAGCTTGGTAGGGATCGGGGGCCAATTAGGGTCGTGATCATTCGTAAGCTTCGAAAGATCCAGAAGATTCAAATGTGCAAGGAACGGGAACTGCGGCTGGAAAGCTTGATTATAAGCTCCCATAAAAGGTTGGTTGAATGGAACCGAATCATAAGGTGGACCAAAAGCTTGACCATGAGCATTAAACTGCTGATAATGAGGACCTAACGGACCATAAGATTGACCATGGCCATAGGGTTGATAACCTCCTCTGACCTGACCCGTATGAGAGTAAGCAGGTATATAAGTGTTTTGGGCACCGTATTGAGGTGGGTTGAACTGGTGGCCAACATCGACTATGTTGTAGTAAGGGTTGCCGCCATAAGTATGGGGCACATACGTACTATTCGTAGCGGGAACCGAGTTGTAATAACCATAATGGTGAGGTATGTTACCACCCCCAACATTAGGATTAGCATGAGCAGTCGTGTGGTGACCCAAAGCATGAGAAGTATTCCCAACCCCAACGTTGGTGTTACTAGTAGCAGGAACGGTGGTGTTATGACCATGTAGATAGGATATATTCCCACCTCCTACATTAGTATTACTAGTAGCGGTGGTGGATGCAAAAGTGTGCGGTACATGTCCACCCCCATGGTTAGGAGGAGCATTAACATTTGCGAAAGTGGTCCTGGGTTGACGGGTAGCGATATGTGTGTTAAGTGGTGGATGGCGAGTCATGTTTCGAACAATGTTCCTATTAGGTTGGATAACCCTAGGAGGCGGTCGTCTTCCAACATTAGCATTATTGGGAGGAACGTGACCGGTCCCCATACTACGTGTGTGAGTGGACAACGTGGTGCCCCCAATGAGGGTATTGCCCCCAGTGGGTGCAGTGTTTCTAACACCATGAACGACACTAGTGTGGCTACCAAAAGTAGTGGAAGGATCAATTGTGATGTAATCCGGCATACCATATGAGAATGCAGTAGGGTTGACCATAGGGCCTATATCATCATGGACCTCTAGCATCCCGTATAAATAATTATGTGGAAACGAAGGATCGAACGGGTCGTCCTCGGGTGGGTCTGGACCAAACAAACTAGGTTGGGTCTTAGGTGGATCACCTCCCCATGCCTCACGAGGTGTAGGGGTGTCAGAAGTGTGTTCAGCTCTACCTGATGGAATCGTAGGGATTTCTCCCGTGTGAGATTATGCAGCGGTCATGACGTCTTGCACGTATGTCTCGTAAGAATCCGAAGACTCGGAGGGAGCCCGCCGATGTCCTCTAGCAACGTGGCGTGAAAGTTCAGCAGGATGAAAACCAGCTAATCGACGGGATCGACAGAGAGTAGGACTCCGTGCCACGATATCTTCGGAGAAAATATAAAATCAAAACGTCCCCTAAAGGCCAACTATCGATAAAAAACGGTAAATCAAAAGCACACACCTAGATAAACTACAGCCAAGAGCAAACAAACATAGTGGCTAAATGAGCTCTCGAAACTAGAGCCAGTATGTCTTGCCTAGGAGAGGCTTGCAACTCCCAAACTGTAGCCGGAGGTAACAAAATCAGTTATAGAGACACCTAGGCTTCACTGCGTGCAAAGGGTCGTAAGCCTCGGCAACAAACAACTGTGCTGTCCAATCCCTATCTGACTCAGGACACAAACAACATAACCACTGCAAGTACCCTCTGCGATACCTAGGTAAGGCAATTATGGTCACCGCAATATAACCAATGCTCAGGGGGACAGTCGCGGGTGGGATCCGTCGTATGGGAAAGGTAGCTGAGCCTGAAACTCAATGAGGGTCAAATCCCCCAAGAGTCCCCAGATACGAACAAATCCTGGAAATATCTCCCATGTTCAGTCGGTATTAGAGGGATATCTCCTCAACCAACCTCCCGTGACCTCGTGCTTAACTCTGGTTTGAGTAGAGCTTCATGAGAACACGAATATATACCATGGATTCCTCCATTCCCTGGTCAGACACCTAATGTTTAGTCTAGTAGTCTTGGATTGTTAACTCACAATGATCTATTCCAAGACTCTAAACCTATGCTAGTTGGTGTACCCTATAAATAAAATCGGTCTAATCAATTTTAAGATTAAGCGTCAATTTTAATGGCTGTGGTTACTCAAAGGATATGGTCGTGAAACTAGTGATGTATATGACTCAATGGTATGCAAAATCGTCCAATCCTAGACTCATCTATCCAATAAAACAATGTCACTAACATGCAAAATCAACCCAACGATTTTGAAAAAAAAATGCAATTCTTTTATGTTTTCGATGCACAAGCAGAACCTAAATGAAAGCAACAAGCACTCAATGCAAGATGCAGTACATGAAAGTATTTTTTTTTTTGTATTTTCTCTTATAAGCAAAAGGAAAATGCAAAACTATATGTATATTTTTGTATTTTTCAATATAAAGAAATGAAAAATGCAAGCAAAATACTACTATTCAATCACCGAAGTGTCGAGAAGATCACTAAGACAACCCAGCAGATCCCAAATAGTACGACCCAGCCATAGGATTGAGCTCAAAAGGAAAAACCCAACAAGGCTAAATCCAAAGATGGGTAAAAAACCAATAAGGCTCAACCAAGAGAAAAGAAGAGTTTTGGTCACAACCAAGGCATGGAACAGTCAAGAAACAGGCCAACAAAGACTCAGGATCATCCAAAGCCAACCTAGCAACAACCAAAATTCATGAATCAACCAAAGCCGGAGTTGTACGCTACTGTCGAAGGAAAACCTGCGGGTACTGACGAGCAGTAGAGTAAACATAGGCGGGTGTACGCGGGCAGAGCTAAGCTAGCCCGTGGGTGAGGAAAGGCAAATGGGAAAATAAAGAGTCCAATGGCTCAGAAAAAAAACAAGTTTTCTATAGTGTATCTTAACGGCCAATCAGTGACACAGAGCTTCGACAAACAACTCTAATTAAGGACTAATGCTCAAAAATCCCCAAACATGCATGTTTTCCCCAGCGGAGTCGCCATTTCCATGAATGGAAAACTCAAACTATGGTAGGAGTTTGGAAGGAGAACATAAGGGGTTCACAACTACAAGGATCAATGAGTGTAGACTCAAGATAGGGAAAAAATACACTAGAGTTCTCTTGCTCTTCTTTCTCCTCCCTCCATAAGCCATATGTGCTTAATATATAGTCCTCTCAAAGGTAAGTGAAAGGACACATCGAGGCGTTTCTTGGGCAGATGGAGGGTCAAAGGTCACCCAATAACCGCTTTTTAGGAGTAGAAAGTAATAAACTAGTGATTTTTACCATTTTACATGCTACCCGCGGGCTATAATGATGCAACTCGCGGGTACGCCCGCTGTAATGATGCAACAAGCGTATAGGGGAAAAATGAGGAAATAGTGTGTCTGAAGGATATAGAGTGGATCTGAGTCAGTGAAATGGATCCTGCGGGCCAAAGAATGTTGATGCTCACAAGGTGGAAAATTACGTTGTAACATTGGCCTATTTTTCCACCATCAATTTAGAATATTGAATTTTCATGAGAAACTATAGACCTTGGGGTTAAATGTCAATATTTTAATTCTTCCACATAACCCTTAGGAATTGGGTAGGCCAAATTAATTATGTATTTGAAAATCATTTAATTGGGGACATGACAGGATCCAATGCTCGTTTTTTTATACTCTCCGCGATCCCAAATGTCAAGATCAAGTCAACAACCTCCAAACTTAAAGTTGTTTCCCTTTCTTAGAGGGGTTTGGTGGGGCAATTCACAGGTCCTTGTCCCTCCCCTTGAGCCATGGAGATTTGGCTGAATCAAAACTAGTTGCCACTCATCTTAGGTAATTTGTACGAAAATTTATGTGTAAAGGGTTTCTTTGTCTTCCTTTTTGAAAAAAGAAGAAGACGGGGACCTTATTTTTCGAAATGGACCGTATTTTATGGGACCACGAGGAATGAATATGAATCATTGGAGTGTCTCCTTCGATATGGAAAAGGAAATTCCATCCATCATTCATGTTTGGTTTAAGCTTCCACATCTCTCGCTTCACTATTGGAGTGATGAAGATTTGGAGGCCATTGGAAACTCTTTAGTGAGATATATTAATAAATTTGAGCCAAAACCTGCTTTGTTTTCCTATGCTCAGATTTGTGTAGAGGTGGATCTGAACAAAGGCCTTCCTGAAGCCATAAATATCTCGATGGATGGATGGACACACCTCTAGAAGGTTGATTATGAGAAGCTCACTTTTAAGTGAAAAAATGTCATGAATATGGGCATTTCGCCTGGAATTACCCTAAATCCATGTAATATCCCTCTCTCTTGACCCCTATTTGTTGTAATTGAAATACAAGGATGTATGTGATTATGTACTAATCCATGGCGAGGAGCTCAAGGCTAAGGCCCCACCAGTGAACGTTGTAACATTTTGATTTCATAGTAAACATGCGTTAGCTAAAGCATGGTGACATTATGTGTATGTTGTAAATTGAAAATGTTGAATAATAAAACTAGCCTAGGGACTAAATGGGAAAGCAATGAAAACTAAAGGGGGCGACAATATCCACATGGGGGAGAGTTGAAGTCTAGTGAATTCTTGAGGATCCTAATGAGGACCAAGCGTTATCATGGTTCCTTGGGTGCTTAAAAGAAAGCGAGGGTGCTTAAAAGAAAGTGAGTCATTGTTACTCGCTATTTAGCATAAAATCAATAAGTATAAGTATGAAATTACTATTAGTTTTCATACTGGAAAAATAATGAATCCAAGGGAAATCAAATTCGGCTGCATAGTCTCTTCTCCAATCATACAAGTGCCTCCATTATTCTGCACTTCCTCTTCTTCTGTGTCCTATGGGTTCTTTCCTTCTCTCTGCCTCTTGGGGGTGATACCACTATTCTCATCGGAACTCTCACTTTCTTCCATTCCATGCCTCTTTGGAGGTCTCTCATCTTTTGAGCATTCTTCCTAGCTAGAATTTGTGCATGCTTTTGGCACAAAGGACCCTTCTGCACACTCTCATCGCGCAGTCCCATCTCTAGCGTTCTTCTTTCCTAATCGATCCACACTATCATTCCCCATCGGTTGCTTATCTCCTTTGTTTCTTTTGACTTCCTACTTTATCTTAGCCCTTCTTGCATGTATTTTCTCCCTATGGGGTTATTCCTCTTTTGGATCCATTTGTGAGCTTACCTTTTATACCACTGCTTCATACCCCACCCCCACAATGCGCGATTTATGTTGCCATGTTATCGAGTTTTAATGTTATTATCCCCATCTCAATAAACAACATCTTTAACCACATGGGACATGTTATCGAGTTTTATTGTTATTATCCCCATCTCAATAAACAACATCTTTAACCGCAGGGGAATATGTGCCAAGAATCTCTATCTTGGGCCCTCTTCAAATCTTGCTTCTGCACTACCAAACGATTCACTGCATCCTATAACAAATTCTACACTATACCCTTCTTTCACGCACAAGAACCAAAAGTCGACTGCTCTAGACCACTTATTATCTAGGTCTTTCAGTTCTTGTATCTTCTCCTCGGTCCATAGTATCAACCGAGGTTCACTCCAAATGGTATTAGTTGCAAACTACCTCTTTGTCCATTCATATAAAAAAACAAGAAGCTCACATAAGAAATTTCATACAAATCTGAATAAAGATACCTATCTTTATAGCGCTGCGGTGAAATCTGAAGTCCTATAGTCTCTTGCACAAACTTGTCCTCCTTACTTTCCAACCATTCTTCCATCTCAGCTTTAGTGGGATTCCACCTCGTTTCTTCATCCTCCCTTCACAATCCCGTTAGTTTTTCATCATTTAATTCAATAGATCTAAGATCTTAACTGAAAGATCAACATGTACAACACATAAAGCATAAGAGACAAGATACAAGAGACACAAAACATTTCCCCGGGGAAAACCAAGAAGGTGAAAAACCCCGCAACTTCCTCAGAGATAGAATAAGCACCAATACAAAGATCACCAAGATGAATCCCCAAAAGATAAATGTATGCAACAGCTACTCCTCCTCCACTTGTGCGCACTCCTCCTCTCTCTCACTAATGCGAAGTGAGTGAAATGAGTGAATGTATCAAATGAGAGAGTCATACTCTCTATTTATACTTTTACTTTCACTTGACCTTTACTCAACTAGGTCGGCCCCAACTTAACCACATAACATAATACTGACTGGGCCGACCCCACTAGGGTGGTCTAATAATCCTTTAACCCACATGACTGATATAGGGCCGACCCCATCAAGGTGGTCTAATAACCCATCAAGTATAAGTCACGACACTTACAATAAAACTTGCGACACTTGCAAGTACAATTGACGACACTTCCAATCGGAGGAATAATACATCTCCGTTGGGGATACAATAAAGTACAAATGTAATACATACAATATACAAGTGAATATCTTCTGAAGTTACAAATACATCAACACTCCCTCTTAACTAGGAAGGTATTCTCTTGACACAAGTCTTCAATACATATAGGCACAAGTCGTTAATTTTGGAGCTGGATCATCGTCACTGGATCATGGAGCATCATCATCACTGCTGCTGTACTCATCATCTCGATCACTGGTGATATCTCATAATTCTTCTCGTCATATGAAGTTCTACAGAGCCAACCCTTTTTCATGTTGGTTGTAGGCCTAGCCTCCTGTAGGTCTTCATCATCTTTGGCCATACTGTGGAATCCTCAAGACTGATTACGCGCATCAACAAAACCTTGAAAGAGCATATGAGCACAGACTATCGGATCTCCAAGGATCTTTTACATGTGACCATCACAAAACCTCGAAAGAGCATCCTAGATCAGACTATAGGATCTCCCATGATCTTTTCTATGTGACCACCACCACAAAACCTTGAAAGAGCATCCTAGCACAGACTATAGGATCTCCCAGGATCTTTTCTATGTGGTTAGGCAAAACTTTAAAAGAGTGTCTTGCAACCTATAAGAACTCTAAAGGGCATCCCAGGACTTTTACGAGCACATAGCTCAACCTATCGGATCTCCAGGACTGATTACATGCCTCTAGTAACAAAACCTCGAAAGAACATCCTAACACAGACTATAGGATCTCCCAGTATCTTTTCTATGCTACCTGTAGCAAAACCTTGAAAGAGCATTCGAGCACAGACTATCGAATCTCCCAGGATCTTTTCTATGCTACCTGCACAACTTGTCCACGGCCAACCTGTAGCAAAATCTCGAAAGAGCATCCGAGCACAGACTATCATGGAAGGCTTAAGCAGACAACCAATCAAGGCTAAGGCGAGCAATCAAATTTCAGGTATTAAAGTCTCTCCGAAAATGTCAGTTACCCATCAGCTCTTTGCGGATGATGTCCTGTTGTTTGGGGCAGCCAAGCTCTCTGAATGGGTTGTTATCAAAGATGTTCTGGCTTTATTTCGTATTTCTACAGGTATGATAATCAACAATCAACAATCTCTTTTCCCGGAACACAATGTGGATCCGGTCCTTATGAAGGATATATTAAACCTCCTTCCTTTTGTATCCAAAGAGCTGATTAAAGGGACTAAATATCTGGGTTTTTTTTAAAACCGAATGCCTACTGTATTAATGACTGGTTATGACTTCTCAAAACATTTGATAGGCATATTCATCACTGGTGTTGGAGGTGGCTATCCTACGGGGGGCGTATTAGTCTGGTGAAAGTTGTCTTGTAGAACCTATGTGTGTACTGGTGCTCCTTAAGCAAAATTCCAAAATCGATTCTATCTGGCATCAAAAGTCGGATCTTAAATTTTATCTGGTCAGGTAAAAAATCACTGAAAATACGCTTAGTGGATTGGAGGAGCTTATCCAGGCCTTATAACAAGGGGGGTTGGGCTATTAAAAACATTTACGACTTCTCGATGGTGCTTCTAGCTAAGAGTTTGTGGAGGGCAGTGACTGTTGATGGTCTTTGGGGTTCAATAATCAAAGACAAATATTTTAGAGGGCTATCTACTTCCCAATGGCTACGATCGGCTTCCAAACTATCCAAAGGTATTTTGAATATGTGGGTTGGGCTCCTATCGGCCCTTCCTGTTATGGAACAATGGACGGTTTGGTTACCAAGGGGTGGTAATTTAATAAGATTGGGGGAAGACCTGATCATAGGCGGTTCAGTCTCCTTCAAACTTTCTCCTGATATTATTTTATTACTTCGAAATAAAGGATACTTTACACTCAGACATGCGTCTTCTGCTATCCCTTCTTCTAACCCATTGGGTAACTAGATCTCTGCTTCATAGATCGGCCTATATGTCATTTTGTTTAAGGAATTGGAGGCTTACATTTTGGGTCTATACAGAGGTAATATCCGTTTAAATGCTGAGCAGGATAGTATTTGTTGGTCGTGGAACGCTCACAATCGAGCACTTACAACCAAACTAGCATATGAGGTGTTGATCAATTAGAGGAAATTTGGGGTCTAAAATGGGCCTTATAAGAAAACGTGTCATGGATGAGCGTGTGATGAGTAAGATATTTTAAACCAATAGAATTTTAATATTTTGGTCAACCATCACGGTTGAGTTGGACAAGAACTAACTCCATATAACACTCACCTTGATTAAGATTTTGAAAAGTTCATCTCGAAATATGATAAATATTCTTGAAATAATAAATATAGAGTATTTTATATTATCACTACTTCTAATTTATTTAAAATATAAATCTCAAATTAGTTAAAATGATAGTGAAATAATTTTGAAATAATAAATATAGAGTATTTTATATTATCACTACTTCTAAATTCTTTAAAATATAAATCTCACATTAATTAATATGATAGTGGAGTAATCTTGAAATAATAAAAACATTTATATAACTAATCTCTTAAAATATAAATAAATAATTTTTAAAAAGTGTCATAAAAAAAAAAAAAATAGGAGAGAGATAAAATAATATTTCGCTATTTTTGCGATAACTTTCGCCTCCAAACTCGGAATTTGACGTTTTTGGTGCCATTGGAAAGGCTTCGACGAGACCTTTCCAGTGTTACCAAAAACGTCAAATTTCGAGTTTGGGGGAGAAAATTATCACAAAAATAGCGAAATATTATTTTATCTCTCTCCTATTTTTCTTTTATTTATGACACTTTTTTAAATTTATTTATTTTTATTTTTAAGAGATTAGTTATATAAATGCTTTTATTATTTCAATATTACTCCACTAGCATTTTAAAGACTTCAAAGTAGTGATCATATAAAATAAAAATGAAAAATAAGAGAGAGATAAAATAATATTTTGCTATTTTTGAGATAACTTTCTCCTCCGAACTCAGAATTTGACGTTTTTGGTACCATTGGAAAGGTCTCGACGAAAATAATTCCTCGCAAAAATAATGAAATATTATTTTATCTCTCTTTTATTTTTCTTGTTTATTTTTAGTATTATTGTAATTATATTTTTTCATTATAATTTTAGTTTTTTTTTAGTTTTAAATTTTATTAAATATATTTTTCAGCGAAAATGTTTTCCAACTAAATTTGTTTAAGGGTCATCCAAGGCAGAAGATGTCTCAATGGAATTGAACCAAGGTGGATGGAATGAAATTCATCAATCCCCACCAACGAACCACCATATCCTTGACTAATTTTATTAAATATATAAAAAAGTAGTGGCACATTTATTAAAAAAAAAAAAATTATAATATAAATTTAAAATTTTCACTACCATATCATTTATTGTGTATGCACAAGAATCTAAACCTTTCATTATTATTTTCAACCATCATCTCTTAACTCTACACAAACCCAACATACTTGTCAACTACCATTAATGAGATATTATAGGTTGATCTTCACTAGATAACACCTTTAACTTAGTGTGACATGGCATATTTGTAGTGTGATGTGGTTTTTTTTATTATTTTCCCTAGGAGGCCCATTTTAGACCCCAAATTTCCTTTATGGTGGCATTCGGCCGTTTGGAAGTGGAACTTTCCACCGAAGTTGAAACATTTTATTTAGATGGCATTGGAAAACAAAATCCTTACATGGGAGAACTTTCAAAGGCGAGGTTACATTGAGCCCAACATATGTTCTCCCTGCAATGGTGAGGCGGAGTCTGTGACGCATCTTTTTGTCGCTTGTTCATACATTGCTAAGGTCTAGTTAGAAGTCAAGAAGCTTTTCACAGATATTTCAGCGTGGTCTGGTAACTCCCTGACAGAATGCTTAGAGTGTTGGTTTGCTCGTAAATCCGAGGTGGGAGAGCTAGCAGTTTTCATCATATGGGAGACTTGGATGTCCCGCAGCTTAAGGATTTTCAAAAATATTTTTTTCACCATCTTATTGTGCTGGGAAGGCTGTGTCCGGTTTTCTTGAATTCACTGGCTTCTCCACCACTCGCCAACCTTTGGTTTCCGCTCGCCGCTTTTTGCCCCCTTTTGATCCGGGAGGAATTTATGCATGCTTCGATGGTGCTTCACAGGAGGGGGGTGACCTTTGTGGTGTTTAGGTCGTCATATATTTGACACCATCTAAGCATTTCAACCTTTGGTTGAATTGCGGTGTTGGTACCAATTCTAAAAGTGAGCTTGTTGCCCTTTGGCTGGTACTTTTCTTCTCCATGGTCAGGAAAATCGACATTCAACTAGTGGCAGGTGACTCTTTGTCTGTAATCAGCTGGGCGCAAGGTATTGGTTCGATTCATGCACTGGCTCTCTCTCATTGGATGCAGTAGGTTCAGTCTCTCCTTCTGAGGATGCAGGGCATCTGTTTTTCTCACATTTACTGCAAAGTCAATGTTGATGCTGATGTTTTTTCTAGGCGCGAGTTGTTGGCTCGTGAAATTTTTATCCATTTTGAGCTATGGGATGGCATTTCCCTGTCAGATTCGAGGTCTTTGTTGTATTTCCCATCACTGGCTTCGCTGCCCTAAGTTTTTTCTCGTTTCCTGTTTTTTTCTTTGTGTCTTTTTTTGTTTTACTCTTATCTATCCAACGGATCATTTAGATCCCTTATCTTTTCGTTTTTGGATTGGTCTCCAGATTTGATCGCTGATAGGCTTCCTCGGCTTTGTCAGGAGATTTCTATTTTGTTCTGCGTAGTTTTTAGGCAGTTGGCAGTGTGGATTTTTGGTTGTTTAGGTCCTTTGGTGTTTGGTTTTCGGTTTGCCCTGGTTTCGGCTGGTGCTGTGATGTAATTGGGGGTTTGATGTATTCTATTTTTTTTATATATACTTTAATATAAAGTGTAGATATTTTCTGATGAAAAAAAGAATCATCATGTTAAAGTTCTTTGAATTGATTTTTATTTATTATGGAGAGTCATTTCATTTTTGAAATCGCAGAAAACTCTATTAATTCCTATACATGCTATTGAGAATGCAGGGTTCTATTTGCAGCGATGAAGTAATGCTAATGTTTATAACTGTAGAATGTAGAGTTCTAAGTAAGAGAATACACTCTATTTATATAGTTAAAGGGTCGAGAGTTCTATTTATTTTAACTATTGAGAGTAAGCTCCAAGGATTAAGAGCATACATTGTACATATTTTAATTGTTGAATACCAATTTTATGGGCTAAGAGCCAAGCTCTATTACTCTCATTGTTGAGAGTTGAACGTTGTGTTTCAGCTGTTAATAATGCAACAAAAAGGTTGCCTATTAATGTCATATATCATTATGTTTGGTGAAAATTACTATTGCCGGAACTTGACTCTTGTTCATCGGAAAGCTTAGCATTAGTTGTACTTGTGAGCTTAGTGTTAAGTCGCATTAAGGAGTTAAAGGAGAGATTCCTAGTGTACTTTTACCTAGTGGATATGTTTCCCAACTAGGGGGTGTCCACTTAGCTGAAAGAGTATAGGCTAGACAGAGTGCCTACAGTTGGGTGGAACGTTGTAGATGCACATTCAGTCGCCCGGGGAAAATTATTCCAGCTAAGTATTTACCATTTGCTATTGTTATTTTGAAAATGCTTAAGCATACAAATGTTTGCTAATTATAGAATTATTGTTGTTGTTCATATTTAGTTGGTTAATTTTAATATTATGATAATGTTGCCAATGTTGAGAATTATGCTCTATAACAAATTACATATGCTTATGATTAATGTTAGGCATGTGATTATTTATAACTATAAAGGTGTAGATATTTTACGATAAATAATTGGGCTTTCTATTAAATTCAGTCGTGGTCATAGTTGGTTGCTAGAATTTGTAACTCTCATTTGTAAACTTATGTATATCGTATCAATATGCAAAAGTTATGGTGCATGTTTTACTATTGATGTCCCTATTACAATCTTTATACGATTACATCTCGGCTAAGTATATCGCATGTCAAGTATTAGGGTTAACTCTGAGTTTGGTTAGTATGTTTCTTGTTGCCTGATTAGATTATAAAGAAGAAAAATTTGATACCCCTTACTCCAATAGACTATTGAGGATAACGTGTATGTTACAAAATGGTATCAGAGCTAGCTACAACACTAGGGCCTATTGGACCCATGTGCTTGTACTTGGTAAGTTATATGTGTTACAAACCATTGACTAATTAGATGCATCGTGTTATACTTTGTTGGTATGCATTCCTATTGAGAAATTATTTTATTAAACTTAATCTTGTAAATTCTTAGATTTTTATTTTTGTATTATTGTGTGGCTATGTCTTATTATGCTTCTAATATATGGCAAAGTATTGTGCCATTATAAGATAGGAGTTGGTTATCTCAAGTAGAGACATACTATTATAATCACTATGAATAAATTAGATGTTATGGATGATTAAAGTACAAAATGGAACCCTTTAGGGTGATGGTCTAAAATAGATTTATAAATGCCTTATTGGCTACAGAGATTATAGTTTAGATGCTATAATTGTTATTTGAATCCTATGAAATGGTATGCATATTGTTGATATGCTTGAGAAATGATGATTGGTATAAATGCATGATTGCCTGGGTTGTATATACGATTATTTAAAAAGCATATGGAATGAGTATATAATGACTAAGGATTCCTGTACAATTGAATGATGAATTTCAAACATGATGATATACTGTGCATGTGTGATTATAGCACGGTATAGAGCCAGATTGGATAAATGGTGTTGTAAAATTAGCATGGAATGAAACATGTGGACATAAAAATTTCATGCTGTGAATAAGGGAAACCTTGATAGTGTCCTTGTCTACCAAGCATAACTTTGGTTGTAAGAATTGAACCTTTGTGTGTGTATGTGCTTTGACCTAGCTTACCTTTGAGTCAAGATCAATAGTAACTCGACATAAATGAGAGTTTTGAAATCTACCAGAATCCGATGTCAAAATGTTGGACACCCCCAAGGGTGATAAGAAGAAGAAAAATTGACCTGAAAGGCACTACGGTCTACAACTCACCTCGGTTAAGAAAAAAGACGAAAAAGAAAGAACAAGAAGGATCGACAGGAACGTATGGACTCTAGAAAAAGAAGAAGCGCACCAAAAATCCAACATATGGAGCATGCCGTGGAGTATCCTTGCCAAGAAAACACTATTTAGGCCCTCAAAACAACCCCAGAAGTTTAGAATCCAAAAAATCCAAAAAATCCCCAAAATCCTATAAAATCTTAAGAAAACTGCCCAACTGGAGAATCATGCGTAGTTAGTGGAAGAGGTGGGATGCCATCAATATCCACTTAGATCAAGATATGTGGTGAAGTGAACCTCATGACCCGTGATGGTCGATATGGTCATGCCTCTCGTACCCCTATGTGTACCATCTGGTAGGCCTCCACTGCCTGGAGGTCTCACGCTTCGATAACTTCCAGAGTGTCTTCTCCGGTGTTTGGCCGGAGGCTTACTTTTCGAATTAGAGCTTCATCAATGGTGTGGTGATGGTCCAACCAAATGCAACCTCCATGTAGCATTATTAGTAAAAACCTTATGCACCATGTAATACTCGTCCCATGTCCAAAGTGGGGCACCTCTAATAATGTCATGATGCCATATTTGAATAGTTTCTTCGTCCATTTCTTTGCGATGAATGACTTTGTACCATCTATTTCTTGCCGAACCATTGTGTACTTAAACAAACGAAGTTTGGGGAAATTGGAATCATCCTGCAAATTAAAATCCATGAATGTCATGGTTGGTACTTTTCCCAGCAATGGCCCTCATATATCCACTCTAGTGTCAATTTCCACTAGCATCTTTGCTTCCCTCATTGCCTTGGCCTTGGTTCGTGCTTTGCGTGCAGTGGAGGTCAACATGGTATGGCCCAGCTCTACAACTTCTCGACGTTCAACTCTGGTCCATTTGCTCACTGTGTTTGCTCATAGTAACTCTTTTTCAACAACTCTTATTTCTACTATAACTCTTGGATCAAAATAACATTCTTATGCTAGTGCTATTGAATTTAACCCTAATGCGGCTCATAGATGGCATCTTCTGTCATAATTGATGATGTGTATCATGCGATCTAGGGAATCCACCTTTTTAGAGCACAATCCACCCTTTGCAATGATTGTTGATTGCTTCATGAATATGGTGAGCTGCTTACATTTATTATTTTGCTTTTTTCAAATTTTCAAATTTACCTACCTCCTGACCCATAAAATGACCAAAAATATAAATAAATGATTCTATGACCTATCAAATCAGACAATATCACTTAACTTATAAATGCAATTGATGTGCTTTGTAATAAATGCGACAATCTCCCCCCTTGCTTTGGTGGTGATGTTGATCCCTATTAGTTGTACCTTTATTTAAAAAACAAAAAAATACACTTCCTAACTTTCTATCCCATATTTACTTGGACATAATGATTTGCGACTTGACTATTACAACTATGTGACTTTAATTCCCTCATGATTGACACTGACTCCTAGACTCTAACCTACCCTAACTGCTTTTATGAATAACATAGACTTACAAAGTTTGTTCTTTCAACAGACTGAATATTGTCTAGTGGTCTATATATACCTCCAAGAATTTATGCATGAATTCCTTGAACGCAGCCACCACTATTCTAGAAAATATGGCTGGTGCATTCTTCATCCAAAGGGCATTACATTATAGGCAAAGGAGACCCACTATGTCGTAAAAGTAGTCTTTGTGAAATCCTACTCTGCTATACGAACCTGATGGTATCCGGAGAATCCTTCAATGAAAGAATAGGCTTCCCATCCTCCTATATTCTCCAGTACCTCATCTGTAAATGGTGTAGGGAACGAGTCATGGATACATGCTGCATCCAGGTTCCAAACATCCAAACAAATTCGGATCTCTCCTGTCTTTTTGTCCTGGACCACCATCGGGTTGATCCTCTCTAATTCTTCAACTAGAAAAATAATTCCTACATCCAACATGTGGTCCACTTCCTTGTGCTCTTTTTCCTTGTATCGAGGGTTCAATCTATAGGATATTTTCTTTGTTGGATTTTCCCCTTCTTTCACCTGAATATTCATCTCTCCGAGAGCTCTTGCAATCCTTTTCATTTCCAAAAAGCTGCATGGAAATAGATCTTCATATTCTTTAAATAGGTTGACTATCTGGGAGACTGTCTCCTAATCCCAATAATCGCTTATGATGGTCATCTTCAGTGCCAATATTGTATTTTTTTTGTCTTAAGGGGATCTTTAAACTTTGGCGTAGTACTGGTGGATGACTCATCCTACACCATGCATTCCCATGCAGTATCCTTGATCTACAAGCTACATGGATATTCTTTCTCATCTATATCCTTACTACCAACTTTCCAACAATATATCGGTTTGTCCAGTCATGCCCATTATTTATGGTATCTACAGACTGTCTTTTGTGTCACATCATGTTGTGGTTTTTATCCAAATATGAAATGATTAATTCGAGAGAGAAATTTGGCCAGGTTAGGATTTGTATAAGTACTGAACTGAAATTCAACAATAAATTTGGTAGACACCTTCTTCCAAGTCTTAGTCTTACTTCTTCTTTCTTGTTGAACATAACAATTGCGTGGTATGACATCCAGTGTATGGTAGAATCGGTGCACCCACTAACTGTGCAATACACTCTTCATTTCCCATCATTGTTGACATAAATCAATGTGTTCTCTAGGATCTTCTATCTCCTTGAATCTATTGAGCAGCTCCAAGTTTATAGCAGAATGGAACCTCAGCTTGACTCATGTCTCAACTGCTTCCTAGTTGTTCAACTCCTCTCTTTGCGCCATCCATTAGCACACAGGCGTCCCTCGAGCTATGGCATCCATTTCTTTTACTCACTTTACCTTTAGGACTCAGGCTTGCATTTGTTCATGGAAAGTATCCATTTTCTCGTTTCCATCGAACACAGGTGGAAGCGCAGTTTCGACCAAACCAATGCACAAACTTTCTAATATGTGTGCATCTACTTGTAGACATCTCATAGAGTTGTTTTTTCCAATGATCCAATGCATCCTATGAATTTGTATCAAAATAACACACAATATTCCAACTAATCTCTCCATTAGTAGTGGGGTTCACATAATCTTCCATGTTGGTAGTCATAATATATATATTCTCAATTTCAACATTGCTAATATCATCCTCGACTGGTTCCATGTGTCTTTCCCCTTTTGTGGCATCCAAGGGAGCCACCACGCGTAGTTCCTCCAACTAAAAGGACATGCGCTTCTGCTTCAAATTCATAAAAGTGTTTTTATCAAACGCCGAGTCAATCCCCAACAGAGCTAGGTATGAATCAATGTCCTCCAATATCTCAATGACTTCAAAGTCTGGCATTGTCTTTACTCCATCAATGTTCACTTCCACACTAGTCAACTTTCCAGTTCTTCTTTTCTTTCCCACTTTACGCGCATTCCTTTTGGGAAGTGGTGTAGAAATGGATTCTTCAACTTCATTTGACGTTACTAAATTTTCCAGCATATTAGTCACGTTATTGACAACATCGGGACCATTCAATATATTTAAACAACTTTGTAGAAAGGTACTTATTTGGTCTTCTAGGTGACTATTGTAGGTCCTCTTGTGCTATTCTTCTTTATGCTACGTGACCTACCTTTATTATTCACTACGCATGCTACACAATAGATCTTCCTCGCAGAGCCTTCTTCTGCGGTCTTCTTCCACGCATAGTCTTCTTTTGTGGTCGCCCTCCTTGCGCAGTCTTCTTCTGCAGTCTTCATCCTCATGTAGTCTATGCAATTGATCTTCTTTATGTAGCCTTTCCTAGTGCAGGTCTTCCTCTCACTTGGCATCTTCCTCAACCTCCTTCTGTGCATCACACAGGAACTACGGTTGGTCCTTATCTTCAAACTTGGGTAAGGGTTGCATAAATTTATTTATCTTTTGCTCCACTAGTATGTCTACATCGTAATTTCCCAAAATATCTTTTCCTTTTCAAGCACCTCCTCGAGTCACTATGTTTACATGTTTTGAATCCTTTCCATCCTTCTCCTCCCTTGGTTCAACGATCACCATGTTGCATCAACCTTTCTTGTCTTCTCATTTCTTGATCAAGATTGAGAAATTATTTGTTGTATGTTTTGTAATATGGTAGTATGCACACAGTGTATGGGTCTTAGTGCATAATCTTTCCAAGTGGCATGGATCCCAATAAATAAAACAAATCACTTGTTTTTCACCTCCGTCGTATCCTCTTCCATAGCCTCGACCACCACACCTTTCCCCCTACTATCCTCCGGGATCAGGTCCTTTGTTTTCTTCTGCGCCTTGAACCCGATAGGCATCTGCTACATTATCCTTCATTAATTGTAGAGCACAACCATTATTCACATCATATCATAATGATTTGTAAAATTCGTAGAAAGGTGCATGCATAGAGATCTGGTACGTCTACAACATTGGGAAATTGGGAGGTGCATGGCCCCAACTTCTACAGATCTTGCACCACTTAGTTTTATGTGCAGTGGGAAAAGGACTAGGTGTGTTGGTACCCATGTAGTTGTTTAGTGTTGGGAATTCATTTTTGTGATGGCCTTTTGTTCTATAGAAGTTGCACCACAAATTTTCTCTTATTGTCTTTCCAATAGACACTTGTTGTAGTTGCATGGTCAATGCAACAATATGTGTCTGTACATGTGCCGTCCAAGGCGACACCTCCCCTCTAGGAGTTGTTTCCAACCATATCACAATCTCCAAGGACTTTGACTGAGTAGCCACCTTTTGTTGTGTTAGTGGAACTCTGATATGTGGCAACACACCCACAATGAACCATTCATGGTGCTGCACATCTTGGATTTGGAAACTCATCCGGTCAAATATAATCTTGAATCATTGGTCATAGTCCCACATGGAATCGCCAACTATCTGCTTGATCTCCTTAATCTCAGTAATGCACAGTGACTCAGATTTTGGCTTCTAGAACTCTTTCAGAAGATTTGCTTTGATAATTTCCAATTGTTAGTCTTCCCTACGACGAGAGTACTCTTATATTTCATGTACCATGTCAGTGTTCTGTCTCTGAATGTGGTCTCTAACCGCGCAATCTTCGAAGCCTCGTCCACAATGTTCTTCACAGACCATGTTGCCTCGTAGGTAAACCAATGTTGTTATGCATTGTCTTTACCTGTCCCATAAAAGATAGGTAATCTCAAGGTAGAATCTGATGTAGTCTCCATTCTTGTAGGTACAAGTGAATTGCTACTATTTTCAACTAATGGATTACTACTACTTCTTGAACTCTGTGTATTTGGATTAATCTCCTGGGTAGAACTAGATTCTATTTCTCTAACTCCTGCCTCTGCTTCTACTTCTACCTTGGGACTTGATTCTCTTGCAAACTCAAGTAATAACTGGTCTTCTTCATTAGATAAAGGGCACTGGGGGGTTGGGATGAAGCATGGTCTCCTTCATGACACATTCCTTCCTAAAATACTGAATCCAGGAGAAATCAAATCCGGCTATGTAGTGTCTTCTCCAATCATACAAGTGCCTCTATTATTCTGTACTTCATCTTCTTATGTGTCCTCTGGGTTCTTTCATTCTCTTCGCCTCTTGGGGGTGATACCACTATTCTCATCGGAACTATCGCTTTCTTCAATTCCAAATCTTTTCGGGGGTCTCTCATCTTCTAAGCATTCTTCTTGCCCAAAATCTATGCACTCTTTTGTCACAAAGCACCATTCTGCACACTCTCCTCGTGCAATCCCATCTCCAGTGTTCTTCTTTCCTATCCAATCCACTATCTTTCCCCATTAGTTTCTTTTCTCCTTTCTTTCTTTTGACTACCTGCTTTATATCATCCCCTATTGCATGTATTTTATCCCTTTGGAGTCGGTTCTCTTTTGGATCCATTTATGTGCCTACCTGTTCTCTCACTGCTTCATACCCCACCCCCACAATGCGCGGTTTACGTTACCATGCTATCGAAGTTCATTTTCATTAGCCCCTTCTCAATAAAAAACATCTTTACCCACAGTGGAATCTGCACCAATAATATCTATCTTGGTGCCTCTTCAAATCTTCCTTCTACCTTACTAAATGATTCACTACATCCTATAACAAATTCCACACTATACCCTTCTTTCATGCACAAGAACCAAATGTTGACCGCTCTAAACCACTTATTATCTAGATCTTTCAGTTCCTGTATCTTCTCCTTGGTCCATAGTATTAACCGAGGTTCTCTCCAAATGGTATTAATTGCAAACTACCTCTTTGTCCATTCATATAACAAAACATGAAGATCACATAAGAAAATCTCAAACAAATCTGAATAAAGATACCTATCTTTCCAGCGCTGGGGTGAAATCCAGAGTCTTATAGTCTCTTGTTACGCAAAATCATTCTCCTTGCTTTCCAGCCATTATTTGATCTCAGCTTTAGTGGGATTCCACCTTGTTTCTTCATCCTCCATTCACAATCCCTGCCAGGTCACAGCAACAGAACCATTTTGTTGGCTGGTGGTTTGTCAGACTTAGGGCTCAACTTGCATCACCAACAAAAACCCTATAGGTGCCGACATTTTTAATACCTTGCAAGCAAGATAAGGTCTCACTGAGATGCGCATAGGAAATTACAAAGACCAATTATAGGGATGTGCAGGAGAGGATGGGTTCTTTTTAGCGATTTGTGAATTCATTCATTCACTTAACCATGCGTTTGAATCATTAACATGCTAACATTCATCTTTTAAACTGCTAAACATTCACCATACATTCAATCATCAAATTGCGTAAGGAAAATATGAGACAACAACTACATTGTATTACTATTCAGAACTGGCTAGAGTCCATTGCTTACAGACTCAACTCAAGAACTTAATGGTTTTTCATTAATACAATCATTACAATGAAAACATCATAGTGTAGTAGTGATCAAAACACATAGCATAACTACTGTATATCATCTCAAACTCCAACTAGCCTGTTACAAAAGCATCTACAACAGAGCTGGCATAAAACCAACTAAATAGAATAGAACTTGTTACAAAACCATCTTCAGAACAGAACTAACTGAACCCAACCCAATATAAAATATGCCTTTATATAGGCCTAGGTTCCAAAACTACAAAACTTGTTGGTTGCACACAATCTCTAAGTGAATTTCTCGGCGCACAACTAGCTCTAACTGTATCGGTGTGCATCTGCTTGTAATTGTCTTCCTTGGCACGCAAATGCTTCAACCTGAACCAAAACTTGGGCACCAACAATCCACTAGGGGAAATTTGAAGGCTAGTGAAGTCTTGAGGATCTTGATGACGATTGGGTGTCATCATGGTGCCTTGGGTGCTTAAAATAAAGCAAGTCATTATTACTCGCTATTTAGCGTAAAACCAATAAGTATAGTATGAAAATACTATCAGTTTCGGCATTACGAAATAATATACCCATCACAAGAGAAGGTGACTAGATTAATATTCGGTTACAAGAGTAAATCAAGCTATGATTATTATTATTATTATAAGACCAACTAGGAAAGGCTATGATTCTGTTAAAGAATTTGTGATTATGAAAGCTTCATTATAAGCTTGTTAACTCATAAAGATACTACAATTGATTGTTATTGTTGCGTTGGATATTATTATTATTATTTAAATGAATATACTCATTATACATACATATATTTGAATAGTCATTCATCATATATAGGAATGTAGATCATTCCAATATATTAATGAGAAGAAATCCCCATAAATGATAAAAGTAAAAAGAATAATAATTTGATGTTATATAATATATTTATAGAAATACGTTGATAATTGTGGACACAATTACCTTGTGAGGCTTTTTCCTTAATAAATGGTAAAGAAATTATATTATAAATTTATAAAATGAAAAATGATTTCATGAACATATATCCAGTTAGGGTTGGGGCGACTTCTCATGACGGTTAGGGTTTCATTTGAAATATGAACCCAATCACAACATGGGGAGAGGGGGAATATGGTTTGATATTAATGAATAAGGGAGGGCTCGGAAGGGGGAGACAATACCCTTTCATAAGTGCCTTGAATTGGGAAAAATCTTTGCATGAGAAAAAATGGAATGGTCTTGCTAGAGAGGGACCGAACCCCAATATTTTATAATTTGGTTCTCTGGGTTGGTCAGGGGTTGATTACTATTTTACAATCCCCATTAAGGAGGAGTCGAGCCTTGCTCTTTAATGAGTTAGGCAAGTTTCTACTACTTTGACATTGAAGAGGTAGAATCAAGTCATCATTACTTGTACTTTTAGTTTATTGTTGTGCATACTATTGCATTGATTAGGAATGAGGGTTGATAGTTTTTCCCAAATGTCACTACTCGATCCAGGAAACTGAGATCTCAATGGCCTTGAGTCTCTATAATCCAATACAACCCCAACTTCTCCATGCCAGAGAAGATCAAAGTTAAACAATAAACTTATAATAGAAAGCACTATAGATCTCCTATCAACTTTAAGCAAAATATGGCAAACACACAAGAGAGTCTTAGTTTTATCTTAGAAACCCCAATGGGTAAAACCAACTTCTATGGGGCTTTCTTCTTTCTCGAGCCCAAAGAATATAATAGAGAGAAAATAAATACACACAAATGTTCAGAACATACAACAGAACCTGACTAGTCATATACCCTAGATCTGCATGCAGTAGCTACTCCTGTTCATGGGAAATGCGCCCTTGTTGTATACTCTGATCTGGATCTCTAAAATACTATCACTACCAATCTCTGGTTGTAGTACAACCTCTCTAACCACTCTGCCCTAATTTGCTCCGTCAATGAATAAATATTGCAACCTCTTAGTATGGAATGCGTGTTAATGTAATTGTAACTTCGGAAGATATTCACTTGTCTATTTTACATTGTATTTGTATTTTATTATTGTACCTCTGACGGAGATGTTTATTCCTCCGGTCGGGGAAGTCATTATTGTATTTGGGTCATGTAAAGTCATTGAGCTTAGCCCTCCATTGTAAGTCGGGGCATTAGACCCCAGACTTAAGTTTTTAATGGGTTATTAGACTCTCCTAAAGAAGTCGACCGAGTCAAGTACAACTAGGGGCCGACATAGTTAGGTAAAGGTCAAGTGAAAGTTAAAGTATAAATAGACAGGGTGCCTCTCCCATTTGCATCATTCACTCACTCACTCAATTCGCATTAGTGAGAGAGAGGAGGAGTTCGCACAAGTGGAGAAGAGAGAAGCCGTTGAAGACCATCTCTATATTTTGGGCTTTACTTTTGTGACATTGTATTGGTGCTCATTCTATCTCTGAGGAAGTTGAGGGGTTTTCTCCTTTATGGTTTCCTCGAGGAAAATCTTTGTGTCTCTTGTGTTTATTACTGTGCATGTTATTCTCTCAGATAATATCCTAGATAATATTGAATTAAATTGTGAAAAACGAACATCGTATCAGAGCTAACCTGAGAAGAAGACATTGTGCAGCCGCGGAAGCTAGGGCTTCTTAATTTTTGGACTTCTTTTCACAGATCATCAACAAAGGGAGGCTAGGCTAACTCGCCTTAGGAAGGCGCATCTTTCTGTCGAAGCAGAAGTTGATTATGAGCATTTTCACTTTTTGGCCTCTCACTACTGTGGGAAATTAGGACTTTTCACAGAAGTGGAATTTTGGAGTGCAATCAGCATAGGGAGATGCTACTCATCAAAATCAAAATTTAGAGACCAAGATCGAATTTTTTGGTTGGGTAAAACTCCCGGAAAGTCAAACCCTAATTTGGCTCTAGACCAGAAAAACCAGAAAACTAGAAAGGACCAGAAATTGCAGATCAGAATTTCGCAAGTCAATTTTTGGAATCTTCAGAAACCAAGTGTACCAGCTTTCTCGCCTTAGTCAAGCGCATCTTTCCATCTAGACAAAAGTTTCAAATTCCAAGTTTGAATTTTTAGGGTTTCTCTGACAAACCCTAGCCAACTCCAGAACCAGTTTCAGCTAATCAAAGTGGTAAGACCTAAAAGCTTTTCTATTTCCATTTGAGTTTCTCATTAAAGATGTCTCACCACACTAAGCTTGAGGATAAGCTTGAAGGGGTTGATAAATTTCGAGCATGAAAGTATAGGATTGTGCTTGTCCTAGAAGAGAATGAATTGGACACCTATGTGAATGAAGAGGTTCCAGTTCCAGAGGGAGATGAGGCTAAATCCTTACACAAGAAGAACTTGGTTAAGGCCAAGAGGATTATTGTTGATTCTATTAAGGATCACCTCATCCCACATGTTTCTTCCTTAAAGAAACCTAAATATATGTTTGATTCCTTGACCAAGCTATTTGAAGGAAAGAATATAAATCAGAAGATGACCTTGTGAAACCAGTTGAAGAATGTGAAGATACAAAATGCAGAGACCATGCAGTCTTATCTTAGAAGGATCTCTCAACTCAAGGAGCAACTTGAAGTTGTGGGAGAAGATGTGGAATATGGAGAAATTGTGATGACCACCTTAAATGGTCTCCCTAGGTCATGGGATTCCTTCATTCAAGGAATTTTTGCTAGAAAGAAATTGATCACATCCAGTAGGCTGTGGGAGGAATGATCACAAGAAGAAGCCTAACTTATATCTTGATAAGAGAAGATGGGTAATGAAGACCAGGCTCTCACAGCACACACCAGGAAGAATAACTCCAAGAGGGAGCATCCTCATCACAAGAAGGAAAGACACCACCACCATAATCAAAGAGGGAACTTCAAGAGAGATCTATCTCATATTCGATGCTACACTTGTGATGAGAAGGGACCCTACTCCAAAGATTGTCCCAAGAACAAAATTAGCTCCCACAGGAAGAAGAACAACAAGAAAAGACATCATGCTCATACTGCAGAAGATGATGAACCTTCAAGGAATAGAACCAGAGAAGACAGTGAAGATTCTTCAAGTGATGAAGAGTATGTTCTGATTTCAGCTCTCACAGGAACTGTTACACATGGAAGCAATGATTGGCTTGTAGATAGTGGGGATTTCAAACATATGACAAGATTTAAATAATCCTTTGTGAACCTATCTGAACATGAGTCACCCCACATGGTGAAGCTTGGGGATGACTACCAGTACCCCATAAAAGGAAGTGGTGAAGCCTCTTACAAGCTAGAATCTGGGAAATATTTGAAGATGAAGGATGTCCTATATGTTCCAGGACTCAAGAAGAACCTTCTCTCCATATCAACATTGGATGCAAAAGAAATGAGGTTTGCATTTGTTGATGGCCAAGTCCTAATGTGGCCAAAGGTAAAGACTATAGACGATGTAGTTGTTATTGGAGAGCAAGAAGGAGGTTTGTACAAACTGGAGGGCCAGCCTGAACAAGCCTTGGTTCATGACTCCATGGAACTAAGTGAACTATGGCATAGGAGGCTTGCACATGCGCACTATAGAGCACTACCTCTTGCAAGCAAAGAAGTTGAAGGTCTTCCAGAAACCTAGGAAAAGCATGAAGGTGTCTGCAAAGGATGTGTCATTACCCGAAATTTCTGAAAAATTTAAAATTTTTATTATAACAATAAATGTTAACTAACCGCGTTCCCGGTCCTGTTTAATTTCAGTAACTAATCGAAAACTTGTTAACAAAGTTCTGTTTAATACAAATGAAATTTTTATTTTTTATTTTTTTTATTTTAAAAGTTGACTGTTTTCTTTCAAACTGCAAAGAAGAGCTAGCCATAGCTGACTGGCTTACTTAGCTTACGAGCTAATGCATAAATTGTCTTCTGTTCGCAGGTACACCGGTGAAGTAAGGATCACTGTAATTTAATCTTGGTAAGCATCAAGCTCCTTTCCCTGTACTGTAAAACTTAAAGAAGATCTATTCACTATTGCTGGTTGTAGTGCAAGACAGTAAAGTTATTCTCATGAAATTACACTTGAAATAAGATTGATAGTCTGCCTCGACATGATAATTCTTATTCGGGATAGTATCATCAGGTTTTGCGATGGATTACATTGTTTCAGTTATAACTATTGTGTTATGAATATGACTCTATATTAATGCTGTAACTATCACTGGAACAATAGTTTGTATCATATTTATTGTCTGCATAAAGCGTCGTTGGCGTCATGTGATATAATGTCAACTAATACCGGTGATTACTGTTGTGTTCACGTAGTATTAGCGTGAGTTGGAAATGTGACACCTCTAGCGTTGTTCCATTATATTCATCTATACTTCAAGGTCCAACGTCTACTTAATGTTTAACTTATGTCACCTGACTGTGCCTTGTTTTTTTTTTTTTAAACTACATTCATGGTGTGAACCTGTAGATGCGTTTATATTTCAACATCATAATAATAGAGATTATTATTCTAATTGTTTATTGTTTAACCATAGTATCGGAAGAAATACGATGATAGGACATAATAGCAAATGTGTATCCCATCATATAGTTATGGTATCATTTAAATGTATTAAGTGATAGGGTATTTTCATTTGAAAGTTGACTACATCACTGTCTAAATGATTGTTGGTAGAAATATAATGTGCTCTTGGCATTATTCGATGGCTTGGTTTCATTATAAATATACATTACAATGATTGTGCAACAATCATAGTGTTTTCCCCGCCTTGGACAAGATTTATATCCAATATAATGTTAAGGTAGTGTCTACCATACTAAGGTTACGAGAACTCAATATTTGAAGTTGACTATATCTCGTTCATATCATTGTAGGGAATATACATATTATGTACTTTGGAATTATCGAAGGTTCGATTGCAAAACATGCACTATATGCTAATTGAGTGTATATCATAGTGTATTTCCATACGTTTGAAATTGACTTATATCTATGCAATGATTTTGAAATCGGTGAACAATGATTCGAATGGCAACTGAACTATATGAACTCGACCCATATTACGTTGATAAATTTCCTTGCTACGTGGTTGACTCTCCTCCATGCATTGGTTGATATATAAGATAATAACGAAACCCTACCAGGTTATTGTCTCTGCCTTCGGACTCGGGTTCTAAGGGAGAAACCCTCCATGTCAGAATTTTGTAGTTGGGCACTGTTAAAATGAAAAATGCTGAGGTTCTGGTCTCGTCGTTTCATTCTGTGGTAGAGTAGAAGTCCTCGGCTCTGCTAATAGCGTCTGCTACAGTTTCATTGTTTCTTGGTCTCGTTGTCCTTCTTCTGTTTAAGTCCCAGCTACCTACCGTCTTTCACTGTCGCTGGTGTGAATATGAGGCAGGGTTTTGTTACTTGTTTTTATCCCAGAGGTGGTTGTGTATTTGGGTTTGGGGTGTGCTTCTCGACTTGTTTAATCCCATCTTAAGGGTTTCGTCTGGAATGTTGCCTGTTGCGGCTGTCAATAGAATAGTACTGGAGACTTCCCGTGCCCATCTAACTGTCAATGAAATGGGGTTTCACTGCTTGTTCAACCTGTGGCTACCAGGTGGTCTACGGTTGCATTCCTCCAATGGCTCAGGTAAACAATTACTCATATTTTCACAGTTTTAGGTTTTGCAAAAGATTGTTTAGATTTACATTTGTATTAACTACTCTCGGCATTCAATAATGTGACTAATAGCTCTCGTCATTCGTTAATGTACAGATCACACGGCTCTGAAGGTGTACAGGGCTTCATCTCCAGCGCTGGCTCCTCCGGGTAAGCCTGGTTATCCACGGCTGTCTCTTCCTTTGTTGGTTTTGTGGTTAGGGTTGAGTCTTGGAGGAAAACTCCTGTATAATGAGGTCGTTAATGTTCTTGTGACATGAGTGCAGTCACCTGTATAAATTTGTTTTTGTTTGTAATGAAAAAGGGTTTGATACCTGGCATGTCTATGGTGAGCCATTCACGGCTCAGACTATATGAGACCAGGGTTTTTGTTATTGTAAATGTAGTTGCTATGCGTAGGGTTTTACCCACGCTGTATAAATTAATATTTAATGTAATAATGGGCCTGTCATGGCCGCGTTTCAATCTGTGTTTTGTTAAATAAATAGAGTGTTTAAGATATAAGGATCTTATGAGTTCTCCGATACCTGCACGGGATGATAACTCTGCTGTAATGAAACCATGTAATTATCTCTCTGCGTTTTCTTTGATTTTGAGTGTTAAATGAAAAGAATGTTGTTGTTTGTTACCATTACTGTAATGGTTATTTAATATAGGGTAAATCCTGGCGAGTTGGGGTTTTGTTCTTGGTTAAAAAGAAACATATAACTGTGGATAAAATTATATACATAAACTATGTATAAACCTCCTGTAGGTTCTGTCTGTCCTATAAGGCATTCTTTTCTTTTGATTTCAGTCTGTCAAATGAATGTGATCAGGCTACGGCCGTGATAAGTTTGTGGTCTAATCTTAATGAGAAATATTTATAATGAAATAAATATTATTATGGTGAATAATACGAGGGTTGGTAACAGCCAATAATGGTTGCATTCGTTGATAGTTTCTCTGCGTGTTAAGGTTTGTCTAGAGGTAGGAAAATCCTTCAACAGCGCTGGTGTATTACGTGTAATACGAGTTCGATAACGAACAGAAATCTATGCCTGTGTTTTGTTTAAAGAAACATTGAAATCTCTTGAGTTTTGGCTTCGAGCCTTTCAATACGTTTGTTCTGTTTTAAAACAACTCTGTCAACTCTGTTGTAATAATGTGGCTATTAAATTATAATACTAGGTTTTACAGAGAATAATAATCTACAGTTTGTGTTTGTATTTGACTACTATTTTTGTTGAATGAGATTGTATGGATAGTTTTTAAACAATGAAACATTGTTGTAGCCCCATCTTTTGGATATTCGATAACTGTGAATGATATTCTGGGAATAGATAAATATAATGATATGTGTTTTGTTTACCTTTAGCTCGACAAAAAGAATGACCTGTATCTATAGTTGACTGAAATATGAAACCGATATATATATACAAGTATATTGCTCAAATAGAAACTATTCCTGTACATTTCTCTAATAGGAAATATCTCACAGTAAATCTAAGATTTAACTATGTCTGTTCTTATGATTGTTTTAATAAATATAATTCTGGAATAACTACTATTTAATATTCTGTCTATTATTTAACTAATAAGAGAAATTCTAGAAATACATAAACATGATATTTGACTACTGTACAGTAACAATTATATTCTGCATAGGATAATTACTCTATTTAAGTGATAATAGGGAAAATACTAAAACATCTGAGTTCTGAAATTTATACCAAAAGACAATACAGAAAGACTGATCTACTGAAAATGAATACAGTCAAAACACAGTTGAAATAGTCTATTCATATGAAAATTAATTAAACAAACAGCAGGAAGAGTGACAGAACCTGTAGCTATGGTAGACGATACCAGCAATGGGAGGCTGTTCCTCCCTACCAATTCCTGGAGAGTGCCCAGACAACACTTCTCAGGACCCCCGAGCTTGATCTGGTCTAACTGGCTGGAATCTAGGTACAACCAACAATTCCCTCAGCCAAAGCAGCTACACTGGAACCAAGTTACTGCAACTTCCTGACTCAAAACACTTCCTTACTGATTTTCCCACTTCCTCAATGGGACTCCTGAATAGCATTCACCTGAATGTATTCTCCCTCTAGAACAATTGCTGAACCCCCAGCTCAGTTCATTGAGTAGTATTTAAAAGATTGCCTAGGTCTTAGTTGGGCTAACTGTCATTAATGAGCCACCTGCTCAGATTCCACTTTCTTGGGGAATCATGACCCCAAAATATAGGGAAGTTGCCACCTGCAACTCAGGAAGTGTTTGAGGATGCTGCCACTTGTCTTTTGTCCTTCCACCTAATTCCATCCACCAGTTAGACCAGTAACCTCTTTTAATAGCTCTCCCATGCTGTTGTCTCCATAATTTATTTATTAATAATAATTATTCAGAATTTACATTCCATTTCTGGAGACTCTGCTGAGTCATCCATTCCTACTTAGCATTAAATTTAACATAATGTCTCAGGAATATTTATAAAATAATTACATTATTTTAATAAAATTGGGGTATGTGACATACACACCCCCATAAAATGTAACATCGTCCTCGATGTTACTTATTCTTCTTCTTCAGCCACCTGCTGGAATAGATGGGGATATGCTTCCCGCATCTTACTTTCCAGCTCCCAGGTAGCTTCTTCAGGACTAAGGTGCTTCCATTGCACCTTCACTTGTCCAATTATGCGGTTCCGTAGAGTAATTTACCTCCTCCCGAGGATACAATCCGGTTCCACCAGAACTTCCCCTTCTGGTTCTACCTGTACAATGTTCCAATCAATAACATGAGTAGCATCATGAACATATTTTTTCAAAACAGAGATATGAAAAACATTGTGTACTTTTAGATTTGGTGGTAATGCTAACTGATAAGCAACTTGACCGATTCTAGATAAAATTTCAAATGGACCACAGTAACGTGGTGCTAATTTTGCACAGCTTCCTAATCTTAGGGAGCTCTTCTTTGGCCTTACCTTGATGAACACATGTTCACCTACCTGGAACTCTTTAGGAGTTCTTTTCAAATCTGCTTGACTCTTTTGCCGATCCTGGGCAATCTTCAAGTTTTCCTGCACTTGTTTCACAATATGTTCCATTTCTTTCAATAAATCAGGTCCTAACACTAATCTATCTACTGGATTACTCCAAGAGATAGGAGTGTTGCATTTTCGTCCATACAAAATCTCAAAAGGACTAAACTTAGCTGATGATTGATAGCTGTTATTGTATGCAAATTCAGCTAGGTGTAAATAATCCTCCCACTTACCTGGTTGATCTTTAACATACATCCTTAACAGATCTTCTAATACTTGATTAACTCTTTCAGTTTGTCCGTCAGTCTGAGGATGGAAAGAGGTGCTGAAATTCAAAGTGGTGTTTAATCCTTTGAACAAGGATCTCCAAAAATTTCCTGTGAATTTAGGATCCCTGTCTGATATAATAACTTTTGGAATACCGTGTAACCGAAAAATCTGTTTTAAAAAGATATCTGCTATGTTTGCAGCCTTGTATGTGGTTTTAACAGGAATAAAGTGTGCTGATTTACTTAGTTTGTCTACCACTACCATAATTGAATCATTTTGATGTTGATTTTTGGGTAAACCTGTAATGAAATCCAGGCTGATTATTTCCCATTTCCAGCTAGGAATAGGTAAAGGTTGCAGCAATCCAGCTGGATGTTGGTGTTCTGTTTTTACTTGTTGGCAGTCCAAACACTTAGCTAAATATTCAGCTGTTTCAGATTTCATGTTAGGCCAAAAATATTCTTTTCTCAACATGGTGACAGTCTTTTGATAGCCTGGATGCCCGGAGTAAGGGGTTTTATGAATTTCGTCTAAAATTAACAGCTTAACTTTAGGTGCATTAGGAATATACAGCCTGTCTTTAAACAACAGAAATCCGTTTTCATTTAAACTATACCCTTTTATCAAACTTTCTGTGGGTTGTTCTTTGGCTGCAGTTTGTAAATGCTGATAATTTTCGTCAAATTTTATCCCTTCAGCCAGCTGTTCATTTAAGTCAGAGGTATAAGTGCTGCTAGCTGATATAAAATTTAGTTTTGCATTTCTGCTCAAGGCATCAGCCACCTTATTTTCCTTCCCTTTTATGTGTTGGATTTCAAAATCGTATTCACTTAGGAATGCCAGCCACCTGGCTTGTCTTGCATTTAAATTTGGCTGATCTAAAAGGTATTTCAGACCTTTATTATCTGTTAGTAAGGTGAATTTTCTGCCTATTAGGTGGTGTCGCCACATCTTTAAAGCATGAATTACAGCAGCTAATTCTAGGTCATAAGTGGCATAATTCTTTTCATGAATTTTCAGCTTCCTAGATTCGTAAGCAATGACATGTCCTTCTTGAGTCAGCACTCCGCCTAAACCATCATTACAAGCGTCGGTGCAAACTACGAAATATTTATTTGGGTCCGCTATTCTAAGAATAGGTGCAGTTGTCAATAAGGTCTTAAGTTTCTTGAAACTTTCTTCACATTTCGCATTCCAATCAAACTTCTTGCCTTTCTTTTGCAAAGAAGTGATTGGGTTGGCTATTTTTGAAAAGCCTTCGATAAACCTCCGGTAGTAACCGGTAATCCCCATGAAAGATCTAACGTCCGTCACATCTTTAGGTACTGGCCATTCTTCAATTGCCCGAATCTTTTCTGGATCCACTGAAATCCCTTCCTTAGTGACTACATGTCCTAAGTACTGGATTTCATCTTTGAAGAAGTCACACTTACTGAATTTCGCAAAGAGCTGTTGTTCTCTTAGTTCTTGTAAGACTATACGTAAGTGTTCTTTATGCTCCTCCTCACTCTTAGAATAGACTAAAATGTCATCGATAAATACAACAACAAATTTATCTAAGTACTTATGCATTATGTTGTTCATTAAGCACATAAAAACAGCTGGGGCATTAGTAAGCCCAAATGGCATTACGACAAATTCGTAATGTCCGTACCTTGTTCTAAAGGCTGTTTTGAAAATGTCTTCTTCTTTAATTCTTACCTGGTGATAACCCGATCTCAGATCGATCTTGGAGAATACCGTAGCGCCACGTAACTGATCAAACAGATCATCAATACGAGGTAACGGATACCTGTTTTTGATTGTCATTTTGTTTAGTTGACGATAATCTATGCAAAGTCGCATAGTTCCGTCCTTCTTTTTAACGAAAATCACTGGTGCTCCCCAAGGGGATACACTGGGTCGAATATAGTTCTTGTCTATTAACTCCTTTAACTGAGTTTTCAACTCGTTAAGCTCTAAGATATTCATACGATACGGGGCTTTTGAACTGGGAACAGCACCTGGTACCAGCTCAATTGTAAAGTCTAGCTCCCTCTTGGGAGGTAATTCTGGGATTTCCTCAGGAAAAACGTCAATAAATTCATTGACTACAGGGATGTTCTCTACTGTTTTCTGGTTGCCTTCAGACTTATCTGTCTCATCTGTAATAGTTACAGCATAGGTCTTGCACCCTTTTCTGACTGCTCTTTTAAGTTGTAAGGCAGAAATTTGCCTAACTACTGTTTTCCTAGGGATACCCCTGACGGTTACAGGCTGTCCACTACTGTTTACACACCTAAAAGTTTTGTCAAAACAGTTTAAAACGACCCTATGTTGTTCCAACCAGTCCATTCCGATAAGTATGTCATAAGAGCCAAGTGGTAAGATGTTCAGTTTGACTGTAGTTCTAAAATCATTCATGTTTAAGATGCATTCTTTTACATAGCAGTTTACTTTCCTCTTTGCCCCAGTAGCTAATTGTACCGACCAAGAATTATCAAACCTTTCAACAGTCAAATTACATTTTTCTACCAGCTGAGGTGAAATATAACTAAGACTAGCACCTGGATCTATTAAAATAGTAACAGGGGTTTTGTTAATCATACCTCCTACTTCCACCATGGAAGTTTGGTAGTCAGCCTGGCGGTTTTCCAATGCTGCATTGATTCGGGGCATAGTTCCTGCAAAATCCCCGACTGTCATTTCATCTTGAACAGTATGAATGTTGCTGATTTGTTTCTTTCTGTTTGGGCAAATTGAAGCGTAATGTGGCCCATTACACTCCCAGCACTTGACAGGTTCTTTTCGCTCAAAGTTTTTAGTGTAGTTTCCATGGTTATTAGGAGTCTCCTTGCTGTTTTTGTAATTGTTGAAATGGCTGGCAGCTCCATTTTTATTTCCCTGGAAACTTTTACTATTAAAGTGGTTTCCGTTTTTGCCATTCTTGAAACTTTTATGGGGGACAAATTCATTTTTCTTGTACTCGATCGGATTGCTGTTCTTTTTGGCTTTCCAGCTGGCTATCCCCTCTTTCTTTTTATTCTGTTCATAACAGAAACTGGCTTTGCGCATGGCTTCTTCCAGTGTTTTGGGATTATCATATTCAATTCTGTCCTTGATGTGATAGGGCAGGCAACTAAGAAACCACTGTATTTTTGGTTTCTCTTCGACAAAATACGGTACATACCGCAACAGACATAAAAATTTACTGTTCAGGTCCTTCATCGTCATAGATCCGAGCTTTAGTTCATAAAATTCCTTGGCCCTCTCTTCATAATACTGTTCGGACAGAAATTTCTTCTTGAAGTATCTTTTAAAGGTACTCCAATTAACTTCTCTCTCTTTAATCCCCTTGACCCTTTTCAGATCTTGCCACCATATGTCCGCCTTTCCCGAGAGGTTGTAGATGGCCATTCGTGCCTTCAGCTGATTTGAGTAGTTATAGATCTGAAAATATTTTCTCATCCCGAATAACCAGGATTCTGCCTCTTCTCCAGTTTCAGATTCTCCATTGAAAGTTGGGGGCTTTATCTTCTTAAACTCCCCGGAAATCTCTTCATAAGGCCTGTACTTTTTCCTTCGGTTGTGCAGCTCAGTTTCACTGCTGTCACTGCTTGTGTGATAACTGGGTTGTCCTTTTCTTTCTTCCGATGATGAACTGCTGTCGGACTTAGCCGGTTTTGTCCTTTTTGACCCTCTTTGACGACTAACTTCTTCTGAGTCAGCTCTTTTGCTCCTTCCTTCTGTCTGAAATTTTTCTATCAATAGCTGATTTAACTGCTCCTGAGTCTTTAGGATTCTTTCATTATCCTTCTTGACTGTTTCCATCTCTGTCTTTAATCCTCTTATGGTCTGCATCAGCTCAGTGGTGTGAGCAATTTCTTCTTCTGTCTCAGGTTCTCTTGACATCTGTCTTGTCACTGCATTTGGAGATTCTACCTCGGTGTATTCTCCCAGTTTTTCCATACCTGTCTGAAAAATTCAGAAAAAGGAAATTTTCTGTTCTGTTCATGAAAACGAAATATATGTTAGTACTTTATATAAAAAAAAATCTTCTTTTATGGTCACTGTTTTTCGGAAGTTAGTGGAGGCACCTCCAAGCCTAGTGTCTGAACCATGCTCTGATACCACATGTCATTACCCGAAATTTCTGAAAAATTTAAAATTTTTATTATAACAATAAATGTTAACTAACCGCGTTCCCGGTCCTGTTTAATTTCAGTAACTAATCGAAAACTTGTTAACAAAGTTCTGTTTAATACAAATGAAATTTTTATTTTTTATTTTTTTTATTTTAAAAGTTGACTGTTTTCTTTCAAACTGCAAAGAAGAGCTAGCCATAGCTGTCTGGCTTACTTAGCTTACGAGCTAATGCATAAATTGTCTTCTGTTCGCAGGTACACCGGTGAAGTAAGGATCACTGTAATTTAATCTTGGTAAGCATCAAGCTCCTTTCCCTGTACTGTAAAACTTAAAGAAGATCTATTCACTATTGCTGGTTGTAGTGCAAGACAGTAAAGTTATTCTCATGAAATTACACTTGAAATAAGATTGATAGTCTGCCTCGACATGATAATTCTTATTCGGGATAGTATCATCAGGTTTTGCGATGGATTACATTGTTTCAGTTATAACTATTGTGTTATGAATATGACTCTATATTAATGCTGTAACTATCACTGGAACAATAGTTTGTATCATATTTATTGTCTGCATAAAGCGTCTTTGGCGTCATGTGATATAATGTCAACTAATACCGGTGATTACTGTTGTGTTCACGTAGTATTAGCGTGAGTTGGAAATGTGACGCCTCTAGCGTTGTTCCATTATATTCATCTATACTTCAAGGTCCAACGTCTACTTAATGTTTAACTTATGTCACCTGACTGTGCCTTGTTTTTTTTTTTTAAAACTACATTCATGGTGTGAACCTGTAGATGCGTTTATATTTCAACATCATAATAATAGAGATTATTATTCTAATTGTTTATTGTTTAACCATAGTATCGGAAGAAATACGATGATAGGACATAATAGCAAATGTGTATCCCATCATATAGTTATGGTATCATTTAAATGTATTAAGTGATAGGGTATTTTCATTTGAAAGTTGACTACATCACTGTCTAAATGATTGTTGGTAGAAATATAATGTGCTCTTGGCATTATTCGATGGCTTGGTTTCATTATAAATATACATTACAATGATTGTGCAACAATCATAGTGTTTTCCCCGCCTTGGATAAGATTTATATCCAATATAATGTTAAGGTAGTGTCTACCATACTAAGGTTACGAGAACTCAATATTTGAAGTTGACTATATCTCGTTCATATCATTGTAGGGAATATACATATTATGTACTTTGGAATTATCGAAGGTTCGATTGCAAAACATGCACTATATGCTAATTGAGTGTATATCATAGTGTATTTCCATACGTTTGAAATTGACTTATATCTATGCAATGATTTTGAAATCGGTGAACAATGATTCGAATGGCAACTGAACTATATGAACTCGACCCATATTACGTTGATAAATTTCCTTGCTACGTGGTTGACTCTCCTCCATGCATTGGTTGATATATAAGATAATAACGAAACCCTACCAGGTTATTGTCTCTGCCTTCGGACTCGGGTTCTAAGGGAGAAACCCTCCATGTCGGAATTTTGTAGTTGGGCACTGTTAAAATGAAAAATGCTGAGGTTCTGGTCTCGTTGTTTCATTCTGTGGTAGAGTAGAAGTCCTCGGCTCTGCTAATAGCGTCTGCTACAGTTTCATTGTTTCTTGGTCTCGTTGTCCTTCTTCTGTTTAAGTCCCAGCTACCTACCGTCTTTCACTGTCGCTGGTGTGAATATGAGGCAGGGTTTTGTTACTTGTTTTTATCCCAGAGGTGGTTGTGTATTTGGGTTTGGGGTGTGCTTCTCGACTTGTTTAATCCCATCTTAAGGGTTTCGTCTAGAATGTTGCCTGTTGCGGCTGTCAATAGAATAGTACTGGAGACTTCCCGTGCCCATCTAACTGTCAATGAAATGGGGTTTCACTGCTTGTTCAACCTGTGGCTACCAGGTGGTCTACGGTTGCATTCCTACAATGGCTCAGGTAAACAATTACTCATATTTTCACAGTTTTAGGTTTTGCAAAAGATTGTTTAGATTTACATTTGTATTAACTACTCTCGGCATTCAATAATGTGACTAATATCTCTCGTCATTCGTTAATGTACATATCACACGGCTCTGAAGGTGTACAGGGCTTCATCTCCAGCGCTGGCTCCTCCGGGTAAGCCTGGTTATCCACGGCTGTCTCTTCCTTTGTTGGTTTTGTGGTTAGGGTTGAGTCTTGGAGGAAAACTCCTGTATAATGAGGTCGTTAATGTTCTTGTGACATGAGTGCAGTCACCTGTATAAATTTGTTTTTGTTTGTAATGAAAAAGGGTTTGATACCTGGCATGTCTATGGTGAGCCATTCACGGCTCAAACTATATGAGACCAGGGTTTTTGTTATTGTAAATGTAGTTGCTATGCGTAGGGTTTTACCCACGCTGTATAAATTAATATTTAATGTAATAATGGGCCTGTCATGGCCGCGTTTCAATCTGTGTTTTGTTAAATAAATAGAGTGTTTAAGATATAAGGATCTTATGAGTTCTCTGATACCTGCACGGGATGATAACTCTGCTGTAATGAAACCATGTAATTATCTCTCTGCGTTTTCTTTGATTTTGAGTGTTAAATGAAAAGAATGTTGTTGTTTATTACCATTACTGTAATGGTTATTTAATATAGGGTAAATCCTGGCGAGTTGGGGTTTTGTTCTTGGTTAAAAAAAAAACATATAACTGTGGATAAAATTATATACATAAACTATGTATAAACCTCCTGTAGGTTCTGTCTGTCCTATAAGGCATTCTTTTCTTTTGATTTCAGTCTGTCAAATGAATGTGATCAGGCTACGGCCGTGATAAGTTTGTGGTCTAATCTTAATGAGAAATATTTATAATGAAATAAATATTATTATGGTGAATAATACGAGGGTTGGTAACAGCCAATAATGGTTGCATTCGTTGATAGTTTCTCTGCGTGTTAAGGTTTGTCTAGAGGTAGGAAAATCCTTCAACAGTGCTGGTGTATTACGTGTAATACGAGTTCGATAACGAACAGAAATCTATGCCTGTGTTTTGTTTAAAGAAACATTGAAATCTCTTGAGTTTTGGCTTCGAGCCTTTCAATACGTTTGTTCTGTTTTAAAACAACTCTGTCAACTCTGTTGTAATAATGTGGCTATTAAATTATAATACTAGGTTTTACAGAGAATAATAATCTACAGTTTATGTGTTTGTATTTGACTACTATTTTTGTTGAATGAGATTGTATGGATAGTTTTTAAACAATGAAACATTGTTGTAGCCCCATCTTTTGGATATTCGATAACTGTGAATGATATTCTGGGAATAGATAAATATAATGATATGTGTTTTGTTTACCTTTAGCTCGACAAAAAGAATGACCTGTATCTATAGTTGACTGAAATATGAAACCGATATATATATACAAGTATATTGCTCAAATAGAAACTATTCCTGTACATTTCTCTAATAGGAAATATCTCACAGTAAATCTAAGATTTAACTATGTCTGTTCTTATGATTGTTTTAATAAATATAATTCTGGAATAACTACTATTTAATATTCTGTCTATTATTTAACTAATAAGAGAAATTCTAGAAATACATAAACATGATATTTGACTACTGTACAGTAACAATTATATTCTGCATAGGATAATTACTCTATTTAAGTGATAATAGGGAAAATACTAAAACATCTTAGTTCTGAAATTTATACCAAAAGACAATACAGAAAGACTGATCTACTGAAAATGAATACAGTCAAAACACAGTTGAAATAGTCTATTCATATGAAAATTAATTAAACAAACAGCAGGAAGAGTGACAGAACCTGTAGCTATGGTAGACGATACTAGCAATGGGAGGCTGTTCCTCCCTACCAATTCCTGGAGAGTGCCCAGACAGCACTTCTCAGGACCCCCGAGCTTGATCTGGTCTAACTGGCTGGAATCTAGGTACAGCCAACAATTCCCTCAGCCAAAGCAGCTACACTGGAACCAAGTTACTGCAACTTCCTGACTCAAAACACTTCCTTACTGATTTTCCCACTTCCTCAATGGGATTCCTGAATAGCATTCACCTGAATGTATTCTCCCTCTAGAACAATTGCTGAACCCCCAGCTCAGTTCATTGAGTAGTATTTAAAAGATTGCCTAGGTCTTAGTTGGGCTAACTATCATTAATGAGCCACCTGCTCAGATTCCACTTTCTTGGGGAATCATGACCCCAAAATATAGGGAAGTTGCCACCTGCAACTCAGGAAGTGTTTGAGGATGCTGCCACTTGTCTTTTGTCCTTCCACCTAATTCCATCCACCGGTTAGACCAGTAACCTCTTTTAACAGCTCTCCCATGCTGTTGTCTCCATAATTTATTTATTAATAATAATTATTCAGAATTTACATTCCATTTCTGGAGACTCTGCTGAGTCATCCATTCCTACTTAGCATTAAATTTAACATAATGTCTCAGGAATATTTATAAAATAATTACATTATTTTAATAAAATTGGGGTATGTGACAGGATGTGAGAAGGGAAAGAACATAAAGAAGACATTTCCAAGTAGAGAGATCAAGGCAAAAAGAGTCTTGGAAATCATCCACTCTAGTGTATGCGGTCCAATGTCATCCAATTCATTGAGTGGGTATGTATATTATGTTTCTTTCATTGATGATTTTTCTGGGAAGACATGGATATATTTATTGAAGAGAAAAGATGAAGTATTCAACAAGTTCAAGGAATTCAAATCCTTGATCGAGAACCACACAGAGAAGAAAATCAATACCTTTCGATCAGACAATGGTGGAGAGTTCACATCAGAAGACTTAAAGAAATTATGTAGAGATTCAGGGATTAAGAGGGAGTTGACCACTCCATAAAATCCACAAGAGAATGGAGTTGCAGAAAGGAAGAATAGAACAATCATGGAAGCAGCAAGAGCGATGCTTCATGACCAGGATTGAATTTATGGGCAGAAGCTGTGAGGACAGCCGTGTATGTACAGAATCATACTCCACATAGAGTGCTTGACAACAAGACACTAGAGGAAGATTTCTCCGGCGGGAAACCAGAAGTCAGCCATCTCAGGATATTTGAATGCCCTGTGTACATACATATTTTGAAAGAGAAGAGGACGAAGATAGATCCTTCAGGAAAGAAGGGCATATTCGTGGTATATAGTGAAATCTCGAAGGCTTACATAATATATTTTTTAGGGTTCAAGAAGATCGAAATCAGCAGGGACGTAACATTTGACGAAGACTCGGCATACAAAAAATCCAGAAAGATACCTATTGAAGACATTGAAGAAGCAGAAGCACCCAGGATCTGAGATACAAAAATGAATGAAGCAACCCCAGAAGAAGATGAAGAACGTGAGCTAGAAGACCCAGAGGAACCTGTAGATCCACCCCGTGAGAAGAACTCTCACAAGAGGAAATGAGCATGGGTATGAGAGGAAATTCAGGTGCAGAGAGATATGGCGCTCCAGAAGGAATGCACAGGGAAAGCAAGAGATCGAGGCCATACTCCATCTATGTAGCCCTGCCGTGTGTGTTGGAGGATCCTAAGTCATCCTGTCGACTAGGCCCTCCGCTCGACCATTTGCAATGTAAGTCGACAAGTTCTGTCGACTAGTTGGGCTATGTTGGTCGGTTGTGTCGACAATACAGTTATATAACTGAATGTAAACATATATATATATATATAGGCTCTTGAGCCAGTGTACTGGTTAACTACGATCTGTTCTATGTAGCGTTCTGCTCTTACTAGTAATAAAGGCTTGTGTTTCTCTCTCTCCTTTGGTCTCTTGTCTCTTGTATCTGAATCACTATACATGCTTGTTTATAATATATAATGTATCTTTGGTAACCTCGTGACCCGCAGGACTACAACATTGGTTTCGTTGCCGGATGATGCATTAAGAAATAACAGCATGACATATGATTTCAGAGCAAGAGATTAAGGATTGGTGGGAGAATAAAATCGCGAACTACCTGCAGAATTATGCACAACGGAACAAGCTGACGATTATGCAAGCGAGGGAGAGATTCTTCTGGGAGATCCATGAAAAATTTGTAGAGTTTGTGCCGTCCACCTTGAAGAAACTGTTGGATGAAAAGACTAGCCAATGAAGAAGAGCAGAAGCTGTTGTCGAAGTTGATCAACGGAGGACGTACAAATCTGTCGGAATGGTGCGAAAAGATTGCGGATGACTTCTGTGAAGACCAAGCGATTGAGGAGCACGTCTCTGTGGACGAAATCAGAGAAAAAAATTCACCGAACTAGCTGACCAGTTCTTATGTTCCCTACCGACGTTATTGTTCAAATTTTTTATTGACAAAGGTGCTGCACACATTGTCGAGACACAACCATTACTGCTCCCGGCCCTTCTGAACTCTAATTGAGAGGAGAAAGAACGTCATTGGGAAAGATTCGTGAAAGAGCGTGAATGGGAATTCTTTTTGAAAAATGACGACTTGCATTTCTCTAGTCGTCTAGAAAGCTTCGGGATGACATTGGGGGCATGGCGAAACATGTTATGTATCAAAATTGATGAAAAACGACATATGACAAGGCAACATGACTAGCAGTGGAGGACCTGACAGAACCATGATTCACAAAAGCACACCGGACATCCAGAAAAGGGAAAGAGAAAAAAGTAGATAGCGGCGCAAAGAGCTAAGGGAGTAGGCAAGTGAGCTCTGGAAGAAGCGAGGATCAGGTATCACGACAGATGTAGAAGGAAATCTGCCAGACTCGAGTCGAGCCCATGATGATCGGGGTGTCGATGAAAACCTGTCGCCGATGGATGAGGACTTATGGATAGAGCATGGTAGTGCTCTCCAAGTTCAGATACCCAAGAGGTTAACACTCTCTTCTCCGTTTCAGTTAATGCAAAGTGTGTGAGTGCAAGAGATTGTCGAAGAAAATATTGGTCTCCATGCTGGCCAGTCGAGAATTTGGAGCCGTCATAATGAAGAAGGTGATGAAGTCAATAGAGTACTGATTCATCAACCTGAAGAGGGAAACTGGGTAAGTTTTCAGCCTGAGTTTTCAAATAGAAGTTTTCATCTAATGTACTCAGAACATGAAGAAGCACCCCCTTGCCAGTACCAAACTTGAGTGACTTGTCGAGTACTTCGGAGAACCCGAGAAGTAGCGAAATCCCGTTCGAGTAGAAATTTGTCTGGATTTCAACAGAAGTAGTAGGAGAAGAAAGAATCCCAAGACCGAGCGGAACAGAAGAAGCCCGAGACACCGATACTGAAGGCAAGGAAAGGTTCCTGGATAAGCAGTTAGCATTAATAATTGTCGAAGCTGAAAAAGCACCTGAACCTGATTCTGGTAATAAACCACCAACACCACCATCTAATTGTCAAGTCAATACATCAGTAGACATGTCGCACTCGACGGCACACCTTCCATTTTATGAAGGTGATGAAGACTCGACAAGACACTGGTTCGTGTGTGAATCGATATGGACGGCCAACCAACTCACCAATGAAGAACGATAGTTGGCCCTGTTTTCTGGCTCTTTGAGAAAATGAGCATTGACATGGTATATGGGATATATCGCAAAAACACCAAATTCAACTAAGGCGCAAATTAGGCAAAGTTTCCTAGCCTTTTTCATGATAGAAGACGCAACATATCTGGCAGCCGAATGACTGAAGACAACAGTCCAGAAGCCAACAAAAACTGTCAAGGAATATGATAAAATGTTCAAAGACATCTTGAGCAAAATCGACTATGAGATCGAAGAAAAGCTACTAATTAAATGGTTCATTGTCGGTCTCATAAGTAAAATTAAAATACATGTGCATCGACAGAATGTCAGTACTTATGCAGATGCATTGAAGACAACACTGGAGATTGAAATGGACGACGAATATCCTTTAGTCTCCATTGACAGACATGTCGATGAATGCCTTGAGAGTATGGAGCAAGCAATTCAAAGCATGAATTTGAAAGGGTCGGAGATATGGTGTACAACGTGTTTAACTGCAGGGCATACTAAAGACTCTTATCGAACTGAGGATCAGTGAGAAGATGTTAGACTTATTCAAACCATATGCTTTTGTTGTCTATGTAAAGAATATGAATTACATTCAACGAATGATTGCCCATACAATCTAAAGAATAAGAAAGAAAAATGGTGCCAGATATGCATAGTCAATACCCATTCGATTGACGAATGCCATCTAAATTCGAAAAATCGAAAAAAATACCATGCAGTGTACCAAACAAATTATGTCGAGCAACATAACGACATAAATACAAGAAATGATAGATTCGACAAAAATGATGGAATAAATTATCGATATAATCGGAACAAAAATGACATATATCCCAGATATGATAATCACATATATGATCAACGATATGACAGCTATAACAGGTGTGGAGGATAGCACGGTTGCGGTCGTGGCGGTGGTGGTCGTGGTGTACGACCCAATCGACCTGGTCTATGTTTTACATATCTTAGTGAAGATCATCGGCATGCAGAATGCCCATACAAAGAAATAACCGATCTAAAGTTTTGTACAAAATGTGGGTTAGGCAATCACTTTTTAGAGGATTTCCCTACCATGATTGAAAAAATCAATAATAAAAAGAATGTTCATGTTTTGTCTTGTGTACCTAAATATGATGTGCTTCAAACAAAAAATTTGCAAATTGTTACTTGAAAAGGTACCCATATTGGTCCAGATAGACCACAAATAAGTAAAATAGTAACCAAAGAAGATTATCCAAATCCGGCTAAGCAAAAATCTGTGTCTAAAAATGCATCCGACATATTTTTTGAATTGGCATCCCATAAAGACACTGGAGAAAACCGACAAGAATCATTGAATGAATTTTTCAATCTAATCACAAATGATGAAGTTGTAGGAAAGTTAATCGACTTGTTGCATAGAGTCAAGCATAAACATGTCATGCAAAGACAAACCAAAAACATTTTTCGACTTAATCAAAAAGAAAAAAATGATGATGACCCTCGTATCGACCTCGACATAAATGGCTTCCATATACGCCAAGTCGTATTGGATTTTGGTTCCCAAGTCAATATCATGACTCATGATACTTGGGACCAACTTAGTCGACCACAATTGCAGGAATCGAGTATTTATCTGAAGCTTGCAGATCAAGGACTCATTGAGCTGATCAGAGTCTGGAAGGGAGTTGAAACATCTATCAAAGGCATCTCAACAAAAGTTGATTTTTAAATCATTAATCCTAAAGACGATGCAAGTTCTTTTCCAGCCTTGGTCGGCCAACCTTGGGGGCGAAAGATGAAGGCTTCGATTTCACTAGATAAAGGTCGCATCAAGCTAAAATGCAACGGTTAGAAGGTTATTGTACCAATGTTCCCATCTTAGGGAGAACCCTTGTCGGAACCTGTGGAAGAAGATAATGACATTCAACAGCTTTATCGAATAGATAATAGCGAAGATCATGTTGAACCAAATTCTCAAGAAGAGCTTCACTTTGGAGATCTTGTTTCGATTCGATATAATTCCGACGCAGAGCTTTACGACTAGCAGTTGGAGAATTATGATCTTCATGCAAAATAATGTTGGACGATGGAAGCCATCTCGAAAAAGCAAGTAAAGAAATGTCTCTCAATGTCGACCACTCCAAGAACATTTGAGCGAAAAAATCGAGAATACTCGACTCTTGCACCAGCTAAAAATGCACAGACATGTAATCCAACGCTGAGATACAAGGAACGTGACTCTCCAGCAGTACATATTGAACAAGTTTCAAAACATGTCGGAGAGCAAGTTAGACTATAGAGTCTAGTTGAGACTTTCATTGGGAAAGTTGCGAGATGGTGGGATACCCACCAGTCGAGACTCCAAACTTGGACCAGCGTGTTGACATTTTTTGTAGAAAGATTTTGAGGAAAGAAATTGACGGGTCAGGAAGACATCCCTATTTTCACATAGGGACAAAATCCTGAAGCTCATATCGACCGATGTGAAAAAGAATGGTGAAAACTGGGTTACAAAGACGAAAGGGCGTGGCCACACCTCTTCTGCAGCACACTAATGATCTACCTAATAAATGGTACAAGATGGAAGAGGCTAGAGGAGAAACATTCACATGGAAATATTTGAAAGAAAAATTCATGAATGATTTCCGGTTTTCCCCAAAGAAGGAGCAGTTGGTCGAATCAAGCAACCATATCAAAGAATTTCTGCAGCCGACAGAAAATCTAGCACCTACAGAAAAGAAGCAAACTGCTCGGCGATCAAATACCTGTCATAACATAACATCGAAGGAAATCTAGCATTCTACACGACTAATCTTAGAAATGAAGAAGTCAGTCGGGAAAATTTTTCAATGGAGACAAGATCACCCTATCACGTCGAAGCCGGTCAAAAAAGTCTTTAGCATGGAGATTGCCGAGAAAGATGAGGCAAAAAGATTATCGGAAAAATATTTTTTGCCTACATTCACACAAATAAAAGAAGGTGAAAGACCGATAAATGACAGGCGTGCTCCAGAGTGGATGGATGCAAAGATCAAAACAAAAGAAGTGGATATCTCAAATGACGGCTTACCAAAGATGGCGAAAATTGGTGACTACTGGAATGAAGAACAAACTGCAGAAATCACCAGCCTCAAGGAATTTCAAGATGTATTTTCTCGTGACTATAAAGACCTGAAAGGACTTGTGCAAGAGATGGGATAAATGAAAATTGACATCAAACCAGATGCCAAACCAGTGAAGAAAAGGCCCTATAAGCTTGCACACAAGTATAAAGACATTGTTAAAAAAAGGATTGATAGCTTGCTCGAAGTTGGCATTATATATCCTATCAACCAGTCAGAGTGGGCGAGCCCGATGGCTGTTCAGCTGAAGAAGCACGACCCGACATGATTGAGAATTTGTGTCGACTTCCGTGAATTGAACAAGGTAACACTTAGAGACCCTTTTCCAACTCCTTTCGCAATTGAGATTATTAACGAAGTTGTAGGGCATGAGTGTTATTCATTTACGGATGGATTCTATGGGTACAATCAAGTACCTATTGCGAAAGAAGATAAGAAAAAGGCTACATTCGTATGTGAATTTGGGTCGTTCGCATATAAAGTCATGCCTTTCGGTCTGAAGAATGCACCAATGGTCTTTTCCTGTATTGCTGTCAAAGCTTTTCAGGAGTATATCTACAAAACCATGGCTGTCTATTTCGACGACTGAAAAATCTATTCAATGTTAAGAGATCATTGCAAATGGCTTCCACTTATGTTGGAGCCTTGTTGGCAGATTCAATTGTCGCTAAACATAAAAAGTGCATTTTTGCAACTCCTATCGGTATATTGCTGGACCACGTAGTATGTAAAGAAGGAATCAAGGTTGATTATGAAAAAATAAAAATTATTCTCGACCTAAAACCACCAGTCAATCCGAAGCAAGTGAAAATCCTATTGGGTCATATGACGTATTACAGAAAGTTCATCAGACACTACTCCGACATGACATATCCTCTCAAAGAGTTGTTGAAAGAAAATCAGGACTACAAGTGGATGGAGGAATGCAATACTTCATTCCACATATTAAAGAGAAAACTTGTCGAAGCACCCATCCTCCAGTTCCCAAATTGGTTGGTGAAATTTCATGTTCATATTGATGCATTTAGAAAAGCAGTCGGTGCTATTTTAACACAACCTAAAGAAGATAGAATGGACTATCCTAATGCTTTCAGCAACTGGAAGCTGAACAAGGCTGAAAGAAATTACTCTACCACAGAAAGGGAAGCACTAGGTATGGTATTTGCCCTACAAAAATACTATCACTACTTATTATCTAATCCGTTCATATTCTACACAGATCATCAAGCTTTGAAGTATCTAGTAAATAAGCCATTGCATCACGGGAGGTTGTGTCGCTGGCTTCTACTATTCCAGGAATTTGAATTCGAGGTAATCATCCGACCAGGAAAGGCTAATGTTGGGCCATTCCACTTGTCGAGAGTTGACACCAGAGAGGAACCGACAGGTATAGAGGATGATTTTCCAGATGCACATTTGTTTCGAATTGAAGCTGTCCCTTCGGAACTTGTAGAAATTGCGTAATTTCTCGAAGAGGGACAAGCTCCTGAAGGTACGACTGAGAAAAAGAGGAAGATCCTTGCTATGAAAGCTGCACCTTATACCCTCATTAATGGATTCCTCTACAAACTTGGATTAGTTGATGTGTTACGTCGGTGTGCACTTGGGCATGAGCGACAGATCATACTTTCAGAAGCACACTACGGGCTGGCAGGAGGACATTATCATGCAGATATAACAGCAAGGAATATTCTGCAAGATGGTCTTTGGTGGCCAACAGTTCATAAAGACTATCGAGAATTTATAACTAAATATGATAGATGCCAACGTATGGGATGACCATTGCTTAGTACATAAATGCCTTTGGTTCCAATTAATCCAAGCCGAACATTTGAAATTTGGGCAATTGATTTTATTGGACCATTTCCAGTAATTAGCAGACGGACAGGTGCACGTTATATCATCACTGCTGTAGAATTTGTCACCAAATGAGCAGAGATAGAACTGGTCGAGACATGCTCTAGCGAAGTTGCTGCGAAATTCATCTATGAAAACATAATTACACGTTTCGGATACCCGCTAACTTTAATTAGCGACCAAGGTACACATTTTGTTTGCAAAACTATTGAAGCATTAACAAAAGAGTTTGCAATTGATCAAAGAATAAGCACATCATATCATCCACAATCTAATGGCACCGTGGAATCATTTAACAAAACACTCACAAGAGGATTGACGAAAGTGTGTAATATGGATAAGGATGATTGAGATGATAAAGTACATGTTGTTCTTTGGGCATACAGAATAGCGTACAAGAGAATGATGGGTCAAACACCTTTTTCACTTGTCTATGGGAAAGAAGAAGGTCGTTCCGCTGCATTTTCGACGACAAGCCCCGACAATTGCAAAAGTATTACACATTGATGTCGAAGATGCACGACAAGAGCGCCTATTACAACTGTCGAAACTGGACGCGAATCGACAGATAGCAATGGAACATCAACAAATCAAGAAACAACAACAGAAAGCATGGCATGATAGAAACATCAAACGGAAGAATCTGTCAGTTGATGACTTGGCATTGCCATATAATAGCCACGTAAAAGGGAAACCAAAAAAGTTGCACACGGAGTGGATGGGGCCCTATATTGTTGAAATGATAAACCCCAACGGTTCGGTCCAACTGAAAACATTACAAGGTAGTGTTTTCAAGAAACTTGTAAATGATGCCCGACTAAAATGGTACAAGTCATGAGAATCTCTCTCTCTCTAAAAAAATAAAAGAAATGGTTACAAATAACTGAAAGAGAGAGGCATTATAAGCAATTCATGTAAACAACAATGCAGATCACATTCATAATGACAAAGGGCTGGACGAGTAAAACTGATAAGAGCAAGGATCGTCATGAAAGAAGACCGATGAGTGACTGCCAAAATGATAGGCGTCATGAGTATAAAGATATCCTAATAAGAGTAGATGACTATATTCCTCACACTCGACAGCTTATCCATAACCAACATGATCAGACAAAAGATACACGATGACAACCCTCCGACAGAAATATAGCAACAAAGAGTAGTCGCGAGGGCCGACCGGTAGATGAGAAAAACCAACACGTATTTGACGAGGTACAGATAGCCTGTCAATCAAAATTAAATCCCCTGTCAAATCAGTCCTTAATACAACCATCTACTTCGAATCACACATGCCAAGTTCATCCTCTTTAAACCCCGAGCTCAAGGATTCCTGGATACTCTTCTACCAAGAAATTGAGAACCTGACCTCAGAAGTACCGAAAAACCTCTGCGATCCTGAGAATTGCACAAAAGCTATGGCGCCCAAGAAAGCTTAGGCGAAAACTCGCTCAGTCGTACCTAAAGTACAGGAGTTGGAGAAGGCCCAATTCCCGTTGGAAACCTGCTTGCAGCAGGTTCAAAATGCTAAAGTACCGAAGTCACATTGGTGGAGAACTTGGAAAGACATTCTAGAGTGGGGAAAGGATGCAGAAGGCCATTGGAGAGAGGAAGCCCAAAGACTGTGGACTACTACAGTTTTGCATTACATGCAACAAGCACTTTTTCTCGAATAGTTTGGTGGACTTAGGATATTATTTCCCAATTCATAGTTAACAGATATTACAATGGGACATTTTATTTCGATACTCCGGTTGAAATAAATGGTGCACTCATCCATAGGATTACAGGATTGTCCAATAAAGGTCCGGATGTACCCGTTTGATAAAAGCCATAACTGAATAAGGAATTTACATATCACCTGTCTGGGAAAAATTCTCGAGGGTTAGTAGTAAGTCAGATCAGGTTTGAAAACTATAAGATAGCTTCCCGAATCGTTTCGACCGCTTTGTCAAGTTATGGTCGCGGTTCAGATTTAAAAATTGAAATTCTAGAGGCAGTATTGAACATGGAAGCAGGAGGAAAAATATACAATTGGGGTGACTACTTAGCCGACATTATCCGAACGACATGCTTTAAGTGTCAAGATGAAGGAGCGAAAATTCGGTACCCATATTTAATTATCTGGATTGCCATGACGCATTTAAGACCAACAGGAAATAAAGAATTTTCTCAAGAAAGATCTGTGTTAATGCAAAACTTTCGATGTTTTACACATGGGGGAAGTTGACTAGGTTCGTCCACAGTGAAGATTGGCTAGAACTCTGGTTCTGAAACCTAAAAATTCAGTCGACAAGATAGAGAGTACTCCAGAATGTTCGACGAAGTCTTCCTCCGTCGACGCACATACAACTTGTGCTAGATCACACACCAGTCTGGAACTTGCAAGGTGCAGCCGGTGCTGCACATGCTCTCGACTATTACCCTTCAGTCGAAAAAATCTCCAACGAACTCAATAGGAAATCCAACACAAAATTGTCAATTCTTGCTAAGGCATGAGAGGTCGGCGTTCCCATAGTTGAACCCCTAACAGATGCAGAAAAAGAGGAAGAGTATGAAAGCTGTCTGTATATGAACAACTTTGCATTTGAAGCTGAACTTGCAGCTGCACCACAACCTCTAGCACTTACTCTTACACCTCACCAAGACCCTCCGGATACAGCCAACAACCGAACAGTCAGATGAAGAAACTCAATCCGACAATGGAGAATACGCTTTGACAAGTGACAACATTCAACAGATGGCTGATGAGTTATCAGAAGCTCGACAAGCCAGGAATGCACAACTACAGGGGAAGGGCAAAAGAAAAATGATCATCTAGGAGCTGACAGAGGAAGACGAAATAGAATTGTTCGACAGTGCAACAAAAATTCTAGAAGATGCAGCTAAGAACAAAGTGCTAGTCGACGAGCAGTTCAAGAATTTTTTGGAGGATGATAAAGCTCATAGCTGACCAAAATCCAAAAAGAAAGTTAAGCTTATGATTGAGCATTCTATTGACTTGACTGTAAGTTCACCTCCCATGTCTCCGACCATCGTTACAGAGGACACTGTTTTCTCTACACCTTTGGTAAGGACTCCACTTGCACTTTCAGTAACACCTCAAATTTCAAATCTTGTGCAATCCCTTCCCCTCCCCCTTCGACAGTCATTTCAAACTGATGATGACATTACTCAGTTCATATCTGAACTCCCCAATATCTTTCCACAATGGCGAGGCATAGTGACTAAAAAACCTGTCTTCATCGACAATAGCCAACCGACTGATTCTTCCCCTCCAAGTGCTAACCCAACTAAAATATTGAACCCCCCAGATACCTTAGTACCACAAGCAATTGGTATGCACCATACTCATCTTCAGCCTAATCTTGACCCCAATAGTCTAATTATTTCCCAAGAAACATCAAAGTTTAACCCTTTTCCAGTCAACCCGTCAGTGGAAGTCCGTTCACCTCCCCAACTTGTTGTCAATCCACCGGAACAGTCCCTAGATCTTGAATTTTTGGATTCAGTCGAACCATTAATACCAAAAGTCTTGTCTCCTGTCGTCAGTCCGAAACTGTCTGGAAGCCCCATTCCAAACCCCCCTCCCCTAGTCGAAGACACATCAGTTATTAATGTGTCATCCCCCACCCCTGCCGACGGGACCACTACAACATCCAAAGCAATTCAAACTCAATAACAAGGAACACCAGCTCAAGAAGCCTTGGAAGCAATAGTTGAACCAACAACACAAACCATTGAATCCGCAGTTGGGCCAGCAGAACAAGTCAATCAAACAGTCGATGAGGAAGCACTCTCGACAAACACAACAACCATACCAAGAAACACAATACAAGGAGAACAAACCATTACCGCAGCACAAGTAACAACAAAACATCCACCATAAGCAGCCGAGACAAGAAAAGGCTCAGAACAGCAAGTAGAGGCCCCAAAAGCTCAAGGGAAGTCCACGAAGAAGCAGCGTAAAGACAAACGATGTCAAGATAAAGACCTACAGCAACATCAACAATATCTGGACCATATATCTCAATTGGGTTGATTATTTGTACATCTCAACCAATTTAGGCCCATCTTGACATACAAGCCACAACAAGCAACACAAGCAGAACTCGACTTACTGGCCAATGCAATTAATCGAGAAAACCGACATATACGATTAGCAGCCGAAGACCGCATTCACCAGTTAGAGGAGGACCAAAATGTATTCTTGGCTAAGTGTCAAGACTTAGCGCAACAAGTCATCCCACTTCCAATCAACTTCGACACGACTAGTACACTTGATAAATCTTTTCAGTTGTTCCAATATGTCGCGTCGACATTGCATGAGGAGCTCATCAGGGGTCGACAGGAACAAGCCATAGTAACAACGTCTCTAATGTCTACACAATATGAAGCATTTAACTAAGCATATTATCAACTCAGCCAGTACAATGACCAAACAACTACAGTCATCGATGTTCTCCGCAATTGGTACACACATTATGGCAATGTATTCACAGAAATGCAGGCAACGCGCAACTTGATTTATAATCTTCATCAACAACGCCGAGTAGTTGACGACACCATGGGAAGAACCATTGAAGATCAAATTGTGATAGAAAATAGGAAATTGGAGAAGTTCAAAAAAAGTGAGGACCAGTGGTTAAGCCAGGCCTGAGACAACCTCTTCAAAGTGGAACAACTCCGACCACATCTTCAAACCCTGCTTACAGTTGCCAATGAGAAAATCGAGCTATTTGGTCCCAACTTAATTCTTTTGCAGGGAAGGACAACAAAGGAAAATATGGCTGACTTATCGAGCCTGAAAACACTTATCATTGACATCCAAAACTCGCTGTGCCATTGGGCATATTTTCAGCACCACCTATCTATCTCGGCTGAAGCAATTGTTAAGGTATGTGTACAACAACAAGCAGCGACCAGTTCCAGTCATGAATAACAGTAACAACTACATCTATCAATTTTGCATAGTCATCCATATTTTGTTCAGTTATGTTACATCTCCTCATTTATTCGGGACGAAGAAAGATTTTGAGGTGGGGGAGATGTTGGAGGAGCCTAAGTCATCCTGTCGACTAGGCCCTCCGCCCGACCATTTGCAATGTAAGTCAACAAGTTGTGTCGACCAGTCGTGCTATGTCGGTTGGTTGCACCGACAATACTTTTATATAACTGAATGTAAACATATATATATATATATATGCTATTGAGCCAGTGTACTGGGTAACTAAGATTTGTTCTATGTAGCATTCTGCTCTTACTGGTAATAAAGGCTTGTGTTTCTCTCTCTCCATTGGTCTCTTGTCTCTTGTATCTGAATCACTGTGCATGCTTGTTTATAATATATAATGTATCTTTGGTAACCTCATGACCCGCAAGACTACAACTGTGTGACATCATTGACAAAGTACCTTCCAACTATGAGGAAGCAACATAGAAGAAAGAGTGGAAGGATTCCATGATCGAGGAATATCAGTCGATCATGAAGAATGATGTCTAGGATGTGGTACCAAGACCAGAAGGGAAGTCTGTTGTGACTTCCAAGTGGATCTACAAGATCAAGCATGTTGCAGATGGCAACATAGAGAAACACAAGGCAATATTTGTGGCACTTGGCTTCTCCCAGAAGGAAGGGATAGATTATGAGGAGACATTTACGCATGTATCCGGATACACTTCCATCAGATCAGTACTTGCTATGGCTGCAGTGATGAAGTGGAAGGTACACCAGATGGATGTCAAGACATCTTTCTTGAATTGTGTAGTGGAAGAGGAAGTGTATGTGGAGCAGCCACTCGGATTTGAGACACATGATAGGGAGAATCATGTGTGCAAATTCAAAAAGGCCTTGTACGGATTAAAACAGGCACCCAGGACGTGGTATGACAAGATAGACAACTTCCTAACTAGTTTGGGCTTTACCAAGAGTAAAGCGGATTCCAACCTTTACTACAAGGTTGAGGAAGGGAACCCAATGATACTCCTACTCTATGTAGATGACCTGTTTGTGACAGGTGAGGATGGGTTGATTGCAGACACAAAGAGGAATCTTGCTGCCGAGTTTGAGATGAAGGACCTGGGCATGATGCATTACTTTCTAGGCATGGAGGTGTGGCAGAGCGTGAATGGAATCTTCCTTGGACAAGGGAAGTATGCAGTGGAGATCCTGAAGAGGTTCGGCATGATGGACTGCAAGGCCATGGCCACACCTATGGCATCGAACCTAAAGCTATTCAGTGATGCTTCATTAGAGTAGGTTGATGCCACGATGTATCGTCAAATGATTGGATCTTTGATGTACATGACGAACACGAGACTAGATATTTGCTTTGATGTGAACACATTGTGCCAGTTCCTGACGGATCCGAGACATGTTCACTTGATTGCTGCAAAGCATATTTCGAGGTACCTGAAGGGTACGGTTGATTATGGGCTCAAGTATGATGCGAATCAAAAGATTAACCTGGAGGGTTATGTTGATTCGGATTGGCAGGCATTGCCATTGATAGGAGGAGCACTTCAAGGTGTTTCTTCAGTATGGGATCAGGTGTTATCTCTTGGTTTAGCAGGAAGCAGTCCTGTGTGGCACTTAGTACAGCCGAAGCAGAGTAAGTCGCAGCTTGTTCGGCTAGTTGTGAGGTAGTATGGCTTAGGAAGCTACTGTCTGATTTGTTTGATCTCCATTGGGATGCAACTTGTATATTTTGCGAAAACCAGAGTTGTTTGAAGTTGTCTGAGAACCTGGTGTTCCATGACAAGTTGAAGCACATCAAGATCAAGTATCACTATATCAGGGCTATGGTGCAGAGAGGAGAAGTGAAGCTCCAATATGTTGCGATGGATGAGCAGATAGCTGATGTGTTGACCAAGCCGCTGGCCAAAGTGAAGTTTGACTACTTTAGAGAGAATCTTGGTGTACTCCAGATCGAGGTTCCTTCCAAGGGGAAGTGATGAGTTCGGAAGACGCAGATGCACGTGAGCCATTCTCACATGGTGGTAGGTGTGTCCTACCATGGCTGTTGATGTAAGTGTTGTTCCATTCTTGCATGGTTGAGGTTTGTCTTTCCATGGCATTGATATAAGTGTTGTGCCATTCTTGCATGGTTGAGGTTTGTCTTCCCATGGTGTTGATATAAGTGTTGTGTAATGTGCATTTGGGCTGTGCTCGTTGACATTGAGATGATATGGACATGATGAGGTGACAGTAGGGTGCACAGGTTTTTGCAGAGACAATATAATTAGTCCTGGGATGCACATAGGTTTTTGCATAGGCAATATAATCAGTCCTGGGATGTACACAGGTTTTTACAGAGGCAATATAATCAGTCCTGGGATGTACACAGGTTTTTGCAGAGGCAATATAATAAGTCCTGAGTTGCACGCAGGTTTTTGCAGAGGCAATATAATAAGTCCTGAGCTGTACCTACTTGATGGATTTCTCATAGAGATGATGAAGACCTACATCAAAGCTAGGCCTACATCCAGCATGAAAAAGGGTTGGCTATGTAGAAATTCCTATGATGAGTAGAACTAAGAGATAACACCAATCGATGATCGAGATGATGAGGATTGCAGTAGCAGTGATGACGACTATCTAATGTTGATGATGATATTCCAGCGACGAAGACTTGTGTTGACAACTGTGTCAAGAGAATACCTTCCTAGTTAGAGGGAGTGTTAATGTAATTGTAACTTCAGAATATATTCACTTGTATATTTTACGTTGTATTTGTATTTTATTATTATACCTCCAACGAATATGTTTATTCCTTCGGTCGAGGAATTCATTATTGTATTTGGGTCATTTAAAGTCATTGAGGTTAACCCTCCATTGTAAGTTGGGGCATTAGACCCTGGAGTTAAGTTGTTAATGGGTTATTAGACTCTGCTAGAGAAGTCGTCCTAGTCAAGTACAACTAGGGGCCGACCTAGTTAGGTAAAGGTCAAGTGAAAGTTAAAGTATAAATAGACAGGGTGCCTCTCCCATTTGCATCATTCACTCACCACTCAATTTGCATTAGTGAGAGAGAGTAGGAGTTTGCACAAGTGGAGAAGAGAGAAGCTGCTGAAGACCATCTCTATATTTTGGGTTTTAATTTTGTGACATTGTATTGGTGCTCATTCTATCTCTAAGTAAGTTGTGGGGTTTCCTCCTTTATGGTTTCCCCGAGGAAGAACTTTGTGTCTCTTGTGTTTATTACTGTGCATGTTATTCTCTTAGATAAGATCCTAGATAATATTGAATTAAATTGTGAAAAACTAACAATGCGCTCCCTCTGCATGGGGAATGCGCCCCTCCTCCTTTACTCTGAAGTCGCCCCTCTTTAGATCTCAGTCAAACTCAGATGAGATCTACTCTAATCTTCTCCAATCACTGAAGAAGATCACCTTTGATTCTTTTGACCCTCCTAGCCTTGAGAAGATCAAATCCTTTGACAAAGACGTCTTACTCTCCTCAAGAAGTGCACCCCTCTCCTCCGGGAAGTATCCCAAGATCAGTCTCTGAGCTAACTTTGCACAAATGCACTCATTGCACATTGTAATGGATGAACTGTGCCTCCGATCAAGTAGGGATAGATTCCCTCACTCTCTCTCTTTGTAGATGCGCCCCTCTCCTCATGAAGTCGCCCTCTACATGCGCAAGTGCGCCCTCACTCTGTTAATCTCCTCAATTGTAGAAGAAACTGCAAAGTAACCTTTTCCAGTGACCTCTTTCCTCCTTATAATAACTCACTAACCGATTAGAGTTTTTGATACCCTAAATTGAGTGAATGCAAAAACCCCACTTTTGCATGCTTTTTAATTAAAAATATTGCATGCAAAATGTAGCATGCATGAGGAAAATCACCCTGAAAAGTCTGTATGCATCCACCTCTGGATTTATGCCACCTAGTAGAGTGTATCTCACCCTCTACCTCATCTTGATTCCTATATTGAAAATGAACATCCATGTTAGTCATTTGAACATGGAGGACATCCAAAGATACACCTCTATCTCTAGCACTCCCTCTTATCTAGGGAATTCCAACCACTGATGCCTGGATCCAACAAATCGTCTGCTGCTGTAACTGCTCCATCTGACCTGGATGTCACTACTACACTATGATATGAAATAACCCTATCCATCAATGTAGCCCCGTGAGAAGCCCCTTACTCTCTCATAGACTTTTTCACTGATCCTTGATCTAGATTCCCTCTGAATCTTTGCTGCAACCAATCTATGAGACTACCATCAAGCGGATCCATTGACCTGTATCTAATTTCCCTGATCTGAGCTAAATCCAAATTTGACATCTCATACCAACTTAGTATTTGACTGGTACCTGCATGAGCCTCTCACTCATCCATCTCATATGAGTGCAAGGAATCACTCCTCCGAGCCTCATCAACACTATGAGAATCTCACTCCCTGTCTGTCTCAGACTCTGATGAAGATGCAGTCAACCACCTTGATGCACCTGTCTTAGGCTACCCCCGAACTACATACTCCTTTTCAATCTCTGACCCATCAACACTAGATCAAATTCCGCTGGATAGGTGAGTATAATCTCCCTCTGAAACACTATAGAGTAACCTACAACATCCAAGACTGATACTGAAAGTATGCACCCTCTCAATCCTGGAATGAATAGGACTCCTAACACCTCCAGAAGTTCTCCAAAGTCTAAGAGAAACCATACCCATCCCACTCCTCTGTCCATATGCTCAGTACCCTCAACATCATGAACAATTTGCATAGGAGTATACTCAAGGAAGAGGAATGCCTATCACATCCCGGTCATGTGACTGCAATGCTTGCGGTCAATCATCCACCTCTCATCAACCTGCTCTTGAGGATGACTGCTATGTTGGCCTGAAACAAAAGATGCAAGAGAGAAATCCCTCTCAAATATGGAATCAAACTCATCCACTTATTATGTTGCAGCTACATGTTCCTCCTCCTTTTTATTCTTCTTCCTGCGAGGGAACCGTCCCGCATAGTGTCCATACTCTTTGCATGCAAAACAATTGACCTTACTCAGGTATTTCTTTTGTTCATTCCTTTTGAACCTCTGCTTTCCTTTAGCTGCAAGTGCCACATCATCCTCCCCAGGGATAACAGAATAGGTGCCCTGAATATAACCTCTTTGGGTCTCCTCCTATGTGAAATCATTCCATAGACGATCCCACTTGGGGAGGTTCTCTCTGTCCACTATGGACTCAACAAACACCGCCCATGGTTAGTCATGCCATTCAAATCTTTCCAAACCAACTCTCCATCCTCAACCTTCTCCCCCGTTGACCCTAGCTTATCTCTTACCTGTGTTATCTTGGTAAGGTATGTGGCCATACTCTCGTCCTTTACCATCTTTATGCTCTTCAACTTTTCATGAAGTACCATCTTCCTATTCTCATTTGATCTTTGGTACAACTTCGCCAATGCATCCCACATCTCATACATGTTCTCTTTACCTGTAACATGCGGTATCACATGATTCTTGATTGCATCAAGGACGATCCTCTAGGCCTTGATATTTTTATTGTCATAGGCTGCCTTATCCACAACATCTATTGGAACAACTACGGGTTTTGTGGCAATGCTCTCCACAATATCCCATAAACGCTTTCCTTCATAAATAGGACAACTCTGGCCTTCCATGCACTAAAGTTTGAGACCCCATCTAACTGATACTCAACACGTAATATGCTATCCGTGATCTCTGGCAAATGCCACTGAACAAAAGAAAATATCTGACACAAATATAGCCCCTACTTGCCCATATATGAAAGATCTATCTCAGATCTAACCTCCAAACTCACAGATCTAATAGATTTGGCCTCTACAAACACAGATCTGAGCTTTGCTCTTCACATCTGGTAAATATGGTCTCTATCTCATAGATCTGATATCACAACGAGTCTTCACAAAAATATGGTATACAACTCGCAGATATGAGTGTGAATGCCCCCTCTGACCCTTACCAGGGCTCTGATACCATGATAATTTTTCCCAGATGTCACTACTCAATATGGGAAACTGAGATATCAATGGCCTCTAGTTTCTATAAGACAATACAACCCCAACTTCTCTATGCCATAGAAGATAATAGTTAAAAAATAAACTTATAATAGAAAGCACTATAGATCTCCTATCAAATTTAAGCAAAATATGGCAAACACACAAGAGAGTCTCAGTTTTACCTTGGAGACCCCAATGGGGGAAACTAGCTTCTACGGGGATTTCTTCATTCTCGAGCTTAGAGCATATAATAGAGAGAATAAATACACACAGATGTTCAGAAGATACAAAAGAACCTGACGGGTCAAAAACCCTAGATCTGCATGCAGTAGCTACTACTGCTCATGGAAAATGTACCCTGTTGTCTGCTCTGACCCGGATCTCTAAAATACTGTCACTTCCAATATCTAGATGTAGTACAACCTCTCTAACAAATATTCCTTGATCTGCTTTGCCAATGAAGAAAGTATACAACCTCTCAGTGTGTAATGCGCCCCTTCTTTATGGGAAATCCACCCCTCCTCCTCTGCTATGAAATTTCCCCTCCTCATATCTCAGTCAAACTCATATGAGATTTGATTTGATCTTCTCCAATCATTGAAGAAGAACACCTCTGATTCTCTCAACCCTCCTAGCATCGAGAAGATCAAATCCTTCGACAAATATGTCTTCCTCTCCTTAGGAAGTGCACCCTTCTCCTCTGGCAAGTCGCTCAAGCTCATTCTCTGAGATAACTATGCACATATACACTCGCTGCACACTTTAATGGATGAATCGTGCCTCTGATCAAGTAGGGACAGATCCCCTCACTCTCTCTCTCTACAAATGCACCCCTCTCCTTAGGAAGTCGTCCTCTGCATGCACAATTGCGCCCTCACTTTGTCAATCTCCTCAATCTCAGAAGAAACAGCAAAGTAACCTTTTCCTGTGACCTCTTGCCTCCTTATAATAAATCACTAACCGATTAGGGTTTCTGAAACCCTAAAATGAGTGCATGCAAAAATCCCGCTTTTGCATGCTTTTTAATTAAAAATCTTGTATGCAAAATGTAGCATGCATGAGGCAAATCACCCTGAAAAGTCTGCATGCATCCACCACTGGATTTATGCCACCTGGTAGAGTAGATCTCACTCTCTACCTCATCTTGATGCCTATACTAAAAATGCACCTCCATGCTAGGATTCTGAACATGGAGGACATCCCGAGATACACCTCTATCTCTAACAAGGGTGTCTTCAATGTTGAGAGCCAACCCTTTCCACTTTTGTTTTATATTTATACATTTGCCCTCCATGTCAAGAAATTGAGGGATGAATTCTCTCTCATGAGAGCCAAGCCCCTCCTTAATTGCTTTGATAATATATTTATTGTTGTGAGTTTAGTGAGAGAGGGATAATCAAACCAATCCCATTCTCTCTTCAATTAATTTATAGATTATTTACTTCTTCTGTGTGGAGGAGGGAAGATCCACAACCATTTAAATTGATAAGTATATTGTAGTGTTGTTTAGAGGAGAGCAACCTCATGAGGGAGGACCATCTCTCTCTATCTGTCTTTTTATATTGCTTGTATTGATCCGGATCTTGGGAGTTGAGAATCGGAAGGCTTGAATGCCGAAAGAGGAGGAGGTTAAGCATGCAAATCTGTCATAAAATTCACATGAAAAACACTAATCTTGCATGAGAATAAGCATGAACAAAAACATATGAAATGAATGGGAGGTGAGGCTCAAAGAGGAGCCCCACCTTTGAAACTAATTACCAATAAGTCACTCAAATCTAATTAGTCTCACAATGAACAATAGAAAATAGGAGAGAAACCAAATGAGTAACTTGTTATTATGAGAAGGCTTGCTAGGCCTTTATATAGCATTATTACAATGTGTCTTAAGACCATACCATGGGCCAAAACTATGTGCTACCAAACACCATGGATGAGAGAGGGTGGCCTCTCAATTTAATACTTTTATGGCTTATACATCCAAATTTAGACCATATGCCCCCTAAAATTCGGATCATGTATGCAGAAGGAAGGAGGGGTGGCCTCAGGGGAGGACCGACTCACTCCAACACTCCACTTTTTAATTACTGAATATACATTAATCTTGTATAAGCCTGCGATCACAGAGGAGAAGTGACCTCCTTATTGCATACCAATTGATACTTGTTGCTTTGGAGAGAGGGAGGCCTCTATGAAAGGTATCCAACCCAATGATCACTCCTTTACATTTAATAAATTGTTGTATTGTCGAATGAGAAGGAGTGAGCTCCATTCCCTCCTAAAAATTATGTTGCATACCATTTTGTTGAGAGACCAAAAGTAATACTCTTTTGTTTTTTTGTGTGTTAAAGTTCCAAGAACGTAGTGTCTTTATAATCTAATTGCTTTAAATACAATGCTTGTTGTAGATTGAAGTTCTTGCCCATTATATCATTATTTAACCTATGTTACCTCGGCATAGAAAGGAGACCATAGTTCTCCATAATTCATATTATTATTCATCAATGCGATTCAAAGGGAGAGGAACGGTCTCAGATAGAGAGCCAGTTTCCTTTTTTCCCCTTTTATGCTTCCATGTTAAGGAGAGAGGACGTAGTCTCTCCATATCGCAATAATTCATATTATTGTGTATCTATGTGATTCAAAGGATGTGGAACAGTCTTAGCAGAGAGAACCAGAACCTTTCACTCCATTTGTTATAATTTGAACATTAAGGTAACACAGAGCTTCTTGTTGAAGAATCAATCCAATGAATATAATCTTGGCACATAGTTTCTTGTTCTTTTTTAAACTCAAGTTATTGTATGTAGCTATTATGGAATTATTGTCCGAAGAGTCCAACAAAGAGGGGGCGGTTTCTTTGGGAATCAAACCCATAATATTTTATTTGCTTACACTTCAAAGGGATGACATCACGCATTGAACTCACCCTTTATCATTAATATTTGCATGGAGTTCTAAGGGGGGACTTTACGCCAAGAAAGTATTATCTATTTTCAATATTGTTTGCAATTCACTTTATCGTTAATATTTGCATGGAGTTCTAAGGGGGGACTTTACATCAAGAAAGTATTATCTATTTTCAATATTGTTTGCAATTCAAGGGTATTAACAATGGAGAGAGGAGACATTATTCACACAAACTATAATCTAGTATATTAAACTATATTTTACAATACATGCATATTCCAATATATAGAGTTGAGAGATACTAAACAGATGCTAAACATAGATGGTAGAGGTCGAGATAATATCTCAACCAAACACCAAACTAGGATAGAATCTATTAGATCTATCAACAGCTCACAACAAGATAAACATTAATCTAACATCCTCCCTTAATGTTTATCTCGAATTTATTTGCATTTGTAGAGTAGTCTTGATCTTCATGCTGCTTTCATCACTTTGGGTTTTCTCAATAACTTTTCTTGTACCTGCATCTGATTATTGATGTCCATATGAAAATAAATCCATCTATCGGACTACATGGGTGCTCAGCCGCTGTAACTGCCAGTTCTCTAGGAATCCTTTTCAGCTACATGGTTCATCAATGTTAAATTCTCCCTTAATCATAATTTGGTCCGTCATACTCTGAGATTCTTCCATCTCAACTTTCCCCCTGAATCAAAGGCTCGCTTCTTTGACCTTCATCAAGTTCAGGCTACGGGTACACCTGCCACCCCCGTACTGCTTACAGTGGTCTATTCCACAACTTGATAACACATCCACTCTATGAATAAGAGGGATAACTTTGTGCAATTACGCACCACAACACGTATGCCTGAACACTTAGGACAGGTCTTACAACAACATGGGGAAATCAGCTTGCCTATGGCTAAGCTTTACAAATTCTGGACCAAACAATTCTGGGATGTCGGGTATAACTGATCATGCACCCCTTACAATAATTCATAATTCAGGTACTAAATGCTCATTAAAATTGCAAACCTATTACATATGCATCTCATCATTTCATTTATGACCAAGACAAATATAACCTTTTACATACCATTAAGGGAACTCCACACAATTGAACTAATCAAGCATCCAACCAAATTAATAATGACACAAAAAATTAAAAGTTGCAGAAAACGACATCTTTGTCCCAGCACTCCTCAGCGACCTTTCATTTTTCAACGAAGAAGGGGTTTCTTCACGCAGTGACACGGGTGGTCCCTCTGCAGGTGAAATCGGTGAGAATACTATTGCAAACCAGGTGATTTCCCTTTCGTTGTCTTCTCCTTGCAGTGATCTCATGGTTGGCAGCTACAGAGGCTCCTCTTCTCATGAGCTAATGATACAACTGCGATCAGGGAAATCAGCACGATCTGGGCTTGTAGCCACACCACGATCACTCCAGCACCAAATCAGCGATCAAAGGGAGGGCGGCAGATCACCAGCGATGGAAATGTCATGGCCTTCTCTTCACAGTCTCCACTTTAATAAAGGCGTCACCCCAATCTTCACGTCCTCCAGTTCAACACCAACAACGATCAAAGGAAAGGATAGGCGACTTACTACCTTATCAGCGATCATAGGAAATCTCTTTCACGTTCTGATAAACAATTGATAGAAGATTCTTCAGTAGCGATTGAAAGGCAGAAAGGCGGTGATCTTACAGATGGTAGCAACGATCTTCAATGGGCAGCGATTTTGAGATTCGATGTTCACGTCCACACAATAGCCTCCTTCAGTATGTAGGGTGGTTCCCTCACGAAGCTCCAACAACCATATCCTTGGCTCTTATTGGTAGCGTTCCGTGGGTAGCTTTTACAAACAGAATTGCAGGAGCAATTCTCCAATCTGCAGAACGTTGAACTCTTCCATGCACAAAACGACTTCTCCAGCCTTCCACACAAATGTGAGAAATTCTCTCATGCGAAAAATCAAACTTCTAGCACAACCGCAATATTCTCTCATCTAGAAACAACAATGAGAATGCAGAATTCCATTTCTCATCTCAGACGATGGCTCCCCCTTCACGATTGCTTTCCAAGATCAGCTCTGCAATTTCTTGGGCAGTGATTTGGCACACGCCCTCTTAGAGAGAACACACTGGTGCGACCACTAGATCTCACACAGATTTGGGCGTCTTCACAATGGGGGCATCAATACACAACAACGACTTCTCCTTTTACCAACATTGGATCTTCCGACCTCTGCAATTCTTCCGATGGCAGCTCGCACTAATGGAAAGCAGCGTCTCTTCTAGCAGAACGGGCTCCTCTTCTGGTATTGCGGGCACCTGCTTTGCACGCTGCATAAATTAGATCAATTTCTATAGTGGATCTCCTTCAACAAACTTATGCAGGAACAACACACAGACAACTATACAATATTCCACGCAGACTATGGCAATGCTCCTCTCTCACATAGTCCTGAGCACTCCCGTGAGGGAGTCATGCTCAGTCCAGCTTTGATACCATATTAACAATGGAGAGAGGAGACATTATTCACACAAACTATAATCTAGTATATTAAACTATATTTTACAATACATGCAGACTCCAATATATAGAGTCAAGAGATACTAAACAGATGCTAAACATAGCTGGTAGAGGTTGAGATAATATCTCAACCATACACCAAACTAGGATAGAATCTATCAGATCTATCAACAGCTCACAACAAGATAAACATTAATCTAACAAAGGGCGGACTTCATGCTAAGAATGCACGACCTAATAGATGATATGTGTTTATAAGAGATGAGTCAACCTATGTATGAGAGGACCGAAACTCATATTCTGCTATTAAAAGGGGGGCAATCTTCAGTGTATTGACTCATCATGTTAAAGTTCTTTGTATTGATTTTTATTTATTGTGGAGAGTCCTTTCATTTCCGAAACTCTAATAGAGAATGAAACTCTATTAATTCCTATACATGGTATTGAGATTGCATGGTTTTATTTGTAGTGATGGAGTAATGCTAATGTTTATAACTGTAGAATGTAGAGTTCTAAGTAAGAGTGTAATGCTCTATTTATACAGTTAAAGGGTCTAGATTTCTATTTAATTTAACTATTGAGAGTGTGTTGTGAGGATTAAGAGCGTACACTTTACATATTTTAATTGTCTAATGCCAAGTTTATGGGCTAAGAGCCAATCTCTATTACTCTCATTGTTGGGAGTTGAACACTGTGTTTCATAAGTTAATAATGCAACAAAAAGGTTGACTGTTAAATGTCATTTATCATTGTGTTTGGTGAAAATTACTATTGTCGAAACTTGACTCTTGTTCGCCGGAAAGCTTAGCATTAGCTGTGATCTTAGCGTTAAGTCGTATTGATGAATTAAAGGAGAGATTTTTTACCTAGTGAATGTGTTTCCCATCTCGAGGGTGGCCTCTCAGCTGAAAGAGTTTGGGTTGGATAGAGTTCCTATGGTTGCACATGTAGTCTCCCAAGGAAAACTATCCAGCTAAGTATTTACCATCAATTATTGTTTTATTGAAACTGTTGTTATTTTGAAAATGCTTAAGTGTACAAATGTTTGCTAATTATAGAGTTATTGTTATTGTTCATATTTAGTTTGTTAATTTCAATATTATGGTAATGTTTCCATGTTGGGAATTATGCTTTATAACAAATTACATATGTTTATGATTGATGTTAGGCATGTGATTGTTTATAACAATAAAGGTGTAGAGATTTCATGATAAATGTTTGGGATTTATATTAAATTGATTAGTGGTCTTGATCGGTTGCTAGACTTCATAACTCTCATTAGTAAACTTATGTATATAGTATCAATATGGAAAATTTATGGTACATGTTTTACTATTGATGTTGTTATTACAATCTTTATACAATTGCATCTATGCTAAATATATCGCATATCGAGTATCAAGATTAACAATGAGTTCAGTTAGTAAGTTTCTTGTCGCCTGATTAGATTATAAAGAAGAAAAATTTGATACCCCTTACTCCAAATGGCTATTGAGGATAACGGGTGTGTTATAATCCAGACCCCTAGAACTTAATCCCTACCTGGAAGAAGGATGGTAGCTAGTTTCAAAGAAGGGGAAAAAATTTGGTACTCCCCATCCGAATTCTTGAAGTGATCCCCCAACATTGAATAAGTTTTAGGATTTATCATTGATGGGAGGAAAAATTGAAGCAATATCCAAATCAAAAGATGTAGAACAAGGGTTCCAGGCCCCTCCCATGACACAAAAGGGATCTAAAAATCAACCAGTTTTGATGAAAATTGGACAATAAGAAACCTATGTTTCCATTCTTCCCTTAAAACCTTATTAGGAAATAATTGGAAATCAGGAAACTCGTATCTACTCAGGAGGGCTCAATGACCCACTTTAAATCTAAATCCTTTCAGGATGACTCCACGGAAGAAACAAAATGTGAGCAACTTCCTCCCAAAAAAGGGAGGAAAACTAATTGGCATCACAAAGAAACTAAAGCAGCTAAGGACAAAGTTGAAAGGAAATAGGTTAGTGTGGACAAACATGTAAAGGTAACGTCCGCCAGTATATCAAGCAAGGAGTCAAAAGAAGAAGGAAGAGAAAATTATGACCCAATAATATGTAAGAAATGATGAAACTAGTCTCTTGGGATTGTAGGGGTATGGGAGGTAAACATAATATGGAAGTGATAAAGAATATAATGAGGAGTGGAAGACAATCAATACTCTTGATCCATGAGACTAAGCAAGTTGCTGCAGTAGCCAAAGATCTCATATTGTAATAGGTTCACAAGGATCCCAGGGGACTTATCACTTGTTGAAACTCCCAAAAATTTTAACTTCTCTCCTCCCATGATCACCAATTTGGGTTCTAGTGATCCTGGAAAATATGGATACATTAGAAGCAGTCACAATCTTTAATGTATATGGTCCAATCCACTACAAAGAAAATATGATTTTTGAAAATCCTTATCCTCCTTGCATGAGGCAGGCCTCTCATGAAACATCATTGTATGGGACTTCAACGAGACTATCTACCACAAAGAAAGAAGAGGGGGAATTAAATTCAAGGACCTGTTTGAGGAATACCTTGAAGATCTCATCGTGGATTGGGATTTGATGGACACCACAATGAAGAAGGGTATCTTTAATTCGTATAATAGAGTAGTGTGACCTGACCATATTGCAGCTCGATTATACCGTTATTTGGTGCACAAATATTTTCTATAGAAGGGGATCCTCCCACAATCAAGCATTCTACCCTTTGCCATATCAGATCACAAGCCCATTTCCCTGTCATTCTTCATGCTGAAATCACAAGGGCCCATTCCATTTAGATTCAATTCCCTCTAGTTGAAGGAAGAGGAATCTCATCAAGTTATTCAAAACACTTGGAGATACTATATACAAGGCTTCCCTCGCTTTGTCTAGGAGTCCAAACTCCATATGGTTAAGTTTTCCCTTAAAGAATGGGAAAAATTCAAGTTTAAGGTTCTTGGAAAGAAAAGGAAAGATGCTCAAAATTCCCTGGCGGCTCTCCAAGAAGATATGGACCAGGGTCCCATCACAACTGCAACCCTTCAAAAAGAAAAAGAGTTAGAAGCTCATGTGAAAAAAGCTTATCATAAGAGGAAGAAGCTTGGCAGCTCAAATCCATGAATCTATGGCTACATGATGGAGACCGAAACATAGATTTCTTATACAACCATACCAAAGAAATATTAAACAATAATGTAATCAGGGAGTTCAGAGATGGGGTTGGTAATGATATCTCAAGCTTAGATGCAATCAAAGTGGAAGCCTTCTCCGATTTTAAATATCTATATACTGAAATCGAGAGTATTAACCCCATTGATTATGAAAAGATGTGATGGAATCCCCCCTTGATCTCCCTTGAAGAAAATATAATCTTGAACATCTCAATATCTAATTAGGAAGCCTTGGAAACCATCTGGGGAATACATCTTGATAAGGCTCCTAGGATGGATGGGTTTCCTATTAGTTTCTACTAGGGAACTTGGCCTTAGATCAGGGAACTTGGTGCCTTATGGGCACCACAAATTCCTCCTTCATTACCCTAATTCCCAAGGAATCTCAACCAACTTCATTCGGCATATTTAGGCCCATCTCTCTCTACAACTCATCCTAAAAAATATTAATGAAAGTTTTGGCGAACAGGGTCAGGTAGCTACTCCCAGAAATCATAGGAAAGGAGAAAGGAATGGCCATAAAACCGGATCTTGCCAATGCATTTGATAGAGATGGTCACATCTTTCTCTTCGTTGTTTTGGAGCACTTCAGGTTTTCTCCCTCATTTATCAAGTGGATTAAATCCTGCATTAGCATACCTTGGATTGATCCTCTGGTGAATGGTCGACCAACCTCATTCTTTCAATATTCTCGAGGATTGAGGCAAGGATGCCATCTCTCTCCCTTCCTCTATCTTATGGTTGTTAAAACCTTAAGTCGCAAGTTGAATTGGGAGAGGGAAAATAGGAATTTGTCTGGAATCCTAGATGTCTCGAGAGCGCTCAAGGAATCAAACCATGCTCAATTTGTTGATGACACTATCTTTTTCGGAAGTGTTTCCTCCATAAATGTAAATAGATTTAAATCCATTTTGGATTCCTTTATGGATGCCTTGGGAGGGAAGTTAACTTAGACAAAAGAAAAATTTATAGTTGGAATTTCCCTCCTCACCTTCTTCTTCGGATTTCTCATCTTCCCGGGTTTAGTGGTCAAACTACATAGAGCTCCTTCAAATGCCTTGGACTCCCCATTTCCCTAAAGACAACCCGGGTAGTAGAAGAGATGGGAATAATACTAAACATTAAAGTGAAAAATTTGTTGGCTCAACCTAGTAGTTAAGTTGAATCCAATAAAATATGTGCTTTCATTCTTGTCTTTATTCTTGTGCTCTGCCATGCTTGCTCCTGTAGGTATGAGGAATAACATCAACAAAGAAATCCATTGATTTATTTGGCAAGGTGGAAACTCATACCAACATAAATTCCACCTTATTAAATGGGAGATTTTCAGGTGCTCAAAGGATCATGGGGGCACCGATATAAGAGAGCCTCGATTTATGAATATTACAATGGGGCCTAAAATCATGCGCAGATTGATATGAGGTAAGAAATAATGGTGGAAGGAAATCCTATGGAAAACAAATATTTAAGGTGTGCACGACTGAGATGTTTGGATGAAGGTACACTTGAGGGAAAGGGATCGAGCATTTGGAGTCTTTGCAAGGATGTTGGTTCACTCATTCAAGATGGTTTATATTGGATTACATGCAATGGATGAAGAATCTGCATGTGGGAGGATAGGATTCTTGGGAGATCTCCCCTTTCCTCTATGCCTAGTTTGCAAGATATTAGAGATTGGATCACCACTAACAGATATAGTTCTCTTTATGTTCTCTCTGATTGGATGAAGGCTGGGCAGTGGAAGGGTTGGAAGCACCTAGTAGTCCCATAATAACTTCCATATGATTATGATATTTTTTTAATCCTATTCACATGGCATCACCCTGAATCATCTCACAGACAAGGACACAAGAGGATGGGGAAAAGGGTTTTACACGGTCAAAGAAGGCTATAAGTAGCTTATAGGCTCTCTCTCACCCCCCCAATACTCTCATATGTGGAAGAAGATATGGCACAAAGATGTTTTGCCTAAGGTCAATGCATTTTTTTGGGTCCTGCCGCACAACCGTGTCCTCAGAACTCACAACCTATGGAAGAGCAAGATTGAAGGCCCCTCATGGTATGTTCTACACAAAAGGGCATAAGAAACATCTAAACATCTCTTCATGGAATGTGTCTATGCCAGTTTTTTTTGGTCCTTTCTACTAAGTGAGCTAAATTTAAACCTAATATTGCCGACAAATTGGAGCGATCTCTTTTTGCAATTGGCACGAATATTATCAGAACACTCTCTCCCTCAAACTTGCTTTGCAAGAATTTGGATTTCCCTCCAGAAGTATGTTTGTTAGAAGTTATGTATGGAAAGGAACGAGGAATTTTTTAAAAATGCTAGCGTTCCACCCTTCTCTGCTGCCGGCAGAGCTAAAACTCTCATGTTTGAATCTCTCCATTCAAATTTCAAAGGAATTCTCAGGTCTTGCTGTGGAACCTATCTATCCTCAAAAAAATATTTGGGCAAGTGATATTCTCTCATGGAGCTCTGGTCAGTCCAAAACTATATTCTCTTCCTATTCCCCCCTATTTTGGAACTAGACAAGACCCCTACATAATTTGCAAAATGGCTCTCATCAAAATAGCTATAAATTCTTCTTTGATGGCACCTAAAAAGGAAACCTAGGGGCGACAGGTGCCGAGGGGTACTATTAGACCTTAGAGGAACAATAGTGACATCATTCGCATGGGGAATGGGTCACATGTCCAACAATCAAGTTGAATGGTATGCACTGTTGCAAGGGGAAGAGTATCTTGCTTCTGTAGAGTTTCCAGAAGTACTAATTTTGGGAGACTCATTGTTGGTTATCCACTCTGCTCGGGAAGGATTATGTTACGAAGATCCTAGGTAGGGGTGGCTTCAACAATGAACTATCATATTCTCAAAGACCTTCAAGCCTTGAGCCTCATCCATATTAGGCACAATAAAAGTGATTTGGCAGATAACTAGGCAAATCAAGGTGCTAAATTAGAATAAGGGTTGTGTATTCAAAATTGGGGTTAGCATTTTAGGAGGTGGATCCTTTAGTTCAATTATCCCTCATTATGAATTACACACACATCATGAATCAAGGTGGCGCTATAAGTGATGGGACTAGGCATATGGACCTTGTCATATGTACTGTGCTCCCTCCTTTCTTTATTCCCCCCACATGTGATGCCATTAGCTCGCACACTCTTCCAGTAGTTCACACTTATGATTTTATGGAGCAGTTTATTATGCGTCAGAGTTCCCATGGGATTTTATTACATGTAAGTTTCAGCCTTGGTTTTTGTCTTTGAATTTCTCTTGGACCTCTTAAAAACATGAAAGGTGTAGGAATAAATATTGTGAGTTATGAATTTTAGGTGGAAGGTAACTCATTGGAAAGCTCTTTCCTTTCTCTGGAAGTCAAGATTGCAGTTCTCTGCTTGGGTTGTCGAGAATTTTCCCTTTTGGCGGCGAGACTTTATGTGAGTATCGGCTCTGGGACTAACTAGGCCTCTTCCTCTTGTTATGGGTAGTTTACCCTCGGTCCTTACCTTTGTTATCACGGTTTGGGGATGAGGTGAATTTCGAATATGTTTTGGGTGGATTCGGGATTTCCTTGGTTGCGGTTGTTGGAAAATTAATTGAGGCAATGTTGTTGTGGGAGGTTTTTTGTTGGGATCACATTGATTTAAATGACCTCAAACAAATGATGAGAACACTGCATGATAGAATCAAAGGCATGATTGAATGTTTGAGGCAAATTTCCTACCACATTTCTAGTTGGACAGTAGAATTGAAGACATCGAGAGCAATCTTAGGAAGCACGGAGGCAAGGTTGAGGGGTCAAGGGAAACCATGGATAGGTTGTTAAGCTCGAACCAGGGGAGTTACAATCAGAACAACTAGTATATAGATGCGCAAGCAATGGAGGAGGAGTTAATCCACTAGCTTGTTCAGGAGCACATCGCAACCGACTCCTCTATGCATGATTGATTCAAGATGTTTGTTCAATTTCAATTTTATAACTATCCTTATGTACACAAATTAAGTTTTTTTGTTGCATTTTTCTGCTAGAGCCTGACTTTCGGGGCTTTGCTGAGTATACTTGTTCATATTGTAGTGGCTATCAACATTTTATTGTTCTCATTAACAAAACATCCCCTTTTCCCACCTGGTCAACTGATCCAATTCAGTTCCTACCTTTTGTAATTGGTCTCTATCCTTTATTAAGAGGTAGAGCCTATATCTCGGAACATGCTCTTAGATCAAAACCTATGAAAATATGGGCTGTCTAGTTGATGATAAGACTGTTGTGGGACTAGCTGTGATTGCTTCTTCCTCCCTCCCAACTAAAGATGCTTTGATTAAGGCCCTTTTTCATCTTTCATTGCCCCCGACCAACCTTTATCATAAAAAAATGCCAATGTAAATCAAAATTATCTTTGAACAGACCACTTCTGAAGAGGAATGTTTCAACCACTTTGTAATAGCCAGTCCAACTTCTATCGAACATCTAATCAACTCAACTGCTTCAGTGGTGGAAGGAAGGGGACGACGTAGATCTACCAATATGTTAGTTTATATAGCATTAGATTCTATGTATTGGCTAAATAAATTTTGATGTATAACTAGACGTAGGGGAATTTTGGGCAATGTCACTATTATTTTTCCCCATAGTAGCTGGGCAGTCTTGTTTTGTAATCTCTTAGTTGATCTTCAACAATTTAATATAAAAAACTTTATCAATTTCTATTTAAAAATAAAATAAAATAAAATAAATAAAGTAGGCAATTCTAGATCTTTACTAAGGGGTTACAATTAGCATTTTAGAAAGAGAGGACTCTTTCTTGTTTTTCCCATGCTAAAATAATTTAGTAAAAAAAATTAAGTCTACAAAGTTGATATTGTTAGAAAAGTTGAGTCGATCAAAGTGCATGACATGATTATGAAAGACAAACAACGAAGGTCTCAAAATATCTAAAGTGCGCTCTTTCCCAAATATTGAACCAAAGAATCAATAAGTAAAGGTGAAGAAAGAGTCTTGTGGTGATAGGAAACACAACATATTTTGAATCCAAATGAGTTATCTCGATGGATATGGTTATGCTGCTATTTTTCCAAGAATAAACACCCTAAAAAAATACATCCTCAAATTTAGGTACCGAGGACTATCATAAATATCACTAAACACATGATTGGGTTAATAGGTAAAGCCATCATTTATAGAAAAACTGTGGATTAGGATTGACCTATTGCAGAAATTGGAAAATGTGGTCCAAACAAATATAAGGAAACTTCTCAAATGTGGTCCATTAGGCAAAAGTTGATCAAAATTTGGTTCACCTTCAGATAAGGAAACTTCTCACTAGTTGCTCACTTCCCTATCTCGAGACTTGTAAAATTAGATTGATCCAAAGGAGGTCTAATTGACCAAATATCCAAGTTTTTTGTAGGAGGTCTAATAAGCCAAATATACTAGTTTTCCCAGTGTGCAAACCTCCATCAAAGCTTTGGGAATTTCATGTTGTTGCATCATTTATTAATGGCGAAAACAATGCATTTTTCTTGGATCCAAAAGGAATGGGATGAAACCATCATTCTCGTAAGTCATGACATGCTACTTGAAATCAAATCAACTCGAGGTCCAAGAATTAAATCTTAAAAAACATTATCTACATGTATGTGTTGCATAGTGCAAAGTTTGATCCTCCTACATCAATGAGATCGATTTCTTTAGAATTCTAGTGGGTTTAGGTTCCTAAGGTCATAGTTCCTATGGCGATAGTTTCCATGGGTCTAAGTCATAGTTCCTATGGGTCCAGGTCATAGTTCATGTGGGTTTAGGTTCCTAAGGTCATAGTTCCTGTAGTCATAGATCTAGGTCAATTTTCTTGAGGTCATAGTTCTTGTGGTCATAGCTCCTATTGGTCAGACTTCCCGAGGCCATAGTTCTTGTGGTCATAGCTCATGAGGTCATAGTACATGTGGTCAAAGCTCCCATGATCTAGTTCAGAGTTGTCGAGGTCATAGTTACTATGGGTCCAGGTTCCTAAGGTCATGGTTCTTGTGGTCATAGTTCATGTTGGCTAGAGCTCCTCCAAGTCAGAGTTCCCCTGATAAAATTTTCTGAGGTCAAAGTTATCATTACTCTGGGTCAGAGTTCTTGAAGTCATACTTCCCACTGGTCTCTAAGTCAAGTTCCTAAGGTTGCAGTTCATGTGGTCATAGTTGCTATCGGTCATAGTTCCTATTGGCTAGAGTTCTTGTTTTCAAACAATCTACCTAAGCGGACTTAAAGGCCAGATCTACCTAGTCTAATTAGATCTAGAACAAATAGATACAGAATGGAATCAAATTCCCTAAATCAATAGAATCATAAAGTAAAAAACAAGTATATTACCTGAGATTTACGATCCCCTTTACTCCTTGCTTGATCCAATGCTCCAGAGCCTTCAGATCTGTAGCTGCAAAACCTTGTTGAACAATCAAACACAAACAAGTAGTAAAAGCATATATCACATATGATTGATTTAAGCTAACAGTTAATGAAGTAAGCTCTACAAATTAACAACACAATAACATATATGGGAGGCGATTGCATTAACTGTAATGAAAGAGAGTACAATAGGGAAGAACGTTACAACCTAAGCCTTAACGTCACAACCTTCCTTCCAACAAGCCAAACCAAAGCCTCCAAGGATGAAGTAAGACTCCCAAGGATGTGCAAGGATCACCTAACCCAATTCCACCAGCATGAGAGTGCTATAGACCTTCCTTCCCTTGGAATGGAGAGGAGCTTCATATTTATAAGACCAAGTGGATAAAGTAGGTTGAGAAATGATGGGAGAGGTCTAAGGGATATTCCCTAGAGGTTAGGGAACCGAAGGATAGCTCACCTATTAGTTAGGGATAGACATCCACCTCATTAGGATTTGAGAATTCATTCAAAGTTTCCATTTATCTATTCCAACCAACCCCGGCGCATGCTGTATGAGGACAATTTGCGTCAAGAAGGGGCAAGCGCAGGCTGAATGAAAGCAACCTGTGCCACCGGCACAGGTTTCCAGACGACATGATGGAAGGTATACTGGCTGCAGATAATGAATAAAAAACGTCTCTTGAACATGTATAGGGCATGACTTGGCATTATTGACATGACGAGAATGATACCAAACCCCAATGCAACTGATGATGGAATCATTCTTTGGATGACCCAAAGGAATGACATGACTCATGGAATCAACAAGACTCGAAGACAAATGGATTACCCGAGTACTGAATGCAAATGCAAACAAGTGCCATGTTCAAGAATGACTAAGTACTGCCATAATAACAATGAACACAATCTCATCCCTATTCCCCATCATGATTGATGAGTACCTCTTTTGTTTTTAACGAGCTTGAGGAGGGTAACAAATGCTCAGTATAGCTCATCCCATGAATGAGTCCAATCCCAATTGTTTTATGAACCTAGGATATGAGGGGTTCGTCCCATGACGGGCCCTTCAATTTTAGATTTTAACGAGTCCATAGAAGGTAAACTCAACGTCATTTCATGTTTAGAGAGTCTAAAAAGAACTAAAGAATACTCCAAAATTCTTTTTTCGTAAAGTTAGTCTCTTCACCCAAAAGAAGGGTAAAACAACGCGAAAGAGAACTCTTCCAGTCATGATTGGCTGGAGTGCTGCTTTTTCGTAAATAGTGTTTTCTGGTCCGAAAAAGGGGTAAACTATCACTAGAAGAACGATAATTCAGATACTTTTACAAGTGTGAACGCATCAAGTTCGCTTGGAGATCTTCTCGTATTTAGGGAGCCTGAAAATAGATTAAAGAAGGACTCCAAGGGGTTCCTTTTTCGTAGAAGTTTAACGAGCCCGAAAAGCGATAAAATATAACTCAGTAACTTATTCTCATCATTTTATGAGCACGAGAAGGAACAAAGAGTAAGCTCGGTACATATTATTCATGTTTTTTAACCAGAGCACGAAAAAGTGGAAAAATTAAGCTCATCATCATCTTACTGTTTTTAACGAGCTTGAAGATAGGTTGGAAGAATGCTCATGGTATCTGCTTCATTTTTTAATGAGATTGCAACAGAAAATGAACTATGCTCGGGATTATTTTCATGGTTTAGCGAGCTTGAAACTCAAAAGAAAGTATGCTTGGTATAATGCACATTGGCAGGTTTCTCCCCAACATGATACCGAGAGGTCGGAATTTTGGCCCCAGCACAAGAAACTAATGGCTTACCTCTAGTATGATTTCTAGAGGCTAGAGACATGCCCCCCAAGCTTCGTTTCATTCGTCTACTCTTTTTCTTCATCCAATCAAACTCATGGTTACTAATAGGAATATGTTCACCATGGGAGGACAAAAAAATAGGATTAAATAGCATAGACGAATGAAATGAAGGTTCAGATATTAAATATGGCGAAAGACTCGACTCAAGGGGAGGGGATTTGTTTCATTTTTTAACGAGCTTGAAACAACAATAGAACCATGCTCGTGGGGTACTGTTAAATTTTTTTAACGAGCTTGACATAGGAATAGAACCACGCTCATGGTTATCTGTTTCATTTTTTAACGAGCTTGACACAGGAGAAGAAATTTGCTCTTGTTAAGTCCCATTGACGGGTTCCTTCCCAACATGATATCTAGATGTTGGTATATGCCCCCAACATGATTGCTAGCGACTTAACATGATTCCCCCAGTATGATTGCTAGCAGCTTAACATGATGCTCCCAGCATGATTGCTAGCGGCTTAACATGCCCCCCAAGCTTCGTTTTGTATGACTACTCTTCTTCCTTACCCAATTAAAATCATGGCTATCAATAGCAATATGTTCACTAGGGGGGTAGGAAGAACGAGAATCAAGTGACACAGGAAGATGAAATGAATGTTCAAGTCCTAAATCTAGTGGGAGACTCGACTCAATGGGAGGAAGATCTATTTCATTTTTACACAAGCTTGAAATAAACAGTAACTATGCTTGAAGGGACCCATTTTATTTTTTAACGAGCTTAAAAAAGAAAGAAACTATGCTCATGATAGCCTGTTTCATTTTTTAACGAGCTTGACATAGAAAGGGAACTATGCTCCTGAAGCTGGTTTCATTTTTATGCAAGCTTGAAACCAAAGGTAAACTATGCTTAGGAATGGTTCTACCCAACATGATTTCCAGAGGTTGGTAGAGTGCCCCATGGCATAAGAAGCTAGGCGAATAAATCCAACATGATGTCCATAGGCCGGAGACATGCCCCCCATCTCTAGGGGGAAAAAACCACTAAAACATGTGGGACATTCAGGGAAGTCTGATGACTAGGAGTCATGCGATGAGTGGGTGTCACAAAGGAAAGCTGATCAATGGTCACCATATTCCCATGATGAGGAAAATACATCACTCAAAAGAGTGAGGACACTATGGATTTCATTGCATGAACATAGTCTCGTTCGAGGAGTAGATTAAAATCTAAGGGACCTTGGACTACCATAACATCAATATAGACAGTTTTCCCTCCTAAAGTGATAGGTAATAGAATGAGACGAAGATTTTATCATGGTGACTACTTCAGTTTGGACATTCTCCAATGAAAGAGTGGGATCGAGTGGAGGTGATATCGAATCGACCACTTCAACTTCACTCTTTGAAGAAAGAGTGGGATCGACTGAGGATGGGGCTGGATCGACCACTTCATCAGCCAATGGGGGGTTCAGGGACGACTTACGATATCTGGTTGGAAGGTGGTTCTGAGATACAACGTATTCTAACAATTGTGAAGCTTCATCCATGCATGGAAAAAAGTAAGTAAGGTGCATACCCTTGCATAACAAACAAGGATTTTTGACTTTACCTTTTGGACTCTTAACCATAGAGTCACTAGTTGATGGGGTATCATCAGTATGATTTCCAAAGGTTGACGATGTAGGTGGTTTGGAGGCTTTAGACCACTCTTATAACACTTTCGAAATACTGGGAAAATCCTTAAGAAAATGTTCATAGGCTGTCGATATAGGTGGTTTGGAGGCTTTAGACCACTCTTCTAACACTTTGGAAAGATCGGGACAATCCTTGAGAAGGTGATCACCCTTGCAAAGCTTGCAAGGGAACTTGGGTCTACGAGGTGTTCGAATAGGATGAGTGCCATTAGAGGTAGCTGGTTGATTCTTGGTCTCTTTCTTATCCTTCTTCTTCTTTATCTTCCTTTTCTTCTTCTTATTATCCTCCTGAATACTAACACTACTGCTTTGATTAGGCAAGGAAGAAGAAACATAAGAAGAAAAATCCGACGAAGAAGGGGAAAAATCAGTTTGGGATTGACACTCTTGTGGTGGAGAGTTAACATTTGAAACATTGGGTATAGCCGGAATCACCGGATTGAATAACCATACCGGTAATCCTATGGTTAATCCAGGAAGATTTAAAGTGGCAATACAGGGAGGACCAATATCTCCAACTAGAGGAAAGACAGAAGGTACCCCTTGAAAAGGGGCCTCTTGATTGGTAGTCTTAGAAGAGGTTGCCATATCTAAACTCTCTAAGTCCTTATAATTATCACGCACAAGAAACACTACTAAAACTAAAAGCAACAGGAAAAATTGTGAATAGGAGGGATGTACAAGCTGGATCCTCACGGGTGTGTCAAGCTGTCACAACTCGCGATATACTGTAGGGTCCAACAGTTATACTCGACCCAATTTTTCAGAGCACTAACCAAGGAGGATTGGGACCGTACCCTTGACCGTACAACCCAACTACCTAACATTACGGGTGTAGTAATCTCCCTGAGTGCTGTTCTCGGTGTATTGTGAAAACAAGACAGTCTAAAGGTTTGCTCGGATGGTTCCAGGAATCCTAATGGGGTCTCCCAATATACTCAAGGTATGTGGGAGCGCTAATCCATAGTGGTGCTGTCTAATGCACAACCGTATGACAGGAGCCTTCCAATATACTACTGAGTATGTGAAGTACCTTTCAATATACCCAAGGGTACGTGAAAGAGCCTTTGATATACCAGTTGGTACGTGGAAGAACTGTAGGCCCTCGGGATGCAGTGAAGGAAAATAATGACAGCTGCCACGTTTTACGACGCTGGAACACGTCACTAACTTATCACACAAGTTACTAGTAAATTTTAACCTAACGCTATCGATTAATTTTATCTTATGCGGTTAGGTGAATGCATGAGGTGTAGACAGAAATTTAAAAATAATGCAACCCTAGCTACATGAAGGTGCGCATTTCCATTTCTTTCGATGAAGTCTATCTAAGGTAAGGAGAAATCTCTTTTTCAATGGTCTCAAAAGATAAGAAATCCCAACAAGTTCAAAAATCTACCAAAGATGATTAAAAGCACTCTCTTCGTTTTTTCCAACAAAACACAAAACTCAATAACACACCAAATAAAAAAATAAATATTTTTGTCTTTTCAAACTAAAAATGATTTTAAGTAATAACAAAAAGGAGGATTTATGCTTAGAATGCACTAACTCTTCAATTCCCACAATGATGAACCAAAAGCACAAAAAGACCAAAAGTGCATAGAACGTTTTGAATTTGAAATACTTTGCAAGAGCTTGAATGCACTTGATTTTTCAAAGAGATGAAAGACTCATAACTAAGAAAAATATAATCAACTGATGCCTTTTCAAACTTCTCGAAAATATAAATGACAAATTCGAAAGCACGAAACAATTCCACAACAATTTCCAAATGATCTTGAAAATAGTTAAAATGTAGCACTTTCAATTTTTTCAATACATATATCAAAACAAGATCTGATAATTATAATGCTTTTCAGATGTAATAGCAGAAAACAAGAGACTGATCATAACACTCCAATGACTCAAAAATTCTCAAAGAAAAATGACAAGCACTCAAATGGGTCCAAAGACACTCAAATCACTTCAAAATGAATCAAAACTAAATGGTTAAGTGCAGGAAGGGTTTGGAATCAGATCTAAAACAATGAATAGATCTGGTAAGGTGATTAGGGAATGGAAGATCGAGCGTATGAACATGGGGGATTGAAATTTCCCGCCACCACCGAATCTATAACTTGACCAAATGAAACCCAAAAATCAACAAAACAAATCCAAACTCAAGCAAGCTGGGAAAACAAGTCTATGACTGGAAGATACAACACACAAAAGATTGCAAATCAAATAAAAAAGCAAAAATTGGAGAGGGTTTGAACCAAGCACCAAGCTCAAAGGGCTGGCTCACTCTGCCAGTATGCTGCAAAGCGCTCGACGTAGAATGTATACAAGGGCAAAGCGCCCATGGCGCAGACTGTATGTAAGGAAATGGCGTCGCCGACGTAGATTGCACACACAGAACAGGTGCTGGATGGGTCTAGGCGCACTGGATGCACATCCCAGGTGCGTCGGGCGAATAATCACTTGCAAAAATCAAAAGATCTCCAAAGGATAAAAAGCAAATGACCTGATAATGATCTTAAAAGAATCATGGGAAGCCGACAAACTCTCTAATGATAAGATCTAATGGTGGCAAGGGATCAGGAGGCTAGGAAATGGATCACTAAGAAATCAATGGAATCACACTCAAATTGAAATCAAAGCTACAATACTTCCCAGTATGGTCTCCAGATTTGTTTTCGGACAATCTACCTAAGCGGACTTAAAGGCCAGATCTCCCTAGTCTAACTAGATCTAGAACAAATAGATACAAAATAGAATCAACTTCCCTATATCAATAGAATCATAAAGTAACAAACAAGTATCTTACCTGAGATTTACGATTCCCTTTGCTCCTTGCTTGATCCAATGCTCCAGAGCCTTCAGATCTGCAGTTGCAAAACCCTGTTGAACAAGCAGACACAAACAAGTAGTAAAAGCATATATCCCATATGATTGATCTAAGCTAACAGTTAAGGAGGTAATATCTACACATTAACAACATGATAACATATATGGGAAGATATTGTATTAACTGTAATGAAAGAGAGTACAAAAGAGAAGAACGTTACAACCTAAGCCTTAGCATTGCAACCTTCCTTCCAACAAGCCAAACCAAAGCCTGCAAGGATGAAGTACGACTCCCAAGGATGTGTAAGGATCACCTAAGCCAATTCCACCAGCATGAGAGTGCTATAGAAATTCCTCCCCTTGGAATGGAGAGGAGCCTCATATTTATAAGCCCAAGTGGATAGATTAGGTTGAGAAATGATGGAAGAGGTCTAAGGGATCTTCCTTAGAGGTTAGGGAACCGAAGGAAAGATCACTTATTAGTTAGGGATAGACATCCACCTCATCAGGCTTTGAGAAGTCGCTCGAAGGTTCCATTTATACATTTCAACCAACCCTAATGCATGCTGTATGAGGACAATTTGTGCCAAGAAGGGGCAAGCGTAGGCTAAATGAAAGCAACCTGAGCCACCGACGCAGGTTTCCAGATGACACTCTGCTCTGCGCCTAGTCAGGAACTTCTTGCTGGAAGCTAAGCTACTCCGACCTAATTAGAAAAGGTTGACAAAGGATCAACAACTTGCTCTAGACTCACTTCTGGTCAGGGAAACTTTAGGGATCAAGGCACTAAGTTAACATAGGACTCATGATGATGAGATTTAGGTGTAACATTCGTATGGTCACGGTTCCCGTTGGTTATAGTTCTTCTCGGTCAAATCTCTCATGAGGTCATAATTCTTGTTAGCTTGTTCTCATGTTGGGTTCTTATGGGGTCAGAGTTCCTGTGATCATAGTTCCCATTGGTTAGAGTTCCTCTAGGTCAAAGTTCCTATTGCCTATAGTTCGTATGGGTTAGAGTTCATATTGGCTAGAGTTCCCTTGTGTTAGAGTTCTTAAGTTCACAGCTCCTGATCATTGTTGGCTAGAGTTCCTTTGATTAGAGTTCCTGAGTTCATAGTTCCTATTGGTTAGATTTCTCGTGGCCTAGAGTTCTCGAGGTCACGATTCCAATGGTCATAGTGTCAAGCATATCTCTTGTCAATCATAGTTCCTATCGGCCTAGGTCACAGTTCCTATTGGTTAGAGTTCCCGTGGGTTAGAGTTCCTAAGGTCACAGTTCCTGGGTCATGGATCTTATCACTCATAGCTCTTATTAGTCAGAGTTCATATGGGTGTAGGTCATATTTCTTGTGGGTATATTCCTAAGGTCATAATCCTTGTTGGATAGAGTTCCTGAGGTTGTAATACCCCCATTTTGACCCTTAGGATATATTGGATTTTAATGTAAATATTGTATACATACGATGTATGTTTCCCTAGCGTGGAGCTCAAGGCCAAGGCTCTGCTAGTGTATGTTCGGATTTTAGTTAAAAAGGAAAATATTTGATATTTTGTTATCCATGTGCTATTGAGCCATGGAATATTGTAAATTGATGTAAATATTAATATTGCAATAAAATACCAAAACTGGCTATGGGAGCAACTAATAAGAGGGGGCCATGTGTATCCACAAGGGAGTGGTGAGGGGGTTGTGGGGTTGAACCATATGATGCCAAATGTCATCTTGTGAACCCATTTGAATTTCCTTGTTGACATTTAATTCTGTTGTAAGGAAGTTGTTGAAGAAATCAGTCCATGGATTCAATGGAGCATGGGCAGCCCAGAAATTCATACGATAGGTATGGGCTCTGTTTCCTTGACCTACAAGTCACTCTACCTCAGGGGAATTCATTCTTCCCCATTCCCATTCCATTGTGGAATAGCCAATCTTGAGTTTTCATCCATTACACAGGGCCAGTAGTGAGACAAACCAGAAATCGCAACTCTGCATTAACCCATGTTTGGAAGTGCCATAAACGCCCATAATTTCGTGTGGACAATGAAATCCGATGGGGGAACCATAGACATGAACCTTGGGGTGAATTTGAGAGTGTTAGATGCCCATAAATCCATGTGAAAACCTAGTTTTGATAGCCCAAAAATCCAATTACGGGATTGAGTCATTTGGTCACCGAATTGTAAGAATCCAAGTGTGAATGATATAACAGAGGTTGGGATTGCTTGGTAAACCCAGTGAAGGCTAGAATCTCAAAGAATTAACAACTGGAACTTTCTATGCCCACCCTGAATAACACTGGAGGGAAGGGGCACCTGAGGAACTGTGCAGCAGAGAAGGGGACCTTCCTTGTGTTGGGTGTGGTAAGTATTGTGGGTTCCATGACTGTTTGAGTTTAGTTGAGATGCCTGTAGCTCTGTGGTTGAGCTCACTGGCTTAGTATCCTCCTCCTTTGTCTCTTGCATTCTTGATAAACCCAATTGTGTGTTGGCTTAGCATGACTGTTTGTGTGAAACCATGGTTGTGAGTGAGCCTACCTAGTTCCTCCTTAGTGGATACACATCCCAGCTCGGGGGTGGTCTCTCAACAGAAAGAATACAGGTTGGACATAGACCTATGGTTGGGTGGAACGTTGCTCTCACATAGCCAATTGCTTAGACAGTTCATTTAGAAGATAAGTATTCTCTATGGTTTAAACTATGTCCATTATGTGTTTTGCAATGTGTTAATTTGATAACTTTTATTGATATGTTGAATGCATAATGCAAATGTGTGTGGATAGTGTATCATTCCGCTGTGTTTATTTAAAGTATGAATCTATACACATAAGTTTTTATTTATTCTGGATTTGTAAGCAATGTACGGGGTTGAGTTTCCCAAATAAGCCCTAGAATGTTAGTCATGTTTCCTCCCTTGTATCGGATCGACAGGAGAGGATGTGATAGAGGTCATAATTCTTGTTGGCTAAAGTTCTTGTGGGTTAGAGTTCCCAAGGTGATAGTTCCTATGGCTCCAGGTCATAGTTCCTATGGTTTAGGTCATAGTTCCCGAGGTCATAATTCTGTAACAATAAAATAATAAAATAATATTAATATTAATTTATTATTTTATTGTTACATTGCCTTCCCCTTAAGGGAATCTTTGTCCTCAAAGCTTCATTGAAAGCAATCTCTGATTTTGCTTGAACTGTCATCTCTTGATCCTCTGCGACACTAGATGAAATAAGACGATACGAGTTACGGATTCCCCAGGAGAATTGTCGCATCGTATCTGTTGTGGTCCATCCCAGATCTAATTTTATCGGAGCTCTGAGATCATTTTGTGGGATTGGTCGTTTCAATTGTTGCTTAGTATGTGGATCTTTTCGCCTATCAACATAATTCTTCTGTGAGTGCTCGTTTTGACCCTGTCGTTGGTCAAAACAATGATTATAATTGGGATGTCTGTAAGGCGTATGTGTTGTTTGTTTTTCTTTCTTTTGAACTGCAGTGAGGACTGTCTTCATTTCCTCGATTTGATTTTTGGATGCATTTTCCTGGATTTGTGCTTCTTGGTTCTCCAATAGATTGTTATGATTTTGAATCTTTTCGATTCTTTCATCTTGCGACTTTTTTTCAATTTCTAACTTCTTGATTTGATTCTCTAGTTCCTAATTATGATTATTTAGACACTGGTTTTCTTCTTGCTTTTCCAGTATTCTTCCTTCGAGGTCTTCAACGGAGTGTTCCCTCTTACTACTATTTTTTAGTTTTTTAATCTTTGTAAGCAATGTTTTGTTATGATTTCGTAGACGAAAAATCTCTTCGGTATTGCTTGATAACACATTGTTGACTTTTGTTAGTTCCAACTTATGTGCCTTCTTACTGTCGTCATAATGCTGCTGGAGTTTTTCTTTTTGCTGCTGACGATGGCATAAGTCTATTTCTTGATTTTCTAGATTTTCATGTATTTGCGCTAATTCGTCTTCCTTGTCCACGACGACTTTGTTTAAACGACTAATTTCCTCTTCTAAGTCGACACTATTTCCATACGGATATCCTTCGACTTTGTTTGGGTTTTTTATCCGGTCTTCAAGTTTTTGAATGATACTTTCCAGACGTGATATTTTCTCGTCTTTATCTGCTAACCTTTCTATGAGTCTTTCTTTACTATCTTCCAAAAATTGAATATTCAATTCTGAGTTAGTAATCTTTAGTGTCTGCTTGGCATTTTCAAACACTAGACTAATATTGGTTGCCTTGCACTGTTCTAGTTGAGCCGAAATCGCTCGTAGCTGCGATTGTAACTCTGCTATCATCGTTGCCATGACTTCTGAATTCCAACTTTTTTGAATTGGTCTTCTTTGTTTGATAACGGATTTGGGCTGCTTGACAAGTCTTCTTTGTTGACTCTTCCTGCTTTCGATAACAGGTGGACACCAAAAAGGTGTAATAGTCGTGAGAAAAACTAGAAATCGCAACTCTGCATAAACCCATGTTTTGAAGTGCCATAAATTCCCATAATTTCGTGTGGACAGTGAAATCCGATGGGGGAACCATAGACATGAACCTTGGGGAAAATTTGAGAGTGTTAGATGCCTAGAAATCCATGTGAAAACCTAGTTTTGATAGCTCAAAAATCCAATTACGGGATTGAGTCATTTGGTCACCGAATTGTGAGAATCCAAGTGTGAATGATATAACAGAGGTTGGGATTACTTGATATACCCAGTGAAGGCTAGAATCTCAAAGAATTAATAGCTGGACCTTTCTATGCCCACCCTGAATAACACTGGAGGGAAGGGACACCTGAGGGATTGTGCAGCAGAGAAGGGGACCTTCCTTGTGTTGGGTGTGGTAGGTATTGTGGGTGCCATGACTGTTTGAGTTTAGTTGAGATGCCTGTAGCTTTGTGGTTGAGCTCGCTGGCTTAGCATCCTCCTCCTTTGTCTCTTGCATGCTTGATAAACCCAATTGTGTGTTGGCTTAGCATGACTGTTTGTGTGAAACCATGGTTGTGAGTAAGTCTACCTAGTTCCTCCTTAGTGGATACACATCCCAGCTCGGGGGTGGTCTCTCGGCTGAAAGAATACAAGCTGGACATAGACCTATGGTTGGGTGGAACGTTGCTCTCACATAGCCAATTGCTTAGACAGTTCATTTAGAAGATAAGTATTCTATATGGTTTAAACTATGTCCATTATGTGTTCTGCAATGTGTTAATTTGATGACTTTTATTGATATGTTGAATGCATGATGCAAATGTGTGTGGATAGTGTATCATTCCGTTGTGTTTATTTAAAGTATGAATCTACACACATAAGATTTTATTTATTTTGAATTTGTAAGCAACATACGGGGTTGAGTTTCCCAAATAAGCCCCAGAATGTTAGTCATGTTTCCTCCCTTGTATCGGATCGATGGGAGAGGACATGACAGAGGTCATAATTCCTATTGGATAAAGTTCTTGTGGGTTAGAGTTCCCAAGGTGATAGTTCCTATGGCTCCAGGTGATAGTTCCTATGGTTTAGGTCATAGTTCCCAAGGTCACAATTCTGTAACAATAAAATAATAAAATAATATTAATATTAATTTATTATTAATTAAAGACTATTTAAGTCAATAGTCATGTCCTTTTACGAAAAGGTGCATGACGGGTTTGTATAAAGTCCAAACCTATGTAACTATTAATCATCTACCATACATTACATTTTTACATTACTGTTGATCCATATATGGACCACTTACGTTACTTACATTGGGTTTTCCCATAAGAATAGTATTTTACTGTTCCAAAGGCTGGTAAAGTATAATGTAGAGGAAGATAATGAAGAGGGTCTTGAAGAGGAAGATGATGTTGAAGATGATCAACATGATTTAGATGATCATGTTACAGAGGAAGATGTTAAAGAATTAGTCGAATGAGATGATGTAGCAGAAAATGTCCATGAAGATGATATCGACGATGACATGATGATCGAAACTGACATCGATGACAATGATGATATGGCCAATCCTTACAATGTTGAATCCAGACCGGATAATACAGATGATGACTTGGATGAAGAATATGACGAATTCTATTGAAGTGTTTGAGGTATGCCTTAATATATATACTCTATATTTGAATTAATATTGGGATAGAATTATTGAATTGTATTAATACGTATAATTTAATTGTTTTAAAGCTTTTTTGCCATTTTCTTGTATGTTGGTATATGTTATAAGAGACATTGCTTCTTAAGTATGAAAAGAAACACAATAAATTATTTTTTTGTACATATATTTTGTCAGGTTATGGGGGATTGAGAGTGACGTGAGGGGGGGGTTAGATGAGATTCCACCTTCATGTGGTTGGCCCTGTTTAGTAGAGAATATTAAATTATTCTCGAAACAAAGAGAAGCTCGGTAAGGAAATGCCCAATTATCATGCTAACCCAAAAGGTGTGCTTGATCACGTACTTGATCACGCATATTATAACTATCATGTGATTAAACAACATTGGCATGGTTAGACTAGATGTCAACGTTGAAATTTAGGGGCCAACGTTGAAATTTTTTCAATTTGTGCTTGTATGGACTGAAATTCGGCATGGTTAGACTAGATGCACGCATTGACAGTGTGGGAGGGTTTCCATACTCAAACATGACTGACACAAACAATTTGACAATCACAAACCAAACCTATGGAATAATTAATGTACTACGCGGGGCCAATATTGAATTTTTTTCAATTTTTTCTTGTATGGACTGAAATTTGGATGGTTAGACTAGATGCATGCATTGACAGTATGGGAGGGTTTCCAGACTCAAACATAACTCACACAAACAATTCTCCAATCAAATAACAAACCTATATATGGGGCCAATGTTGAAATTTTTTCAAGTTGTGCTTGTATGGATTGAAATTTTGCTTGGTTAGCCTAGACACATGTATTTATGGTTTGGGAGGGTTTCCAGACTCAAACATGACTCACAAACCACATTGTTTAGGACATGCCATGAATGAACTACAACTACCATGTCTATAGTGCACAATCAAATCCTATAGAATTAAAAATCTCCCTTAAGCTTGTTAAATGGTTGTGTAAGAATATCCATGTGTTATTAGGTGTTGGTTATAAGTATGTTGTGGTCTCTAGGCTTTTCTACATGTTGTTGTATGGACCTTGACCTTGATAAGTAGTTCACTTTGACCTTTTATTGATTTAGTATAGACCAACTTCCCCATAGACTTCCACTCTCATGTAGGGAGCATCATTGTGTAATTCTATTGATTATAGGAATCCAACCACCCAATGTGCACCAATATCAACATCCTATTACACACAAAAATGAGATAGGATAGTTCATTCATGAATTGTTGGAAATATGTGTGGTCCATATAGCTAGTACCACATCAATGTCGACAACGTCATCAACATAGACGTCGTCAACGACATCATCACTGAGTATCGAAAATGACATCGATGATGATGATGATGATGATGATGATGATATAGCCATTAATCCTTTCAATGTAATGCTGGTTAAGATTCTATATGCTAAGCTAGATAACAATTCAAATTTACAACAATAGCATATGCAGAATCACAAGATAGACACAGATTTATCTTGGGAAACCCTCATGGGGTAGAAAACCCCAAAAAAATTCCTCAAGATAGATGATCAAAAAGTACAAAGATGAAATCCCCAAACAAGATCTCCTTCTCCTTCGTAGATCTCTCTCTCTCTCTCTCTCTCTCTCTCTCTCTCTCCTATGCGCAATACACAAGTGAGTGTGTGTGTTCAAATGAGGAACACAACACCTCTATTTATACTTTATCTTTCACTTGACTTTTTCCCTAACTAGGTCGAACCCTAACAAATTAACCTAATGTTGACTAGGCCGACTTCTCTAGGGGACTTAAACAACCCATTACAAATGACTCAAAGGGGATTTATTGCCCCAACTTACAAGGGAGGATTTACCTCAATGACTTTACATAATCAAATACAATAATGACATCTCGATAGAGGAATAAAACATCTCCGAATAAATTACAATAATAAAATACAAATAGAATATTCTTCGAAGTTACAATATTTCAACACTCCCCCTTAACGAGAAGGGTATTCTATTGACAACAACAACATCAACTGTAGGAGAAAGGAGAGAGATCATCATCAACAACATCATAGTGATACATCTATAGATCATTAGAAGTTTTCTTCAACATCATCAACAACTGGAACAACTACTGGTACATATTCAAGATCTTCAATACTGGAGGATCGTCTTCTACAGTACTGATCCTTCATCTTCTGCAACACTCGATCACTCGATCGTCTTCAACAACAACAACAACATCAACATCTGGATCTTTTGATCAGCAACAACAACAACATCAACATCTGGGTCTTTTGATCAACAACAACAACAACATCAACATCTAGATCTTTTGATCAGCAACAACATCATCATCTTGATATTTCGATCAACAACATCATCATAGCAGCATAACCTGCAACACAGATGATCCAATTACGGGATGATCAATCCCTATCACTTTAGGACATAATGCCAAGGATGATGAAATCCTGATCCAATTACGGGATGATCAGTCCCTATCACTTTAGGACATAAAGCCAAGGATGATGCAATCCTGATCCAATTATGGGATGATCAGTCCCTATCACTTTAGGTCATAAATACAAGGATGATGCAATCCAACTACATTCTCGGGGACAAAAGTCTCCGGATCACTTTAGTACTACGGTCCAAGGAAGATACACTCCAACCACATTCTTGGGGATAGAAGTGTCCGGATCACTTTAGGACTAAGTTCCAAGGAAGATACAATGCCAACCATATTCTCGGGGACAGAAGTTTCCTGATCACTTTAGGACTAAGGTCCAAGTAAGATACAATCCCAACCACAGTGCCAGTCCTTTTTCATACTAGATGTGACCTAGATCAAATCTTACCAATACAACATCATCATTACATTATCAGAGACAAGAGTCTACATGTCCTCTTAGGACATGTGTCCAGGGATGATACAATCCTACTGCAACATCTTTCTCGGAGACAAGAGTCTACGGATCTTTTTTATGATGTGTGTCCAGGGATGATACAATCCCATTGCAACATCAACATCATCTTTCTCGGAGACAAGAGTCTACAGATCCTTCTAGGACATGTGTCTAGGGATGATACAATCCCATTGCAGCATCAACATCATCTTTCTTGGAGACAAGATTCTACGGATATTTTTAGGACATGTGTCCAGGGATGATACAATCCCACTGCAACATCATCATCAACATCATCACTGCTCCCCCTTTCCAGGAAGGTCCTTTCAAACCACACCAATCTTGTCTCAGAAATAATCAAACTTTACTCGAGACAGAGGCTTGGTCAACACATCAACAACTTGCTCATCAATGCTCACATACTGGAGCTTTATATATCCCTTTTGTACCATATCTCATATATAAAAATACTGAATTTCTATGTGCTTTGACTTGTCATGGAACACTGGGTTCTCCATCATCTTTATACAACTCTGGTTGTCACATAGAATCACCATGGTATCCAACTCCAGATCAAATAGAGCTGACATCAACTTCCGAAGCCATATGGCTTCACAACTTAGCAGAACAAGCTGCTATATACTCTGCTGAGAGAAACACTAGATTGCTTCCTGTTGAACCATGAGATCATGGATGATCCCAGACAATAACATCCACCTGAGGTGCTCTTCCTATCCGAGACACTTCCAGCCCAATCTACATTTGTATAACCATACAGTCTATAGTCATGATCTCCAGCGTAGTATAGACCAAAGTCTATCATACCTTTCAGGTACCTCATCACATGCTTTGCAGCTACCAAGTGAACAAGCCTAGGCTCAACTAGATACTGACTCCAGGTGTTCACAACAAAGCATATATCTGGTTTTTTATTCATCAGATACATCAATGACCCAATGATTTGTCTTTACTGAGTCACATCCACTAATTCTGACAATTCATCAGCTAACAACTTCAGGTTGGTATCCATGGGTGTGGCCATGGCTTTCATTCCAACATATCAAATCTCTTTAGGATTTTCACGGCATACTTTCCCTAGTTGAGAAATATTCCCTCTAGGCTCTGCCATACTTCCAGACCTAGAAAATAGTGCATCAATCCAAGGTCTTTCATCTCAAATTCTTCAACGAGCTTCTTCTTGCACTCTACAATCTGTTTCTCATTTCCTGTCAGACATAGATCATCCACATACAACAATAATATGACAGGTTCATCATCCATAAACTTAAAGTAAAGGTTAGGGTCAGCTTTACTTTTGGTAAATCCCAAGCTTGCCAATAAACTATCAATCCTTCTGTACCAAGCTCTGGGATCTTGCTTCAATCCATACAGAGCCTTCTTCAGATTGCATACGTGATTCTTTCTGTCTTCAAATTCAAATCCTTGTGGCTGCTCTATGTACACCTCTTCCTCAATCACACCATTTAGAAATCTTGTCTTCACATCCATATGGTGTAAACTCCACTTCATCATGGATGCAAGTGCCATGATGGTTCTAATGGAGGTGTACCTTGCTACTGGTGAAAATGTCTCTTCATAATCAATTCCCTCTTTATGAGAGAACCCTTTGGCCACAAACCTTGCTTTGTATTTCTCAATACTTCCATCAGCTGCATGTTTTATCTTGTATATCCATTTGGAAGATACCACACTTTTTCCTTCTGGTTTGGGAACTATATCCCAAACATCATTCTTTGGTATTCTTCCGTCATTGCTTATACCCATTCTTTTTTTGGTATAGCTTCTCCATAACTGGTGGGTTCTTGATCTACAAGATCACACATCAAAGCCACATAATTGGAAAATGGCTTGTGCTTCTTTCTTACTCTTGTGGAGCCTTCTGGAGGTCCATACTCCTCTACTTCTTGTATGATTTATCTTGCTCAAACAGGATTCCTTTTTCTTGATATATTCATAGTAGGGGGTTCTTGAGGTTCTAGAATATCATGGTCTTCCAGTGTTTCATTTTCAGGGGAGGGTGCAGCTTCTACATTTATGGGAGGTATATCTTCTTCATATACTTCTTCATACTGGCACTTTCTGGATCTCTTGAGAGCTGCTTCTTCATCAAATGTCACATCTCTACTAATCTCCATGTGATGGAATCCAAGAATGTATATCTTGGAAGCTTTGGATTTTTCACAATATCCAACAAATATTCCCTTCTTTTCGGAAGGGTCCAATTTTGTTCTCTTTTCTTTCGGGATGTGAACATATACTGGGAAACCAAATATATTGAGGTGGATTACCTTAGGCTTCTTCCTTATGAACATTTATTCTGGAGTCTTGAATCCAAGAGCACTATGGGATAATCTATTTTGTACATAAACTGTCGTCCTTGCTTCTTCAGTCCATAGATGCATTGGAAGATCTTGATCATGTATCATTGTCTTCACTGCTTCTATAATGGTTCTATTCTTTCTTTCCACAACACCATTCTGTTGAGGATTGTAGGGAGTGGTGAGTTCCCTCTTGATTCCATCTTCCTTACAAACAGATTCAAAATATTTTGAAGTATATTCTCCACCATTGTCTATTCTATGGAACAGGTCTCATCATTCTTCATTTGTAGGTGATCGTTGTACGATACTTCCTACAAGTCAAATTCAATAGCATGGTTAGAAACATCTCATAGTTTCCAAATGCATAAAAACATAAGTCATACTATATTAGCCAATGCTACAACATTCATCCATATCCCACATTCATATGGTAACTTTCTAGATGCCTTCCATCTCTACCAGGACATTATTAAGAGCGTGCACTACTCCCAATATGTCAGCAAAGAGGTTTCACTCTAGATAAGTAGTAATGGAATGTTGTATAGCACCATAGGCTACTTACCCATCACATGCATAACACTGCAAATATCCTAATACACATTCTAAATAAATGTGTATACAATTGGATTTAAACAAAAATGACAATTCAAATACTTATCTTTGTTTGTTTGGTAGGATCGCCTTTTGATCCTAGTCTTCTGATCATCATCAAAGTTTCTGAACCAATCTTGTATGTTGCTTCTCCTATTCTCCTAGAGAAACTTTGTGAGGGGACTCCTTTTATTCTAAACTGGAGAGAGTCTTCTTCTGTCCTGTCATGTGCTTTGAAGCACCCCTGTCACAGGACATATTCTTCGATTTCTTCCTTTGCTTGCTTCCTGGGAGGTTCTTCATTCTCTTCTTCTTCATCATCATCTTCAACTAGGTGTGCATGATGTCTTTTTAGGTTGTTCCCTTTCTTGTATTCTTCTTTCTTCAATGGACAATCTCTGGCAATATGTCCTATCTTGTTACATTTGAAACACTGGAAAGAAGAGTAGTCTCTTCTTGAATTGTTTCCTCTTCTCCTTTGGAACTTCCTGGGAGGTTGAGACTCCTTGTGGATTTCCTTCTTGAAGTTAGATTGGATTCTTCTTTTCTTGGTATGGGTGGCTAGGGATTGATCATATTCCTTAAGTAGAACTTCTCTATTGGCTACTCTAGCCTCTTCTTGGATGCAATCTTCCCATACAATGTCAAACTTCATGCTTTCCTTTTTGGCACACATAGTCTGGATGAATGAATCCCAAGGTCTAGTGAGACCATTGAGAGCAGTCATAACTAGTTCATCTTCATCAAGGGAGTCTCCAATGGCTTCTAGTTGTTCCTTGAACTGGGAGACCCTTGTGAAGTAGTCTTGGATAGATTATCCTTGGCTCATCTTGGTGCTCTTCAATTGAGTTCTCAAATTCATCTTCCTATTGATGTTTCTCCCTTCATAAATCCTGGCTAGGGTATCATACATTTCCTTTGGGGTCTTCTTGGATGACACTTTAGGAATCAAGTGGTCTTTGATAGAATGAACAATGATTCTCTTTGCCCTAATCAGATCCTTCTTGTGTTTCTCTTTAGATTCATCTTCCGCAGGTTCTGCAACTTCATCCTTGATGTATTTGGCAAGATCATTCTCTTCAAGAATGAGGCCAATCCTATATTTCCATGCTCGAAAATTTTCTATGCCTTCTAGCTTATCCTCAATCTTAGTTCTTGGGGCCATCTTATCCAGGAGGTCACCAAAAAATGAAAATTCTCAAAATGCAAAACGGACCTTACCAGGAGATGTGCTCTACTAAGGCGAGTTGATTGGTACACTTGCTTTCTATAGATTCCAAACTTTTACCCCTCAAAATTGACTTGCGAATTTCGGATCCGCAACAGATTTCTGGTTCACTAGTTTTTTGGTTTTTCTGGTCCAAAAGTCAAACTAGGGTTTGACTTATCCCTGGGTTCTACCCACTCAAAAACTTTGATCTTGGTATCAAAATTTTTCTCTTGGAGAGGCACATCTTTCTATGCTGATATCACTAAAAAATTCCCCTTCTGTGAAAAGCCCTAATTTTTCACTTCTGGAGAGAGAGAGAGAGTTCCACCTTGTGAAAGCTGTCCTATTCAGGCTAGCTATGATACCATGTTAAGATTCTATATGCTAAGCTAGATAACAATTCAAATTTACAACAATAGCATATGCAGGATCACTGAAAGAAACACAATCACAAGATAGACACAAATTTATTCTGGGAAACCCTCATGGTGTAGAAAACCCATCAAAACTTCCTCAATATAGATGATCAAAAAGTACAAAGCTGATATCCCCAAACAAGATCTCCTTCTCCTTCATAGATCTCTCTCTCTCTCTCTCTCTCTCTCTCTCTCTCTCTCTCTCTCTCCTATGCGCAATACACAAGTGAGTGTGTGTGTTCAAATGAGGAACGCACCACCTCTATTTATACTTTATCTTTCACTTGAATTTTTCCCTAACTAGGTCGACCCCTAACAAATTAACCTAATGTTTACTAGGCCGACTTCTCTAGGGGAATTAAACACCCCATTACAAATGACTCAAATGGGATTTATTTCCCCGACTTACAAGGGAGGATTTACCTCAATGACTTTACATAATCAAATACAATAATGACATCCCGACGGAGGAATAAAACATCTCCGATTAAATTACAATAATAAAATACAAATAGAATATTCTTCAAAGTTACAATATTTCAACAATGCTCTATAAGGTAATGCACAGTTATGCTTATTTCCCCTTCATTATTATATGATATTTAATAACCCAAAAATAAGGTGCACTTGCTCATGTACTTCCTTTATGATATAAGACATGGGATTTATCGCTTGAACATCTCTAGGGCCACATGAATTATACCTACTATTGAAAACCAACTAATGCCATGCATATACACACGTAGAGGCCATGTGTTCTAGTTTGAGGTGTCTTCTTTGCCTTAGGATATTTCCAAATACCCTAGGACACGTATATATTTCTAAAAACCACATAATGGCATAAACATCATCAACCATAGGCCAATGAAACCCCCAAAATGCCCCCTATTATTGGTGGAGGAAACCTTCTTAGCCCTACATGGTTAGAAGATTCCTTTAGCGCTTGAGTTGCAAGTCTCCTACATTACCATGTCCAAGGCCCTAAGACCACATGACCTAGACACATAGCACCATGGATATCCATGGAAAGTCATGTGTGATTCTTTGAGGAATTAGGTGTGGCTATAGATGACTCAATGGTTTCTTTAGAGACAAAGGCATGGTATTCATCCCTATAATTCCATTCCAAAGGCCCTAAGACACCTTCATAATTCTCAAAGCTGCCTGATGGCACCAACATACTGAATCATAGGACATTGATACCCTCAATAGGCCATGTGTAGTTTGTGGAGGAGAGATTCTTAGAGTTCATATTAAATTCCAAAAGTGTACCTTTGAAGGAGACGACCTTCTCAAGTCATGATCCTCCATCAAGGCCACTAGAAGGAGGGTACCTCATGGAAACATAGACATTTTAGGGATGGACCTACCACTATGATGATAGATTTGTTGCTATCTCTTGGGAGGGTCATTATAAAATTCATGGAAAGGTTGGCCTAGATGGTAGTAGTGATCAAAAGTGGTTGCAATGCCCCAAGGTTCATTGCTTCATTAAACTCACTCATGAGGTGAATAACCATAAGAGGATGGAGAAGGAGGGATGTAAACCCAATCTCAAGGAAGAAATAAAGAAGACAATCAAGATCATAGAACTAAAGAGAAATTAATAACAAAGGAGCTAAGACATGTAGATGGAGCTAAGACCTTCTATGCTATTGGAGCCTTAATCTTATGGGATATAAAGCTAGTGTATGATCATGGAGAAATGAGATTGATGATTATTAAAATCAGTGGCGTGCTTGGTCAGAACACAAATTGGTTATTGTACCTTTGATGTTCCACGACGGTCTTGATGCTATTGTTGGTGTAAGAGTTGAAGACATAGTGCCATTTGGGGTTAATGATAGTGCCATTTGGGTCAAATTCAACCTACATCGGGATGTAAGCTAAAATATTTTCGTGTGCTTCATGGGAAGGATCATTACACCAATTTGCATCATGGGAAGGATCATTACACCAATTGGGAAGGGACCAATTTCCTCATAAAACCATCCCATAAGCTACCCAAACATTATAAAACTGCTTTAGTTAGCATAATTGCATTGATAATCAATGTAGAGCACAATCAAAGTCAATAGTCTTTTGTGGATCCCTGAACATACTTCATTTTTATAGAAATATTTTAGAGTGCTAGTTGTCCATAATGTGTTTAGATTTATTCTAATCCAAGATATTCTTATTTAATATTGTCTTGGATATTTTTGCAAAATATTTGACATCCCAACGTGAACATTAAAAATTTGGCACCTCGGTTTTCATTTCTTCTCTAAACTTGGGAACATGGTACACCATGGGGACATTATTGTCATAACCACTAAAATGTATAATATACAAACAACATTCTACATAACCTATTGTAATTCCATGAAATTTGTTGTTGGACTACTGGCTAAGGATATTTAACATTGTTTTGGATATGTTAATTAATCCTACCCGCAACATCAATATGGTGGAAATAATTGAAATGCCCTTTTAAACAAAAAACTTTGGAATGAAATTTAGATAGAAAACTAGAGGAGTTTACTATTTAAAACAAAGAGGAGACTAATTGGGCCTTATCTTCAAGTGAAATTCCTTAGTTTGACAATGAACATTTGTCCATGCCAACAGTTTTTTAACATTCTTTGAAGACTACATCTCTACTTATGTATTTTTTTTATTAATATGATAAATCAATCATTGTCCTTTAGATGTACTATTGTAACCCAAAAAAATACACTATTTTTTCATCAATCTTCTTCCTCTTTTGGTTTGGAACATGGACCCCACATTAGTTAGGAAGGTTTTGATGTATTTCCTAGTTTTAGTTTCTACAATAGCTTTAAAAATTATGAAACATTGTAAGGTTTCAAAACTTTTCTTCAAGAAAAAATTCCAACATCTTTCATATGTAATCATCAACAAATAACATAAAAAATGTATGCCACTAAGAGACACATCAAAAGGTCAGCACAAAACATTTTGAATTAATTCAAGAAAAAACTTAGCTTAGTTCAATTTTCCACAATTATTTTCTAATTTATGTTGCTTACCAACTATATAGTAGTACAATGAGAAGGGAATCCCTTCAATGTGCCATCGAGACATGGATAAAACTATTTCCCATTATTTTGTACAATGAAGTTGTGCCACAATTTAGAAGACAACTAGAGATAAAAGGAAAAATAAATGAACTATCTTAATTGTTCTTTATATTAATATATAATTATTTTAAATTAAAAAAAAATAAAATAGTTGGAGCCATGAGTTCATTAAGCAGCTCAAGCATATTAATACATATGTAAAATTTGGGGTTTAATTATAACCTAATTAAGGTTTGCTTGTGGTGCCATTTTCATTGCACTACGCCCACAAGCCACCAAACACCCCCGCACTTGCGGCTTAGACCCACAAAGGAGGACCACATGTAGAGAAACCCCACACCCAGAGGATACCCAGAAAGTACTTTTGTGTCTGGAGGAGATTGATACCACGCGCCCATAAGAGACCCTTAAACTTTTGCACCCAAAGGAGACCCATATACTATTTTTCCTGGAGGAGATTGAGACCATTGCAAAGGAGGCTGAGATGTCTTTGGTAAGTATGAACATCAACCCAAACACCTAATCCAAAAAAATTCTTTCTATACAGAGCACATTGAGAAATTGTTTTTGAGGTTTGAACTATTGATCAGTTGCATGAAGCAATTTTTCCATTTTGGGGGTTTGGAAATGCGCTGCGTAGAGCGTGGTTTGGAAATGTGCCACACAATCATCAATGGTATTTTCTATATCTACTGGGTCAATGGATTAAATGTTAACTTATTAGGGATAAACCACATTTCATGGATCAACTTCCTTTGCATCTGCCTCTGCACCCTTCTATCCCACTATGGTTATAGCTTTAAGTTAAATGAATTTTGAGTCAACCGGTTCAAATGAGACTGAATTTGTTTCCACAACCTTTGCTTCCAGGGGGATGCAGAGAAGTTGCATGTATAGAAGTGGTGAAGTGAGTTCCACCTTTAGAAAATCGAGAAGAGGGTTTCATACCCGATTATGACCCTCATCATGCATTGTCCCTTTTATTGCAATTTAACCTATTAGTAAACACCAACATTTCGACATTGGAATGGGCTATAGAGGGTTGACACCTTTTAAGAGCCAACACTTGGAGGGATTTACATTAAACTCACAAAGTTTATCTTTGGAACATAAGAAAGTCATACCAATATTGGACACTAGAAGGAATTTGTCTAAATAATGAAATTTAATAAGAGATTTAGGGGGGAACATTACCCTCTTAATGCTTTGATAAAATGAGAAAAAAGCTCACAAGGCCACTTGATGAATTGGATATACTGGTGAACCATTATCTCCCCATTGAGCATGTAAAAATGCATGAATTCCATTGAGTAAAAAAAATGATAAATTTGAGTTAAAACATGACATTGTCCATCTTAAGAAAGATAAGGTGGTTGAGCCTTGAGAAAATTTGCATGAATACCTTTTAGAAGTTTTGAAGGGTAATGATCTCCAATTTCCTTCAGGATGCTCTCCAAGAAATTTCAACTAACTACCTTGTATGAGAGATTTTGAACCTTTGCATATGACTCCTTAGCTAAGATGAAACACATTGAAATAAACTGAAAATATTTTTCAATATATGAAAGACATTAGGAAATTCAAATAATTAACATCAAGCAAGACATGCTTAGTTTAGCCCAGGGATCGTCTTATTGTAGCCATGCTTTAGTTTCTTTGGTGTGGATAAGTATGTTGTTTCAAAGAGGGGTATCCACTGCAGATACCATCCCCAAGATGAGCTATGAGGCCACTAGGGAAAATGAATCAAGCTACATCAAAATCACTCAACTAAACACATTTTTTCTAATGCTCACCTTATTATATCATTATAAATGAAATACAAGGTGATTTTATGGATCATTAAGGCATACATTTTCATTTTATCAAGAGTTGCAACTCACAACCAAATGGTATTTAGGGACACCTACAAAAATTATCTTATGGGCATAAAGACCAAATTAATTAAAAAAATGCATTTTTTCACCTCTCAAATATATATATTTTTCATTCTAGAGAGTGGCATGTGCCCTCCATCAATGCCAAGATAGTTCTTTGCAAAGTTAACCCCCAAATGCAAACTTTTATGTTACATCCCAATAAAAGAAACCATTTATCCTGTAGTCATATGAAAAAATGCATGTTTCCAAGGCATGTGATTAGAGGATGAAGGGGATGCTAGTTTAATTATGCTTTCCAAAATCCAAAGGAATTAATGGCTCGTTCATCCAAATATCGGTTTCCATTTTATAACGATTTGTAACTCACATCCAAAGGGTATTTAGGGACACCTAGTACTAAAACTTGTAAATTCATATGAGAAGTTAGATGCATGGAGGAAGTATGGAGAGGAGAGTGCCTAGGTAATTAAGTTTGCCCATAACATTATATCATAATTAATAAACATTTTTTATGTTTTATTTGTGCATACTTAAATTGATTTGGTATATGTTTCAGGACAAGGCCTCCAAGGTTAGGTTTTCCAAACTTTGTGGCACGCATCAAAGTGGCCATAAAGGTCTACAGGACTTTATCTGTACTTTTGTAAGTATATTTAATTTGTGAAATGATATTTTTTTAATTCCTAGAAAAAAGTAAATGATTGCATAAAAATTGCTTTAACTAGTCCATGTGTCATGTGTTTTACGGGAGGAGAAACAAGGCTGGCATCCAACACCATTTGAAAAAAAAAGTTTCAAAGCAAAAAGTGGACCGACTTTGTAATCTGTATGGATAACGAGGTATCAATCTTTGACTAATAACTCTTGTTCAGACATTTTAACTTGCTAATAACTCTTCAGGTAAATAACTTGCTACTATTGAAAGAAGCATAATAATTTTATAGGTATTAAGAGATTAAAAAATTATCTTAAATTAGGCCTCAAAATATGTCAAATTACTAATATTATCCTTCAATCAATCATGGTTTCAACGTTGGAAAAGAAATATCATTCTTAGCAAATATCTTTCACTCACATATATAGTGAATTCAACCATAAAGTTGATCATCTATCAAATTCCAATTGAGCTAGAATTCATAGATAATAATACTGAAGAGCTTTTCCAAAAGGCTTTCTTTTGATGATGTTTTTAAAAATTTATGTTAAACCTCAACATCAAATAAAGAAGCCATTTTAATAGTTATGGGAAGGGAATGTATGTTTTGTAAATCTCATGCTAGTTATCATTTTGTTTCTAGTCCTTTTGCAAGGTAACTAGTTAGGTTTTGAATAAATAAGTGAGCATATCAATGAAGCTAAAAATATTTGTAGAATTCTATTTTAATTTGATCTCAAAATATCAAATACAAAACCTTTTTCATGGAAAAAGAGAGTATAAGTCATCATAGTAAAGAGTATTGTCTAAATATAATACAACAATGTGTTTTGCATAACCCATTACAAATAGTATAGTATTAGTCTCTATGAATTACCTCTCACGTTCACATTTGAACTTTATAAACACTAAATAACTAGAAATATGAACTCAATCATGTTGGTAACTCATTTTTTTTCTTGGAAAAAAAGCGTAATTTTATTTCATCTTTCGAGTACAAAATTACATTTAGATAGCGCAGAAAGGCTTCAGCAAGCCCAATCTAGTAGCAGCTTTTCAGCTTCATATAATTTCAGGAACCAAGGCACCTAAGAGAAAAAACCAAACAAAAACTAAAACCCTTAACTGGGCAGCCATGAATGGCTCAACTACAGCTTCGAACTATCATGTTGGTAACTCATAGATATCAACCTATAGTAATTTCTAATGACCTGTGCATTTAGTTTTATGCAACGTTTTAAGCTAGGTTTCCTAAGAATCAACTTTCAACTATTGTTAATCATAGGACAATATATTATTTCCATTGTCTAGTTGCTAATTTGGATCACTACATTGAGTAGCCTAATACTCATTCAAGTCGTATTAGCTACTTCATCCATGCTTGTGGGGTCATTTCATAGCATTAACCTCAAGCTTCTTAGCATTTTTCCAGGTTGTCATCTTATTCACTTTTGCTAACAACCATCCTTTTTTGTTAGATTTTATGGTGGTTAAGGACAACCATAAACATGGAAATATTTGAAGGAAAGCATGTTCAAAAGGATTTTTCAATGCATCGTATTAGCTTGTCCTATGGTGAAGGTAAGAAGTTTCCTTCTAAAAAATTTCCAGTATGCATTAAGGATCAGAGTATAAATTTATTTAGCCCTTGGGGCTTCTTTGATGGAGCTATCCAATGAAATCCTAGAATATGTGGCACTGGGACTTTACTTTTTCTTCCAAATTCACACTTTGTGGTGTTGAAATATGGAGTTGGGGAGGGATCAAATAATAGAGAAGAGTTCTATGCTAGGTAAACCCTCTAACTTGCTACTATTGAAAGAAGAAAAAATGTTTACAGGTATTAGAAGATTCAAAACTTCTCATAAATTAAGCCTCACTAAAATTTCAAATTAATTCTCTTATATTTGATCCAATTATGGTCAAAGTTATGGGAAACAAATTTCATTTTTAATAAATCTCTTTCACTCATATACACAGGGAATTCAACCATAAAATTGATCATATGTCGAAGGAAGTTTTGGGTTACAAGAGGGAATTCTGATTGAGCAAGAATTAATAGATAATAATACTCAAGAGCTTATCCAAAAGACTCTTGAGTTAAATAACTTGAGGTAAATAATCAGGTTAATAATTGAATTATGATTGATCAAGGATTAATAGATAATAATACTCAAGAGCTTATCCAAAATACTCTTGAGTTGATTCAATTTATGCTAATAACTTGACTAATAACTATTATGTCTTGTTATTTACATCCTTAGCAATGCATTAAATTGACCTATTTGGTTCAAATACCCCTTGTGAATATAAAAAAATCCAAAGAAGAGCCACTTTATGTTAATTTTTCGATAATTTCATTCAATATTATCTAGGATCACTAAGAGAATAACAAGCATAGCGTAACAATCATAAGAGACAATGGACACAAAGCATTTCACCGGGGAAAACCAAGAAGGTGAAAAACCCCGCAACTTCCTCAGAGATATAATGAGAACCAATACAAAGATCACAAATATCAAACCCCAAAAGATAGATGTCTCCAGCAACTACTCCTCCTCCCCTTGTGTGCACTCCTCTCTCTCAACTATGGGAGTTGGATGAGTGAGTGAATGAGTAAAATGAGAGAGACACACTCTCTATTTATACAACAACTTAACCTGCCTTTAACCTTAATTGGGACGACTTCCTAAGGAATCCTAATAACCCATCCACATGACTCATACAGGGCCGACCCCACCAAGGTGGTCTAATAACCCATCAAATATAAGTTACGACACTTACAATGTAACTTGTGACACTTGCAAATACAAATGATGACACTTCCAACCAGAGGAATAATACATCTCTGTTGGGGATACAATAAAGTACAAATGTAATACATACAATATACAAGTGAATATCTTCCAAAGTTACAAATACATCAACACTCCCTCTTAACTAGGAAGGTATTCTCTTGACACAGGTCATCAATACACACAGGCACAAGTCTTCAATTCTAGAGATGGATCATCGTCACTGCTGCTGTACTCTTCATCTCGATCACTAGTGCTATCTCTCAATTCTTCTCATCATAGGAAGTTCTACAGAGCCAACCCTTTTTCATGTTGGATGTAGGCCTAGCGTCCTGTAGGACTTCATTATATCTGTGAGCGGTCCATCCTATGGAATTCTCAGGGATGATTACGCGCGTCAACAAAACCTCGAAAGAGCATCCTAGGATTGATTACGAGCTTACTGCTCAACCTATCGGATCTCCCAAGACTTTTACATGTGACCTCCACAAAACCTTAAAAGAGTGTCTTGCGACCTTCAATATCTCTAAAGAGCATCCCAGGATTTTTACGTGACTAGCACAACTTGTCTGGATATCTAGGGTTGATTACATGTGGTCTCCACAAAACCTTAAAAGAGTGTCTTGCGGCCTGTAAGATCTCTAAAGAGCATCCCAGGACTTTTACATGCCTAGCACAACCTATCCGGATCTTCAGGACTGATTACATGTGATCTCGCAAAACCTTAAAAGAGCATCTTGCGACCTACAAGATCTCTAAAGAGCATCCCATGACTTTTACGTGCCTAGCACAACCTGTCCGGATCTCCAGGGCTGATTACATGCTTCTGCACAACTTGTCCACGGCCACAGAGTATCATCCTGGTACTCATGATCACACTGATCATCTTCGCATGGAGCATCATCCCGATCATGATCATACTGATCATCATCATCACATGATCATCCTGATCATCATCATAACATCATCCCGATGCATATCACCATCACATGATCATCCTGATCATCATCATAACATCATCCCGATGCATATCATCATCACATGATCATCCTGATCATCATCATAACATCATCCCGATGCATATCATCATCACATGATCTGTCACCTACCCAAATTTTGAGACTATTTATTTTATTTGCAAAATACATTATGTTAAATTTTAATTACAAAGTTTTGTAATTATGACCAAATATGGTTAAGGATGATTGTAATGACTTATTAATATTATTTAATAAATTAAAACATGAGACAAACACCCAAGGGAACTGTTAAATGAGTGTTCACTGACCCACTAGGAGGAATGGAAGCTGTTAGAAGGAATTGGACAGATGGCATCATTTGCACTCCACCACTAAGATGTTGGTTATGGGACAACTACCCCTAAATTTGTGGCATTATTCCCCAGGTGGGGGAAGAGAGCTGTTAGCTCATTAATGACCAGGTTAACCACTAAAAGGCCTAGGCAACCTAGATAAGGCAATTCGAATTGAGCAGGCAGCTCCACAATATTTTCTTCAGAAATATTTCCTCAAGTGTATCAAGCGATAATTGAAAGATTCGAATAGGGAGGCTAAGTTGAAGTGCATTGTGAGTCTACTAATTACTTTGAGAAGGAAACCATAGGTGCTGGTGCAGGTCTCTTTGACTGCTAAGTCTATACGATTGAATGATCTACATTGCTGCTGCTGCAAGATGAGGACCTAAAGCTTCTATAGATTCTTTTTCCTAGTGGTTCAGCGAACAGGCTCGGGGGTCCTAAGGAAAGTAATTTGGTTGTCTTCAGGAGTAGGTTGGGTGGAACAGGCACCTCGGGTGGTTTGTTTCTCCTACAAATTATCAGGTTCTACAGTTCTGTTGTTATTTTCAGTCAAATAAATTCTACATTTATTAGTAAGTAGTACAGTTAAAAGAATACAGAAGAAATTATTTTATTTCTGAATGAAAATTATTTAATAGATGAAATGATTGATTAGATAACCTTCTCTATATTTTTCCCCATGTTGTCTTTGCATCATACTCTAGTATAGAGAAGTAAAATTAAGACAGATGAATGATAGGCAAATTGCCAGATGATTGAATATCTAACGCTGCTGTATTTCATTAATATTTTTTTTTAGTAATATTCTGTGATACAATTAGACTCAGGAAATAGAACAACATTTTATAATTACAGGCATTGTAACATTTCTTTCACATAATAACAAGGTAAACATTTCACCTCTGCACGAAAGTAGGGTTATCACTTAAATCCATTCATTTTCTTTTGAAAGATTAATACTATGCATTCTTTTGTTACTATTAATATTCTTTTCAAAACAGTACAGTATTATTCTTTCGTTTTATTTCTTTCATCAACATTCGTGAGATATAACAGTCAAAAAATAAACATTTCTACTACATAGTATTTGAACGATTTCAAACATCTTGGTATTAAAAACAATTGTCAAAGTCAAGCATACTAACTAGAAAAACTTGGAATATTCCTACTTAGACCATTAAGACTGTTTTAGCTTTGTTGGAAGATGAAAAACCTCATTTCCTAAGAATGCTAACTACTTTTACTCGGGTCCTTCTTTGACGAGTACAATCACAAATTTTATTACACTGTACAAACTTATCTTCAAACCAGTTATCAGTTCAGCATGAACCTCAAAACAATAGCATTATACTTTTTTATAACCCTTGTTTTCAACCATACAAGACAAGTGATCGAAACTAGGTCTCGACATTAGGTAGACTCCTTCACCTATCAAAATTATTTAAGGTTTGATGGTACAAGTGTGGCATTAACCACTTGACTCTCAGCCACTACCAAAACATAGTTTTTTTTTCATAATATTTTCTTTATGATCAGACATTATAGGAACGACACAATCTAAGTACCATAAAATCCATGTACGAGAACCATTTCATATATCATTGAACCAAGAACTGATTTTAATAACCATTACTGTATCCATGTTGAACTGAGCCGTAGCTGACCTCACATAGCAATAACTTTTACAGACACATTAGGGTAAAAAACCCCAGTACAACATTGGATTCAAAATCTTAAAAACATTTCATAAAAACGATGAAGGTTTAAACCCAGTATGAGGGGTACATTGCAACTGCAAAACACACAAAGAAGTATTGTAAATCCAACAACGAGGAAGGTCGAGGATTCATCCACCTATAAGCGTCGTTGTATTCATCACACTTTTCATCGGTGGCCAGAAGATTATTAGCCGATACTGAAATACTAACTGATGGATAAAATTACCAAACATCGGCCATGACAAGCCAGGAGATCCTACGAATTAGAGAACCGTCGAGGCTTACTGGTGGACGAGCGGTTCCTTTCCTTGAGCTTTCAAAATACTGTAACCTCTTCAACGTTGTGAAGAACCTGTCACAAAAAATTTATGAGGTTAAATGATATCCGCATAGTTGTTAATATTAAAACAATAGATAAATTCTAGCACTACTTATTCGAAGTATTACCTGTGCATTGAAGTTCTGAGTTATAAGACACCTCCTGCATACAAAATTGACAAGGACACCTATCCAGCACATCGAAGAGAGTTCCGGTTCTGTACACAATAGTATATCAATGCTTGAAAATCGAACATGGTTCGAATCTTCCTAATGAAAACCCTGAAGGATTACTCTCTCAACCATTCATAGAAAAGCCGACTATAAATTCAACACTCCAACTTCTTATCTACTATAAACATTAAGCTCGGCTTCTTAACATAACGACTAGTTGCAGGTTAAACACTCACAGGTCATGGTTTCGAGTCTGGAGACCTCTAAAAATCGAAACCCTAGAATCTCTCGACCCGTTGGCCTCTCCAAAGAGCCACTCCCAACACATTGAATGTCAAAGAAATTAACAACCGCGTGAACATAGTGGAGGTTAGGGTTTCTAGTTCAAAGGCCGAGAATCCACAAGATCGACAATGGAGATTGCTGCCAACCTGGCACATTGAGAATTGGGCAACCACCACATTAACACCTTATTTATTATTTCATCCACGATGTTGCCAACTCGGTAGACCCTGGATCAAAGCCTGTTACAACTCGACGATTAAGTGTAAATTGTGAACTACTTCACGTGCTATTTTAGCCATGAGAGCATCCACTATATTTCCACTCAAGACAGCAGTTAGGTGACTTAAATGTCAAAGACTAGTCTCATTAACGGTGTCAGCATACTTGTACTCTAATACTTATTACCCCGTCTTATCACCTGCCAGTATCAAAACTAATGTTACAATGTATAGTCCATTGCATTTCCATTACGATGGCAATTCAAAAGCAAGATTTATATTTATTATGATACAAATCTAATGCATAGTATATAGTTTAGGATTCATCCTTTACTCATCGAAATGTTCGTTATGTTGTTATCTCCTATCACAAAATCACATAGTTTTATCACATTGCACAAACATTAAATTGGATAGGTTCAACCCCATAGTATGCAAATTCACAATATTTTTTACCACAAGTATGATAAAGGTAGGTATTATAGTGAACATTGCTTTACAATATAAATTTCTTTTCCATGCGATTACAATTGAAAATTTATCAAACAAATAATTTAATAGAACTACTCTTTGCAAAATGGAGAAATGTCGACAGGATTATAATAGCACTTATACATTATAATATAGCATGTGATTGAGAAGTTCCTAGTGCAAGTATCTTTCCATGAAGTATCACTGAAGATTTTAGGATAAAATCTAATAGTTATGATTTCTAACTTTAGTCAAGATAACACATATAGAGAGTTTGGATAGGGATTCATACCTTAAGCAAGGGATTACTTAGAATTTTCTTTTTACAAAACTTTAACAACTAATACTCGTAACACTTGATTTGTCGCATTACTCTTACCTGCGAATCTGTGCAAGAAGAATACGTTCACATGCTTTAGCTAACATAGCTAAGTAATCCTCAGGGAACCCCATAGAACCCCTTTCATCATCATTCAAAAGCAAGCTGTTAGTACCTTGTCAAGAAAACCATATCGCAACATAGATGGAATTACAGTCAATTCAAGCAAAACTAATGTTGTAATTGTTTTAAAAGAAGTATGATGTGTCGTTGTCATTAAATTGTTATTAGTTAATAGATTCAGTGATTAATTTGTTTTCTGTATTAATGACTTCAGTATTTAATACTGCTTTAAAATTTTTAATTTTTTATGAAATTAGCAAGATGTTACATGATCATCCTGATCATCCTCATAGCATCATATTGATGCATATCATCATCACATGATCATCCTGATCATCGTCATAGCATCATCCTGATGCATATCATCACACATGATCATCCTGATCATCATCATAGCATCATCCTGATGCATATCATCACACATGATCATCCTGATCATCACCATACAGAACATCATCCGGAGCATCGTCCTGATGTTCATCACACAACACTTACATCCACAGCCATGGGAAGGATCTTCCTACCACCATGATTGGAATGGCTCCTGCAAATGTGTCCCATCACTTCCTCCTCAAAGTATATTCTATCTGAAGAACACCAAGCCTCTCTGAAGTACTCGAACTTCACTCTGGCTAGTGGTTTGGTCAACACATTTGCAATCTGCTCATCCGTCACAACATATTGGACCTTCAGTGCTCCTCTCTACACCATATCCCTGATATAGTGATATTTGATCTCGATGTGCTTTGACTTTTCATGGAACATTGGGTTCTCGGACAACTTCGCACAACTCTGGTTGTCACAGAAGATACAAGTAGCATCCAAATGGAGATCAAACAAATCAGACAACATCTTCCTTAGCCATACTTCCTCACAACTAGTCGAACAAGCTGCGACATACTCTGCTTTGGTCGTACTCAGTGCTACACAGGATTGCTTCCTGCTAAACCAAGAGATCACACCTGATACCATACTGAAGCAACACCCCAAAGTGCTCTTCCTATCTACAGCAGTGCCTGCCCAATCTGAATCAACATAACCCTCCAAGTTAAACTTTTGATTCGCATCATACTTGAGCCCATAATCAACCGTACCCTTCAGGTACCTCAGAATATGCTTTACAACAACCAGGTGAACATGTCTAGGATTCGTCAGGAACTGGCTCAAGGTGTTCACCACAAAGAAAATATATGGTCTTGTATTCATCAGGTACATCAAGGACCCAATCATCTGATGAGACATCAAGGCATCAACTGACTCTGATGAAGCATCACTCAATAGCTTCAGGTTCGATTCCATAGGTGTGGCCATGGACTTGCAATCCATCATCTCGAACCGCTTCAGGATCTCTACTGCATACTTCCCTTGTCCAAGGAATATTCCATCTGCACTCTGCCACACCTCCATACCTAGAAAGTAATGCATCATACCCAAGCCCTTCATCTCTAACTTGGCAGCAAGCTTCCTCTTCATGTCGGCAACCAACCTATCCTCACCTATCACAAACAGGTCATCCACATACAGTAGGAGTATCACTGGATTTCCTTCCTCAACCTTGTAGTAAAGGTTGGAATCCGATTTACTCTTGGTAAATCCCAAACTGGACAGGAAGCTGTCTATCCTGTCGTACCATGTCTTGGGTGCTTGCTTCAAGCCATACAAGGATTTCTTTAACGTGCACACATATGAATCCTTGTCATGTGTCTCAAAACTGAGTGGCTGCTCCACATACACTTCCTCTTCGACTACACCATTCAATAAAGCTGTCTTGACATCCATCTAGTGTATCTTCCACTTCATTACTGCAGCCAGAGCATGTACTATTATGATGGAAGTGTATCTGGCTACAAGTGCAAAAGCCTCTTCATAATCTATCCCTTCTTTCTGGGAGAAGCCACGAGCCACAAACCTTGCCTTGTATTTCTCTATGCTACCATTTGCAACATGCTTGATCTTGTAGATCCACTTGGAATTCACAATAGAATTCCCTTCTGGTCTTGGGACAACATCCCAAACATCATGATTCATGATCGACTGGTATTCCTCGACCATGGCATCCTTCCATTCTTTCTTTTCTGCTGCTTCTTCGTAACTGGAAGGTTCTTTGTTCATTATGTCACAGAGTAAGGCAACATAGGTGGTGTGTGACCTTGACCTTTTTCTTTCTCTGTGTTCCTCCTCTGGAACACCATACCTTTCTACATCTTGGATGAGCTCTCTAGCCCATGTTGGTTTCCTCTTGTGAGAGTTCTTCTCAAGGGGTGGATCTACAGGTTCTTGTGGATCTTCTATTTCATGATCCTCTTATGGAATTGCTTCGTTCATGGTGGTGTCTTGTATTCTGGGTACTCTTGGTTCTTCATTGTCTCCCACAGGTGGATTCCTCGATTTGATGTATGCTGAGTCTTCATCAAAAGTCACATCTCTGCTAATGTCGATCTTCTTGAATCCTGGAAAGTAGATTCTGTATGCCTTTGAGTTTTCACTATACCCCACAAATATACCCTTCTTTCCTGAAGGATCTAACTTTGTCCTCTTTTATTTTGGAAGATGTGTATATACTGGACAGCCAAATATCCTAAGATGGATAACTTTTGGTTTCTCACCAGAGAAAACTTCTTCTTGTGTCTTGTTGTCAAGTATCTTGTGCGGTGTTCTATTTTGTACATATACAACTTTCCTAGCTGCTTCTGCCCATAGGTGCATAGGTAGATCTTGGTCATGAAGCATTTCCCGTGATGCTTCCATGATTGTTCTATTCTTCCTTTCTGCAACCCCATTTTGTTGTGGATTGTAAGGAGTGGTCAACTCCCTCTTAATCCCCGAATCACTACATAAATTCTTGAAGTCTCCTGAAGTGAACTCTCCGTCATTGTCAGATCTAAAGGTCTTGATCTTCTTATCAGTTTGGTTTTCTATCAAGGCTTTGAATTCCTTGAACTTATCAAACACTTCATCTTTATTCTTCAAGAAATAAACCCAAGTCTTCCTAGATAAAACATCAATGAAAGAAACATAATATACATACCCACTCAGAGAATTGGATGACATCAGACCGCATACATCGGAGTGGATAATCTCCAAGATTCCTTTTGCCTTACTTTCACTACTTGGAAATGCCTTCTTTGTGCTCTTTCCTTTTGCACATCCTTTGCAAACACCTTCATGCTTTGACTGGATTTCAGGAAGACCTTCTACTTCTTTGCTTGCAATTGGCAGTGCTCTATAGTGCACATGTGCAAGCCTTCTATGCCGAATTTCACTTGGCTCCATGGATTCATGTACCATGGCATGTTCAGGTTGTCCCTTCAATTTGTACAATCCTCCCTCTTGCTCTCCAATCACTATTGCATCATCTATGGTCTTACCTTTTGACCACATAAGTACTTGGCCATCCACAAATGCAACTCTCATCCCCTTTGCATCCAAAGATGATATGGATAGAATATTCTTCTTGAGTCCAGGTACATATAGAACATCTTTCAACTTCAAAGACTTCCTAGAGTCTAACTTGTAGGAGGATTCACCACTTCTTTTTATAGGGTATTGATAGTCATCCCCAAGTTTCACCTTATGAGGTGACTCATGTTCAGATAGGTCCATAAGGGATTCTTTAAATCCTGTCATATGTTTGGAAGCCCCACTATCAATAAGCCAATCATTACACCCATGTGTAATAGTACCTGTGAGAGAAGAGATTAGAACATACTCTTTGTCACTTGAAAAGTCTTCACTTTCTACCTTAGTCTTCTTCTTGGGAGGTTCATCATCCTCAGTAGCATGAGCATGATATCTCTTCTTGTTGTACTTGTTGTTGTTGTTGTTGAAGCCCTTTATGTTCTTAGGACATTCTGAGGAATAGTGTCCCTTCTCATCACATGTGTAGCATCTAATGTGAGAGAGATATTTCTTCTTTTGATGATGGCGAGAATATTTCTTGTGATGAGGTTGATCCCTCTTGAACTTACCTTTCTTGGTGTGTGTTGTGAGAGCTTGGTCTTCACTTCCGATATTTTCTTCTCAAGCCACAAGTCTAGCTTCTTCTTGTGAACATTCCTCCCATAGTCTACTGAAAGAGATCAATTTCTTTCTTGCATAGATACCTTGGATGAAGGAGTCCCATGATCTAGGTAGGCCATTCAATGTGGTCATCACAATTTCTCCATTCTCCACTACTTCATCCACAGCTTCAAGTTTTTCTTTGATTTGAGAGACCTTAGTAAGGTAGGATTGGATGGTCTCTCCATTATGGATCTTTACCCCTTTCAATTGGTTCTGCAGTGTCATCTTCTGATTTATATTCTTTCCTTCAAACAACTTAGTCAAGGAGTCAAACATCTCCTTAGGTGTCTTTAGGGAAGACACATGGGTTATGAGATGGTATTTGATTGAATCAACAATGATTCTCTTGGCCTTGACCAAGTTCTTCTTGTGTAAGGCCTTAGCCTCATCTCCCTTTGGAACTGGAACCTCTTCACTTATGTAGGTGTCCAATTCATTCTCTTCTAGGATTAACCCAATCCTCAACTTCCATGCTCAGAAGTTATCAGCTCCTTCTAGCTTATCCTCAAGCTTGGTGTGATGAGACATCTTAATGAGAAACTCAAATGGAAATAAAAGATTTAGGTCTTACCACTTGATTTGCTGAAATTGGATCTGGAGCTGGATTAGGGTTTGTCAGAGAAACCCTAAAAATTAAAACTTTGAATTTCAAACTTCTGATTGGATGGAAAGATGTGCTTTGCTGAGTTGATCAAGCTGGTATACTTCAATTTTGAAATCTCCAAAATTTGACCCTTCAAAATTGACTTTGAAACTTTCGGATCTACAATTTCTGTTCAAAATCCTGAACTAGGGTTTGATAGAGCCCGAGGTTATTCCCAACCAAAAAGTTCGATCTTGGTCTCTAAACTTCAATTTTTCTGAGGAGCATCCAGCCGTGGTTTCAGATTCCAAAAAATCCAACTTTCTTCGAAACCCTAATTTCCCACAGTAGTGACAGGCCAAAAACTGAAAAATGATCAGAATTGAATTATGTCTCGACAGAAAGATGCGCCCTTGCTAGGAGAGTCAGTCTAGCCTCCTTCCTTTGATGAAATGTGGAGAGAAACCCAAAAATTAAGAAGCCCTAGATTTCACAGCTGCATAGTGTCTTCTTCTTAGTCCCGCTCCGATTCCATGTTAATTTTTTGATAATTTCATTCAATATTATCTAGGATCACTAAGAGAATAACAAGAACAACATAACAATCACAAGAGACAATGGACACAAAGCATTTCACCGAGGAAAACCAAGAAAGTGAAGAACCCCGCAACTTCCTCAGAGATAGAATGAGCACTAATACAAAGATCAAAAATATCAAACCCCAAAAGATAGATGTCTCCAGTAGCTACTCCTCCTCCACTTGTGCGCACTCCTCTCTCTCAACTATGTGAGTTGGATGAGTGAGTGAATGAGTAAAATGAGAGAGACACACTCTCTATTTATACAACAACTTAACCTACCTTTAACCCTAACTGGGCCGACTTCCTAAGGAATCCTAATAACCTATCCACATGACTCATACAGGGCCGACCCCACCAAGGTGGTCTAATGACCCATCAAATATAAGTTACGACACTTACAATGTAACTTGCGACACTTGCAAATACAAATGACGACACTTCCAACTGGAGGAATAATACATCTCCATTGGGGATACAATAAAGTACAAATGTAATACATACAATATACAAGTGAATATCTTCCGAAGTTACAATTACATCAACATTTCATATGTTACATATGTATATTGTGCTAAGGATATTGTAACTTTTGTATTTGCAAAGAGATGATCTTTATGAAAATAAGTGACAATTTGAACATGGTTTTTGAGCATAAGTGCATCAAAATTGACATAGTCCTTACTAAATGAGAAATCAAATTCCTTTCTATGGTTAGTAAAATGTTGGATCTTTTGATAGTGTTAATTGAGTCTTTCATTATACAAATGTCCATTGTTTTATCTATGGCTTAGAAACACAAATTTGTGGTAGAATTCATTTTATTGGGAAATATGTTACCTTGGATGACCTAAGTGACGTCGGATTTTGGGTTCAAATTAACTCGTGTTAGGAATGCATAAGTTTGTAGTATTGGAAATGAAAAAGTCTACAGTCAACTAGAAACAAATAAATCCACAAGGTCGGAAATGCAAAAGTCTATAGAACTTTGTAGCTTGGAATACAATGAAGTCTTGTAGATCAAGAAGTCTTTGAAACTCTCTAGTTTCCTTGAAAATTCCTATAGTTTTCAATCTATAAAGAAAAATACATACATTGTCCGCGCCTAAGATCTAAGATTCCATTAGAACATTTGTTTGTAATTTCCCTGCATAGAGGGATTACATATTGATTTGAGTATGAGCTCAAACAAGTTTTTGCAATGTCGCATGAACTTTGAATGTTCAAGGGAATTGCTTGTTGTATCAATTTCACACCATTGTTTTGCTTTGGGATTATCAAGTTAAATACTCTTTATATTGAAGATGCACTAGTTTTTAAAGCTTTATGCTAATTTAATTAATTTGTACCAAGAAAATTGTATTACTTGTTTGAATTGGATTGTTCTATTACATGATGTTGTATTTTAGACAACTTATGTTAATGTAACTTGGAGTCTTGGAATTTGTAGGACTTTTTGAATACACGTTTCCATTCAAATGAAATTGGAGAATTTTGTAGCAAGTTTCTAGTCTTCCACTTGGATTTTACTAGGTGAACCCTTTCTTTTGTAGCTAGTGTTGGAGTTGATAGCATGAACATGAAATGCTTGAATATTTGATAAATACCTGTTTTAGTTGGATTCCTAAGGGTATGCTATGTGATGAGAATGTTTTCAATGATCCTACTTGACTAAGATAGAATGAGATATCCTTGCTTGTGATGATCATCCTTTATCCTTCATCAATTGACCAAGATATCATAAGAGCAATACCAATGGTAATTCTTTGTTGGAGATGAACCACTCAGATAGAGTGTGTTGTTATTAATCACCAAGACAGAGTGTGTTGCTTGTTGTCGTTCTCTTGCAGTATTCTTCCTTAAGCCATGAAGTCTTGAAATTTTAGACCTAAAAAAGAGAACTAGCAAGGAAAATGGAAATCATAATGATAAATGTTGTTGTTTTTCTCTTTTTAAAATTTTTCTCAAAGCAAAAGTGTGTATCACTCCATCCCACAACTACAATGATAGATGTTGTGGGAAAAGTGTCTATAATGATAGATGTTGTATTTTTCTCTTTTTAATCTATGTTACAAGGATGAGAGAAATAAACCATAGGTATCCTTATCGAGATATTTTGTTCTTCATGATTTACTTGTGTTTATTTTACCAAAGGTCTATCACACAATCCTAGCTCAATGCACACATGCCAATGACATAACTGAGTAGATGACTTGAAAGCACAAGTACTAGGTTTATTTACATGTTCTAGGACACTCAATACAAGGGTGATAAGTTTTATTTTAATGCAAATTGTATTTTTCTACAGTTACATATTATGAAGGAAAAGATTGGACCATATCCAAAAAGGTCTGATGAATCTGACTATGCCAACTATACTTTCTAGCTCTGGAATGAGTTGGTGGTTTAAACTTTCTTGAACTTGGAAATAGGTACTTCCTCCCCTTTGTTTCGTTTTCTATATTCCTAATTTGTTTTGACTAGGTCCATTTCCTAATAAATTTCATGCTTATATGTAACTTGAATGGAAACGCTTAATGACTAAAACCTTACTTGGATTCAGTTCTCACAGGTTGTTAATATCAATTAGTTAACTTCCTCTACATACTTGGTGTGAAGAATGTAATACTTGGCCTTTATGTATCTTCAACACAAAAACCTAATCTCTAACTATAAGGCCCACAGCATATCATTTAACCAAATATCTAGATACCAATCCACCCCCATAACATCTTACCTACATATGGAAATATATTGTTTTAAAGGTTGAAACTAGTGTAGATAACAATGATCTAAAGTTTTGTCAAGAATATGCAATGGAACCCCTTTACAACCCTATAGAACTTTACTTAAGATTTTACTTTCAGGCATGTTGAAGTGCCCAACCATTATGCTAATTAATCCAAGGTTGTTGCTATAGGTTTGTTGATTTACTCATTCATTGGGCATGGGTTACCTCCCTTAGTTATAATCATGATCCATAGCAGTTATCATCATCCCATTATTTCTCATACTAACCATCACATTTGAAGACATACGTGATAGGGACAATTTTCTTTACACTTGACACAATCTCAGTAAATGGACCAGTTTCTAGGTATAGAGTATTTTTGCTAAGTTTTGTTTTGGAAGGTTATTATATTATTAGTTGGGATGATCAATAATAAATATTCTAACTGAACAATGTATTTTGATCTGGCAAAGTCAAATCAAGCATATGGTTTCTTTCCTAAGTGGATGGTAAGTTGGTATTTCTTTCCACTTATCTATTGTTATAAGACTATATACAAGTTAGGAATACTTATTTGGTTTATAATTTTATCTTTGAGAGATATGTATTTAGTATGTAAAATGTTAAATTATAACTATCATGTCTTATGTATCTTGTATTTTTTGGTTGCTAAGTGACTTATTCTTAATGAAAAATGGGTATTTATACATTGTTAGGTGTGTATTACTCAAGTTAGGATATCTATCAAAAGCGATTTTGGGTAGTTAGGAACTATCATGAGGTCAACAAAGAGTTTTCCTATTATCTGCATAAATCTATGGTCCAAATGATTAAGCACATTGCATTCAATAATGAGGAGAAATATCTTTCATTTCAACATTGGTTAGTGTAGATGTTTCTTTGTGCATATGTTTCTTAAAACATTATCAATGCAGGAAAATTGCTTATTGGATTGACAAAGCCATATTGAAAAATTTCCCAACCATCTCCTTCAAAGAATTCCCAAGGTTTTTTTTTTAAATTCCTCAATTCCGTTGCATATATGATGCCCACTCAACTAGCTCCGACGAGGTTGCTATACCTCCGATGACAATTGTTGTCGGATTTTGTCTTCTGGCTGTGGTTAGATATGTCGAATATTCGACGGCTTCTTGGTCTGTTATTTGACCTCGTGGTAAGTAAATGTTGTCGGATATTTGACGACCTTATGGTCAATTATCCGACCTTGTGGTAAGTAAATGTTGTCAGTTAATCGACTAAGAATTTGTTGGATATTCGATGAGTGCTTGGTTGGTTATCCGACCTTGTGTTAAATACATGTTGTCGGATATTCGACATAATTGGTGTCGATTGTGCGACATGTAGATTAAAAGAAATGCATAGGTTATTCGACAATGTGTTGTCAGTGATTCGACGAGACATTGTTGTTGTCGGATATCTGTTGAAGTTTTATCGACGTTTAAAAAAAGAATAGTTTGTTGGATTTTCAATGGAGTCTTGTCGAAATTCAGATATATATGCCATCGGATTTTGGGTTTAAATTTACCCGTGATATATGACCCCATTGAGTCATATCAATCATATACAAATTGATGAAGATACCATTCTAGGAATTTAGGCACAATCTCAATTTTTCCATTAGATCGAGGATGGTAAGAGGAGCTATGACCCAACTAAGTTTCCAAAAAAGGAATATTTTCTTCCAAAAATTACCAATGAAAATTGGATCTCTATCACTTACAATAATATTAGGGATTCCCTTTAGATTCTAAACTATTTCCATGAATTCTGAAACTGCTGTACTTTCTTTAAAAGGATGAGAAAGAGAGCATAATTAGTCATACTTGTGAGTCGATCCACCACTACCGTGATGACCATATTTCCTTCTAACTTTGGTAGACCCGTGATAAAATCCACTCTTCCCAATGTTGACTTGGTATGGTTAATGGTTATGTAAGACCTCATGTCTTGATTGTATCTCCTTTGTTCTATTGGAAAACCAAACATTCCGCCACAAAATTTTGGACATCAGTTTTAAAACCTTTCCAAAAAAAATCCTTCTTGATCACGAGGTAAGTTTTCAAGAACCATGAATGTCCTCCTATAAGAGAAGTGTGCAATTCCAAAAGGACCTTCAATTTGAGTTGATAATTCTTACATAAATATAGGCGGTCCTTGTACCATAGTGAATCATTATTCTATAAAAATTATCTAGTTAATTAGGGTTCTCTTGTAGTTGTTGAATTATCTTGCATGCCTTATGATCATATTTCCATTATTTCATTGATTCTGCCAACCAATCATATTGCACAATGGAAATAGAAGAAAGTAATCCCTCAATTTCATCTTCTTTTCTTTGGATTGCATTTGCCACGAAATTATCTTTTCCTTTTTGTAAATAATTTAAAGTTCTTAACCTAACATATTTGTAACCCATTTTGTTGCTCTTTTGAAAATAACCATCGTTTCAAGAAGTACTTAAGAATATTATGATCTATTATTGCCTTGAAGTGTCTTCCTATTACGTAAGGGGTCCATTTCTTAATTGCATGTAGTATGTATAACATTTAATTTTCATAAATTTGTTTGAATAAGTTTTTTCCCTTTTTAGTTTGAAACTTTCAAAGGCAAAGGGCCTTCTTCTTGCATAAAATTGTGCCAATCACATGCCTTGAGGCATCACATTCCACAATAAAGGTTTTTATGAAGTTAGGCGTGGATAATACAAGAGTTGTACATGTAGCCACTTTAATTTTTACAAAAGCTTTAGTTTCTTCTTGAATCCAAGATAATGCCTCCTTTATCAATAACCTTGTTATAGGTGCTGCTATTTGGCCGTATTTCTTGATGAACTTGTTGTAGTAGCTTGCCAATATTGAGAATCCTCTAAGATTCTTCAAGGTTTTAGGAATTGACCATTCCATAGTATCCTTAGTTTTGTTAGGTCCACTTTGATGCCTTCATGAGATACAATATGACCCAAATATTCCACTTCTTGAACCCCAAAGGCACACTTAGAATGCTTGGATATAGTTGGCGCCCCTCCAATAATTTGAAGACTAAATAAACATGTTGTACATTATCTTCCCAAGATTTTCTATAGATTAGTATATCATAAAAATATACTAACATAATATTTTTTAAGAAGGGTTTAAAGATATAATTCATCAAGATTTGAAATGTGGAAGGTGCATTGGTAAGGCAAAATGGAATTATAAAAAAATCATAATGACCTCTGTGTGTTTTGAAGGTTATTTTTAGAATGTTCTATTTCCTCATTATGATTTGATGATATCTAGAATGAAGATCCATCTTGCTAAAGAAAATTGTTCTCTGTAATTCATATAATAATTCATCAACGACATGAATATAAAAATGATCTTTAATGGTCACCTTATTGATCTCTCCATAATATTGACACATATTCCATGAAATTTCCTTTTTGAGAACCATGACCACTGGTTCAGAGAAATAAATTTGGTTAGGTTGAATGATTCCCACATATAACATTTCTTGAACCATATTTTTTTTTTGTAAGTTCGAATTTATATTAACATAACAAAAGAGAGTACATATGTAGCTAAGATAGGTCTAAAATGATCAAAACAAGAATTCATACCATAGTTCACTTCTGTTCATCCTAGAGCTAGAGAGAGTTTCTTTTTTATCCTCAAAACATAACCCAACCGATCCCCCATAGGTCGGGGGTTATGACCTTGGAGACAAAAGACTATCAACTTGCAGGAAATGAAGCCTAAGACTAACACCAGACTGAACCAAATGACTAAGGATGGCATAATCAAAATATGGAACGAAATAAGCCCAATTCATAACAAGACCAGAGGAAAGAGGCTACTCCAGAATATCGGTCATGCCATTATTGGTGCAAGGAGAAGTAGTCACCGAAACAACTGTCAAAACTCAATCCATCGCATGTGGGGCTCGCCTAAAAACCAGTTGTTTTCCCACGAAATGCTTATCAAACAGCTCCTTGGCTAGTGCGTCCAATTTGGTGTTCATGTTGTCAATCATGGCCACCTAGTTCTGGCCCAAATGTCGCATGTTGTCCTCTAGGTGCACCAAGCGACCCTAAACTGCCAAAGGGAATCCTTCCAAGTGGATGTGGCTAGCCAGACAAGCCTCGAAGGCCAGGGTCAACATTGATTTCATGGTCCATAATAAACCCAGTGTACAAGTATGCTTGGCATCCCGAGTGCGCGACACCCCATTATCCTCTATAATGCCATCAAAATTTTCCCTAAGTTCCTAAGGTGTAGGACATGGTTTTTCATGCTTTGAACACATATCCCAATGCTCAGTGCGGTCTCTGCCCTGGTGGTTGAGTTTGGTCTCAAAGAATCCTTTCATTTTTTCCATATCCTTCTCTGACCGGGGAGCGTGAGAACGTTGTGGGCCATTCAAAGTGTAGCACTGAGTAACCTTGGTGTGAACCATGATGTTGGTAAGCCTAGGAACTAGATTGCAAGCAAGCATAATGACGGGGAATGCATCGTTATCATCGTGGGTGTCGGGAGAGTAGGAACCAAGGTGGTCGAGAGGTAGTTGATGGAAGACGCATTTCATCCTACAAGCCTCATTAATAATGTAAATCCTTCACATGCATCACCAAATTGTGCCATTATGAGAAGAGATGTCGGCATGATTCATGATAGAATGTCTAGGGTGGAGCTAGAGCGATCGTGCTTTCGTCTGCAGATCGCTTTGATGATCATAAGTGCGGGAGGATTTATGGTCAGTCCTTTGTTTATATAGGTGAGAGGGGTGGTGAGGCTGGGCCTACTCTCCCTGCAATCTAACATTAAATTTTTCCCTCGGGGCACACGTGTGTACTCAACATGTTTCCCGTAGTTTGACACCCGGGGTGGGGGAGAAGATCTTGTTGAGCTGTGTTACCACACTCCTCTCGGAGTTGCGGTGGAACATTTGCATTCCAATGTTGGTCCAACTCATCATTTAGGTGGTTAATCCCCCAATTGGCCAGCTTTTCCGCTAGCTTATTGGCGTCATGATGAACGTGATGTGGAAGGAGTACCTTTGTTGGCTTGAGTTGGGAATCCAGGCTGTCCAATTTTTTTTCCCAGTCTCTAGATTGGATTGTTTTTTAGGACACTGGAGCTATTTAGGAGCCGATTTAGGATGTGGACCATGAGCTTGGAATCCCCCTCCATAATATGTTTGTGAAATTTCGATTCTTCGGCCAGTTGGATTCCTTTTAGCATATTGAAACAGTTCAGTCATGTTGTTGCTTTCTGTTCCAAGTGAGCCTACAAATTTTTTTAGGATATTTCCTTGATCATCCTTGAAGGCCCCTCCAAAACCTGCAAGGCCAGGGTTACCTTTGTTGGAACCATCAAAGTTGAGCTTGACAAATTCCACATCCGAGGGAGACTAAGATGAGGGACTATTGTTCCCAGTACGACTTCTGGGGGTCATTTGTGGGGATTTTGATGGTTTGATGTCCTATGCTTGGAGGATTCTTAGGTCTTGAGTTTGACTGCTCCAATCTTTCGAAGACCGTTGAGAGACAATGATTCTTTCTTTGATGCTAGATTGGTTTCTTTTCCATAATTAATCTGTGGTTTGAATTTGGTTTTCGAATATGCGTTTGTTTCTCTCTTTCCAAACTTCCCATAGGGTGAATCCTAGAAAGAGTTTCCAGTCTATTAACAATCTTGTTCTTGCTGATGAGTCCAATTTTCAGGTATTTGATAAACCTTTTTCCCGCAGTCAAGCTCAAGCAATGGCGAAGAAACAAACTCATTTGTGGGAAAAATGTTTTACTTTAATTATTTAATGAAGTTGTTTTTGAGGATTATTCTTGTATGTTTAAAATGCGTATTCCATAAACTAATTCTGTGGAAATAAAGCGTGATTGAGTAGGTTTAGGGACATTAAAGGACGAATGCGTAGAAGACTGAGGGATCATGCAGCTCATCGCCCTGTTTCCTAATTTATAGAGAACGCACTCCTGTTCAAGGAGAATTGGCATTTAGACAGTTAGTTAGGTTCAGCATTAAGAATCATATAAATATGGACCTCTCGGGTAGCGAGAGGTCTCTGTTGACATTTTGGGAGAAACATTGTTTTACGTTTTTGCACTCTTGAGATACTTATGAGTTCCAGACTTTTGTGAAGACATGGAGTTTATATTTTAATGGAAGATTGATGTTAAATCCCAGCCAGCATTTATAAGTTTCTTTTCCTCCTGAGTACGGGTTAGAGAGGGCCCCTCCAACACGTAAGTCAAGGGATTTCCATTTTTTAGGTATTTCCGATTATGTGTTTTATAGTGATGAAAATTTATATTGCATATGGAAGCATTTGAATGATGTCTTGATTCTGTAGTAATTTATAACACGTTCTGTAGTTCAGCAATACGGTTTTAGTAGTCCTATAGCTGCTTTCTTCCAACGCATATTTTAAACAACGATTCCATATGTATTATCATTGCTTTCAAAAATCATGGTTTAGATCTAAGGTTTATGAATGTTTCCCATCATGATTAATTGCTTCTCGAGATTGATTGCTTTGATTTCTTAATAATGGATGTGTAGCATGAGATGATTGCATTTCAACTTAGTTTTGATATTCAAATGATTTAGATTAGAATTCTAGTTTATGCATAAGTAATTACAGACTTTGCTTTCTTTAATTTAGAATAGATCTGTTATGACATTTCACTTTCATAGTCTAGATTCACCATTCCGCATTAGGTAAATTCATAGGAATATCTCTTTCACTGTCAGCATGTTTAATTCTTTAAAATAGATTTACTGCTTTTAGTATTTTAATTCTTTAAAATAGATTTACTACTTTTAGCATTTTAATTCTTTAAAATAGATTCATTGTTTTCCAGTATTTAATTCCTTAGTATAAACAGTTTTATGTATTGAGTAGGCAACCTTTAAAACATTGATACTGATACCCAACCATGACAAATATTATCCTATAAGAGCACAGATAGTGCCTGCACCTCTAAAGTTTGTACATCCCCTGGGTTGGTAATTAAAGTAGGCTCTTAGTACAGCTGCCCTCATTAGGCATCCATATTGGGAGCTCACCACGTTTTGGCGCCGTTGCCGGGGAGGTGCTAAATCTTTTAGGAGACATCACCTAAAAACAACACAAAAAGAGAACAAAAATCACATAAAACAAAAACATAAATACTTTTTTTTTACCAATGAATGCCTCATCGGCAAAGGGATAGGTTTGGCCGCTTTCTGCCCAAGCATTCCATGAACAACAACGGTAATAACAGTTCTGACCATTCTCAGTTTGAATTTCTACACTCTGAAAATGAAACTGACTCCACATACGATCCAAACAAAAGCAACTTCACTACCAGTTCCAGCTCAAACACCACAATGGCAAACGAAGAGGAGGAACCTAGGGAGATTTTCACCTTTCCCATTAGCATACCTCTTGGAGATGCCAGGCTGAAGAACATCAATCCTAATAATCTACCAAACTTCCATGGTTTGACTTTAGAATATCTTGACACATTCCTATTTGAATTTGAGGTAGTTTGTAGATCATTTGATTAGACTACTGATGCACAAAATCTAAGGCTTTTTCCTTCCACACTGAAAGACCTATCACTTCGGTGGTTCATGAGCCTTGAAGGGAATAGTATCTTTAGCTGGGATCAAATGAAACAAGCATTCTTAGAAAAATATAGGGACTACTGCAAAGCCAAAGATACAAGGGATGAAATCTTTAGGATGCAACAAGGAGAAAGAGAGTCATTAGAATATTATGCCCAAATATTTCAACTCAGCTACAAACGAGCCAGTCATTGCACCTTGGATCCTGAATCACTAAAACTTGTCCTTCTTAGAGGTGTAAAAGAGGAGAATTTTGAAGTCTTATATCTTCTAGGAGATGGAGATATATTCCAGAAATCTTTTGGCCAGATCCTGCAAATATTCAAAAACTCCTCTAGATCTAGGAAAACTAAGAATGGGACAAGGGATACACACACATCTACTGGTGGATCAACATCTTTAGGACCAACACTTACAAAATTTGATTTAGGAAACCTGCTAGACAACATGAAGACTGACATCCTGCAATCTCTGGCCATGCAACTTGATGCTCTTCAAATAAAAAAGAAGCAGGATGAAATTAAGTAAGCCTTGGCAGTATTCTGTCCTCGTTGTAGAAAAAAACACGAGAAGGTGCGGTGCACCTTAAACACAATAGAAGTATGTGGTATTTGCACTGACGACCATTCCACTGATAAATGTCCCCTCTTACCCTCATGTAAGGCGGCTATTCAAGACCCAGCAGTTGAAGGAGCAATAGAACAGCTCTGTTTTATAAATCAGAGGAGGAATAATTTTGTTAGACCATATCAACAGAGCAATCAAGCCTACTATAATCAAGGACAACCAAATTGGAACTCTGCACCAACTCCATGGAAAGCACATCCAAATCAAAACCAATGGCAATAGAATCAGCAAACATATCAACCATCCTATCAACAACCGTATTATCCATCGTCTTATCCTCAATACCCCCCACCTTTTCCAACCACCACAAATTATGCAAATCAATACCCCCATCCATCAAATTGGAGGGCGCCATTACAACAACCACTTATTATGCCACCCTCACAACCTCAGCCACCCCCCAGACCTCCACCCATTCCAGACCAACCAATCCAAAATCCTAATAATACCAGACCTCAACAACAACAACAGACATATAATGCTGATATCACACAATTCCCTACCTATGTTGTAGACACCATAGAAATAAACGAAATAAACCTGCGATCTAGAAAAATGTTGTAGAATACATCTCCACACAACATCCAACAACTTGAAGCTCAAGAAAAAACAACAGAACCCTATGTTCAACATCCAGACGAATCAGACCCTCCTCAGGACGAAACCCAACCACTCCCACGCAACAGAAACCCTCCATTTCCAAAAAAACTAGTCCGAAGTACAAATGAAGAGGAAGAGAATACAATTTTAAACGAATTCAAGCACTTAAACATCCAAATCCCCATTTTACAAGCCATAAGGGATGTGCCCATCTGCAACAAATTTATTAGAGAGAATTGCCTAAAGAAACCAGGAAGGAGGAAGCGTGACCCACCAACTATAAATGTAGTGGGACAATTGGCCGATTTAATGCTGGGTGTCATAATAAACCTTAAATATCTTGATCCAGGTAGTCCTGTAGTAAACGTCACCATAAATAACAAGCAAATAAATGAAAGCTTAATAGATTTGGGAGCTGCGATCAATGTCATGGCTAAGGAAACCATGTTATACCTGGGACTCCAATCAATGGTCAGACCAACCACAACAGTACTCCAACTAGCAGACACATCCACTGTGAAACCCGAAGGAATGCTAGAAGACATTATGATCAATATTGAATCCTGGGAATACCCAGCTGATTTTATAATAATTGAAATCAAAATCAAACTTAGTGGCTATCCAATTATACTAGGTAGACCTTTGTTAGCAACTGCGGACGCTTACATAGGTTGCCGATCAGGAAATATGACAATCACCAGTGGACATACCAGGAAGAAAATCACAATCTACCCACCAACAATGAAATCTTCAGAGTTAGAATATCAAAATTGGACCGATGATTACTAGAACACACCAAATCACAACCTCCGACCTATCCTAACAATTGATGTTGCAATATCACTAAAAGCAATAGATGAAGATGGCCATATAGATAGATTTATAGAAAATGTATCTTCTAACAATCATGTTATTCAAGAATTTTTTTCCACAGAAATAGGTGACAGCTCAAAACAGAACATGGATGACTTATGGACAGAAGTACTGGAAGAACAGATTGAAAAGGTAAAAGTCATGGAAATTCACCCTGGCAAAACAGTCAACATAAATTCCAATTTGGAACCGGAGCAAGAAAGGAAATTAATGAAGATACTAGAAGAACAAAGTAAAGCATTTGCATGGACATATGAAGACATGAAAGGAATACATCCTGATATCTGCAAACACTACATTTACATCAAAGAAGGTTCTACTCCTATCAGGCAACCACAAAGAAGGCCGAACCCTGCATTAAAAGACATAGTCAAAGTGGAATTACAAACGTTATTAGATGCAGGGTTCATCTATCCAATATCTAACAATGAGTGGGTCTCACCACTAGTTATAGTACCTAAAAAAGGAGGCAAATGGAGAATTTGTGTCGACTACAGAGAGCTGAATAAAGAAACCAAGAAAGATCACTTTCCACTTCCATTTATAGATTAGGTGCTAGATACATTATCCAGAAACAAGTATTTTTCATTCTTAGACGGTTTCAGTGGGTACAACCAAATTTTAACACACCCAGCTGATCAAGATAAGACGACCTTTACATGCCCATGGAGAACTTATGCCTACAGGGTCCTACCCTTTGGTTTATGTAACGCCCCAACAACATTTCAAAGAGCCATATTGAGTATTTTCTCTGATTTTATAAATGACAAAATGGAAGTCTTCATGGATGATTTCACACCCTATGGACAGAACTTTGACCAAGCATTGAACAATCTTGAATTAGTATTAAAAAAATGTATTGAAATGAGCTTGTGCCTAAGCAATGACAAATGTAGGATGTTAATGGAAGAAGGCACTGTTCTAGGACATCATATATCACAAAGAGGGATAGAGGTTGATCAAGCCAAAGTCTCAGTAATCAGAACGCTGCCACCACCTGTCAAACAAAGGGATGTGAGGAGTTTCCTTGGACAGTACTACAGAAGGTTTATTGAAAATTATAGCAGAATTGCTGCCCCAATGTTTGCACTTCTCACAAAAGACAATAAGTTCATATGGACAAGCAATTGCATGACAACATTTGAAAGTCTTAAGCAGAAAATAATCACAGCACCAGTACTCCAAGGACCAAACTAGAAAATTCCATTTCACATCCACACAGATGCATCAGATAAATCCATCGGATCTGTGCTTGGACAAGAACGAGACAAGAAACCCTATGCCATATACTATATAAGCAAAAATTTGGCTGGGGTAGAACTCAACTACATAGTTACAGAGAAGGAATTTCTAGCAGTCATACATGCAATCAATAAATTCAGGCATTACATCACAGGATACCAAAGTTTTATCCACACTGACCACTCAGCAATCAGATATCTTATGAACAAGCCTAATACTAGAGCAAGAATGATTAGATGGATGCTACTTCTACAAGAATTTGACATTACTATAATAGATAAACCAGGCAAGCATAATGTGGTAGCCGACTTTTTGTCAAGAGTCACACATGGAAAAGATAATGAATTGGTTCAAGATAACTTCCCAGATGAGCACCTTTTTTCCATATCAACAAGAATCCCATGGTTTGCTGACATAGCAAACTATTTAGTTTTCGGGAAGTTTCCAGAACACTACGGTTATAAAGAAAAGACAAAAGTAATAAGACAAAGTGCAACATACACATGGATAGAAGGCCTGCTTTTTAAATAGGGACTAGATCAAATACTTAGAAGGTGCATTAGGGAAGATGAAGTACATGACATAATGCATGCCACCCACAATGAATCCTGTGGAGGACACTATGCTGCAAAAAGGACAGCCTACAAGATCTTGTAAACAGGGTATTATTGGCCAACACTCCACAAAGATGCCTACGAGTATGTGACCCACTGTGATGATTGCCAGAGAATGGGAAAACCAACACAAAAACAAGAGATGCCACTCCATCCACAAATCTCCTTGGAGGCATTTGAAAAGTGGGGATTTAATTTTGTTGGCCCATTCAACCCACAATCAAATCATAAAAGCTACATCCTCGTATGCACTGATTACCTTACAAAATGGACAGAAGTAGCAGCACTGGCTGCTGCAAATGAAACCAATGTGGCCAAATTCTTTATTGAGCAAATCTTTCACAGGTTTGGGGTGCCAAGAGAAGTAGTTTCTGATCAGGGCCCACAATTTACATCAAATTTAATTGAAGACTTGATGAAAAGAAACAATGTAAAGCACAAACAGTCATCCTCCTACCACCCTCAAGCAAATGGTCAAGCTGAGGTAACCAACAGGGAATTAGAGAGAATCTTGACAAAAACTGTCCAACTTCACAAAAGGGATTGGGTTGACAGGCTTAGTGAGGCAGTTTGGGCTTACAATACTACATGGAAAACAACTACAGGATTCACACCTTATGAACTAGTCTATGGAAAAAAGGTCATGCTGCCAATCAAATTTGAAATAAATACATTAAGAATTGCAGCAGATTTACATATGGACCTATCAAAAATTCAAAAAGAACGCATGCTATAGCTGAATCAACTGGATGAGCACTGCAAACAAGCACTTACACATATTGAAATCATCCAACAGCAAAGAAAAAAATGGCATGACCAACATCTGAAGGATAAAAAGTTCAATGAAGGTGATTGGGAACTACTTTACGACTCCAGATTTCACACATTCAAAGGGAAGCTAACCACTAGATGGCTTGGACCTTACATTATACAGAAGATTTATGAAAATGGAGCTGTGAGAATTATTACAATTGATGAAGAGGAGTTCCCCATGATAGTGAATGGGCATCGCCTAAAACTTTACAAGAAACCGCAGTCAAAAGAAGAATTTACACAGGTACTCTACCAGCAACAATTGATGCTGATAGAGGACGCGGCAAATCAGTGAAATTCAGCTCATTTACAAAAAAAAAAGAGAAAAAAGACAAAAGACAAAAAAAAGAGAGAAAAAAGCGAAAAAAAGACAAAAAGAAAAAAGAGAAAAAAACATCCAAGATGAAGCATCCACCCTACAAAAATCCAGATACATTACATATCAGCATTCAAGCGAGCCTGCAATTCAATTCAAGCAAGCCAGATACATTACGTATCAACACTCAAGCGAGCCAGATACATTATGTATCAACACTCAAGCGAGCCTCCAATTCAATTCAAGTGAGCCATATACATTACATATCAGCACTCAAGCGAGCCAGCCACGTCTACATTCAACAATCAGTCATCAACTACTACGGAATTCTTCAAACACGCCATTCCATTCTTTTCAACATACTCACGCGAGCCTGTAGTTTATTCAAGAGATCCAGTCACATACTTGTTGGTTGTGGAGCCAGATCTTCTAGTCTCATAGATGATATTGTATCAGCCGTGTTTGTACCCCAGTTCTATATGATATGTAGGTGGACTGTACACTCACCCTAGCAGGGGGGCATCGTCCCCCCATGGGGTTCCAGGGGGGCCCATCCCCCCTGGCTGGGGGGTCCGGGGGCAACGCCCCCGAAGAAAATTTTTGGGGCTATTTTCGCCAGCTGTTTTGCGGGCCCATGGTTTTGGGTATCCCGTGGTATTTTCCCATTGTATTTCCCTTATAAAAGAAAGACATTGTAATACGGCTAGGGTTGTTGATGTATTAGGCTTTATGCATTGTAAAGATCTTTGAGATCAGGAGAGAGACTGTGAAACAGAGAAGAGGAAGTGCAGCGGTTGTGTTGCAGGTTGTATCCCTTCGACTTGCTGGACGGTAATAATAATAAGGACTGGAAAATTCAGTGTGGACGTAGCCCAAGTTGGGTGAACCACGATATATCTGTGTCTCTCTTGTAATGTGTATGTGTGATTATATTTGTATTTCTATTTATTGTTATTGCTCTGCGATCCTGTTTTTCTAACAATACTGCCATTCAATCATCCAATATGAAGCATCATCACAGGAGTCATATCAACAATTGGCACAACTTTCAAAAGAAGCCAGTTCAACAAATTCAAACGAGGAAAAAGGAAAAAGCAGCCCACACACGTAACTACTGACATGCAGAAATCTACTACAGAATCCGCCATCCATGAAAAACGCACCAAATCATCAATGCAGGTACGCATACATACCAAGGTAATCTCTAGAACGATTTTATTTTATTCTTAAGGTAAAACATTATCCCACACTACATTCGTTTCTAGTCAGCTGAGGATAGCTTCTATTTTAAATCGGCGGCATGGTAGAATGACCTTAATAAGTCATGATCGCTACCTAAGTCCTGTCACCTTAATAAGTCATGATTGCTACCTAAGTCCTGTCACCCTCAACAAATCATGATCACAACCCTCATCATGTGAAGTACAGAGATCGATCATGGGAAAAAAGGGATTAAAAATGGAAAGTACAAGAATGATGGAAAGGATAGGTGCGGAAAGACAGTAAGTAAAGCTGCATAATCTTCCATGATTTTTCATATAAGGAACCTCTCTGAATTCCCAGGAAGCAACAAACCAAAAGCTAGTGCGCTCACTCAGCCAGCATTGCAATCCTCGAGCCTGTAGGCAGAGCCCGACCAGTTGAGGGTATAAACCACATTCCAAAGTTCTGGTTTTGTCTGATCATAAATAAGATTCTAAAATGACAAAGGGTTTCAAGAAAAGTGAACTAGAGGATCACAACACCATTTATCAGAGCCTGAGAGTCATGCAGATCATTCGCAATGCAGGCTGGATGCCTTTCATCCTTGGACTGAGAGGATACGATACAGGGGTAGCTCAGGAGTTTGCAAGAAACTTCAAACATATTAAGGATGAACAGTACGTCACCCGAGTGAAGGGGTTACGTATCAAGTTGGATGAGTAGGTAATTGCCAAATACACTAGTCTACAGAGAGGTTTGTATTGGAGTAGGGATGACAGGGAGGCAAACCACCAAGCAAAAACAACATTCTTCAAGCAAGGAGAGGTCTATGACGAAGACAAAAACGGAGTCAAAAGACTCTCCATGCCAGCGCCATGGGAGGACGTGGCTGAAATTGTTATGAGGTACATCACATGCTCTGGTAGGTTAAGCTATGTTCCCATCTTTCATTTTCGGATCCTAGAGCTGTTAAGACACAGAACCCATCATCCACCAAACAACAACATTAGTATTCCATTTTACTTGCTCCAATCCCTAGCAGAAATGAGCAAGAAGGTGGCGAAAGGTAAGGAGGATGCCTTGGCCCATCATGGGCTAATCAAGTTAATCGTTTGCAAGGAATTAAAGGCGCAGATACCAGAGCTTTCGTGGGAAGAATTCGTGCTGGTATCCGCAGAAGATGTTTAAAGGATGAAAAGTACACCCACAGCTAGCATACCACCAGGAGAAATGAACAAAGATGCCTCTGCATCTGGGGTGAAAAGGAAGATTGACTTGGACTATGTGGCAGAGACCCTGGTGAAAATCAAACATTCAAGAGAGGACTCCCCAAGGCAAACCTAGAGATTCTTGCCAAAAATCAGGAGCCGAAGAGAAGGAGTAAGAGATTCACCCAAGCATCCCGAATCCGAATAGACAAGGAAAAGAGTAGGGAACCTAGTCCCATTGTTCAAAATGTGTCGGATGGGGACGATTATTAGTGGGTAGATCAGAGAGACCCCACTACAGAAGAGAAGCAGGATGAGCAAGAAATGCAGGATGAAGAAGAAGAAATGGATAAAGAAGAAGACCAGAGCATACAAGAGCAAGACAACTTCCAGGGGAACCCTCCAGAACATAATGAAAACCCCGAGGTCGTTACCCAACTCGCTGAGGCACGGGAAGAATTGGAAAAGATCAGAAATGAGCTGGCAATGTTAAGAATTGGGCCAGGAAGCCAGCCCACACCTTCCCCGTTCTTAGATGAGAAGACACAAATCCTGAAGATGCATCATGCAGAGGAGCTACGGCTGGCTGAGCAGAAGAATTCAGCACTTCAATAAAAATTGGTTGAGGCACAAAACGAATTAGCCAAAAAGGACCAGGAGATTACCAAATTGAAGGATGTTTTGGCCACTACTGTTGACATATATGATAGACTGCGGGACCTCAGACCATTGTCGGCAATATATGTAGTTTATATATAGGAGAAATGGGGCAAATTCCAGCTCCAGAGGTTGAAGCAAGGACTCCCTATAGAGATAAGCACTCCCAAAGAGTTTATGGATGCATCTTTGAACTCCACAGAGTTGGAGAAGGACCAATTGAGTGAATTCTTCTTGCATAATTTCATAGTTTCTGGCTCGCCCAACTGGTCGCCAAACCCATATGTGGGTGATTTCCAGTTGAGGGCATTATGTTCGTGGATGAAACATGAAATTGAGCGAGCCCAGGACTAACATATCTATGTCGCAGCAAAATGGGAAACCCCATTGATGGTCAGAGCAGAGCCAAGTCACCCTGAAGGGGTAATCTACAACCATAGGATCCTCACCTAGGAGAAGGAACTGATCCCCATTCTCCTTGCAAAACAACAAGAGGCTATGATTCATTTTGACATTACACTCCGAATCACACAGAAGGAAGTTCATGAGTCCATTCAGGAAAGGTGGAGCAGAGTGGCAAATGATCTGAAAAGAAGAGAACTCCACTCCCCCCTCAGGCTTGATGATGCTCTTTTCAAAGCCACACTCTACAAAGAATCCCTGGAAAGAAATCAACTTAGATGGATTGGGATGAGGCTGAATCCCCCATTCTTTCTTTCCCCAATCATCAAGGGACAGATTAATGAAGAGGAAGAGAGGAAGGCATGGGCCAAGGAGGATCAGAATTTCGGATATCACAGGCAGGAAGGGATCCCTAGGGTGGTAGCATGGGACATCAGGGAGGTCGTCGACGAATTGAATAAGTCACCCAAGGATGGGTGAATCCTTCAAGTATGGGAGAGAATGATGAGTCCAATTTTCAGGTATTTGATAAACCTTTTTCCCGCAGTCAAGCTCAAGCAATGGCGAAGAAACACACTCATTTGTGGGAAAAATGTTTTACTTTAATTATTTCATGAAGTTGTTTTTGACGATTATTCTTGTATGTTTAAAATGCGTATTCCATAAACTAATTCTGTGGAAATCAAGTGTGATTGAGTAGGTTCAGGGGCATTAAAGGATGAACGCGTAGAAGACTGAGGGATCATGCAGCTTGGCACCCTGTTTCCTGATTTATAGAGAACGTATTCCTGTTCAAGGAGAATCGGCATTTAGACAGTTAGTTAGGTTCAGCATTAAGAATCATATAAATATGGACCTCTCGGTTAGCGAGAGGTCTCTGTTGACATTTTTGGAGAAACATTGTTTTACGTTTTTGCACTCTTAAGATACTTCTGAGTTCTAGACTTTTGTGAAGACATGGAGTTTATATTTTAATGGAAGATTGATGTTAAATCCCAGTCAGCGTCTATAAGTTTCTTTTCCTCCTGAGTACTGGTTGGAGAGGGCCCCTCCAACATGTAAGTAAGGGTATTTCCATTTTTTAGGTATTTCCGATTATGTGTTTTACAATGATGAAAATTTATATCGCACATGGAAGCATTTGAATGATGTCTTGATTCTGTAGTAATTTATAACACGTTCTGTAGTTCAGCAATACGGTTTCAGTAGTCTTGTAGTTGCTTTCTTCCAATGCATATTTTAAACAACGAATCCATATGTATTAGCATTGCTTTCAAAAATCATGGTTTAGATCTAAGGTTTATGAATGTTTCCCATCATGATTAATTGCTTCTCGAGATTGATTGCTTTGATTTCTTAATAATGGATGCGTAGCATGAGATGATTGCATTTCAACTTAGTTTTGATATTCAAATGATTTAGATTATAATTCTAGTTTATGCATAAGTAATTACAGACTTTGCTTTCTTTAATTTAGAATAGATCTGTTATGGCATTTCACTTTCATAGTCTAGATTCACCATTCCGCATTAGGTAAATTCATAGGAATATCTCTTTCACTTTCAGCATGTTTAATTCTTTAAAATAGATTGACTGCTTTTAGTATTTTAATTCTTTAAAATAGATTTACTGCTTTTAGTATTTTAATTCTTTAAAATGGATTTACTGTTTTCCAGTATTTAATTCCTTAGTATAAACAGTTTTATGTATTGAGTAGGCAACCTTTAAAACATTGATACTGATACCCAATTGTGACAAAGATTATCCTATAAGAGCACAGATAGTGCCTGCACCTCTAAAGTTTGTACGTCCCCCGGGTTTATAATTAAAGTAGGCTCTTAGTACAACTACCCTCATTAGGCATCCATATTGGGAGCTCACCACTCGCTAATGTGCTTGCACCATTGGGAGATGGTTTTCCTTATGCAAGATCTATCATGATTGGACTGCTTGAAGATGATGGCTCCCATGTCCCAAATTTATTGAGAAAATGGGAATTGATTGAGAATGTGTTTTGCAGTTTCTTTTGAAGAGTGACATAAGTGGCATATGGAGGGTCCCTCAAATCCTAGTTTGATGAGATGATCCCAGGTGAGGATTCTATTCCAGGAAACCAACCAAAGAAAGATGGAGACTTTCGACCATAATTTTTGAGTCCATATCTGAGACCATATGTCATCCTGTAGTATTTAATTGTGTTGAGCAATGATGTCACATGATTCCTCCAGGGTGAAGGTGCCTTTACTGGTGTGTCCCCATCTCAAGATATCTTCTCCTTCTTAAGTGATTATTCTATGGGATTGGAGATCCTTCCATAGAATGATCCATTATTCTTCTGTGGGGTTTGGATACCATTGATGTATGTCAATCCAATCCCTCCACTAGGCCTGCTCCTTCCGGGGGTTCCAAAACTGAGCTACAAGCACCGTAATGGAGTCTATTCAGACTTGTCTTAGGAGCCGAGACTGGTTTAGGGAATTGGGTTTGATACACTATTTCCAAGCATCGTCCTAGAAGAGGGAAGTGTGGCCATTGTAGATTTCCTAGAAGGCATGGTTTTGGATTAATCCTCCATTTTTCCAAGTCACCTTCCAAATTATAGATCCTCCTCCAGTATCTTGAAGTCGGATGAGATCTTGATGTCTCACATTTGGGGCATACTTGTGCTACCAAATTTGGGCCCAGATTGCTCTAGGATATGTGAGCCATCGCCACCAAAGTTTTGTAGACATGGATTGGTTTTCTATTATGGGGTCCCTTAGTCCAAGTCCACCTTTGATCTTGGGTCTAAATAGCTTGTCCCAGGAGACCAGATCCCATTTCTTTCCTTTTTCCTTTATTCCTCCCCATAGAAACATCCATTGGAGTGATATGATTTAGTTAAAAAACTTTTTCGAGGCAACACAAATTGAGAAGATGTATGAACACATGCCTCAGAGGACTGAATTGAGGAGGACTAGTTGACTTGGAATGTTAAGAGAACAGAAGGTCCAGTTGGATAAAGGAAGCTCCATTTTGGCTATAAGCTTGGACCAGGAGTTGTTTTGGGCTACAAATGAGATCAAAGGGGTGCCAAGGTAGATGGAGGGTGTTGGCTTATATAACTGTCTTGAGGTTTTCAATAAAGACCCAGGTTCTTCGCAGTTCAAGGAACAAATAAAACCCCTTTTCACCGGCCCTTTAGGCAACATCCTGTGGACAGAATGAGGTCTCACCCAAGGTGGAGATATGGGGGAGTTGCGGAATCAAGTTTCCACAACTAAGTGATGATTTGTTCAGATAGACTACTGAGCAGCGTGTTACGGGGCTCGCGCTGCTGACTGAAGGCTGCGCGACAATAGCCTTCGCCGCGGTCAACACTTCTACAAGCTAAGATGCTTGCACAACCAGCGCATCCAAGGATTGTACGGTTCGGGTAGGATTCAATCGACAGGACTATGCAACTGACTTATATGATTCCTCTTCGGACTTAACCACTATTGATGACCTTACTTAGTGCTTTATCCATTCATCTAATGCCTTAGATTATTTAGTCTTATGACTTATGCAACGGGACGAAGTAGACTACTCTGCGCACATCTGGTGTTGCGATTCAAGGGAGTCACACGACACAAACTCTCCAACTTAAGTGCTTACCTAAATAACTTATGCATTCATTAACTCAGAAATACTGGGCATTCAACATTCATCCATACTTGTGATACTTAACATATTATTCCCACCTCATTCCCATGGCGAATACATATAAAAGAATGAACATATCAACTGATAAATGAGAATTCAAGCATTCATTGTAAGCAAACAGACAAGTGCAAACACATAACCAATCACACTGCATAAGATTTAATGTGGTTCACCCCCAGGATGGGAGATATGTCCACAGGAACTGTTGTTGTATTAGTCTTTGGGAAGGGTACAACAGTTCCGGTCTGCGCACTCAGCTGCAGACTCTCTTCTCTCTCAATAGGCCTCTGTGCACACAGCTTGCAGAGCCTTTACAAAGTTGTTTCTCAATAGAATAGTTATCAATACTAATCAATAATAGAGAATCGACAACACAAAAACCCTTTCCCTTAAAAAATATGCCTTATTTATAGATCATGCCCATAGGTCATGTCTTTACAATATGCAGGCAAAAACCCTAAGGTTTACAAAACTGTCACGATTTTCAGCTAACCGGACTTGCTGGCTTCTGGTAGCGAATCTTCCATTGTGGTCGCCCTCAGCGCATGCTCACGTCGCTATCATCCTTCCTGTCATGCACATGTCAACGAGTCACTTTCACTGAGTCATTCTTCCTCTAACGGCCTTATGCGACTGGTTCATGTAGTGGTTCCTTGCATGTGTGACCGATCGCTTTCCTCCGCTTCACTCCTTACCCGCTGCTTGGTAATCATGGAGCATCTTTACCAAAAATAGACCACCGATGGCCTAATCGGAATACGTTCTGTCTTTTGTCCAACCTTCTTCCTTGTCGGATCTCCGTAGATCGGGCTCATCGCAGCGTTGTCTCCTCGCAGCACCAGACTTCGCAGCTCTTCCAACGCTGCGCTGCGCTCCACTTCGCAGCATCCCAAAATTGACTTGTCCAAAAATCCTTCAGCTGAACTGCGCTTAGCTCCGAAGTTCCAAAATTTGACTTGCTAAAAAATGCTCCACTTGGGCCAGGCCCAATAGGCCCCTAACAATTACATGTGGCTCATCCCCGAGCCACCTTCAACTTCTACTTCTCCTAGCTGTTCCTCCTCCTGCAGAGCTAGCTTCACAGCGAACTCTTGGTATGTGATAGTCAAATTTTCAACTGCTTCCTTAGTGTCTTGCTCAACTTGTTTGACAGTTTCCAACATCTCAGGTGTTATATCATCATCGGCTTGTTGTTCCACTTGTTCTTGACCTTTGCGCAGATCCTTTAACTTTTCTTTGATTTGCTTTGTGAGTTCGTGGGCTTCCTCTTGTAGGGGATGCGACTTGTCCCCAACTTCATTCTCTCTTTCTCTTAACACTTGAACTTCCTTTTTCAGCTTCTTGACTTCTGAGTACCTCTAGAGTCTTTCTCTTGGATGCAGGGCTTTAACTTCTGTGTCCAACAGTTCTAATGTGTCACGTCCCCATTTTGACCCCCTTTGTAAATGATGTAAATATTGTAACTTAATCATGGTGAGGAGCTCAAGGCCAAGGCCCCACCATTGATTTAGCGTTTATGTATCGGCAATTAAAATAGATGCCTATGGTTCTTGTGCGAGATGGGCACAATGTATATAAGACATCATGTAAATATGAATTTGTAATGAAAATACCCACAACTAGCTATGCAATGCAACAAAAGAGATGGGGCATGGTTCTACAAGGACTAGGGAGGAAAATTATTCAAACCCTTGAGCCAATAGTATTAATCCATGTGTCAATGGGGAAACCCATAAACCACCAACTACCCATTTTGTCTCATGTACCCAATCATTTAATTTTTTCAAGAAATTGGTTAAGGCAGTTAATGCCTAGGGAATGAAAGAGTATGGGCAAGCCATTTTCGTGCAGGGGCAAGCCATCAACTTGGAAAATCGTGTTTTTGCTTGAGGGGCAAGAAACCACTCACGAAATGGTGCCCAAAGCCATGGGGAATGGGCAGTCTTCATTCATTCACGCAGGTAGAGAAGGCTGGGAGTTACAGTCACGTTTTTTAGCAAAAACGCAGGGTTCTCCCTGCCCAAAAACTCGTTTTCGGTTTTGGATAGTAGCTGGGAAGGAGGGGGTGCGATTTGGGATTGTAGGGAGTTCGTTTTGTCCCCGATTTGCCATGGGCGTTTTTCCTAAAAACGTTTTCTGCTACCTGGGGTTTTCTCCAAACCTCCATTGCTCGTTTTTAACCTTCCCACGTTTTTCTGAAGCCTAGGGGATCATTTTCCTGCCTGTCACTGTAAAAACGTTTTGTCTTGCCCCATAATGGTGTTCTGCTGTTGTGTGCATTCTCGTTTTTGGTTTGAACCTGTGAGCTGAAGTTTTGGACTGGTAGTGGATAGAACTGGCTTGATAAACCTAGTAGAGGGTGTAGCCTCTCAAGAAGATCAAGAGGGCTTGGATACTTTTCTATGCACACCCTGAGAGCACTAGAAAGGGAGGTATGGCTTGAGGGACTGTGTGGCAGTGAAGAGAATACTTCCTTGTGTTGGGTGTGTAGGCATTGTGAGTGCCAAGCTGAATAGATCTGGGAGGGACATCCTCAGCTCTGTGGTTGAGCATACTAGCTTAGCAATTCTTCCCTTCCATGTCCTAGCAGCCTGATAAACCCAATTGCAGATTGGCTTGGCTCATCTTGGTGTATGCTTGGCTATGTGTGAGTCTGTTGTTCCCTGGTTCCTTGTAGAGATCATGCCCAGCTCGGGGGGTGGCAGTGGTGCTAAGAGATTGAGGAGCACACTGGCCTACGGTTGGGTGGAACGTTGCAGTTGCATAGCCAGTTGCGTGGGACTACTTTTGTATAAGATAAGTATTCTCTTGTGTTAAATTGCAATTACTTATTTGATGAACATCTTAAATGTATGATGGATGTGAAATTCTTAATATTCCGCTGTGACTTTCTTAAAACCATACAGTTCCATCTATCTCTGTTATATTATGTTCATGCTTATAATTAAATGTTTCATAGGGCTAGACGCCCAGTTTAATATCACATCTGTTATGCATTTGTGTATGTATATACTCTTATTCATTTGAATTTGAATGCTTGTTTAATGAATAGATATGGGGGGCTAGATGCCCGGTTTAACCGTCACGATCCTCTCCATCTGGCTGGTTGGATGGGAGGGGACGTGACATAATGCGGCCTGCTTATCCTTCACAACATTCTTGATTTCCTACAACTCTGGATCTTCTTCAAGTGCAGTGAACATTTTCGTCGCCTCTTCTAATAGATTTTGGAACTTAGCCACCTCAATGGCTATACTTTCCGCTGCGGCCTTGACTTCTTTTGTTCTTAACTGTTGTTGATCCAGTGGAGTCTTCGGTTGATTCTGCGCTTCTAAGGCAGCAATATTAGCTTTGTGGCTGATCTCCATATCTCTCATTTCAGCTTTAAGGTTGCTGAACACCTCACCGATCTTGATGACAGTGTCCAGAGGGTCTGGCTGCACGTTGCATTCCTATATCTCCTCGGCTACCGCGAGGACCGTAGACTCTAGTCTCTTTCGTCGTTCGTGCTCATCTTGCAGTTCCATAGCCCTCCACGAGCTAGATTCTTCCAACTGCTTATAGCTTACCTGCAGCTCAACGTGCTAGTTCAGAGCATCGACACTTCGCTCATGAATCTCCTCAACAACCTGCAGATGCAAATTGTGTAGACCGGGTAGTGGTATCTTCACAAGGTTGAGGTCCACATGCTCTAAGTCCTTCGTGCCTAGGATTAATTATTTTGGCAGTGGTAGCCTAACGCTTAAGGGATCAAGATGGACAATGCGGGACTTCACAGGCACAGTCAGGGCTAGCTACGGTGTCTTCTGCTGTGAAGTGCCTCCTGACTTTTCTTTAGAATCCGAGTCCCGCAGCAAGGGTAATCTGCGTTGTACTTCTTCAATATTTTCCGTAATTCCTTGCAGCGTGGTCAGATTCTTCTGCAGACTTTGTTGAATTGGCTCATTATTTTTATCTTTTTCAGTCATCAGGTCTTCCATTTGTTCCGTGACCTTTGACGCGATCATGTCAAAGTCATCATCAAGTATTGCTTCTGATTGGATTTTACTGGCTTTCTGCTTCTTCCTCTGCACCTTCTACTATACAGGGCTCTTGGCTTCCTTTCTTTTTCCTGTCCACGGCTCTTCAACAATGGGTGTAGGAATGGGATTGCTCTCGCCGGAGTCACTTTGGATATCCACAATTTCAACTTGAAATTCAGCAGTCCATTCCTTCATAATGTTGTCAATGTCTTCTTCAGTCATGTGGTATCTTCCTGCGAACCATTCAGGGTTCTTCATCTGTGCCTTGGCTGAAATGTGAATAGAACGCATGTCAGCATAAAAATTTATAGTGCGATTGTACTTAGCTGTTACCTCTTTTGTTATCTGTGGCGTGACAATGATGGCCTCGCGCAGCTGCTCATAATAAGTGTAGAATACTTCAGTTGTCGCGTGTTGTCTTTGTGAATTCAAGTTCGCCCAAAGGTTTGCATAGAAGGCTCCTCTGCAATCACCACTGTCAGTTATTACGCCAATGTATTCCTTCGGGTCCTTCCATCCTACGAAGGCAATCAACATTATTAACCATGTAAAATGGAAGTTACCGCCATGTATCTGTGTTTCATTTAGTTCCTCTAGGAACTCATTCAACAGGTATTAACACCAGTTGAATCGTCCACCCTCCGCGACTGTGGCACCAAGTAGTACTGCGCCCGCAGGTACCTCCAATGGTCTTGCTTTCCTGAGAATCTTTCCGGCTAATAGTTGCATGACAAACCGCATGGCCTTATCATCTATGTACTCCGTTTTAAAGCCTCGCTTTCTTTTGATGATGGTTTTCTTCATCTTCGCGGCAACTTATTTGTCTCTACTTTTCCCTTGAAAGAACTGCTTCGGATCTTCACCTCTTTTGCTCAATCCGGTGATTCGGTGGATTAAGTCAATGTTTAGGTCGATATTGTGATCAAGCCACAAATATTGGTGGTGGATGCGCGACATCAGAGTTCGCACCACCACATTCAGCTTTGGCATTTTGTCGAAGTGCAGGAGTCTCAACAGGTTGAGCAATCCTGATCCGACTACTCCGGATAACCAACTCTTTGCGACCAGGGTGAAATTGCCTTTCACGTCTTTCTTCCAGCACATGTACTGGTTGGGCTAGAATTGCGGAAACTTAGGTTTTTTGGGGTCCTTCTACATCTGAAGCAGATCGTGGTCTTCCCACTTACATTCCAGGATCTTACCCAATAGATTTCCTCCCACTTCGACATGCTTCGACATAGGTGAGAATGGAATTTCATACTTGGCATTCTCCATTAGCTTGATGACCAGTGAGTCCAATGCACACGGTGAGATATAGTCAAGGGTGAGCTTCAATGGTATTTCCTTGTCGGCTAGTGGCGCTTGTGGCACTATGGAACTCATCTTATGTTGCTTCACTTCCGGCACCACTGGTTCTTTGCCTTTATCCTGCATTGCTGGAGTGTGTCTTGGTGATCTTCGGGAAGCCTGACCTTGTTCTATTACAACTTTCTTGATAGGGGTTCTCATCAACCCTTTGATTCCTATGTATTTAAATACCTTCATAGTCTCTTGGACCGTGAACTCTTGCTCAATAGAGAACCTTTCAGACATTCGCTAGACAAATTAGGGTAGAACAATTGGATTTATGAGAACTTGCTGTGAACAATCGCACAGTATTGCTCGCAAGAAAATTTAAGGGTTTCGGTAACGCCCGCGAGTCCAAATACAACGATATTTATAGGTGTAGCTAGCCTTCTCCGCGCCCTTCAACGGCTAGATAAGCATTAAATGTGGTATCTATTGGCCAAATCCACCAAATATTTCGGTCCTTTCCTTCATTAACTCATTCAGAACGGCTATTTTTGCGTTAAATGCTCAAGCGGTCACTGTCAAAAGTACTGTATAACGGCTATATTTACGACCGACATTCTAACAGTTACTTTTCTGGAGTGTTACGTTGAACTACGCGGCGGGTCATCACTACTCCAGTGCAGTTATTTCGCGGTGCTTAATTTCTTGCTTCTGAAGTTAGCCTCTTTTCTCGTTTAACTTGATCTTCACAGTTGCACTTTAGCCTTCGCAACTGCGTGATTCCTCTTTTCTTTTCTCTTTGCCATTTTTTTTTTTTGGGCCCAGCTTCACTTCTGAACAAGTGTTGTGCGGTATATACATTTTCTGCATCATACTTCGTGTACAGACTCTTTCCCATTTTCCAGTGCCCACTTTCAATTGTACTTGGCACTTAGAAATTTCCTTTCTTTCTTGATCATTAAGGGTTCTGCAAAGCAGGACTATCCCGATAGGGTTTTAGTCTGCTTCCATTGACTAGGCTGGGCAAGCTATCTCCTGCTAACGTGGCTAACTGAGCTGCGCCACCATTAGTAACATGTACAACAGTATATGGACCAAGCCAATGTATCTTAAACTTTCTAGGAAACTTCATAAATTTGCTATCATACAGGAGGACTAGATCACCTACCTGAAAGGTCTTGTTTTTTATATGGAGATCATGCCATGCTTTTTCTCTTTCTTTCTGCACTGGTTGGTGAAAACCTGTGATGAAGCGATCTTCCTCCAGACCAACCAAGTGTAGAAGCCTTTCTTCTAGTGCGTCACGATCTGCCATGCCTATGAATGCAGCTATTCTTAAGTTGGGAACAATGTACTCCATTGGCATTATTGCTTCATGTCCATAGCCCAGCCTAAAAGGTGTGTGGCCAGTCAAATTTTTGCAAGTAGTTATATATGCCCATAAAACAACTGGAATGCGTAGTTCCCAGTCATCCCTATTCACATTGCATACCTTAGTTAGCACATTCTCCAGTACCTTATTGAACGCTTCAATAATTCCATTTGCTTGCGGATGATATGGCGTAATTCGCTGATGATGAATGTGGAATTATTCTGTCAATGCCTCAATGGTTCTGTTCAGAAAGTGAGTGCCTTGATCACTCATCAAAATATTCGAGCATCCAAACCTTGTAAGGATGTTCTAAAAAATGAACTGCGTGGCAGTAATTGCGATATAGTCCTTCACTGGCTTCGCTTTTGCCCATCGGGTGAGGTAATCAGTTGCAGTAATAATTTACCTCGCACCAATTCTCTTTCCTGGTGGGTTTATAGGTCCCACAAAATCGATGGCCCATTTCTCTAATGCCTGTAATGTCAACTGTGGATTTAATGGCATTTCGTCTCTTCGCGATGGCCTTCCTGTCCTCTAACAGACATCGCAGCTCTGGCAACGTTCCTTTGCACCTTTGTGAATAGTAGGCCACCATAGTCCTGCTCGCAATATCTTTTGCACAATGGCTCATCCTGTGTAGTGACCTCCTGCTACTCCTGACTGTGCATCAGCCAGTACAAATGGCTTCTCGTGCTCTAACACACATCTGCGCAACACTTCATTCGGCCCCAATTTGTATAGTTTTCTAACAATTATGGTGAATTCTGCTGCGTAGTAAACTCTATGTGTGGCAATCCAGTAGTAAAAAAGTCTATGATATCTTTATAGTAGTCATCGATAATCTGAATAGCGAACAACTGTGCATCGGGTAGATTGTCTTCAAGGTTCGTAGGTTCTTCTCCTAACTCGATCCTTGACAGATGATCAGGTCCTAAGTTCAATCTGCTAGGCTTAACCACTATTTCAAAGTCATACTCTTGAAAGAGTAATAACCGTCTATAGATTCGCCTCCCTAACACTGGCTTGTTGATCGGGTATTTCAAATCAAAATGGTCAGTGAACATAGAGAAGTGCGCACCAAGCAAATAGTGCCTGAATTTCTGCAGTGCGTAGACCATAGCTAGGCCTTCTCTCTCAGTGGTGGTATAATTTTTCTCAGCAAACAGAGCTTCCTGCTCGAAAATGCAATGGGGTGGTCAATACCTCCCTCTCCTGGATGTGCTAAGACAACTCTGTCATGTCCCAAATTGGCATTGGGTCACAATGGCCTAAGCACATTGGACATATTCATTAGAGTTTGTCAAATTGATGCTAAGGGTCAAATAATTTCCAAGGAGGAAAATTATTAGTTTCCTAGGTTTGGGGTGGAAGCTTTGGGATTTGGAATAAGGGGAATAATAAATGATGTTTGAACATTAGAATGGCATAAATATTTAATAAAGGAGCTAAATAAATATATACAAGTGAAAATCAAAGTGGCATTTGATCATGAAGACACATGGAGGAAGGGGGACCCACATATGGCTAGATTTCCCCACTACACTTGGCATCATTCTCTCATCAATTCGAATTCAAGGTGAATGATAACATACTTTGGGGAGTTCAAAAGGTATTATTCATTGCATGACTCATCCAAGGTCGAAATGTAGAGGAAGAGTAACTCCCATGGAAGAGGAAGAGGCAATTTGGAGCTAGTGAGACACTTGGGCTATATTCCCTAGCTCTATGACAACAATGATGAAGATGCTATGACACCTATGACACAAATCAGACCTGAAGGCTGACATATGACATATATGACATGTCAGGGCTAAAAATAGCCTCCAAGAGGGCGCTCAAGGGAGTTAGGGCAGCTAAGATGCTTCCACATGTGATTTGGTGGAAGTGGGAGACTAGGAATTGTTGTACAAGTGGCGTTCTAAGTTTTATCCTTGTTTGGGAAGTTCTTCCAGTCTCACCCATATAAGCTTTATCATAGGCGCAAGGGATCTTGTACACACCCTTGTGTAAACCGAGGCTTATTGGATCCTTTGCATACCTTAAGAGATTCCTTATGTTATTTGGAGGAGAAAATGTTGTCCTTATCCTTTTCTTCCTCAGTATTCTTGCGATTTTGTTTGTTATACCTTGTATGTAGGGTAGGAATACCTTTTGAACCCCTTCATCCTTATTCTCAGTGTTCCTTAGTTGTCGTCTTTCAACTTTTTTAAAGGCCTTGTTGATCCAATTATCAATATAACCATTGTTATGAAACACATTGTTTAAGTGCTCCTTTTCTTTGTCCAAGTGTTCATTGTTTGTTTTACCCTACATACAAAATTGCAAGGTTACTGAGCAAGAAAAAGATAAGCACGACATTTTCTCCTCCAAATAACATAAGGAATCTCTTAAGGTCTACAAAGGATCCAATAAACCCCTATTTACACAAGGGTGTGTACAAGGTCCATCGCACCCGCCCACAATAATTAGTTTTACAATTGATTTGTATTAATAAAAGATGGAACACACTCTTGAGCTTTAACAACGCTCTTCTCCCGATGATGAACCTCAAATTGTAGGTTCGAAATGTGTCGACAATATACATAACATCGCAAAGGATACTCCGTCCCACATTTCCAAAATAAAATAGTTATTGTAAATTAATTTTCATCAATATATAAAAAAAACGTTACAAATATACATAAATAAGGAGCAACCATAAACAATACCTTTAAATGTAATTATAAAATAAAATAGTTGTTGTAAATTAACTTTCATCGATATATAAAGAAAAGCGTTACAAATATACATAAACAAGGAGCAACCATAAACAATATCTTTAAATGCAATTATAAATTAGTTAAATTCTTAAATAAAAGAACATAGAGTGAGCACATTTGGAAAAATAATGGAAATATGAATTCTTAAATGTTAACTTAGGCATTCACGTCCTTTGTCATGTAAGGGTTACTACATGGAATTTCTCTTAACCAATTAATATGTCCAAGGATCCATCTCCAAGCCTTTCGTGAGTTGAGGAACTCACTATAAAGTCTCTAATTGTTATTTTGAATTTCTATTTAATTTCCTAAGATGGGGGTATGTATATTTCATGTGATCTAAGATGTGAGTATGTATATTTCATGTGATTGAATTTCTATTTAATTTCCTAAGATGTGGGTCTGTATATTTCATGTGATCTAAGATGTGAGTATGTATATTTCATGTGATAGGGTTAGAGCCAATGGTGGAGTTTTTTAATTGATTCGATGGAGATTCAAATATCGACCTTACGAGACTCAATATCTTTTAAAAGTCATGTGTAACGGTAATAATTCTCCTTACTATACAAAACTCCTAAACCAACATTAAGGATAGATAACAATTCTCCTTACCATGCAAAACTCCTGAACCAACATTAAGGATAGGTTCCAGCTCATGGTTTTCACTCCCATCATAAGATATAACGGTCACCTCAATAAAGAGATCATATGGTGGTTGTGGTGGCGAAACTTATTTTTAGACGGACTTCTTGCATGCGCTGAGGCAAGTGTGGGAGGGCCGTTGGATGATGCGCTGAGGCAAGTGTGGGAGGGCCAGCCGTTGGATGAGAATATCCAACGGTTGTCTTGCACTTGCTTCGGGGCATTTAAGAAATCTATTGATTATTTAATGGTCACCGATTGTGGTTTCCATTTTTAATAAAAAATTAATATTTCATAGGATAGAAAATAAGAAATATGGAAAAAGGTAAAGAAAATATTTTTGGGTGAAAAGTGTAACAGTGTTAAAATCTGCTCTTCAAAGTGGATTTTATGTGCATGGTCTTTGAACCGTTAATGGTTGCTCCAGTAAAGTCGGCGAATGTCCTAGTAAATTAGTAAATTAGAAGATATAAATAAAAAAATTAGAATTTAAATCGTGACTCCATGGACCAATGGATAAGGCGCTGGTCTACGAAACCAGAGATTCTGGGTTCGATCCCCAGTGGAGTCGTAGGCTCTTAGAGTCTCTTTATAATCTGTTTTCAGCCGAGTTAAAGTCCACATAAGCCATCTTGTCCATGGTTTGCTTGTCAATCGCTTCCAAGTTCCCTGCCACCAACCTCAGAGATGTACAGGATTTTTCGCTTTCTGCCATACTATCTCCAGTCTTCCAGATCTTTTCAGTTTCCGTCCAACCTCTGACATGTACTATATATTTTGCTTTCTGCCAAACTATCTCCAGATCCGTCCAACCTCTGACATGTACTATATATTTTGCTTTCTGCCAAACTATCTCCAGATCTTTCCAGTTTCCGTCCTATCTAGTTGCCAGGATGGTTCTGTTTACTTTTGTCTACTTTGATCGAATACTTTGTACAGGAAATTTCTCAAATGAAACACGGCTTACGATGGTCGTAACTCGTAAAGGTTTCTATTAATGGGCATTTTCTGAAGGAAACAAAGTGTTACAGATTTATCGTGATTCATCACACAGGAAAACAGCACGTTTTCCATGACAAAAGCAGATATGATTAAGACACAGATTTGGGAAATGTTTTCAACTGCAATATTCAACAACTGATAGAGAATCAGTAACCAAATGCTACTTAAAGTTAAGTAGAATAACCAGCCCTGTTGCTACTGCATTAATGCTACCATAATCCTTTAATCAATGGATGTTACAAGGGTCCCAATTCCAAAATCTCTTTCCTCATACTGGCCATTCAAAATCTCTTTCTTTCTCTCAGTTCTTGCTTGTGAATGTTGTAAGGCTATGTGGAATGATAGTTCTTGATTTTGAGATTTTGTATTTGTGGAAGGACATAGAGGGTCGCTTAAGCTTTCTTCTATGATTTCCCCACATGTACAGTTGTAGTAGGCTAGGTTAGTAGCAATTGGTCTAAGAGGTGGAATTGTGTAGCAACGTGGAACAGGGAACTGGTCAAATCTCAGTATGAGTACAAGACAGATGGTTATTGTCATCAGTGATTCAGTATGAGCACAAGACAGATGGTTATTGACAGTTGTTAGATGGCATAATTCAAAAGGCTTTGAACATACAATGAACATTAAAGATTAAATGCTCCCTAAAAAAAGGTTATTGAACATAATTACTGAAATATTAAAAAAATATTAATTTTTAAATTACATTATATTAAAAAACATAATTAATAAAATGTGAATTTTTAGATTAAAAAGCCAATCAAATTTAAGATAAATAAAACATATTAAATTATGTTATGAAAGTTTTGGAAGCACATATAATGAGATTTTTTTTTACAACCTTGGAAACCTTGACCACCACACGGAATCTTTATTGAGGAATCTGCTCTATTTGACATCCAGGGTGAAAACCAAGTGTCGGGCCCAACCTTTTGGATGAGAGAACAATTTGTCCAATAAGAGTAGAACTGTCACTGTGGCCACGACTCACATGAGGCCTTATCGGAGTTTTACATCCGCCCCCGCAGGGATTCAAACCTAAGCTTCCATCGAGTCAACCATAAGACCCCACCGCTAGCTCCCACCCTCAAACCCACATATAATGAGAACTTTTTTTTTACAACCCTAAACTGTGACCACTACATGAAATCTTCATCGAGGAAACCTCTCTATCTGACAACCAGGGTGAAAACCAGGGGTTGGGCCTAGCCTTTGTTTGGATGAGAGAACGATTTGTCTAGTGGGAGTAGAATGGTCACTGTGGTCGTACAATGCCTTGCCGGAGTTTTGCATCCGTCCCCGTAGGGATTTGAACCCGGGCTTCCATCGGGTCAACCATAAGGCCCCATTGCTAGCTCCTACCCTCATACCCTACATATAATGAGAACTTTTTATTTATTTATTATTTTAGGCCCTGGAAACCTTAGCCAGCTGATGACTGCTTCACTTAGGCAACCACTATATCTGACAACTATGTTGAAAATTGGGAGTCGAACCCAGCCTTTCTGTTGGAATAAGAGAACGATCTGCCCAACAATAAGTAGAACTTTCACCATGAAAGACACAAAGATTTGAAGGATCTTTAACCCCTTGCAGGGTTGATACCCAGATTTCCATTGGATCAACCATAAAACCCCACCGCTGACTCCGACCCTTAGACCCACATATAATCATTTTTTTTTTTTCGTAACCGTGGGAACCTCTCCAAACCGCCTAGCGAGTGCCGTCACTGAACCACCTGGATATCAAACCCACGAGCCGGGGCCAGCTTAAATGTTGAACAGGGCTTCCAGCAAGAGTACGGCCACCACCGCAGTCGTACGAGCTTTTTCTGGGGTGCAGTTTTCTGAAGGAGCTTACGCCCGCCGCACCTCCCCGCAGGAATCGAAACTGGACTTCTGTCGGGACAACCATCAGACCTCACCGCTGGCTCCTACCCTCAACCCCAAACATAGATAATAAAAACTTATCTCTTTATTCAACTCATAACTTGATTTCAACAAAGTCAACTAGTCACAACAAATTATGTCTTCAAACACTTCAACAAAAGTCTTTCGGACTCTTGCCAAACCTAACTTCTTATTTCAAAACTACGATTGACCAAGAATTTGTTTATTGAGCACAACATGTTCTATTGATGCACCCCACTCACTTTCTTTTTTTCCTTGTATGGTCTTATAAAATTTCAATGGAATCGCCGTTAAAAGCACCTGTTAATTGTAACTTTCTTTCACCTAAAAGTTCCTTAGCAAACCTGCCAAATCAATACACATGTAATGTGCCAAATCAATACACATGTAATGAGCTTGGGACCTAAGCTATTGGAGCTCATTGCACGCCAATTGCAATTCCAATCAACGCAAAGTAACTACATAAATTCTCCCTAACATAATATAATATATGGTTGTAGCTTAGACCAAAAAATATATTTGACACATACAATGTCATCACTATAATATCTATTAAATTTATTTTGAAAAGCCATATATATAAGGGTCAGATAAATATCACTCCTTAGGGTCTTCAAAACCATAAAATTTTAAATGACAAACATATCAATCATATCGTATTCATATACATTACAATGTCTTGAGTAGCAACTCATCCACATCTTCATCTTCAGTATTCAAGTTTTTCTTTGCTATTACTTTATCTATGTTCGACATTAATGTAAGTGGGATGAGTACAAACAAATCATAAAATTTATGTTTTTATTAAAGATGGTTGTGTAACAAAATGAAATATTAAGTAAAATAATGTGTTACTGACTATAGTTGGTTCAATGATGGTTAAGATGAGTTCTCCTCTCATCATGTTAACAAGAGGACCATGACCATGCATGGATAATGATAACGCATTAAAGTATAGTTTTAAAAATGATATCATATGTAAAATAGAGTTTTTTTGGAGAGGGAATCATAGATACTAGATTTATTTAGCTAGAAGCAAGTATTATTCCGATTATTACTGTCATTTTTCTCTTGCAAATTTGACAATAAGATGCATGCAATATAACTTTTACTTCCAAAACTTCTTTTAAAGTACGTCGATTTGGGATTAAGGCGTAAGATCCTGAAAGGGTATGTTACAAACCCACTTATGCACTTAAAATCCAATGAATTTGGACCTTCAAAATATGTGCAAATCTAATCATTCATCTCATCAACAAACCTCTCATAAACTTCCACAAGACTCTTAACCTAAAGAAAAACATGGGATATCAAACCTACCCACGGGAATTGCATTTAAGACGGAAACCATTTAAGATATATGTTTATTGTCATGTTTTCCCAAAATGATGTTGGTAAGCATGTAAATAAACGATATTACTTCATCATTTTGAAGAATTTCCCTTGCACATATGCAAATTGCTACACATATTTTCCATTGGCTATGCAAATTCTTGGGAAATCCTTGACAATGTTTTTCATAGTCAACACCTATGTTATGAAAATAAGGAAATATCACATAAATGGTGTATCCATCTTCTATTGGTTTATTAAGAATATATTTGCATTCTCAATTTGCCTACCAGGTCCCAAGAAGAAAACTTGGCAGTCTAATTAAGCAATCTTTATAACCTTTACTTAAAATTATATTTTCTTGGGCATTCAATATCAAAATCATATGGAATAATTATGAATATTCTTGTCACAATTATAGCATAGCCGTTGGAATGTGGTTGGCCTAGAATGCATAGATATTTGAAGGGAAGCATGTTCCACCTTTTCAAATTCTAGCAGATGTTAGATATTTAATGGTCTATTGTTAAATGATTGTCAAATAGAGGCCAATGCAATATGATAGTTAGATCACATGTTTGGGGATATTTCAATGGACCCATGCAAGGTCCACCTGAATTTAGTAGTGTTGGAGGTACACTTCATTTGTTTGATTCTCATTGTATAAAATTCAAAGTAGGGATAGGCCAATGGAGTAATAACTATGATGAATTTATGGCCTTGAGAATCCTGATTTGGTATCTTTGGAGAGGAATGGGGAACAAATTTAGATATGGATATTCTTCACTGTTCATTAGTGGGATGCAAAAAACTGCTTGGATATTCAATTAACAACCTGGGCTTATTGCAAAGCACTGGAGGAGGTATCACAACCTTTCAAGCTTATTACATTTTCCCATATTTATTAGGAACTTTACACAAAAGGTGATACTCTCCCAAGGGAGGGATGGGTCTTGGCAGAGAGTACCATGAAATTGGAGGAAATTAGGGATGGGATCCCGATCCCCATTTCTTCTATGACAATTAATGATGTGGAAGTGGTCCTTTTTGTTTTGGAGAATACTTCTATTTTTAGTTATATTATGTTTTCTAAGGTGTGTTGGTTCTTACTATTAAAATATGGTATGTTTTTGTATGGAGTCTTATGAGTTTTTTTGGACAACATCCTTGTTGTAATAATTTTTTTTTAATATTTGGGTTGTAAATTTATATGTACTTTGGGGGATTGTTTTGGCTTTGATGCCAACCTATGTGCTTGATAAAATGTTTTATGGGGGAGGGATGAGCCTTGTTTGGTGCATATTTTCTATATACCTAACTTATCTTCTATCTATCGTGCATTTTGCACTTGAGGAATGCGATTTCCATTCTACTTTTGAATAGACAAATGTGACTTTTCCATGGAAAAAAAATGTATACCATAACCATTCAAATAACTATTATTGTTCCATTACCTCAATGTTGCTATTTGATAGTAGTAAATTGCATATATATGAATGCATGCATGTTGATAGTCATTGCTTATCATCTCTAAAAATAGTGTGCAAAGCATTATTTTGAAAAATGGAACACTTCATACCATATGATTTTTCTTGAAAACGAGTGTGCTCTTGTTTCATACAACATAGAGTATATTCTATCCTATAGGCATAATATACTAATCACCACAATCCAAGACAAGGCTTTGAGGCATCCAATAAAGGGGGAAACCATGATGAAATTGTAGCACAGATCCATCTTAACCTCAAATCTATCAAAATAAGATGGATATAGGTTAGCATTTGATTAGGCTCTATATAGAGCTTCATAACTGAACCTAGCTTGAAGCACACTTTAAACTATAAAAAACCAATTGTGCTCTCATGGTATGAAATGGTAAATTATGGTTCTATAATATACATGAGACAATGGTGCTAAAAATGGCAGCCTAAAAAATTGATAACCTCTGAATTTCATACTAGAATAATCCATCTACACTATGTCTTTTAATAATCCATTTACACTATTTCTTTTAATTGATAGTAATTTAGAAAATTATTGGATTGTTTTTTAATTACTATCATTTTAGAAAAATAATTTCACTTAATTGTACATGCTTTTGTATGAAGTGTTATTATTTTCTTTCTTACATGGCATTGAATTCAAATTTTCTTCATGACTAAAGGGGATACATGATGTTTATGGTGCATTAATTTAATTATCAATTTTGTAAATTTTTTAGTATGATGCATTGATTTTAAAAAATTTCTTCATGACTAGAAGGAATACATGATATTTATGGGGCATTAATTTAATTATCAATTTTGTAAATTCTTTAGTATGATGCATTGATTTTAATGGAACATTTTATTCTTTTCTTTCCTATATTGCATTGATTTTAGTGCTTCCTTGTTTATTACAAGGAATATATATGAAGTACAATATTCAAAGTAACCATGTATTATCACATTAGAACTACTAATAATTATGAAATTGAAGAATAATGAAGGTTAATTTGACAATGGGTTAGAAGACATAAATATAATGAATCATTTGAAAAAATGGAAGAGCACAGAAAACAAGACCACAACCAATATCGATTCCAAAGGAGGAATTGATCAGAATAGAGGACTCTTGAACAAAGGGAATACCAAAAAAGATAGAATGCCAAAACAAAAGGTGCGTTAATGAAGACAAAAACACTGCACTATTTTTTCAATGGCTGTCATTTTAGAAATTTTCTCACACTCAACTATACATGCTTAAACTATATCACAAAATACAAGTCTATGCGATAGCATTAGATGTGGGGCCTTTGATTTAGATCCTAAAACGATCTTCAATTTCAATCACACCTCTATCAATATGATCAATATGAAGTACACATATATTATACAGTGATAAATATGTACTTTCTTGTCTTTCATTACATTCTTTCACTTTTATCATCATTGGACATGATTATTTTATTATTGTCACTATATTGCTTATGTAAATATCTTGTACTTGTCTTGATTTCACTTGAAATATGTTCATATCATGAACCATATAAATCATTGGATGAAGTAATTTCAATGGGGATAATTTTGCTTTTATATAGCTTGGTTTTGACATGGATGCCCTTAATAAGAGCTAGCCTACATCCATCTCAAAACTACATTTATCGAAGTCTAAGAGGGATTGAATTCTTCAAAGTGCAAACTTGTCCTCAAGTTTTGTACTTTTAAAAATGTTTGCACCTTAAGATATTTCATCTCTCTCAACACTTCATAGAACCAGGATTAAGATGGATCGAGGCTCTTGTATTTCATAAAGTTGGAGTTAAAAAGTATCTCAATTATCATATTGAATGGTAATTAATTTTGTCCCATATACAACAATTTCATGTTACATAAATTATGATTATGATTATGATTATTTTAGTTTGTTTTATTATTATGCTTATACGTGTTTTTATTTTTTGGAACACCTTCAATAGACAATGGTTGAAAGCATCTTGGTCATCCATATATTATGTTTTGCATTGTTTTCATGTCAATTTCAACTCTCCAGCTGTCCTTTCTTACACCATTTGTTCATTGTCTTTGATCTGGATTATTTAGAGAACGAAATGAAGGTTGTAGTATAACTGTAATGTCCCCTTCACTCAATCCAACCAACATGAGGGGACATGAACTAAATTTGGGCTTCTGAATTTCACCCCATAGCCATGTTATGAATTCATAACAGCGAGAATACGTTTGCAAATGCATATTAAAAATACACAACGGAAATAAAATCTCTCCACGCACATCTAGAATGCATATACCAGCATAATCATGTGTTACGGAGAAAACTTCCTATGGCTTCGGGGTAGACCACAACAGATAGCTGACTACCAAAAAATGACTCAATTCCCAATGCAATGCTATATAAATGACAATGCTAAGATAATGGAGAAAAGACGAACCTTCAACCGGATGTTCGAAGTAGATCCCTGTTGAGCTTTCAACCTCTACACTTGAACCCGAAGATTAGTCTCAACAACAAGTACAAGCAAGTGCATATAACATGTGAAAGACATTAGCATAATCAATAGCATGATCCATGATATCAGAAGCGAATATAACCCAATGTAATTTAACAATATTCACAACATCAATTGGATGAGAAAATGAGTATTTCCATTAATGAATAACAAGAAGTACAATATATGACCTCTTGCTGGCAACCAATCTGAACCAAGAACTGGGTCTCTCCACTTGTGCCTCCACCACTTCAATCCTCCATGTAATGGCAAACTCAAACTATGAAAGGAGTTTGGAAGGTGAATATAAGGAATTCACAACAACAAGGATCAATTAGTGTAGACTCAAGTCACGACAAAAATCCACTAGGGTTATCTTGCTCTCTCTTTCTCCTCCCTTCCATATGCCATAAGAGCTAAATATATAGCCTTCCAAAAGTAAGTGAAAGGACACATCGAGGCGTTTCGGGGCATATGGAGGGCCAAAGGTCACCCTAAGACTGCTTTTTGGGAGTAAAAAGTAATTTTCTAATGATTTTTACCATTTTACTTGGTACCTGCGGGCTATAGTGGAACAACTCGCGTGTACGCTGGCTATAGTGGAACAACTAGCGTACAGGAACAGAAATAGGGAAAAATGTGTTCCTGGAGGACAAAATGATGAATCTGAGTTAGTGAAATGGATCCTGAATGCCAATCAATGCGGATGCTCACAAGGTGGAAAATTACGCTGTAACAGATGCCCCCTATTGTGTGAGGTCATAGAATGGTGCTACGATGGCCGAAATACATTATAAATCTCAGAAGTGGAGTGATGGAGACACAACTGGAAGGAACAACTCACTCGTCATAATACAATAATATCTCTGAATACATGTCGGTATAGTACAACAATCTGATACAATGGCCGTGAATAGGCAGTACATAATGAATACATGTCATAGGTGATCATAGCCATAACCATCTACAGTGAGAGACAGTCTCCTGCTGAAAGGAAACAACTAGTGCAAACTGGAGGTACAAACTGCTGATGTCTGAGAGGTGATATCTCAGATGTACAATCACGATCATAAGTAGCATACTAAATGCCACTATCTCCTGGGGTCTTCTACATAAATCATCTACGGTGCAAGTCCCATCAAGTGAATAAAGGTGTTGAGGTCGAACTTAATGTGACATCGTCTGATTACCGGTCAATGATGTATACCATTAACAAACGTGAGATAACCCACCAATAATGAAAATGGGCATCAAGGCACATATTACAATCATCAAAGTGCAAATAGATGTGTTGAAGTCAAACACTACGATGAATCCATCGATCAGGGGACATTGATGTATTCCCAAAACTATCGATGACGAGAGAACCTACCACTAATGACTGCAAGCCTAAAGGTACTCAACCGAACTCTAAGTATCAAATTCCGGAATAAATGGGTTAAAGTCGACGGAATGAAACTTGCTGGAAGGAAGGCATTAAGGCATCCCCCATCAACCAGCATGAGGTAACAGCTACGCTAAAATATTTGGAAGAACTCAAATGAAACGGATTGACTCAATAAGGATGGCCGACATGAAATAGTCAAGAGATCTGAGGAGTGGCTGACTCTGGTTTCAGGACTTCCTCTTAACAAGAGCATGAGCAGATGGATAGAATCAGGAAGCATAGACTCGACATAACACTGTGCGATGCAGGAGGCATCAACAAAGGGATCCATAATGACTGGAAGCTTAACCAATCGGTGGGGTAAAACTGAGAAACGAGTACGGCTCCTAAGGTCCGACTATAGTCCCGACTCATAATGTATGGAGTGGAATGAATGCTCTGTTCAAAGGAGACACAACAACTGCCAACAAAAAGAAGTAAATATTCTCTCGTCCGGCTTTTTGGAATATTTGATTTTTTTGGTCTTTTTTCATATTTGGAAAGCTTGAAAAAGAATAAAATTTCTTATAGTACAACAATTGAGGGAACGCGTGTCAAAGAGCGAGCAGACTAGTCCCAAGCAGTGGAACATACCTATGATCAATGCAAGGAAGCATGTGTAGGATGTGGACACTCGGGGGGGGGGTGTTCCCTCAGGGTCAAAAGGTCATCAAATTGTGAAGGGAAAATGGAAGCTCTGTAGGGCTCGACAAGGAAAGTGCTTAGGCACCAAGCTAACAATTGAGTAAGCGAGAGCTGGCATAAGGCTCAAGCGGCAAGCAGGATGATGCCATGCAATCACAACTTGATACAAATGGGGGGAGTCCTTATGGGAGATGGCTAGCATAAGACAAAGTAGAGTATGATTCTTTATCGCAAAGTCATGGCATAACTACAAAGGACTCCCGATCTTAAGGAAAAATGACGGCATGGGCACCATAAGGAAAAACGAGGTTCTAACTAGGGCACCCATGTTTGGAAAGGCCCTACCGCCAAATAACGACACTTCTATAACAATGTGAAAGCTTCGTGTCGGTTAAGAAGCGGGGGTCGCACCTAGGGTTAATGAAAATGGTCAAAAGGTCAAATGCATAATGCATGTGAAAACGACATCTAACGTATATGCCAAGTGTGAAATATACCTGCCGTAGGCGCGAAACGGTCAAAAATCAACTCTCGTCGAAGAAATCTATTCAAAATGCTACTCCAAGACATCACATTAGTCCAAAGCAGCTTAAAACGACGAAAACTATAGAAAAGTGGGTTTTGAAAACTATAAATAGTAATAAAAAATTACAATTTACAATTTATTTTTACAATTTACCCCAAATAGTGATTTTGGTTAGTTTTCACATGAAACTTCAGTTGTTGATTCTGGGAGCTACGGGAATCCGTTCGTCGAGCCGTCTGGAGCAAGTTAGCCATCTCATCCTTATTTTTCATTTGGTAGGTTTTATTTCATTTTTCAGTGGTCCAATTTTTTTATTGGGCAAGCCCTATTTGGTCATGGCGTTGTATGCGGGCTACTGTTATACGGGTTGCAGGTAGGGCCTGCTACCTGCAGTGAATGCATGCGTTGACCGCGGGTGGCTGCCTCTATTTGCTCAATAGCCCGCGAGTACAGTCGTAAAGGTTGTTTTTTAAATTTAAAAGGCTAAATTCTTTGTGTTTCTTCCTCCAGGATGGTTCTAGAGTGGAGGGAAAGGGAGCATGACCTTGTGGATGAGGCTGTCCGCCACGATTTGCTTGCACAACAAGCATTACAAGCGTGTGGGCTTTTCAAATTTTGGAGCATTGGGGGTTTGAGGGCCCAAAACCAATTGCTCCGTCACTTGATATACTACTAGGACGTAGACGCACAAGATTTCAACCTGGATGGTCCAACACTCTCCTTGGAGGTGGATGACATATATTTCATTACAGGATTGTCCCGTCGAGGGGAAGTGGCAAGTCTTCAATCTCGTACTGTGGTGGTGGGATCAACATTCCCGACTACATAGAGCGTTACTGTCTTCCCAACACCCGGAAGGTGGGGAGTCAGGTACCCATTGGAGCCATAGTCAGTCTGAGCATGAATATTATAGTGTCCACTCTCGTCAGGATTACAGGTTCGGCAGCTCTACACCAGGCTTCAAGGCCGATGATTTTCTACGCCTCAAAGTGAATGAGGCCCATGGTATATGACTGGTGCACAATGTTACTGGTGTCTATGAAGACCCAGTTAACGGAGTGCAAGCGTGGGGAGGAAAAAAACTTCGGATACAGCAGTATACTATTTAGCTTTTTCTTCGAGAGAGTGCCAGGGCTCAGTCCGAGTGTTGAAGTCCCTCCTCATAGTCTCCGTGACCCAGGCTTGATCCGGTGGGAAGAGGTATTGACACGACAGGGTGGTGGTCGACAGGCATCACCATATACAGATGATTTCTTTCATTGGTGGGACCGACAAGTCATAGCCATTGACGACTACCCCTATGTAGGGATAGACTTCCTTAGTGATCGTGACATGCTGCTTCCTCCAGGAGCCGTGTTCAGAGACATTGGCATGTTACTCTTTTGATGTTTTGTATATTCAATTTTTTGGGATCTTTTATTATAAATGAAAATGAAAAAATATTTTTGGGGGTAGTATCACATATTGACATTCTACTGTTTGCTCGCAGATATGGGTCCGCGAAGACCAGATGGTTTCCCGAGACATCGTCGACGGGGCAGGGGTGGAGAGGTAGTTGGTGCGGCCGCAGAGCGCACACTAGAGATCGTACGGGTCAACCTGTCTCGTATCACCAAAAAAGTACCTATGATCGAGGTGGAGCGGCTGCCAGAGGATATGCAGCGCCATGTTGTGGGAGCACCAAGAACCTGCGTGCGACTACTGCGGTGCATAGCCAACGCAGTACATTATTACTATTAGACACATCCTGCCGAGGCAGCTAGGCCTCCTTGTGGGGTTTAGACATCTCAGAGTCCCATATTTTGTATCGATATGTATATTTTTTAGAGCTACGGGCTCCACTTTTGTATTGTGACACTACCATTTTGGACATGTTATTTATATATAAAACTATGATTCTCTAGTTCTACTATATGTGTATGTACAAATGTATGAATTTATGCTTATTTGTGTGCTTCATTATGAATGTGACAAATGCCAATCTAGGAAATAGTTAGCATATGCATCAGATACATGATTAAAACTTCTTGGAACATGAATGTATGTAATGGAAACAAAATGACGTTCCAAGAGTCTTACCCTTAAGAATATCTGTAGTAAAGTAGGATCCCTCACATGGTACTGACCATTCAAATGAGACACAACCAATTGTGAATCCAGACGGACTTCTAAAGACTTGATACCATGTGAAATGGAATCACGAAGTAGCTCGACAACGACATTGTACTTAGCCACATTGTTGGATGTATGACCGAGACAAGCACCTCCCGAAGACACAAGTAGGTGGTCAGGCGAGTAAATAACCCAAGCAATAGAAGCGAGCTGTTGCGTATGACGGCTAGCACCATCTGTGAATCCCAAGAACATAGGATATTCCATTGACATCTGTCAACCAAACAGAAGTGAATCAGCAGACCGAAAAACCAAAATAAATCTAAACTATGTACAGAAGCAACTATACAATAGTATACAAAAGCATTAGCTCGAACTAGAAGTTCAAGCGTAATACCGCTTGAGGTAGAGCCCATTTCTAGGCTCCTTCAAGGCGTTCCCTTCATAATCTTCCAATTCATAGGATCCTTTCTCAAGGACATGCCTCACGATGTAAGGACCATGCCACATGGGGTTAAACTTGCCTGCCCCCAGTGGTTCCTTAGCTTGGTAATACAAGAGGACCAAGTCACCTTCAGCATATTGCCGAGGACGGACAGACCCATCGTACTGGACCTTAACACAACGTTTGTTGGCATCCATGGCCATGGAGGCATCTCGATGCTGCTCGTCAAGCTGCTCAAGGTAGATCAAACGTTGCTCAACATCCGAGGTGTCAGGAAGGAGCTCTATGGCTAGTTTTAATGAAGGGATTTCGCATTCAATCGGTAATATAGACTCCACACCATGAACTAGCTAAAATGGTGAGAAAATGGTGGCAGTCTTAACTGCGGTTCGATACGCCCACAAAGCATGGTATAAAATAATGTGCCAGTTGCTCTTGCTTTGCTGGATGGTACGTTGGAGAATGGTATTTAAGGACTTATTAACTGCCTCAACCTGACCATTTGCTTGGGGGTAGTACGAGGAGGAGTGATCTTGACGAAACCCAAGCTTGAGTGACAAATCCACCATCATCTTGTTCTGAAAGTTACTGCTATGGTCAGTGACAATCTCTCTCGAAATACCGAACCAAGCGATAATCTGATTGAATATGAAGTGGGATGCTGTAGCACCATTGGCTTTTACGGTAGGCATGGCCTCAACCCATTTGGAGAAATAGTCCACGACCACAATGATATGGTGATTCCCCCCAGCCGAAGTTGGTTTGCAATCCATGAAATCCACCCCCCCCACTTGGTGAAGGGACCGACGGTGACGACCAAATGAAGGGGCGCTGGGTGCGAGTGTACATTCCGGGAAAACACCTAGCAAGGGTGACATCTCTTTACGGCGTTCATACAATCCTTGAAGATCGAAGGCCAAACATAACCAACTCGCATAATGCGTTGGGCTGTTGCAAGCCCGGATAAGTGACTGCCACACGCCCCAGCATGGCAATCATTAAGAACACGCTCCGCTTCTTCGTGAGTCAAACAACGACGAAGGATAAAATACTTTCCTCGATGATACAAAGTGTCACCGACGATGGTATAATCTTTAGTGTGGTGTTTCACACGTCGTCGTTCGTCTCGTGAATAGTGCAAAGGAAAATTCAAAGTTTGAAGATATATGATGATATCCCCATACCAAGGGTCCGCAGATGAGATGAGAAATAAGTGTTCATCCACAAAGGAATCTTCATGGACAATATCCTCATCTAGTCATGGAAGGTCCGACATGAGCTCAGCAAAAACCAAGGATTTCACCGACTCCACCGAAGCAAAATCGAGATCAAACTCCTGAAGGATCACAATCCATTTATTGTACTTCCCCCCTATAAGACGTCGTGATAGCACGAACTGAAATGGATTGATATGCGCTATGACTGTGGTTTTCTTAAGCATGATGTAATGCCGTAACCACTGGACTGCATGAACAGTCGCAAGTTCCCACTTTTCCACATGAGTGTATCTCAACTCAGTGTCTACTAGATTTCGACTAAGGTAATAGATCACATGTTCCATGAGCACATCATCTACCTGAACTAAGACCATGCCAATCGTCTCTTGAGATGCGGCCACATAAAGTAAAAAATATGTTTCAAAGTCGGGTGGACTAAGCAAAGGGTCCAATACCAAATATTTCTTAAGAGCATCGAAAGACTATTGGGCTCGCTCATCCCAGATAAACGGTGTTTCTTTCTTCAACAAACGCGGGAAACCTTTGGTAAGACTAGCATAATTTACTACAAAGTGACGTAGAAAAGTGGCTCTCCCTTGGAGGCTCTGAAGTTGAAGTAAATTGTGCGGACGAGGCAACCAAAGTATTGCATCAACTTTAAGAGGATCGACTCTGATACCCTCTTTCAAAACTATGAAACCTAGAAGGCGACCCGTTTTCACAACAAAGATGCACTTATTGGGATTTAACCGAATCTTTCGAGAATTGAATGGAGGTGCTTGGGGTGGTACACTCTCTTGCGAGAATGGCCAGCAAGATCATCCAAGTATGCCTCCATTATGCGTTTAAGGTCATGAAAGGTTGAAAAGTGGCTCCGGCGTTTTTAAGGCCAAAGGGCATCTTCCAGTATGCAAATGTACCCCAAAGAAAAATAAAAGCAGTCTTATGTTGGTCCTCGGGATTTATCTGGATCTAGTTATATCCTGAAAAGCCGTCCATAAACGAAAAAACTTTGCTTCCCGCACAATCATCCAAGATCTAATCTATGAATGGAGTGGGGAAATTGTCTTTTGGACATCCATGGTTCATATCTCTAAAATCAATGCATACACGGATAGTTCCCTGCTTCTTATCCACAAGAACAGGATTTGACACCCATTCGGTAAGGGGAACTGGGTAGATGAAACCAACCTTAAGCAGTTTCTCCACCTCTGCCTTGATCGCAGCTTCCTTTCTAGGGTTCACAGCATGAAGGCGTTGTCGAACCGGCTTAGCGTTGGGATATGTTCTAATCTCGTGTTTGACAATGTTGGGGCCTATTCCTGGCATCTTCTCATATGACCAGGCGAAAGCTTCCCGGAGTTCCTTAAACAACTCGGTGTAAATGTGAACCTCTTCAGGAGAGCAATCAACACCGATGTAAATTTTCAAAACCTTTCCGGGGGTACAAGAAATGTTGATCGGTATGGTAGGGGAAATATTAGCCATGTTCCTCTCTGTGTAAATCCCATGCGAATCCCAAGGAACCACAGGGTGACCAACCATCTCGGCAAGAGTCGTCCTAAAATCTTCTTGCTCGATAAGATCGAGGTTGGGAAGAAAATGGGAGTGATGATGCATGTCTTCCCAAGGTCTTTCACTACAACACATGGCCTCAACAATAGCTTCATTTGAAGGTAACGTACCGTCAAGACATTCGTGCGAACAAGACGAGTTGACTGCCCATTCCGACAGCATAACGGGATCTTCCTCTGTCCGTGAAGAGGAAAGATCCGGCTCTACAGTGGCTTGTAGAATATCTTGATATGCAAGCTCAGCAGCAGACATTGGCCTAGCCATTCCAACATGTGCAATGTCTCCAGACGTGGAACTCGTGGATGATAAGGTCCATGGATCATTAAAATACGAAGTCCAGAACGGTACATTATTCAATGGAGGAGGTGCATTATCGGAAATGGTTCCAATAAAAGCAATTGGTGCAGGGAAATCAAAAGATCCCAACAATGATGGGTACAATCCGACACCCATGTTCCCAGTTGCTGGCTGAGAATCTTTGACTTGGGGGACAACAGTTCCCGTGGATGCTGTGGAATAGGGACTAACAAAATCTAGCTGGTCAATCGTCACAATATTGCCTTCGTGTGGAAAGCAAATAATTCTGAATACATAGGACACGACCGCTCTCATAATGTAAATCCAATTCCTACACAAGAGAAGGTTGTAGTCGATGGGTGCATCAAACACCTCGACTTCAATAGGCATGGATTTCCCACCCAAGTGGACAACAAGGGAAGGGAGAATACCATGCGGCTTAAACGACCGATCGTCGAATGCAGTGAGCATGGTCATAGACTTGGATAAGGGAGGAGAGCCAAGAGATTTCCAACAAGATAAAGACATCACTGACGTAGAAGCACCTTCGTCAACCACCGTTCTTTTGACGATATTCTGCAGGCACTCCACATGGACTTGAAAAGCCACATGGTAAGGTAAGCGAGGTTGGACATCAGTAGTGTCAAACTTGATAACGTTAGGACTTCCCCCATCCTAAACTCTTAAAGCGCACAAAAGGGCATGCCTTTGAGAAGGACACGCCTGTAAAACCTCAAGAGTCGACATGGCACACGGAGTTTGACCCAAATCTTCTATAATAGAGTAGTTCTGAGCGGCTTGAGCATTGGGATTATGCATAGAGCGCTTTAGAACACCTTTTGGTATCCGCAACATAGTAGTGGGCTTCTCGATATGCAAAGAGGTATCAGGAGGAGGAGGAGGCTCATTCCCCATATTCGGTTGTGGTGCATCATAATCACGTTGACGAATAGCAGCACTAACCTCTGATTTAACCATATTCACACATCCAAAGCCACTAGCATGGGAAGAAGACGTGGGAGTTTCATTGGTCCCATAACCAGTAGCGGGAGCATTCGAAGCCATATTATGATGATATGGAAGGGGATCTTTCAACACAGCTGGGCTCTGTGCAAGATGCTTCGATGCTTCTTCAATCTGAGGACACAAGTGAGTAAGATGATCTTCCCCACAAAGCTTGCAAGGGAATTTCACTTTACGCCTAGGTTTACGGTCCCCACAAGCATTTCCACCGTCCCGAGGAGGGTTGGCATTTTCTTTCCGAGGAGTATTACGATTACTACCATTGTTCCCATTATTCCCACCCTTGTGATTGTTTCTCCCCTTCTTCTTACCACTAGGCTGCTGGTTACCCGATGGGTTCGCCGATTGCATAGCATCTACATCGGACGATGGGGTGGAAGTGGACAAGGTGTGAACCTGTCCGGGAGTAGATTGGTTAAGTGGAAATTTTTGCATTTGATTAGCAACCAAATCTATGGGTCAAGTACTTGCGGATCCAACAATGCCATCGGCATGTGGTCTAGGAACTGGCTTGGGATCATGTCGTGATCGCGGTGCGTCAGGAATAATGTCATACAGGATGCTAGGTTGAGCATAGAGTAAATCTAGTTGTTGGAATTTTAGTATAGCTTGTTCCTTAGTTGTAATGTCGGACATTGAAACATCCTTAGAAATGTATGGAAGCAAAGACTTGAGAAACCATTCCAACATAAACTCTGGAGGAATGTTGGCTTTCACTAACCTCTTCCGTTGATGCCACTCTTGAACGTGGTCAGATATGTGTGTGGCCTTATTCTGGCGGAAGGTAGACAAGAGTTCATTGTCGGTGTCATAGCGAACTGGCAGCTGGAAATGATCCAGGAAAACCAAGGCTATCTCATTGAAACCCCTATACGTGCCCCCAGGCAACTCAACATACCACTTTGTGTCTGCCCCCGTGAGGGTGCGTTGAAATAGTCTCAAATGAACGGAATCGTGATTTAGTGAGTTTGATGAGCACCAAAGGTGAAAAGTCGTGACATGATCGCCCGGTTCCTCACCACCCTTCCCCTCAAACTTGGGAATGTCCGAAGGGAGCTTGGTAGGGACTGGAGGCCAATTAGGATCGTGACACACCGGATCATTCGTGAGCTTAGAAAGATCCGGAAGATTTAATCAAGCAAGGAAAGGAAGCTGTGGCTGTAAAGCTTGATTATAAGCTCCCATAAAAGGTTGATTATACAAACCTGAAGGATAAGATGGACCATAACCATGACCCAGGCCATAAGGCTGATAACCTCCTCCAACCAAACCCGTGTGAGGGTAAGCAGGTATATATGTATTATAAGCACTGTAATGAGGTGGGTTGTAATGAGGACTAGAACCGATTATATTATAGTAAGGGTTACCACCATAATTATGGGGCATATAAGTATTACTCATAGCGGGAACTGTGTTGTAATGACCATAATTGTTAGGTATGTTACCGTCCCCTACATAAGCATTACTAGTAGCAGGAGCAGTCGTGTTGTGACCATAAGAATAAGGTATATTCCCACCCCCTACATTAGCATTACTAGTAGCAGGAGCAGTCGTAAAAGTATACGGTATGTATCCACTCCCGGTATTAGGAGGATTGTTAACATTAGCGAACGTGGTCCTGGGTTGACGTGTATGGGCATGCGTATTGTACTGTGGATTGTGAGTCGTATTGCGAATAATGTTCCCACCTGGAGGGGTAGTACTAGGAGGCAGCCTTCCTCCAAAATTTGGAATGTTTGAAGGGATATAGCCAGTCCCCATATTATGTGTGTGAGTAGAAAATGTGGTGCCCCCAGTGAGGGTATTACCCCTAGTGGGTGCAGTGTTTCCAACACCATGACTAGTGTTAGCATGACTACCAAACATAGTGGATGTATTAACTATGCTGTAATTAGGCATACCAAAAAAGAACGGGGTAGCATTCGTAGTGGTCGCAGGGCCTGTGTTAACATGCAAATTTGGCATCCCATATAGGAAATTCTGTGGATTTGAAGGATCGAATGGGTCATCCTTGGGTAGATTTGGTCCAAACAGATGAGGTTGAGTCTCTGGTTGTAATGGATCGCCCCCCCATTCCTCTCTAGGAGTAGGAGGAGCATAAGCATCTTCGACTCTACTCGACGGAGTCATAGGGATTTCTCCCATGCCAGAATGAGCAGTGATAATGTCAGCACGAAGCACTTTAAAAGAATCAGAAGAATCGGAGAGGGACTTCCGACGTCCCCTATGAACATGACGTGTAACTTCGGCGGCCGGTAAACCAGCCAACTGACGAGACCGACGGAGAGTTGGACCTCGTGCCACGATACCTCCGAGGAGTCAATAAATCAAAGCGTCCCCTAACGACCAAACTAATGATCAAAGAGCACACACCTAAAGAAACTACAACCAAATGCACACAAACAGGACTGGCTCAAGGGATCTCTTGACACTACAGCCGGCATGTCTCGCCTAGGAGAGGCTTGAGACTCCCAAACTATAACCGGAGGTAACAGAATCAGTTATAAGGGTTACTAGACTTCACTGCGTGCACAGGGTCAAATACCTATACAACAGGAAACTGTGTTGTGCAACCCCTATCTGACTCAGGACAACTGCAGTATAACCACTACGAATGCCCTATGTGATACCTAGGTAAGGAAACTAAGGTCACCACAATATAACCAATGCTCAGGAAGACAGTCGCAGGTGGGATCCGTCGTATGGGCAGGGTAGCTAAGCCCGAAACTCAAGAGGTACATAGCCCCCGTACATGAACAAATCCTGAAAATATCTCTCACGTTCAGTCAGTATTTGAGGGCTATCTCCGCAACCAACCTCCCATGACCTCGTGCTTAACTCTGGTCTGAGTAGAGCTTCCTGAGAACATTGATGTATATTATGGGTTTCACCACTCCCTGGTCATACACATAATGTTTCGTCTAGTAGTCTTGGATTGTTAACTCACAATGATCTATTCCAAGACTCTAAACCTATACTAGTTGGTGCACCCTATAAAAGAAAAATCGTTCTAATCAATTTTAATATGAAGTGTTGATTTTAAATGGCTGTAATTACTCAAAGGATATGGTCGTGAAACTGATGATGTATAGGACTCAATAGTATGCACAATCGAAAAATTCTAGACTCATCTATTCACTAAAACAATGCCACTAGAATGACAATCAATACAACGGTTCGAAATAAAATGCAACTCTTCTAAAATTCCAATGCACAAGTAGATCCTAGATGAAAGCACAAGCACTCATATGCAAAATGCAGTACAGAAAGCAAATATTTTTGTATTTTCTCTTATAATGGAAAGGAAAATGCAAAACTATGTTTTTTTGTATTTTTTCAATATAATGGAATGAAAAAATGCAAGCGAAATCTACCTATTTGGTTAAAGAAATGCAGAGCATATCACTAAGACAACTCATCAAATCCCAAACAGTGAGACTCAGCCAATGTAATGAGCTAGAAAATAAAAAATGGTGAAAAACGAACGAGGCTCAAAACAAAGAGAAAGAGGAGTTGCTGGTCACAAACAAGGTATGGAACAGTTAGGAATCAGGCCAAATAAGACTCAGGAACACTCAAAACCAACCCAACAACAATCCAAGGCCATAAATAAATCAAACCTGGAGTTGTACGCTATTGTATAAAGAAAAAATACGGGTAGATGCGGGCTACAGTGCAGACAGATGCGGGTAGACGTGGGCTACAATGCAGACAGATGCGGGTAGACACGGGAAAAACTAAGCTAACCCACGTATAGGGAAAGGAAAATGAGCAAACAAGAAGTCCAATAACCCAAAAAAAGCTTGTTTTCTATAGTAGATCCCAATGGCCAATCAATGACACAGAAGCTTGACACATAACAACTCTAAATAAGGACAAATGCCTAAAAATCCCCAAAATGGATGTTATCCCCAGCAGAGTCGCCATTTCTGTTACGGAGAAAACTTCCTATGGCTTCGAGGCAGACCACAACATACAACTGACTACTAGAAAATGACTCAATTCCCAATACAATGCTATATAAATGACAATGCTAAGATAATGGAGAAAAGACCAACCTTCAACCGGATGTTCGAAGTAGATCCCTGTTGAGATTTCAACCTCTACACTTGAACCTGCAGATTAGTCTCAACAACAAGTACAAGCAAGTGCATATAACATGTGAAAGACATTAGCATAATCAATAGCATGATCCATGATATCATAAGCGAATATAACCCAATGTAATTTAACAATATTCACAACATCAATTGGATGAGAAAATGAGTATTTCCATTAATGAATAACAAGAAGTACAATATATGACCTCTTGCCGACAACCAATCTGAACCAAGAACTGGGTCTCTCCACTTGTGCCTCCACCACTTCAATCCTCCATGTAATGGCAAACTCAAACTATGAAAGGAGTTTGGAAGGTGAATATAAGGAATTCACAACAAGAAGGATCAATGAGTGTAGACTCAAGTCACAGCAAAAATCCACTAGAGTTATCTTGCTCTCTCTTTTTCCTCCCTTCCATATGCCATAAGAGCTCAATATATAGCCTTCCAAAGGTAAGTGAAAGGACACATCGAGGCATTTCGGGGCATATGGAGGGCCAAAGGTCACCCTAAGACCGCTTTTTGGGAGTAAAAAGTATTTTTCTAATGATTTTTACCATTTTACTTGGTACTCGCGAGCTATAGTGGAACAACTTGTGTGTACACTGGCTATAGTGGAACAACTAGCGTACAGGAACAAAAATAGGGAAAAATGTGTTCCTGGAGGAAAAAATGATGAATCTGAGTCCGCGAAATGGATCTTGAAGGCCAATCAATGCTGATGCTCACAAGGTGGAAAATTACGCTGTAACATCATGACAGACATAATAATAAAATCATTGTATATCAAATACAAAGAGATCACTTATCTTTAAACACAGAAGATCCAAGCAACTGGTTGTGTAAGAGCGATTTTCCACCCAACCGTAGGCACTCTGTCTAACATATACTATTTTTGTTGAGACGCCATCCCCAAGTTGGGCTATGAGGCCACCAGGGAGAAGGAAACACCTACATGCTTCTCTCTCTTATCCCACAACCCATTCTGCTCTCTATGTTTAGCCAAATGCTCATCTAGAGATCTATAGGGATCTCACTCAACCATCACAACCATGACACTCCTTCCATCTGCCTCACACAACACAAGGAAGGAATTCCCCTTCAATGATCCATAGTTCCCTCAGGAAATCCAACCCTTATAGCGCTTACCATTGCATGCAGTAAGAGTCCAACCTGTTGTATGTTATTGGAGAACCTCTTGTAGCATAAATTATGGCTTCTCAAGCATTCGTGAGTATCAAAACTCAATGGTTAAGGGTTCCTAGCTTTCCCAACCTTTATGATCACCTACAACCATCTATTTTTCCTTCAAATATGTAGCTTTGTCTCTAAATTCAAAATTCAAGTTTAAACACAGTTTGGCAATGGTCATGAACAACAATAGGAAGCTCTACCTAGTGTAGAAAATCTGCATGAGAGAATGATAGAATGAGTGTTGATTGCAAGGGGAATGAGATGCTGGTAAAAATACAACTGTCATAGCTTCTAACTATAGAATAAAAGGACTTATTATCGCTGACATAAGTATCAAAAAAGTGCATTTAGCCTCATGCCTCAATAACTACATGAAGTGATTTTTCCCACCAACATCACACATGCATTCAATGATTAGATTTAATAGCCAAGAGAGGGTAATTGGATCATTTAAAGCACATGGTAGTAATTAGATGAGTTCTAAGGTTGACACTTGGAAACAAAGGATTTAATTTCCCATAGGCCCCCTTTCCTCTTCCCCTCTAGTGGAATCATATCCCCTATAGCGCTCTTTACATAACCATCATTTTATTATTTACCAACATAATATTTCGAATTGGCATGATAAGCCAACAACACAATCAAAATAAAATATTGACATCATACATGCCTATCCATTCACTAGTTGGGCCTTGGCCTTGAGCTCCACACTGGGAATCCATACCAGCATATTTGCATCATTTACATAATTTTGACTAAATACATTCCAAGTCAAAACTAGGGGTATTACAATAACAATGGAAACACAAGCACAAATATTTTGTAGAGCACACAATAGTACAGTAAAACCCAAATTCTATTAATGAATGTATTGGAAAAACATTGTAAATTGCAAGCAATAAAAACTAGCTCAGATGGTGGTAACTTATCTTTGAAGAGAGTTGTGTCGGCTATGATCATTCACAAGAATTGATTACAAAGATATCAAAAAGGGTCTTTCTTATTTAATCATAGAGGAAAAAACACTAAACATCCAAAAACCTAACCCTAGGAAATGAAGTGCCAAAAGGATTTGTGGGGCCTAGGGTGGCTAGCTAACTTCCCAGGGGCACAAATTTTGCATATGATATCCATTTAGGGTGCACGATGGCTCATTGGAAATAACTAATTGAGAACTATGGTATCCCTTTGCCCCTTTAATGGTAAAAAACCACCATTTAGGGCCTCAAAATGACCTTGGAAGTTTGGGACCCAAAAAACCATAGAAAATTTCCAAGAAGATGGAGAAATTTTGTAACTCAATGGAACAAGTGGGTGGCCACTAGTATCCAGCTAGATTATTCCTCCCCCCTCAGGGAGAAATGGTCTCTATTGCGTCAAGTTCCTCCATCAGATGGGGAAGCTTCTGCTGAATTTGACTATTGGTGAACCGCTTTCCTCGGTGAAGAAGCTTTCCTATGTTGACAACCCGGTACAATTGGATGTTTTGTTGGCGAGTGCCCTTCATCTCAATGGTCATGATTTGGTTTAATGTTTCCTATTCAATGTATTCATGATTTATTTATGTAGGGTCCAAGTGCATGGCTACCTTTGAGATGTCCAAGAGAGGTGGAAAATATGGTCGAAGTGGCTCCAAATTAAATATAGGGTGCAAGCTGAGGAAATGGGGAATAATTAACTCAAAATCATTCTCACCCACAACCTTGGTGATGGTGTAAGTCCCAAATCAGAGTGGTTGAAGTTTTTTATAGGGTTCCATGAAGGTATATTTCTACAAATGCAACCATACCTTATCTCCCACATATAACTTATGTGGAACTTGATGATGATCGTGGCCATGCTTATACTTATAATTGGATTTCTGTAAAATATCATGAACTTGTTGTTGGATGTGATGGATCCGTTCAACACATTTGGCTACCTAATTAGTCTCAATTTGAGCATGGAAAGATTCATCTTGTATAGAAGAAATGGGTGGCACTATGTCAATTGAGTTTAAAGGCCGTGTTGGGATCCATTTTTTCCATATTTCCCACATAATAAATTCGCCATTCTAATCCATTTTCCAGCACTTCATTTCATCATTTAAACTTCATTTAGGCCCAAACATACCTATGTGGTTAATAAATCTATTTTCCAACATTTTTGGTAATTAAAGTGGTTTATATTGAAGTTTTACTAATGAAAGTGGTATGAATTTTATTTTTGCATTTCCACACCAGTTTATGTACCATTCATGAATGTCATACTCTCACACTTCAAAATCGAATTCTATCACTTGGATGAGTCTTCTAAGTTCTTCTAGATGGTGAGGTGTCCATTATACCTCACCTAGATCACACGTGTGGGTCTTCAAGTTATGGTTAAAGATTTGCAATTAATTCAAAGAAATTCCTACACTGCCAACTTCTGCCTTAATTTCAGAGTAACTAAAGCATAATATAAAAAAAAAATAAGACATAGGTTTTTTCCAGCATATGATAAATTGAGCAATACATGGATCGTTTCTCAAAATTCGTAACGGTTGAGGAGAAATCAATGGTGCTTTAACACGAATAAACCCAAATGGACTATTACGCCCAAAATTTAACGAGGAAGTTTTTTTTCCTAATTTAGCAAATTGGATGAACGAATATGAGTGTGGGGGATCAGTTGTATATGTAGCAGTAGCATGTGAAGAGTTCACTCTTCTCCTTTCTTCTTCTTTTTTGGTGTTAGAGAGGTTGCAGAGTTGAAGAAGGAGAGAACTTGTGGTTTATTTGTAAATGTTAAGATGATGTAGATGTAATCTTATTTATGTGTTGACTGGTTAATGGAGATCTGGATTTGTTGAAGCAATGTTCATCCTTTCTTGTATAATATAGTTTAGTTTCTAAATCACTAGCCACAAGTAAGGGCCCACCTGCTGGTTTAGTGAAGTCTTCTTTTCTTTTTACTCTATTTTTCATTTGCATTTTTATCTTTAGATTATGTGTTTGTTATTGGCATTGCATAGATCATTGTTAAAATCATACTAATTGTGCATGTTTGTAGATTTGCATGTATCTTTCACATACTCTTTGCATACATTTTCCACTCATCCATGGCATATATTTATGTTCTATGTATAAACGTTGCTTGTCTCATGCATTCACATTCATCTCTTGATAACGAATCTCAGAAGTATGGTGTTCATTGTTTTAGTATTATCATAGAGATTTCTTCTTGTAATATTTAAACTTATGCACTAGATTTTGTACTATATTTTGAGGAGATTTCAGTTCATTCAGTACATTAAAATCTTTTCTTTTGAACATAAGGAGCATGGTTTTGTGAAAGAATTAGATTTAGTAGTTCATATTTAAATGTACATTTGTTATGCTTTCAGTGGATTGGTTTGAAGTAGTTTCCACCAATATTTTGTAGAAGCTTTGTGTATAGTCTCTTTCAATTGATTCTTTAGTACCTAGATCATTAGTATATGTTTTGTTTTCACTTGCATGATTATATATAGGATTTTGATCCCTTTATAAAGTTAAGATTATAGTGTGGTAGAATTGCTATCTCTTCTTCAAGTTACATAGGATTTTGCAGTGATTTAATTTGATAAGTTTCATTTCAATCCTCACATATTTAAAGTTGTGATTAGATATTGATGACATATTATTCTCATTAGCATACTCATGATTAAAAAACAGTGAAACTATTTTAAGTATTCTCATCTTATATTATTCACTATTCTACTGCCAATGATCATGCTTAAAATCTGAACTGAAGATTTGCTCTTAATAGTTTGTTGGATTTAAACAAATTATGCAACTTGATGAGAACTTTATACTCAAAATGAGAACTCTATCCATAAAACCCCATATTTTTGCATAAAAAACACCAAAAAACAACCCGAATAAAAAAGTGGTGCTACTGGTAGCACCACTTTTTTTTATTCAGGGTCAAAAATATAGAAATGAACCAAAACAATTGTTATTGTTGTTTGCAAAAACCTTAAAATCAAGCTTTGAATTGAAAACTAATATTACCGGTAGCACGCGTTTTCAGAAAATGGCATTATTATATCATTTTATCATAATTTAAAATTGTATTTATTAAATCTCTTAGTAACACTATATAAAACTTGCACTAATTTAAACACAAATTATTTGAAAGAAATTATTTCACCACTCTTTCCATATAAAAAAAGAATTTATGATATTCATAATAAAATCATATATTAAACCATAAGGCGTAGAAGTGATTCATATCAAAATTCAAGCACTCCTTTAGAGTTCACATACAAACAATGTCATCTTAATAAAAAGGAAAAAATGTTTCATGTGCAAATATTCAAATCAACACATGGATTTTGACATACCATCAGAAACTACATTTTCTTCAGATGAGTGATCAGACGAATATGTAGATGACCCGTATTCTTCTCTATTATCAATGAGTGCACCACCTGAGTCTTCATGTATGCCCAACATTTCATATGCCATATTCCTTATGGATCTATGCCTTGGTTTAACAAACTCCCATGTTGCAACTATTTCTTGTGCCAAGAATCTTTTGATAATCTCCGTAGTCTTGGAGCGAAGAGTGCCTTTATTTGTCAACTAGAATTCATAAACTAATATGTCAACACCCTCTAATTTCAAAATCTCAATGCGACGATGATTCATATTTTGACCCTTTCTTTTTCTCTTTATGAAAACCTTTTTCTCAACCACCATCTTCAGCTTGTACACACCATCAAATGGGTGTGTGTCTGTTGCATACCAATGTGCTTCAACAGATATAAATTCATTTTCTTTATTGACCTTCATAACTTTTGCAATTAAGAATGGATAACCACATGGATCTTTTATAGCCAAAACTACAATCATGCGACCCTCCTTAATATTGTGTACCGAGCCTATGTAAAGGTCTTCCATTGCCTCATGCCGTGCATATGATCTTCTAGACCCAATATGCATTTCCCTTTCCTCGGGTTGAGAAGACTCAACACCTTCAGGATCAACATTTCTTTCCTCATTTTCATTTGACATACTTTGTGGCCAACTAAATAGAGTCTTCAAAAAAAATCTCCATTTGTAGAGTTTGAAATTATGTCATTTTGCTCCATGAAAAAAGACTCCCACCAAACAGAATCGACGACATCGAAATATTCATATGTATCTTTGATATACTTTTTGATTTCTTCCAAGCATTGAGAAGAATTAACATCTCTATTGTGTCGGCGTGCATTTTGAATCTTGACAACTGATTGCAACAACAATAACTTTGAAGCATACATTTGACAAATTGGGATGAATTTCAAAAATACTAAACCTGATGTAGGTCCCCATTCTGCACTTGTTGAGTACTTCTTACCCCATAGTAGTTTTTTCCCATCAATATTTTTTATACAAAATTGATGTTGGAAGCTAATGTCATTACGTTTTTCAATGCACCTTTCTTCACCATGCGATCCCAAAATAAATCTTCTCATGTTAATAGTTTCCTCCAACGTTAGTACAACATGATCTGGACTATATGTTTTTCTAATAATTTCAGTTAATGGTGATAGCTCCCAACATTCTTCCTCCCTAATGTCACTGTAAAATGACTAAACACTTGATCAATATGGTCATGTGTATGCTCAACAAGAAGGAAACCAACTTTAACCTTATGAAAAATTCTCAATTCAACAAGCATGTTTAGATAACCAAACACGATTTGATTTGTTGTTTTCTCGGCTGGTGTTGTCCAATTGTAGATATAGAACATGAGGAAGATTACCATACCAATGAACCAACACATGGTGAATTATGGTGATGGTCAGGTTTGCATCATTATGAATATTTGGAGTTGTAAAGTAAACCCTTGGAGACATATGACCATTAAAAAACATACAACAAACCAAGTGAAACTGAATACAAATTTTCTCCCTTAAATTCTTTGGTACATGAACAAAATGTGACAAAAGTGTTTTTTTTTTCTGATCCATTCCATCAATTACCAAACCCATATACTTATGTGGATCATCATAACACTTCTTGCGATGTTTGTATAACTTTTTCCGTTCAACTGATTGTTGATTGTGATGTTCTTGAAGTTCTTTGATAATGGAATATACAAATAAAATAAAAAGAAAACATTGATGAGCTTTCATAATTGATATTTATTCAAGAAAATAAAGTTGTTAGAGACGTATCTCTCTCTATCCCTTCCGATTTATCCCTTCTTTGTTTAATAAAAGCACATATGCTGTAAACCCCCATCCTTGACCTCTTAGGAATACAAATGTTGTTGAACTCTATTTTCCATGGTCATGTAAAATATGCATATCTAATGAAATTATTATTTCCTTTGACATCTTGAACAAATTCCTTGTACAAGTTGTAGATTTCCTGTCTTGAGAAATTATCTTGAATGTGTATGGTTTCTCTATCTAGCATACTCTCTCCATGCTTAGAAAAGAAGTCACGTATCCATGATATTACAATGTTTGTTATCGACCCACTAGCTCGTGCGTGATATTATTTAGAATAAAATGTAGTATCCTTTTCTAGCCTTGTCTGGATTCTTGATAGTCAAAGATTACCAGTTGAGTGTATTCTTTTGAATTCCCTTCTGCAAAGAAAAATACTTCCGATGTGATAATCGTAACCTACCTTTGTAGAAATCATGCACCCTACCAAATATGAATTTTGCATATTTTTGTTCATTGACATATATGCTCGCCTTTTCTATAAGGCATAATTGTAGTGTATTTGTTTCAAACAATTTTTTTGGTAACACTCACTTGAAATCAAATCAGTAATAGAATTTTGACTTGTGAGCAAATCTTTCGTAGACCTTGTATAACTATAATGTTTTGGATTGATATAAAATGGATTGGCCCTACACTTAATCTTTCTCATTGGCAAAATTTTCCTTTGTGTTTCATGTACCATTAAATAATCCTCACTAGAATGAATATCCTCATCACTACGAGGAATATCATCCTTCTCATTGAGATTCTCATCACCAAATTTAGTAAGAGAATGGTTATCCTCATCAGTATCAAGTTTATCACTTGAGGTTAAATCAATGTCATTGGCAGGTTCATCATTGCCAAAATCATCATCTTTCCCATTAAAATCCTCGCTTGGAGGAAAATCATCATCAGAGCCATCAAAATCCTTGCTTGGAGGAAAATCATCTTCACAATTATTGGTGCCTTCATCCTCACCAAAATCATCATATGTCCCATTAAAATCCTTGCTTGGAGGAAAATCATCATCATTGCCATCAAAATCCTCGCTTGGATTAATATCATTATTAGTGCCATCAAAATTCTTGCTTGGAGGAAATTCATCTTCACCATTATTGGTGCCTTCATCCTCACCAAAATCATCATCGGTCCCATTAAAATCCTCGCTTGGAGGAATATCAGCATCACTACCATCAAAATCCTCACTTGGAGGAAAATCATCATCACTGCCATCATAATCCTCACTTGTAGGAAAATCATATTCACCATGATTGGTGCCTTCATCCTCACCAAAATCATCATTTGTCCCATTTCAATCCTCGCTTGGAGGAAAACCATCATTGGTGCTGTCAAAATCCTCGCTTGGAGGAAAATCATCTTCAACATTATTGGTGCCTTTATCCTCACCAAAATCATCATCTGTCCCATTAAAATCCTCGCTTGGAGGAAAATCATCATCGGTGCCATCAAAATCCTTGCTTGGAGGAGAAACATTATCAGTACCATTAAAATCCTTGCTTGGAGGAAAATCATCATTGGTGCCATCAAAATCCTTACTTGGGGGAGAAACATTATCAATCCCATTAAAATCCTTGCTTGGAGGAAAATAATCATTGGTTCCATTAAAATCCTCGCTTGGAGGAAAATCATCTACATAATCATTAGTGCCTTCATCCTCACCAAAATCATCATTGGTCCCATCAAAATCCTCACTTGGAGGAAAATCCTGGCTTGGAGGAAAATCATCATTGGTTCCTTCAAAATCTTGGCTTGGAGGAAAATCATCGTTTGTGCCTTGAAAATCCTATCTTGGAGGAAAATCATTGTTGGTGCCTTGAAAATCATCGCTTAGAGGAAAATCATCGTTGGTGCCTTGAGAATCATCGCTTGGAGGAGAATCATCATTGGTGCCTTGAAAATCATCACTTGGAGGAAAATTGTCATCATCTTTCTCAATGCCTTTAAAATCCCCACATGGAGGAAGGTCTTCATCAACATCAACATTACGACCTTTAAAATCCTCACTCGGAGGAAAATCATCATTAGTGCCTTTGAAATCCTCACTCAAAGGAAAATTTCCACCATCTTCGTGTACATCTTCAGAAATTGAGATTAATTCATATGAGTCCATGACTTCTCACTAAAATGTAGAATGATAGCTCAATCTTAACATAAAAGAGAATGAAATTTTCCCACACTCCTCACCAAAAAGTATAATGATGCAACTGTCAACCCCAACAATCTTATAGCTAAAAGAACGAAATTTTCCCTCCCAAACATTCCCTCCAAAATTTCCCTTCAAAAATTTCCCTCCAAAATTTCCTTGCAAAAATAAATTGCACATTTCTAGTGCAATCATAACATTGGTAAAAATAATTTAATCTATCGCATAAAAAATTGTAATAATACTAACTAAATGATATATAAACAATGCTATAAAAAATTTGTAATAATATATTGGTTATTTACATTAAAATTTTAATCCCACAATCATAACACTAGTAAAATATCATTTAATGTCGTCCTCTATAAATTTAGTAATAATGCATTAGCTAATTACACTTTTTTTAATCCCACATTCGTAAAATGAATAATGTTAAACTTAATATTAGCCCTATAAATTTTTTTTCTTCTACTATTCACATTTGAATTTCGAGCAATTTAATAGTGCTTTGAAGGTTAGTTTTTTTTAATAATAAATGTTTCTTTTTTATATTTCCTTTGGCAATGTTTTTTCTCAGCTTTTATCGTTTTTTTAATCCCACATTCATAAAGCAGTAAAAATAAACTTAAATCTATGCTATATAAACACAATTTTGTTTTCCACAGTCACCTTTTGCAAAAAACGATCAAAGACATTGGAGCAATCTATAAGGCTTTCAAAACCACCGAGGAGCTTCAAACATTGTCAATGTTAGTTAAATTTTCATTTTTTTGTAATGTAAATGTTTTATTAAAAACGTTTTAATATAAAATTTTAAATTTTAATGTAATTTTTTTTTAAAACTATTTTCTTTGGGCTTGGGCATGCCCTTTGGAAAAAATTGGGAAATTTTAATTTAAAAAAATTAATTTAGTGCCCAAAGGGGGCCTGAGGGGAGGAGCTTAGATCCTCCCTAGTGCGCCTAAATGTGCAGCCCTATGGAATGCCCCTTTGGGTGCACAAGGGAGGAGATAAGATCCTCCCCTAGGGCCCCTTTGGGAACCCGTTGCATAGACCTTGGGCTATGAATTAAGCCCCCAAAGCACCCGAGGGGAGGAGCTTAGCTCCTCCCTCGTGCACCCAAAGGGGTGTGCTCTAGGGCCGACCCTTTGGGCGCACGAGGGAGGAGCTAAGATCCTCCCCTAGGGCCATTTGGGTGCACAATGCATAGCCCATGGGCTATTCATATCCCAAAGGGTGTTCTCTCAACCCAATTCGTGGCCCATCCCAAAGGGAGTGCCCTCAACCTAAAGGAAAAATTAATTTTTTTTTTTTAACTATATGTTAATTTTTTTAAGTGCAAGTTTGTTTTTTTTAAAACATACACTAAAAAATTCTGTTTCTGACTATAGGGAGAATGGCACCAAGAAAGCTATCTATAAACATCTTTGGAGAAAGATCGTCGATGAAGTCATCGAAAAAAATAGTTGAGCCATCAGAGAGTGTTGCACGTGACGAAGTTGTATCCAATAAGGATTTAAAAATCAAGAATGCTAGAAAATGGGAACACACACCAGATGAAGAGAAAATGGACTATTCTTGGTTTATGAAAGAGAAATATCAAGGAAACCCAGACAATATTCACTTATATTGTGTTACATTTGCATATCTTAAAACAAATTATCACTAAATGGGATTGTTCCGAGATATTTGTTTGGTGATGGGTAAAGACATTGTTTATGCAATAGTGAAACAAGCTAAAACCTATGTCAAAATCCGATATTGTTTGAAGCTTTCAAACTATAAGGTCGACGAAATTTTCAAAGAATTTTGTGCAGGAGTTGTGCATGATATTGAGAGCAAGAGTGTAAGTTTTTATATTTTTATATGTTTTTGAATTTGTTATAATTTGGATTATATGACAATGTAATAGATTTAATATAATAATGTTTTTATTTCGCAGGATTTTTCTATGCCACTTTCCCATATTTTGAATGGAATTTATTCTACAAAAGAAAATCTGATGGATGCCATTAATGTCTCTCTTCATAAGGGAGAAGCACCAAAGAAGGGAGAAACACCAAAAACAAAATGAGTGCAAAATGTTCATATTGAAGAAGTACACGCACATAAAGGAAAAATGCGTCCAACAATCAAACGAAGTACCTAGGAAGGTTACATTTAAAAGGATATCTCACCCAATTGAACATGATCGATGAATTGTTGTTGATGAGGATGTTACATTTTGCTGGTAAGAGTAGGAAAAACTCTTCCAAATACCTATGGATGAAGGTGATCAACAAGTTTTTCTTTTAGATACAAATTCTTCAAGACATTAAAGGAGGAGATAAGATGTTCAATCCAATGTTATAATTGAAAATCAAAGTGAAAACTCAGGGGATAGTTTGGAAATCATCACTCCATGCGGTCATCTAGATGATGGTGTTATCAAGGAAACAAAAAATGTGTTTCGAGATCGATTGCAGATGGATAAGTTGGTTCACAATGGGCATACATTTGATTTAAATGTGAAGGAACTTTATAGACTCACAGAAGTGTAGGAGAAGTATGAAATTAGGAAACCACATCGCTTGTATGTTCATAACTTGAAAACATTAATGAGGCACAATCCCTATGCACATGTGGTTGACTACCTAATTCTTGTTGACCCGAAATATGTTCATGTTAGAGATGCATTTGATGAATCAAGATGTTTTGATTACAAATACTATGTTTTGGGGGGAATCATTCTGCAGAGGCCATAAGAGAATTGATGCAAGAGTTTCCCAAAAACCTTATTTTTCAAATAGTGAAATGCATCATTTATGTTGGTTTAATAGATGTGGAAGCAAAACTATTGGCATGGGATAATAACATAAATAGTTACTATAGGATGTCCATGAAATTCATTCAAAGGGTTATATTTATCCATAATGAATTTGAACAAATATGTGGTGGGGATAGATCGAAAGTTGATGTAGATTTATGGAAACAATGTTGTATGGATATAGGTATCCCTATTAAAGAGGACAATGTGAAACATAAAGGTTTGAGAGGAAGTGACGCACTCAGAGCTATAGATAACTATTTTCAGTTGGAATTTAGAATGGGACCTATATGGCATTTGATTGATGATATATTTAGCATGTGGGAGAATATTGGCATAAATAATCAAAAGGTGAAAAAAATAAAGCAGTTGCATGGAGCAGTAGTCAAGGAGGCCCTGATGTCAAGAATTTGCCAGAAGATATGACTATAACACCTTGGATATCATTTCAAGGTGTGAAGGATGACACACTTATATCTACAATATTTTCACTTGTAAATTTAGTTGAATTATCCATGGAGGAAATGTGTAATGAAATTGAAAAGTAAGTTTGTAGGTTGTTTTTATGTTTTAAAGTTTTTTTTTGAGTTTAATATTTTTTATTGATTAAGAATTGTGAAATTCTAATCACAGGATGATCTACTATCTAGATAATTCCTCAGAAATCAAGAATTTGGCTAAGTATGCAAGAAAAAAATGTAAAAGAGGCACAATATACACAACAAATGATGCAAATAGCTGGTAATTCTATTACTGTCCAACTCATAAATGAGTTGTGAACACCAATATGTTACATTTGTGAAAAATTGTGAGCCTTTGGAGGCATTAGAATGAGCTACAAGTGGCTAGCTTACATTGGACCTCAATCCCCCCTAGGTTGACCAATAGTCTCCCAAATCACCTCAAACTATCACGAATTGATAATATGAATGTTAGGATGGCATGTGAGGACATTAATGATGGTAGCACATGAGTGGTGGAGTGGAGGTGGCCTAGGATAGGCCAAAACTGCCAAAAAGAAGGAAAAATGACCACATTCAATGCATGAGAGCCTCAAGTCAAACCCAGATCCAAAAAACATGGGATAAGGGCATGGCTCATGTAAGTAGTGGAAATAAATGAGGGTGGTGGCCATAAATGACAGCGCATTAATCACAGAGACCAAAAATAGGCACCAAGGTAGTGGAATTGGTCATTAATAGCCTAACAACCTTTTGGATAATCATCATTATTCTTGCTTGAACCAACAATCATTAATTAAACATCATGAGACTATGGTCCTAGGTGTAATAATGTTCTAACACCCCCCCTTAAGCTAGAATTATGTAGCCAAAACAAAATGAGGCCTTGGCAACTAAGGCTCAAGTCACCTTTTACAATTTTTATCAGTCCATGTAACCAAGGTAAGGAGGAAAACCACATGGGAATAAAACCTCCCCTAAAAATGGACATGAAACATATATTAGTCTTAACCATGCATCATCCACCCCAAGGAGTGATCTAAGGCGGATGAAATTCTTCTATGCAAAGCTCTTGGTGAAGATATCAGCAGTTTGCTCAGAAGATGGGTAATACTGCAAGGTAATAATCTGGTCATGCACCAAGCCCCTAATGTAGTGCATGTGTATCTCTTTGTGATTGGTCCTCTCTCTATGTACTGGATCATTGGAGATCTTTATTGCACTTTGATTGTCACACCCAATGAATGTAGTTTAATAAAATGCAAAGCCAAACTCCCCAAGAATATCGTGCAGCCATACACATTGTGTAGCTGCATTCACTGCTCCTCTGTACTCGACCTTAGTTGATGATAAGGAAATAGTGTGCTGCTTCTTGCTAGACTGAAAAATGGGACCATATGCAAGCATAAATACATAACTAGAAGTGGAATTCCGGTCAGTGCTATCTCCATCCCAATTCGAATCATTAAAACCAACTAGTTCAAGTGATGAACTAGCTGCATAATGAATCCCAAACTGCTTGGTACCTTGCACATAATGCAAGATCCTTTTGGAAGCCTTCCAATGGATCCCATGAGGATCTTGCATGTATCTAGAAACAACACCTATTGCATAAGTCAAATTTGGTTGAGAGTGTGTGAGATACAACAAGCTCCCAACTAGCTATCTATACAACGAACTGTCCACCAATGATGAGGAACCCCAATCATGAAGTTTTAAACCTAAAAGGAAGGGAAACTTAGCAGCCTTACATTCGGCCATTCTAAAATTTTGTAGCAGATCTGAATCATATTTTTATTGTGAAATTTTGATCCCTGCAATAGATTGATCAATCTCCAAACCAAGAAATTGTTTCAACAACCTAGATCATACATGGAAAATGCACTATGTAATGCAGCTTTAACTGAGCCTATGTATTCAATACAAATACTCGTGATCATGAGGACATCAACATAAAGTACAATGATCAAAATAGAGTCACTAAAATGATGCATATAGACATTTGGATTAGATTTGCATCTTTCCAAACCTTGAGATAGAAGAAAGTTGTCCATCTTGGCATACCAAGCTCTAGGAGCTTGCTTGAGACCATATAGGGACTTATTCAACCTGAAAACAAGTCAAGGATCTTGAATGAAACCTTCAGGATGCTGCATATATATCTCCTCATGAAGATCACCATGAAGAAAACCACTCTTCACATCCATATGATGAACCTCTCATCGCTTGGATGTTGCAATGGCCAAAACTAACTTGATTGAGTCCATCTTTGCCACATGTGAAAATGTATCTGTGTAGTCCACTCCACGGAATTGAGAGAAGCCCTTAGCTACCAATCTATCCTTATAATTCAAATCAGAACCATCAAAAACCATTTTGGTCCTATACACCCACTTGCATTGCACCAACTTCCTCTTGGGAGGAAGAGGAACCAGCTCCCAAGTTTCATTTTCATGAAGAGACTTCAACTCTCCTTGCATGGAATATTTCCATCTTGGGTCATGTGATGCTTCTTCATATGATTGTGGATCATATCTAACCATAATAAAACACCTCCCAGGAATATTCGAATCACAAGAAGAAAATGCATTGTGAAATTGTGATCTAGTTTTCATAGGTTCTTGTGGATCTCCTACTAGTTCACCTGCAGCTTGTATAGTTTTATCAGACCACTTGGGACTTGTGGGAGGGACATGATCTGCATGCATGTCATCATATTCATCCTCAATATCATAATAAAAAATATCAGAAAATGAAACATCACTTACATCCTCTGCAAGTGGGGGATTTGAGCATTCCCCTTCTTCTTGGTCAACCTCTTGCATGGGCTCTTCTTTGAACTGAACACTCCTCTTAATGAAAGTATTTTGAGACGAGGGATAAAATAGCTTATATCCCTTGGAATATTATGAATAACCAACCATAATGGACTCCTTCCTTTGGGGATGCACGACCTTTCTTTTCTCTGGAAGTATTCTATCCCATGCTCTTGAGCCAAACACCCTAAAATGAAACACATCAGGCTTATGTCCCATCCAAGCCCCGAATGGAGTATTTCCTTCCAAGGATTTGTTTGGCACTCTGTTCTAAAAATATGAAACTCAATTAATGGATTCATCCCATATATTAGGAGACAAATACTTAGCATCCAACATACATGTAGCCATCTCCTTCAATGCTCTATTCTTGCGCTCTTCCACACCATTCTGCTGGGGTGTGTAAGGCACATAATGCTGCATGTGAATGACATATTATTCACATAGATGCTGCAGGTCCTTATTGACATATTCTCTTCCATTATTAGTCCTTAAGGCCTTTATCTTCCTCCCACTGAAATTCTCAACCAAAGCTTTGAAAACTTTGAAAGAATGAAACACTTCAGATTTTAACTTGAGAAAGAACACCCAACAGTACCTTGAAAAATCATCAATGAATGTTAGAACATATTTTGAGTTTCCATAGGAGGGTGTGGGAAGAGGTCCTATCACATCTAAATGGAACAAATCAAGAGGTTGAACATCTCTTCTTGCCTCCTCCTTCTCAAACTTGCGCTTTGCATGCTTCCCAACAATGCATCCCTTGCAGGTGCCTTTGGAAAATTTGATGCTTGGAAGTCTTTAAAACATGTTTTCTTTGCTTAAATTGCGAGCGTTTGGAGTCATTATAATGAGCTACAAGTGGCTATCTTACATTGGACCTCAATCCCCCCTACGTTGACCAATAGTCTCCCAAATCAGCTCAAACTGTCACGAATTGCTAATATGGACATTGGGATGGCATGGGAGGACATTAATGATGGTAGCACATGAGTGGTGGAGAAAGTGGTGGAGTGGAGGTGGCCTAGGATAGGCCAAAACTTCCAAAAAGGAAGCAAAATGACTGCATTCAATGCTTGAGCGCCTCAAGTCAAACCCATATCCACAAAATTGGGGATAAGGGAACGCCTCAGGTAAGTAGTGGAAATAAATGAGGGTGGTGGCCATAAATGAGGGCGTATTAATCACATATTGACCAAAAATAGGCGCCAAGGTAGTGGAATCGGTCATTAATAGCCTAACAACCTTTTGGATAATCATCATTAAACTTGCTTGAACCAACAATCATTAATTAAACATCATGAGACTATGGTCCTAGGTGTAATAATGTTCTACCAAGAATTATGTTATATTATTAGATGTGATTGTAAACGTCATTTATTTTTACATCATGTAGTCATAATGTTTACATGAAAATACAAGAAGATGTGGTTATAAAGTTGGGTGAGAAGAGTTGGGATGAAGTCAGATGCAACTATCCAGATTCAAGCTCCGTAGAAAACTTTAAAAAAAAAAATTGTTGCATACAAAAAGGTATGATGATTTATAATTATTCTATTTTGTTGATTTCTAAGTCAATTCATTTCTATTTTATTACTTATAGATATAATTTTGTTTTCAAAGATGCCAAAGAAGAGTACAGTACCAGAGTCTTTCAAAATTCATATTCAAAGAGCCAAAATAGAATGACAAAGAAGACAATGTCTTGCAAACGTTGAACTTGATGATACCCTTGATCATCATGTTTAGAATGGGCTCGACACTGTGCAATATAAAGTGATTTTGGGTGATTGTGCAAACATTGCAAATCTTGTTCCAAAAAGGAGTACTCCCTAGTTATTGCAGATATCCCTCATGGATAGAATATCAAAAACATTACTTATGATTGTGAGTCTTATACATACCAATCATTCAATAAAGTGGTTTAAGGACTTATGGACATCACAACATCACCTCTATGGAGGTTTCTTGTTTTCCATTCAGATGTACAAGGAGAAGCAGTGCTAACAACCTTGAAGGATAAAGAAAACTCAAGGAAACAATTGTATTGGTAAGATATTTGCAATGTATTATTAAATATTTGAATTTAGAAATCAAATTTATTTTTCTATAAGTTAATTAAATTCTTATCTATTTGTGTTACAGGTACAAGCCTAATATTCATAGCTCCAATAGTGATCCATTTATGAGTGATACTGGAAACATACATCTTGCATGTTGGACAAAAGATGAGACCTATGAATCTTTTTAACCAATGAAAAGAGTGAAGCCAAATATAGTCAAATATTGTCTTATAATGTCGTGGTTAAAAATTTGACATATGAAGAAAGGGATTTGAAAGGAGAGACTGTAAACATCTACTAGAAGCCACAAGCATTGATTAATTATCTCAAAGATACTTTTTCAAAAGAAGGATATTGGTTTTTATATTTGTTCTTGGGATCAGGTAATATTTTTGATATTACATACGAAATTAGTGCCATAATCTATATTCAGTAATATATATATTTTTAAATTTATGTTTCATTATGTTATTTAACTTCCTTTTTGTATGTGATGATTAGGTACAACAAGACCATGTTTGTTACAAAAAGGAAGAAATTGCATATCTATTGATAATGATCCACTACAGTGCAATTATATCAAGCAAAGAATTAATGCTATGAAAGTTCTTCCAAATGAAATGCAGGAAGTTGGTTTGAAGAAAGGAAAATTTAGTGAGTCACTTGTGGCAAAGATGTCAAAAGAGCCTCAACTTTCTTTAAAAGGGATGTTTGGAAAATATCACTCTGGGAATTTGCAAAAGTAGAGGACCCAATGGAAGAACACATTGAGGTCCAGGAAGAGATCCAAGCCGCAAACAATATTAATTTCGATGAATATTTTGGCCTGCATGATATTGTTGATTAGTTTCATATTGTTGAGGAAAATGTCAAAGTTGACAAATTTTTGATGAGATATTTTTGTAATGGTTTGACTTTAAGATTTTATTTTGAGAATAACTATTATGTTTTTAATGTGCTATTTAGAAATATATGGTATACGTTTTGTTGAGATTATGTAAATCATCACTTTATGGAAAATAATGTTAAATAATATCATTTTTATACATAAAATAACTAAAAATACGTTGAAAATTGGTTTGAAATGTATTTTTTTCTCATTTTTTTAGAAATTTGCCCAAAAAATGACTTCCTTAAGAGAAAAGTTTAATGAAAAAACTTTGAAAATGTATATATTTTTAATTCTAAATAGCTTCTAAATGTTTAAAAAACTGTATGTATTTTTTCATTATAACTAGCTACTAAATGTTATTTTTTTTGTAAAATTTGAAAAAACGCATTTGTAAATAAAAATTATAGTTTCTTTATGACCAAAAAGTTTCAAAATCCCCAAAAAATGGCCCGAAATGAAAAATGGTGCTACCGGTATACACTTTCTGAAATGGAGGTAAAAACAACTACTAAAATTTACCCCCAAAAGAATGAGAACAATGTCAGGTTCTCGTCAAGTTGTATAACTTGTTTTTATTTAGATTTCTGTGTAATACTTTCATTCTTGAATTGATCAATTGTTAGCTCAAGGTTTGAGAAGAAGACTAGGTTCAGAAAGTTATTTATTTCCTTTATTTTGTTTTAGTAAGAAGTTTCTACGCTAGAATTTGAATTGTATTTCATTGATTAGTCATTTTACATTCTTTGACATAAGTAAGATTTGATTTTCAAAAGCTTTTAGATTTGACATTTAGTGCACCTCACACACATCACACATTAGTTGAAGAATTGTTTGACATCATTATTATTTGAGTAAGGATCCATACTGTGTTTTCTTATCAATACAAACTTAATCTCTTAGACACAAAAACATAGTTGAATCTAACTAAAAGCATTATCTTTCAGTCCTAAGAACATACTAAAAAATTCATTAAGTCTCATATCTAAATATCATTATGATAGAGAAGCACTCAATTGATTTTCCTAGAAGTATATTTCATGTACTATTTTTAGTCTTTACTTTACACTGTTTTGATTTCCAGTACTAGAATTTGTTTCTCGTAGGTTTAGACATTTGATCTTCTTGAGTTTAGTATTTCATTACAAGTTATATCTAGTTTGATTAATTGTTTTTTTTCATTGGGTTTGCTTTTGCATTATTTCACTTTTGTTTTTAATCAGTCACTATAGAACTAATCCATTGAAGATTAGATCTAACTTGGGAGATGTGATCTTGTGGTTCAATAGCTACATCTTGTTGTGTTATATTTCTTTTTAATTTCTGCTTAGTTTCCGTTCATCCCATTTTTAAGTTTATTTTGCCGAGATTAGTTTTTAATTAGACTAAGATAGATAAGCTCTGCTCCAACATTTCCTATGCCTTCACCTCTAAGCCTATGTTTACCCTAGTTTGACAATTCAAAGTTCAAGGTGAATTATTAATGCATATATTTTACCTGACATTTTTGGCGTCGTTTCCAAGGAGGTGATAAAGGATTAGAGTCTAGGTAGATAGGTAGATTTCCTTTAAATTACATAGCTTGGGGGTTAGAGGAGTTGTAAGACGAGAGGTAAGAACCTACGTGAGCGCTTTAGTGAGTTTTCTCCAAAGCCAAGTTTGTTTCTTTTTGCAAGGATTGTTGTAGAATAGTTTCTTATTTTTATGCAAGTGTGTTTCCTTTTATGCAAAATTTGTTTACTTTCTTGTAAGTATATTTATTTTTAGGCAAGTATGTTTTATTTTAGTTTGATCTATGGAAAGAAGAGAATATGACTCGTGTGAAGAAGATATCTTGGTGACAATAGGGTCTCAGTATCCGAGTGGCACTTCGAGTACATGGTTGAATTTTCTTTGAGTAGTGTGCTTTAGTTTTGCAATTAATTTCATTTCATTTTTGAAGTCACATTTCAATTAGTTTTAGGTGTTGTAAGAACGTTTTGTACTAATCCATGTGTGAGGCATGAACTCTTAACCAACAAAAAGAATATTGTAACGTCCCCTTTCGCCTTCCTAATGCAGGGGAGAGAACATTACCAAAACATACGGGGCATTTGGTAGACTTAGCCCCAATATTATTTTTTCTCATAAATTCATAACGATTAAAAACTTCTGTGTGCAGAATCAACTCAATATAAACACAACGGAATAAACATACTAGCAAGCACACAAACAGTAATGCCTAACATATATACATATATCACAACAGAGGATGATTCGGCATATAGAGACTCAATCTCGTTCCAATGCCATGCATAGATTCCAAATTAAGATAATCAATTCATTTCATTAAACATGGACAATTTAACATATTGCAGAACACAAAATGCAAATAATTTATAATACATAGAACACTTATCTTGAAGATGAAGCTGTCCAAACAACTGGCTATGTGAGAGCAACGTTCCACTCGACCATAGATCTCTGTCCAGCTTGTATTCTTTCAGCTGAGAGATCACCCCCGAGCTGGGCTGTGTATCCACTAAGGAGGAATTAGATGGGCTCTCTCACAGCCATGGTTTCGGTCATCAACTATGCTAAGCCAACACACCGTTGGGTTTATCAAGCATTCAAGAATATAGAGGAGGGTAACGCTAAGCCAGTGAGCTCAACCACAGAGCTACCGGCACCTCAAGTGAACTCAACAGTCAGGCACCCACATTACCTACCACATCCAACACAAGGAAGATCCCCTTCTCTGTTACACAGTCCCTCAGGCAAACCTTCCCTCCAGTGCTCTTCAGGATGGGCATAGAAAGGTCCAGCTGCCAATCCTTGAGATCCTAGCCTTCACTGGGTTTATCAAGCACACCCAACCTTTGCACAATCATTTCCTACTTGATTTCTCACCATTCTGCTCACCAAATAACTCAAATCCGTCACTAGTTTTCTAGGCTGCAAAAACTGGGTATTCCTATGGATTTCGGGATAGCTAATGCTCCCAAATTCGCCCCAAGGTTCATACCAATAGATCCCCCATTGGATTTCACTGTCCAATGCCAAATCTGAGCGTTTTTGGCTCTTCAAAACGTGGGTTCTTTTAAAGTCGCAATTTCTGGTTTTTCTCTCTGCTGGCAATTCGTTTTTGGATGGAAAATGGTGCTGGTAAGTTTCTTAATGGAATGGGGATGAGGAAGAAGCAACTCCCATGAGGTAGAGTGGCTTGTGGTACAAGAAAACAGAGCCCATACTCTGCCATACGAATTTCTGGGCTACCCATACTCCATTGAAGCCATGGACTGAATTCCTCAACCACTTCCTTACAACATAAATAAAATGTCAGCAAGGTAAGTCAAATGGGTTCTCCAGGTGACATATGGAAGCCTATGGTTCAATCCCACAACCCCCTCACCACTCCCTAGTGGATACACATGGCCCCTTCTCATTCGTTGCTCCCATAGCCAGTTTTGGTATTTTATTTCAATATTAAATATTTACATCAATTTACAATATCCCATGGCTTAATAGCACGTGGGTAACACAATATCAAAGCGTGTCTAATTTAAATAAAATCTGAGCATAAACTAGCGGGGCCTTGGCCTTGAGCTCCACGCTAGGGAAACATACAACGTGTGTATACAATATTTACATTAGAAGCCAATATTTCATAAGGGTCAAAATTGGAGTATTACATTCCCCTCCCCCTTAGAACAACATCGTCCTCGGTGTTCTCAAAACTGAACAAAAATGGGAATGCCTCCCTCATGGCATCCTCTATCTCCCATGTAGCCTCATCAGGACTAAGGTGCTCCCATTGGACCTTTACCTGCCCGATGGTTCTGTTCCGGAGCAATGTGACTTTCTTGTCGAGGATGCTCATAGGTTCTACTTGGAACTCTCCCTTGGGTTCCACCTGTATCACATTCCAATCAATCATATGATTAGGATCATGTACATACTTCTTAAGAAAAGATACATGGAAAACATTATGAGCTCTTATGTTAGCAGGCAATGCAATTCTATATGCAACTGGCCCTATCCTATCAAGGACTTCAAATGGCCCACAATATCTTGGTGACAACTTGGCACAACCCCCCAACTTGAGGGAACTCTTCCTTGGTTTCACTCTCAAGTAAACATGATCCCGGATCTGAAATTCCTTATGTGCTCTTTTCAAATCTGCATAACTCTTCTGCCTGTCTTGAGCCACCTTTAAATTCTGCCTGATCTTAACAATTTCCTGTTCCATTTCCTTGATCATCTCTGGTCCAAGCACTACCCTGTTCACTGGGCCGTCCCAATTCACTGGCGTCCTGCATCCCTTGCCATACAATGCTTCAAATGGACTCATTCCCAAGGATGCATGGTGTCCATTATTGTATGCAAATTCAACCAAGTGTAAATAATCTTCCCACTTAGATGGTTTTTCCATCACATACATTCTCAGCATATCTTCAAGAACCTGATTCACCCTCTCGGTTTGGCCGTCAGTTTGAGGATGGTAAGCTGTACTGAAATTCAATTTAGTTCCCAATTCCTGAAATAATCCATTCCAGAAATTGGAGGTGAACTTTGTATCACGATCAGAAATTATTGCCTTAGGCAATCCATGCAATCTGAATATCTCTCTCATGAAGATGTTCGCAATGTCACTAGCCTTGTGAGTGGACTTCACTGGAATAAAGTGAGCTACCTTCGATATCTTATCCACCACAGCCATGATTGAATCATGCTTCTTCACTGTCATGGGCAGACCTGTTATAAAATCCATGGAGATCACTTCCCACTTCCATTCTGGAATGGATAAGGGCTGCAATAACCCTGCTGGATGTTGGTGTTCTGCCTTGAGTTGTTGGCACTTCTGACACCTAGCAATGTACTCAGCTATGTCCTTCTTCATGCCATTCCAAAAGTATTGCTTTCTTGCTGCTGTTATAGTCTTCTGATATCCTGGGTGTCCAGAGTACGACATTTGGTGTATTTCATCCATCACTAGTTTCTTCAAATCTGCATTATTTGGAATGTACAACCTATCTTTGTAGATGAGGATACTGTCTTCACCCAACTGATATCCTGCACACTTTTCATCCACCTTACTGTGCCGCAACTTCTCCTTAATTTGAAGGCAAGTTTCGTCACCGTTTTGGGCTTCAAGAACTCTTGTCTTCAAATCTGATTTGCACATACTTACTACTGAAACATGAAATTTTCTGCTAAGAGCATCTGCGACCTTATTCTCCTTCCCTTTTACATGTTTAATTTCAAAATCAAATTCACAAAGAAATTCCATCCATCTAGCTTGCCTAGCATTCAAGTTTGGCTAATCAAACAAATACTTCAAGCTCATGTGGTCTGTTCTAAGCTCAAATCTTCTTCCCATCAAGTAATGCCTCCACATCTTAAGAGCATGCACTATGGCTGCTAATTCTAAATCATGTGTGGCATAATTATTTTCATGCTCTTTTAATTTCCTGGATTCATAGCAAATCACAATTCCTTCTTGCATGAGAACCCCACCCAGTCCTTCAATGCAAGCATCTGTGCACACTACAAAATCCTTCCTTAGATCTGGTATCTTCAAAATAGGAGCGCTGGTAAGTAACTCCTTTAGCTTCTGAAAACTTTTCTCACATTTTTTAGACCATACAAATCTGATGTTCTTCCTTTGCAATGAAGTGATCGGATGAGCTATCCTGGAGAATCCTTCAATAAACCGTCTGTAGTAACCAGCAAGGCCCATAAAAGATCTAACATCTGAAACATTTCTTGGAGTTGGCCAATCCATGATGGAATTAATCTTCTCCGGATCCACTGCAATTCCTTCTTCTGAAATGACGTGACCCAAATATTGAATCCTCTTTTGATAGAATTCGCACTTGCTTAACTTGGCATACAACTGATGTTCTCTAAGAACTTGCAACACCATTCTTAGATGCTCCTCATGTTCTTCTTCATTTCTTGAATAGACAAGAATGTCATCTAAAAACACAATCACAAACTTATCCAAATATTTGCTGAATACACTATTCATGAGACACATGAATGTGGCAGGTGCATTGGTAAGGCCAAATGGAACCACAGTGAACTCATAATGACCATATCTAGTTTTCAAAGCCGTCTTGTGAATGTCTTCTTCTTTAATCCTCACTTGATGGTAGCCAGACCTCAAGTCAATCTTTGAAAATAATTTGGCTTCCTTCATTTGATCAAACAAGTCATCAATTCTTGGTAATGGATACTTGTTCTTAACTGTCACTTTATTGAGCTGCCTGTAATCAATACACAACCTTAAAGTCCCATCTTTCTTCTTGACAAATAACACCGGTGCTCCCCAAGGAGACACGCTAGGCCTGATATACCTTTTATCCATTAATTCTTGCAGCTGCATCTTCAATTCCACCAACTCCGGTGTACTCATTCTATAGGGAGCTTTGGAATTCAGCGCTGCCCCTGGAACAAGATCGATGGTAAAATCAATATTCCTCTTCGGTGGCAACCCTGGTACCTCATCCGGAAACACATCTTGGAACTCTTGCAATATCCTAAAGTATTCTAGTCTTGGCCCTTTGTCCTCTAATGAATCTGGCATATGGACTGCATATAATTGACAACCCTTCTTATAAAACTTTTTCAACTGCAGGGCTGAAATATGCCTTACTGAAACTTGCTTGGGAATCCCTTTTACCAATGTTGGCCTTCCCTTTTCATCAATGCACTTAAGTGTTTTCTCATAATAGTCCAATTTGGCTCTATGTCTTTCTAACCAATCCATGCCAATTAATGCATCATAGGATCCTAATGGTAACACATTCAATTCAGCATATGTGTGGAGTCCATTCAATTCTATGGGACACTCCATCACTACCTCACTTACTTTTCTCTTGGTTCCTGTGGCTAATTGCACTAGCCAAGACTTATTATGCTTCATTTTTCTAAGAGAACAACCTTCAACCACTTTTGGAGAAACATAACTATGAGTAAATCCTGGATCAATCAAAACAGAAATAGATTGCGTAGCAATCTTACCTTCGACTTCCACCACTGATGATTGATGGTCTGCTTGATGACTATCCAACGCTGCATAAATTCGAGGTGTTGTCCTTGCCATGTCCCCCACCGTAGCTACTCCCTTCAAGTTGTTCAACTTTCGAGAATTGTCTTTTCGATGTGGACAATCCTTCAACATGTGGTTTTCTCCACATCCCCAACACTGAAGTGGTCCTTTTGATGCTTTGTCTGCTGCCACTGCTGGTTTGAATCCACTCCTTGCTTGCTGTCCCTGTGGAAAGGTTCTAGGCTGACCTCTGAATGTTGGCTTGAAGCCATTCTTCTTTTGATCAAACTTCCCTCTTGGATTTCCTTTCCATGCTGGGTTAGCCTCTATTTTTCCTTTACTTTGCTCGTAGCAATGCATTTCCATCCTAATGGCTTCATCCAAACTTGGTGGATTAACAAACTCAATACGATCCTTGAAGCTTTGAGGTAGACCTCCAAGGAAGCATTGGATTTTTACTCTCTCATCTTTAATGTAGTCAACATACCTCAGTAATTCCAAGAATTTGTAGACATGCTCTCCCATAGACTTTAGTCCCAACCTGAGTTCATTAAACTCTTTTCTCTTACCGTCATAATACCTAGCAGAAAGGTATTTCTCCTTGAAGTACCTCTTAAATCTTTCCCAACTGATCTTTCTCTCATTAATTCTTTTCACTTGCAAGAGATTGTCCCACCAAATGGAAGATCTGCCATTTAGATTGTAAATGACAATTCTGGCTTTCTCATTTCTTGAGTAGTCTTGAATTCTGAAGTATTTCTTCATTCCAAGAAGCCATGCTTCTGCCTCTTGGCCAATCTTGCCTTCCCCATCAAATGTGGGAGGTCTTGCCTTCTTGAATTCTCCCTGTGGGATGCCCTTGAACTTCTTTCTTCCATCCAATCTCTTAGGTGCACGTCATGGACTTCTTCTAGAATATTTGGAGTCACACGACCTGCTGGAAGAAGACCTTGATGAAGATGTTGTATGCTTTCTGCTCACCGAACTCTTCCTTGGGCTTGGAGTCCTCCTCTTCGAGCGACCTCTATAATGACTCCCTGCATCTCTTCCTTCTTCACCCATATTGCTTGGGTTGGACCCAAGGTTTATCTTATGCTGCATATCAGTGAGGCTTTGCAAAATAACAGCATTGAGTTGGTGTTGTTCTTCTTGAGCCTTCATCAATCTTTCATTGAAGCTCACCATGGTTTCAACCAAATTCTGAGGAGTCACCTGCTCCCTTCTCCCATTGGATTCAGTCTCCGCATTTTCTTCATGCATATTTTCTCCTAGAACATCTTCTTCGTGTTCATAAGGATCTTGAGCATCATTTATGGTCACCATCTTTCCTGTATGCTACTTCTGCTACAATTATAAATTTTATGAGCTGCAAGCACTGTGCATTATGAAAATATTTTTCAGACATCATAAGAATGCATATAGAAATATACACAATCAATATTTAACATAATAGAACTCATGGAATAATTCACACAGTTGCTATGCATTCCTTTCCCTTTCCCATTCAAGCAATTCTGGAAATTGCCCATATTATTAATAATTTGTCAAAACAGTCGCTGGTACATTTCTGCTCTAAATATTTGTGGGGTATGATAACTTCATTCCAATTCTGGTCATACATCATTATTCCCTACTAGACAAGCTTTCCAATGCTTGTCCCCTTGCTCCATTCCGACATCGGGTGTGGAAACAACGTTGTTTCAAAAATGACAACTCTTACCAATAATTCTGCACATTTTACACAGTTGTATTTTGGTCCAGAATGCCAACTTCAGCCACCTGTGGAAGAAAATCTATGAAGAATCACAAATTTTTTTATATCGGGCAAAGTTAGTCCATATAACAAGGAACACTCAGCAATTCGCGGATCTCAATTTCGATGCACCATTCATCTTTTATAAAATTCTGGGTTTAACAACTTTTCCTTTTTAACTCCCTTGCAACATGTGCTCCTCCTGTGCGCCACTTGTGCGCAACCTGCGCGCAATCCGCGCACTATCCGCGTGCAACCTACACTCAATCCACGCGCAACCTACGCGCAATTTGTGTTCGACCTGCGCGCAATCCACGCACAACCGACATGCAATCTGCGCGCAATCCGCGCACTATCCACGCGCAACCTGCACGCAATCTACGTGCAATCCGCGTGCAATTTGCGCGCAACCTACGTGCAATCTGTGCGCGACCTGCACGCAATCCGCGCGCAACCTACGCGCAATCTATGTGCGACCTGCGCGCAATCCGCGTGCAACCTGCATGCAATCTGCGCGCAATCCACGCACAATCTGTGCGCGACCCGCGCGCAACCTACGCGCAATCTATGTCCGACCTGCGCGCAACCCGCATGCAATCTGCGTGCAATCCGCGCACAATCTATGCGCGACCAGCGCGCAATCCACGCGCAATCTGTGCGTGACCCACGCACAACCCGCTCGCAATCTGTGCGCGACCCGTGCGTAATCTGTGCGCGACCCACGTGCAATCCGCGCGCAACCCGCACGCAATCTGCATGCAATCCATGCGCGACCCGGGCGCAATCCGCGCGCAACCCGCACGCAATCTACGCGCAATTTGTGCGCGACCTGCGTGCTTGCGGGGGTCATATCTCCCTCGTCCCTTAACGAAATAAGGTAAGTTTGGTACCGTTGGAAAGATCTTGGAGAGGTCTATGCACCTATGTGATCTTATTCTTCATCTGAGAAGTCTAACCCTGTCATATTTCCCAATCAAAATGCTGCCCCCAACTTCCCAATATTACGTTAAAACATTCTGTTACCTGCCTGTAACTCAGAATTTGGCCCAAGCAGCCCCAGTGTTGCAACATGGGCTCTGATACCACTCTGTAACGTCCCCTTCCGCCTTCCTAATGCAGGGGAGAGAACATTACCAAAGCATACGGGGCTTTTGGCAGACTTAGCCCCAATATTATTTTTTCTCATAAATTCATAACGATTAAAAACTTCTGTGTGCAAAATCAACTCAATATAAACACAGCGGAATAAACATACTAGCAAGCACACAAACAGTAATTCCTAACATATATACATATATCATAGCAGAGGATGATTCGACATATAGAGACTCAATCTCGTTCCAATGCCATGCATAGATTCCAAATTAAGATAATCAATTCATTTCATTAAACATGGACAATTTAACATATTGCAGAACACAAAATGCAAATAATCTATAATACATAGAACACTTATCTTGAAGATGAAGCTGTCCAAACAACTGGCTATGTGAGAGCAACATTCCACCCGACCATAGATCTCTGTCCAGCTTGTATTCTTTCAGCTGAGAGATCACCCTCGAGCTGGGCTGTGTATCCACTAAGGAGGAACTAGCTGGGCTCACTCACAGCCATGGTTTCAGTCATCAGCTATGCTAAGCCAACACACCGTTGGGTTTATCAAGCATTCAAGAAGATAGAGGAGGGTAACGCTAAGCCGGTGAGCTCAACCACAGAGCTACCGGCACCTCAAGTGAACTCAACAGTCAGGCACCCACATTACCTAACACATCCAACACAAGGAAGATCCCCTTCTATGTTACATAGTCCCTCAGGCAACTCTTCCCTCCAGTGCTCTTCAGGATGGGCATAGAAAGGTCCAGCTACTAATCCTTGAGATCCTAGCCTTCACTGGGTTTATCAAGCACACCCAATCTCTGCACAGTCATTTCCTACTTGATTTCTCACCATTCTGTTCACCAAATAACTCAAATCCGTCACTGGTTTTCTGGGCTGCAAAAACTGGGTATTCCTATGGATTTCGGGATAGCTAATGCTCCCAAATTCGCCCCAAGGTTCATACCAATAGATCCCCATTGGATTTCACTGTCAAATGCCAAATCTGGGCGTTTTTGGCTCTTCAAAACGTGGGTTCTTTTAAAGTCGCGATTTTTGGTTTTTCTCTCTGTTGACAATTCATTTTTGGATGGAAAATGGTGCTGGTAAGTTTCACAATGGAATGGGGATGAGGAAGAAGCAACTCCCATGAGGTAGAGTGGCTTGTGGTACAAGAAAATAGAGCCCATACTCTGCCATACGAATTTCTGGGCTGCCCATGCTCCATTGAAGCCATGGACTGAATTCCTCAACCACTTCCTTACAACATAAATAAAATGTCAGCAAGGTAAGTCAAATGGGTTCTCAAGGTGACATATGGCAGCCTATGGTTCAATCCCATAACCCCCTCACCACTCCCTAGTGGATACACATGGCCCCTTCTCATTCGTTGCTCCCATAGCCAGTTTTGGTATTTTATTTCAATATTAAATATTTACATCAATTTACAATATCCCATGGCTTAATAGCACGTGGGTAACACAATATCAAAGCGTGTCTAATTTAAATAAAATCTGAGCATAAACTAGCGGGGCCTTGTCCTTGAGCTCCACGCTAGGGAAACATACAACGTGTGTATACAATATTTACATTAGAAGCCAATATTTCATAAGGGTCAAAATTGGGGTATTACAAATATGTTAAAGAATTTGTTGAGCAAAGAAGGGCTCATCACTACAAGGAATTTCTGAAATCCTTGCTCTAATGTTAGATCTATCACTAGATATAGATTGGCATTTTGGGAGATAGAAGAGATGCAAGATTTCCATGAGCCACATTTACATCAAGTAGATATCAAATCTTTCTTTGAGCATCCTTGCCAATTTGCAAAGGAGATCAAAGAATCATGGACATTAGCTACTAAAGAGAAAAAGTTGGAACCATAAATTGAAGAGTTCTTATCATCGTTGTCACTAAATCTAGATCCCTTGTGCATTCTAGAATTCAATGAGACAAATTATGAAGAAATCAATGGCATGGAAAATAAAAAAGAGAACCATGAAGATAAATATTACATTGAGATATGGTTCCAAGTAGTCATCAGGCCACACTACTAGACCTTCCTTCAACAGTTGTTGGCATCATCTACGTCAGAGTAGTTGGTCTCTCATGTTCTAGTATATATTAAGGTATATTTTTCAAATTTGAACATGAGCACATTTATAATGCTTTTATGCACATGGTTTCACTAGAAGTATTCCTACACTTTAAAGAGAACTTCTTTTTCAAGTAAATTAGGATAATGTAAATAAATAAATAAAATATTAAAAACAAAAATATGTTTAGTTGTCAAAACTGGCTTTCCAAAGCAACTAGACATGAACTTGCTTGGAAATCGAGCAACCGACGAGTAAATTTCACATTGGAGTTATGTATTCAGCTGTTAGTTCTATCATTATGTCCTTCAAATCAGTTTGTTTGTTCTCATGCTGGATGATGTGAGATTTCTTAGGGCTCACCTTTCGACGAACCTCATTCCATCGACTCCAGCACATTGTCTAGGATTGAGGTTAAAGATCTCATAGTGTCTTGGGATTTTCATACAATAATGGAAAATCTTCTTTTTGTTAATCATGGGAATGCATCAATGTATCTTGATTAACAAATCTCCCAGGTGACTCCACCTCAGCAAATTTATTCGTACATGTCAAGATGCACTAAGGTACCTTAACACACTCATTTAAAGGTGAGTTGCTTCACAGTAGTTAACGACATACATTAATGGTTGGTAATCTAATGATATCTTTTCATGCTCAGCATCATCACATTTATTCGTACGATAAGAATTGTACCTCAGATTTGTGTAGTGGCTGAAGACTATATGGTTCATGGTTACAAAATCAAATTGCAACAATTTTTTTCTTGTAGTAGTGTGTATTGTTCCAATAATGGATACCATTAAACAACACCCATTTCAGCGACAACCTCCACAATTTCTCACCTTTTTTACATGAGGACATGCAAACCCTTAGGCGTGGGGGAAGAGCATTTTTAGAGTTTTTCTTCATCATTTTCAGTTTAGTCAGCTAGTTTTTATTGCTTTCTTCAGCACGATCCAGTTCCTCATTCAGTTAGCAGATTCATCTCCCTCTCTCATATTTTAGCATCTCTTAGCTTTGACATGCCTCATTTTCATCCTTCAATCATCCTGCATCAAGATCCACAGTCCTCTTTCATCCTGCAGCACACATTAGAATTCAAAGCAAAAGGTAACTTGAGGTAAAACATGTATATACTCTTTAATTTACTAAAAAATATGAAATATGATGGACAACCACATTCCATAGTATTCATCATCATTTATACATCATCCTCATCATTCATTAAACCCTCCATTTTCAGTACACATTCCATACATCATCACCACTCATTAACCTTGATAATAAAGACCATGCATATGAGAATAAAAGCAAAATTTATTGTGGTATATCAGTATAAAATTCACGTAGTATAAAAATATATTCCCCTTATGCATCATACATATTCACGAATCATTGAATATTATTGAAAAGGATGAAGTCATGGCTTCCAACTCAAGCAAAATACCACATGTAAATGATGGTCTTTAAGTTAAAAATATGATCAAGCACACAATGCCCAAGCTTCATTAATTTTATCAAGTAAAGAATCTCGCCTCCTCACTTAGTTGGCATGGGGGCATGCCAATCCTTAGGTGTGGGGGGATGTTGGGATTTATTTTTTCCATATTTAGCACATAATAAATCCGTCATTCTAAGCCATTTCCCCGCACTTAATTTCATCATTTAACCTTAATTGCGCCGAGAGGCGCTCTACAGTCCAGTATGAGGGAGATCTTGTAATGTTTGTCGATATTATGTCAGCCATAAATAATATTTCCAAGTATGAGGGAGATGATGTAACGTTTGTTCCTAAAAAAATAATATTGCCGAATGAGGAAGATGTTGTAACGTTTGTTCCTAACAAAAGAATAATAAATATTAAGTGGATCCTAATTTTTGTAGAGGGAGATCTTGTAACGTTTACAGATACAAACTAGATCCTAATCTATAAACTAGATCCCTCTCCTCGAATAGCTCCTTGAGTGCAATACCTGAGAAGAGGTTTGCATCTCGGGAGATTTGATCCCACTCGGCGCTTGATAGAGCCTAGGATTTGGATCTAGGCTGGTTTAGGCCCAAACATACATATGTGTTTAATAAATTTATTTTTCCAACATTTCTGGTAATTAATGTGGTTTATATTGAAGTTTTACTAATGAAAGTTGTATGAATTTTATTTCTATGTTTCTGTAGCACTTTATGTACCATTCATGAATGGCATACTCTCACACTTCCAAATCGAATTATGCCACTTGGATGAGTCTTCCCAGTGCTTCTAGATGGTGTTTTTTCCATCAGAATTCACCCAAATCACATGTGTGGGTCTTCAAGTTATGGTCAAATATTTGTAATTAATTCAGAGAAATCCCTAAAAATGCCAACTTCCGCCTTAATTTTTGAGTAACTGAAGCAGAATCTCGAAAAACTAAGACATGGGTTTCTTCCAACATATGATAAATTGTGTAATATGCAGGATGTTTCTCAAAATTTGTAACGAATCTGCCCAAATGCAATGTTACGCCTAGAATTTAATGAGGCAATTTGTTTTTCCAAATTTAGCAAATTGGATAAACAAATATGAGTGTGGGGGATCAATTGTATATGTAGTAGTACCAAGTGAAGATTTCACTCTTCTTCTTTCTTCTTCTTTTTTGGTGTTAGAGAGGTTAGAGAGTTGAAGAAGGAGAGAACTTGTGGTTTATTTGTAAATATTAAGATACTGTAGATGTAATCTTATTTCGGCGTTGAGTTGTTAATGGAGATATGGATTTGCTGAAGCAGTGTTCCTCCTTTCTCGTATAATATAGTTTAGTTTCAAACTCATTAGCCACAGTAAAGGGCCCGCATGTTGGTTTAGTGAAGTTTTCTTTCTTTTTACTATGTTTTTCATTTGCATTTTTAGTTTTAGATTATGTGCTTGATATTGGCATTGCATAGATCATTGTTAAAATCGTACTAAGTGTGTGTGTTTGCATATTTGCATGTATCTTTCACATACTCTTTGCATACATTTTCTACTCATCCATTGCATATATTTTCTACTCATCCATTGCATATATTTATGTTCTATATATAAACACCGATTGTCTCATGCATTCACATTCATCTCTTGATAATGAATCTCAGAAGTATGGTGTTGATTATTTTAGGATTATCATAGATATTTCTTCTTGTAATATTTAAACTTCTGCACTATATTTTGTACTCTGTTTTGAGGAGATTTTAGTTCATTCAATATATTAAACTCTTTTCATTTGAACATAAGGAGCATGGTTTTGTGAAAGAATTGGATTTAGCAGTTCAAATTTAAATGTACATTTGTTATGCTTTCAGTGGATTGGTTTTAAGTAGTTTCCACCAATATTTTGTAGAAGCTTTGTGTAGTCTCTTTCCATTGATTCTTCAGTACCTAGATATTTAGTATATATGTTGTTTTCAGTTGCATTATTAGATATAGGATTTTGATCCCTTTTTAAAGTTAAGATTATAGTGTGGTAGAATTGCTATCTCTTCTTCAAGTTACATAGGAGGCCCAGGATATTCAGAAAGGATATTCAGAAAGTACGGGGTGGGGTTCAATTCCCCTGTACTCTAAAATATTCTGGAAAAAAGAAGAAGAAAAAAGTTACATAGGATTTTGTATTGATTTAATTTGATAAGTTTCATTCCAGTTCTCACATATTTAAAGCTGTGACTAGATATTGATGACAAGTTATTCTCATGAACATACACAATATTAAAAAAAACAATTAAACTATTTTAAGTATTCTCATCTTATATTATTTACTATTCTACTGTCAATGATCATGCTTAAAATATTAACTTAAGATTTGCTCTTAATTGTTTGTTGGATTTATTTAGAATTATATGTTTAATACTTTGGTTCTTGAATTGATCAATTGTTATCTCAAGGTTTGAGAAGAACACTAAGTTCATAAAGTTATTTCTTTCATTTATTTTGTTTCAGTAAGAAGTTTCTACACTAGAATTTGAATTGTATTTCATCAATTAGTCATTTTACATTCTTTGACATAAGTAAGATTTGATTTTCAAAATATTTTAGATTTTAAATTTAGCGCACCTCACACACATCATGCGTTAGTTGAAGATTTATTTGACATTATTATTATTTGAGTAAGGATTTATACTATGTTTTCTTGTCAATACAAACTTGATCTCTAACACAGAAACATAGTTGAATCTATCTAAAAACATTATCTTCCAGTCCTAAGAACATACTCAAAACTTCATAAGTCTCATATCTGAATATCATTATGATAGAGAAGTACTCAGTTGATTTTCCTAGAAGTATATTTCTTGTATTGTTTTTAGTAATCACTTTACACTGTTGTGATATCCAGTACTAGAATTTGTTTCTCACATGTTTAGACATTTGATCTTCTTGAATTTAGTATTTCATTGCAAGTTATTTCTAGTTTGTTTAATTGTTTTTTTTCATTGGGTTGGCTTTCACATTATTTCACTTTGGTTTTTAATCAATCACTATATAACTAATCCATTGAAGATCAGATCTAACTTGGGATACATGATCTTGTGGTGTTAGTTTTTTGTAATTTCTGCTTAGTTTCCATTAATCACATTTTGAAATTTGAAATTTTGGAGTTACTTTAGTTGCAAGGTTGGCCAACAAACAGTCTTCAAATCAGGTTTTGAAAGGTATGCTATTTTAAAATTCACATAAATTTTGATTGGAATATCTATTTTGGGTGATTCAAAAGGAGTGATAAAGAGTAAATATATAATAATTATAGTAAACATCATTGGGATCAAATGGAAAAAGGTGCATAAAAAATGTTACAACTAGTAAACCTCCTGAAAGTTCAACCATAACTTTTGAAGAAAATAAAGAATTGAGACACGACTTGACCAAGTTGAGTGAAAAGTTAGATGAATGGAGTGAAAGGGAAGTGACATCTATTCAATTGATGAACCAAAAGAGTGATATAGAGAAGGAATTGAAAAATAATATAGAAAAGATGACGAGTAAAAAGGACCTCATGAGGATGGATAAAAAAGAGGATCTCAAGGTGATGGCTAGCAAAGAGGATTTCAAGGTGATGTCTAGAAAAGAGGATCTAGTAAAGATGGCCAATGAGATGGATAGTAAAGAAGATAGAGTTGAAGGAATTGATGAATGATATAAAACATATATTTATTCCTCATTATTCTACTCAAGAAGAGGATAAGGAGGAAAAGAGGGACTTATTCCAATCATGTATTGAGAAAATTGAAAAATAGTTAGAGAATAAAAGGTTCAAGTCCCCGAAATTTGATGATCCACTGCATCATCATGAGTTCAACTAAGGCCCAAGGAATTATATCATTCCAAATATTGGCATGATAAAGTTTGATGGTAAGATCCAATAACATGGATATCCCAGATGGAGCAATTTTGTGTTCTACACCAAGTGCCAACTTTGCAAAAGGTAACTATTGCATCCTTGTATTTATATCATAATCAATTTTTATGGTACCAATGGCTTTGTGACCTTAAAAAGGAATCTATTATCTCTTGGTCTATATTCACGGAGGAATTGATCACATATATGGGTATATTAAGAGAAACACATTCTTTAGCTAATTGATAATTATCAAGAAAAAAAATTTAGTTGTAGAGCACATCAAACAGTTTCAGAAGTTAAGCCTTAGAGTGAAGAATATTCCAAAAGATAATTTTTTTATTTATGGGAACTTTGAGGGATGGCATTAATCATGAGTTGCGTCTCTTCGAACCAACATCCTTAGAGAAGGATTTCATGTTGGCAAGGAAGGTTGAAAGTAAAAACATGGCGATGACTACTAAAAGGACTATCTCTAACACCTATAAAGAGAACAATGTTCCTTCTTCTAACCCACCTCAACCTACAAGGTTGAAACCTCAACAAATGGATGAAAGAATAGAAAAAGGTCTATGCTTTAATTGTGATAACAAGTATAGTAAGGGATATAAGTGTGATGAGAATAAATTATTCTACATAGATTGTGAGGAGGAAGAAGAAAAAGAACATGAACCATCTCAAGCTGAAGAAATAGAAGAGATTACTCCCACCATAGCTTGTCATGCATTGGATGGAATTAGCACTCATCAAACTCTCAAGATCGAAGGATATATCAAAAAGAAAAACATAACAGTCTTGATTGATTCTGGTAGCACTCATAATTTCATTCACTATAAATTCGCCAAAGTTCTCAATTGATTTTTATATCCACACTAGAGTTTCAAGTAATGATTACAGATGGAGGAACTATCGATTTCTCAGGGAAATTCCATAATATCAATATTACTATGGGGGAATATGTATTAAATATTCCAATGTATTCTATCCCAATAGGTATTGGTCCTGATGTTGTTTTAGGCGTTCAGTGGTTACAAACATTGGGAACAATGTCTTTTAATTTTCAAGAACTTTTCATGAAATTTTCCTAGTAATGAAAAAAATTGAGTTAAGGGGTATCACAGGGATATCAAGCAAGGTGATAAGATCTAATGGAATGAAAAAATTGATGAAAAGGGGACATCAGGGTGTGATTGCACAATTATGCTAACTAGAGGTTCAAACATCTAAGCTTCATATTCCCCTAAATCTCCAAAGGTTCATTGATAAGCATTCCAAGGTATTTGAAGATATTCTAAAATGTGTTCTACCTACTCGAGATCATGACCATGCTATTCACTTGATTCCAAGAAGTGTTTGTCCTAACACTAGACCTTACAGATACCCCTGTGGCTAGAAGAGAGAAATTGAGCGCATGGTTGAAGAAATGTTAGAGGCTAGCATAATTAGGCCTAGCCAAAGTTCTTACTCTGCACAAGTGGTAATAGTACACTAGAAGGAGGGATCATGGTGTATGTGTCCATATTATAGAGAGATTAACAAGCTCTCTATTAAAGATAAGTTTCTGATTCTGGTCATTGATGATTTGTTAGATGAGATACATGGAGCAATTTACTTCACAAAGTTGGATCTTCGTTCAGGGTACCATTAGATTATAATGAAGGAAGAAGACATCCCAAAAATAACAGTTATAACTCATGAAGGTCATTATGAATTTATGGTCATTCCTTTTGGCCCTATGAATGCACCTTCCACATTTCAAGGTTTGGTGAATTCCATTTTCAACCCCTTAGAAAATTTGTGTTGGTATTTTTTGATGTTATACTAATCTATAGCAAGTCTTGGGAGGAACATATTCAACATGCCGACATGGTGCTACAAATACTAAAGGAGAAACAACTATATGAAAAACCTTCCAAATATTTCTGTGGGGTAAAGGAGGTAGAGTATTTGGATCATATTGGATCTCATTAAGGTGTCAAGGTAGACCCTAACAAAATTAAATCCATTATGGATTGGATGATTCCCAAAACCTTAAAGAATATTATAGGATTCTTAGGGTTGACAGGGTAATACCATAAGTTTTTTCATATCTATGGAAGAATATCAACACCTCTAACAACATTATTGAAGAAGGATTCATTCTCTTGGACTCCAGATCCCACTCATGCTTTTGAACAACTTAAAGAGGAAATGTGCAAAGCCCTTGTCTTAACTACACCAGACTTCACAAAAACCTTTGTTGTGGAATGTGTTGCCTCAAGAAATGGAATTTGTGTTGTTCTAATGCAAGAAGGAAGGTATTTGGATTTTGAAAGTTGGGAAGCCATGGGAAAGAACTTACACAAACCCATTTATGAGAAGGAAATGATGGAAATAATACATGCACTTAAGCAATGGAATCCTTACCAAATAGGTAGGAAGTTGAAGGTAAAAAAAATCATGATAGTCTTAAATACTTCTTGGAACATAGACTATCTTCATAAGAGGAACATAGACTATCTTCATAAGAGAAACAAAAATGGGTAACCAAGATGTTGGGATATGACTTTAAAATAATTTTAAAAAATGGAAACAAAATATGGTGGAAGATTCACTCTCAAGAAAAGATGAGGATGTTGAGGCATTACTTTGTTCTATTTCTATTAACAACCTGATTGGATAGTAGAAGCAAGGGAAGAATTGAAGAATGACCTATCGGTGTGGATGCTCATTCAAAAGCTACAAAAGGATCCCATTGTATCATATACTTTTGTGTGGAGAAATGATTCACTATGGTATACAGATCACTTATATATATGTAAGAACTCCCAACTAAAACAAAAGGTCCTTTTAGAATTACACACCTCTCCTATAGAAGGGCACTCATGATTCTTAAAAACCTACCAGAGTCAAGAAGGAATTTTTTTGGTAAGGCCTTAAATCTGATCTTCAAAGGTTTGTGGTAGAATGTTTGGTTTTCCAAAAAAATAAGGTTGAAATAGTTAAGACCCCGAGTCTTTTACAACCATTAGACATACCTTGTCAACAATGGGAGGAAGTCTCAATCGATATTATCACAGGTCTACCCAAGTTAGAAGGGAAGGATGTTATTATGGTTATTTTTGATAGACTCAACAAGTATACACACTTTTGTGCACTCTCTCAAACTTTTAATGCAAGTACAATAGATTCATCATTCATTGAAACAATTCAAAATCTACATGGAAACCTAAAGATTATTGTAAGTGTTAGAGATCCAATTTTCACTGGAAAATTTTGGACTGAATTATTTTCTTGTTTGGGTACCCAGTTGGCTCATAGTTCATCTTATCATCCTCAATCTGATGGAAAAATTGAGATAATGAACAAAGAAGGCAATCTTTGCTTCTTTGCATCTGATAAACAAACACGGTGAGTGAAATGGTTATCTTTGGCATAATGGTGGTACGTTACTTCCTTCCATAGTTCATAAAAATGTCCCTATTTTGGGAACATTATGGGTAAGAACCTCCATCTATCACATTTCCATTGAAAGCAAAATATAAATTTCAATCTGTAGAATATCACCTTGAGCACTAGCAATAAGTTCTCTAGTTATTGAAGGACAAATTGGTTATATTAAAAACAAGATGAAACAACAAGTAGATCAACATTGTAGTGAAAGGATTTTTGAAGAAGGCAATTGGACATTTTTGAGGCTATAACCTTACAACCAGATGTCCCTTAAGCAACTAAATAAGGACAATAAATTAGCACCCAAGTACTACGTTCCTTATAAAGTTTTGCACAAGATTGGTAGTATGGATTTCAAATTGGAGCTCCTCTCATCTTCAAGGGTACACCCAGTTTTCCATGTTTCTTGCTTAAAGAAGGTAACAGGAGATAAGATCCCAATTAAAAATATCTTGTAGGAGCTTGATGAAGAAGGAAAATTCAAATGGAACCTAAACAAATCATTGAAACAAGTACCAAACAATTAGGAAATTAGACTATTACTGAGTACCTCATCAAGTGGAAGAACTTACCAGTAGAATATTCGACATGGGAAGATAATTCCTTCATACAGAAGCATCCACAACTAACCAAGCGTTGAGGACAACAATTGTCTAAAGGGGAGGGGTATGTTAAGCCCTAAATTGCATCCCATTCCCACCTAAATTGGGCACTTTATATTAATATTCTTATATTATGTAATATCCCGATTTTGACCCCATTGCATTAAAATGTAAATGATGTAATATTGTTATAAAATCATGGTAAGGAGCTCAAGGCCAAGGCCCAGCCATCGATTTAGTGTTAAAAATTGATGCATATGGTTTCAATGCCATCCAGGCACAATGGAAATTGTAAATATCATGTAAATATGCATTTTAATAAAACACCCACAACTAGCTATGCAATGCAATGCAACAAGAGTTTGGGGGCATGATTTTTACAAGGAATTGGGAGGGAAATATTCAAACCCTTGAACCAATCAAGTCAAGCCAAATGTCCATGAGAGAACCCATAAACTCTCAAATACCCATTTTGATTATGCACCCAATCATTTATTTCTTCCAAGAGTTGGTTGAGGTAGTTAATGCATTGGGAATGGGGAGGTATGGCTGCCCAAAATTCTGGTGTAGGAAAGCCACCATTTTTGGAAAATGAGTTTTGGATTCCTTGAGAAGAAAGGAGCCACACAATTTCTCCCCAAGCCATTATCCATGAAGGAGTTTGGATCTCTCACGTAGTTTTAGCTGGTGGTGTAAAACAATTTGGAGTAAAAACTGTGCAAGAGAGATGCATCAGTGCTCTATAATCCAGAATAGTATAATTACAATACAATACTGTCACAATGAGTGAGCAATTCGAATTAGCCAAGGAGGTCATTCAGATATACTGCATGGTGTAGCTTGGCTCCAACTAGGAGTCCTCATCATCAATCAGTGGTGGTCATCAATGCACAAGCCATTGTCAGACATGTGTCAAATTGAGTCTAACTAAGTCTAACTGAGTGTAATAAGTGTAATTGATGGTAAGTAGCACTAATGTAGGGATGTAGGCTCAGTGGAGGGCGCATGAGGAGTTAAATGCACTCGGAATAGGTATTCAAGTCTCATCAGAGGTCAATCGGAGTGATAACAACAGTGAGGAGTCAGTCTAGCCTCAAATCAAGGAAAGACAACTAACTAACTGAAGTGAACTGGACTAGTAGGTGAGAAAAGGCGCCCTTCTCAAGTGGTGGGTGAGAAGTGGGCGCCTCCTTGACTAGGAGGGCTAAACCAGAGTGGAAAGTGGCTCCTGGGTGTTGGCAGACTAGGGACTAGGTGCTGGAGGCATCAAACTGGTGACTGGGCAACATGCGGATGCATGCAAAGTGCTTGCAAAGTACATACTGAATGATGAGATATCCTAACACCCCCCCTAAAGCTATATTATGATGTAAAAAATAAAATGTAGGGCCTTGGTTACTGAGACCAAAGGTCACCCCAATACAATAATCCAAAAAATGTTGAAAATAAGCTAAGTGAGGAAAGAGGGAAAACCCAGTGGGAAGAAATCCCCCCCTTAAGCTAAACATAAAAATGGATCTAATCTTTCTCCACCATGATGGAACTCACCCCCAACAATGAGCGGAGGTAAGAGAAATTTTTCTTAGTTAAGCTCTTGGTGAAGATGTCTGCAATTTGCTCATCAGTAGGGCAATATGGCAGAATGATGGTACAATCATGCACTAACTCTCGGATGTAGTGCATATGAATCTCAATGTGCTTGGTCCTCTGCCGCTGAACTGGATCTGTGGAGATCTTAATAACGTTTTGATTGTCACAAAATAGGACAGTCAAAGTAGTTCTACCAAAATCAAACTCAGAAAGAATACCCTGCAACCAAACTGCCTGAATGCAGGCATTGACTGCCCCTCGATACTCTGCCTCTGCTGAAGAAAGTGCAATGGATGCCTTCTTTTTGCTTGACCAGCAAATAAGGCCATGGCCAATCATCAAAACATATCCAGAAGTGGACTTCCGATCTATGCTATCACCCACCCAATCTGAATCAGTAAAACCAATGAAATCTAGCTCAGAATCTACAGCATAATGTATGCCAAAATGTCTCGTACCTTGCACATACTGCAAGATCCGCTTGGCTTCCCGCCAATGAAGCTCATGGGGCTGCTGCATATACCTTGATACAACACTCATGGCATAAGAAATATCAGGCCTTGAGTGTGTCAAGTAGAGTAGTGAACCAATCAACTGTCGATACATAGTGCAATCTGCAAGCGGTGTAGAATTTCCTTCCTCAAGACTGATTCCTGAGAGGAATGGAAACGGAGCAGCCTTACATTCTGCCATATTAAAATTTAATAGCAGGTCTGAAGCATACTTTTGCTGAGATAATGTGTTCCCATCAAAATTTTGAGCTATCTCCAAGCCCAAAAATTGCTTAAGCAATCCCAAATCGCTCATGTCAAAAGCTAGATTTAAAGCGGTTTTTATCTTATTGATTGTAAGGAGAGTGCTACCAGTAATGAGAAGATCATCAACATAAAGAACAAAAATCAGAAAATTACCTTTAACTTGTTGTAGGTACACATTCAGATCATAAATTTGCATATTTTAAAATTTTGAGAAAGAAGGAAGGAGTCCATCTTTGCGTACAAAGCTCTTGGGGCCTGTTTCAATCCATACAAAGATTTCTTCATCCTGCAAACTAATGATGGATCTGATATGTATCCTTCTGGTTGCTTCATATATACTTCTTCATTAAGGTATCCATGTAGAAAATCACTCTTCACATCCCTATGGTGCACTTCCCAATGCCTGGATGCGGAAATGGCCAAAACTAGGCGGATGGAATCCATCTTTGCAACCGATGCAAAGGTCTCAGTGTAGTCCACTCCTTGGAATTGGGAGAAACCTTTTTACACCAGCCTAGATTTGTATTTGCTGATAGAGCCATCGGCAACAACTTTCTTGCAGTAGATCCACTTACATTGGAACAATTTTCTTCCAGGTGGAAGATAAACTAGCTCCCATGTATTATTCTTTTGAAGAGAACTGTACTCTTCATCCATGGCAGTTTGCCATCGTGGATCTCGATGGGAATGATAGTATGATTTGGGATCTAAACCAATCATCAAATAACATTTCTCAGATAATAATGGATCAGAAAATGAAAGAGCCATACCTTCTCTTTGAAAGTTTGCTCGTGTTCTCCTTGGATCAGCAGGATTTCCAATGTTTGGAGCAACAGATTGTAGAGTGTTTTGGGCCCACTTTGGTAACTGAGGAGGATCATTATGGTTGGATTCTGAATATAATATGTCATGGCCATCAAATTCTAATAAAATATCAGAAATATCAGATCCAATGCTTTCTTCATATTCTCTTGAATCTTCTTCTTGTGGAGGCTGCGGATCAACAGTGTTTTCCTCGACTAGTTTCAGATCTAGCAGCAGTTCTTCAAACTTCACACTTCACTCTATGAATATCTTTTTGGATCTAATATTAATGAGTTTATATGCTTTTGATTCTTCTTCATATCCTATTAATATGCATTCAATACTTTGTGGATCCAAATCTTTTCTCTTATCAGAAGGAATTCTAGTCCATGTAGTGGAGCCAAAAACCCTCAAATTGGACACATCTGGTTTGCGACTAGTGAATGCTTCGAAATGAGTTTTACCTTTCATGGATGAATGTGGAACTCGGTTCTGAATGTATGATGCAACATTCATGACTTCAGCCCAAATATTTGCAGCAAAACCTTTTGACTCAAGCATACATGTAGCCATATCTTTCAGTGACCAATTCTTCCTTTCCGCTACACCGTTCTGCTGGGGTGTGTAGGGAACTGTATGTTGGATCTCAATTCCGCTTTCGGCGCAAATTTGCAGCAAATCAGTATTGATATATTCTCTGCCATTATCAGATCTAAGATCTTTGATCTTTCTCTCAATGGCGGTCTCAACAGAAGGCTTAAAATCCTTGAATTTTCCAAGCACTTCTGACTTGTTTTTGAGAAAAAATACCCAAGTAAAGCGGGAGAAGTCATCGATGAATGTCAAAACATAACTTAAACCATTCATGGACATATTTGGCAGTGGACCACTGATATCAAAATGAATGAGACCAAAATTGTAGAAGCTTTGCTAGCTTTGCTGTGGTCGAACTTGTGCTCGGGGTGCTTCCCAACAATGCAACCAAGGCAAATTCCCTTCGAGGAACGGAGTTGCGGAAGACCATCAAACATGGATTTGTTTTGTAACAACAACAAATACTTGTAATTAAGGTGTCCAAACCTTTCATGCCAAATACTACTAACCTCATTTCCATGTGTGAGAAGAGCAGTGGGATTTTTAAGCGGCACAAAGTGTGAAAAATCATAGTATTTTGCAGTGTGGTTTGCCTTTCTAACTACAATAAGTCTTCCACTTTCAATATCAGAAATTTCAAATTTGTTAGGGCTGAATGTAACTTGCTTCGGTGCACCAGTGTGTGTCTAAATGGACGGTACCTTTACCCTTTGATGAAATTTTTGAGTCATCTCCCAAATGGATGGGGATGGGGCTGTTTGGATAGAATGAAGAGAGGGAGTCAATATTTGCAGCCATATGATTCAAGGCACCAGAATCTATCAGTAGAGTGGTGGGTTTCAAAACAGTTGCCATGAGTGCTTGACCTCTTTCATGATCATCATTTCTATCCTTCTTCCGTGCACCGTTGGGAAGACATATGTTATTCTTTTCCAAAAGGAGGGCCATTTGATCTATTGTTTTCTTCATGCATGAACTTTAAGGATGAAAGCCTTGGTTGCAATATGAACACTTATATTTTTCTTTACCCTTTTTACCCTTTTGCTTGTTCCTTGAACCGGATGGCGCATCCGATGCTTTGCTTTTCTCTCTTTGCTTGTTAGGTTCGAATTTGGGCTTCTCTTTCTTTTGCTTTCCTTTGCCATTCGAATTCTTGGATCCTTGAACAAAGAGGGCTGAATATTTGGAGCTTATGGACCCCATTTGAATTAGCTTATCATGCTCTTTGGTAACGGACTCAATGAAGGCATTCAAGGTAGGCATCTTCCAATTCGGGGTAGTTAGCCGACCGGAATTGAAAGTAGAGACAAATACCGAGAAATATTTACCAAGCTTTGAAAGAATGGAGAGGATCAATTGCTTATCCTCTTTGACAACTCCACTGTTCTTCAATTGCAAAGCCAAGTGCTTGAATTTTGTGAAAAACTCATTGATGGTCTCGAAATTCTCAGGACTAAGATCAATCAATTCATTTTCCAATTGAAAAGCCCTAAGCTCGTCCTGCTTGCCAAAATGTTTGTCAAGTTGCTCCCATACTACTTTTGGAGAGTTCAATCCGCTGAGATGGAAATGAAGATCCTTGGAGATAGAGAGGCAAAGAAGACCATAAGCTTCATCAAGCTTATTGAAGTGTTTTGTTTTCTCAAGCAATGTGTTTGGCTCCAATTCGAGGCCCATGGTGACTCTATAGAACCCTTTTGAGCGCAATATTATATATTGTCTCCATGTCACATTTCCAATCAAAATAATTGAAAGGAGTTAGCATAGGCTTTGAAGAAGAGTATTCCATCACTGATGGTGAGTGCAAATGATGGAGAAGAACCTGCAAATCACAAGATAGCGAATGCATTTTATGGAGATGATTAACCTGCAAATCACAATCAAACAAGAACAGTAAGGTCGAACAATTCACCCTTTTAGAGTTTCATCAAAACCTGGGATTAGAGATCAAGCAAGCTTGAATGATCCAATGTATCAAATCCAGGAATTCTGTGGAAAACTCGGGCTTCTGGAGTGGATTGGAGAGTATTTTTCAGCCTTGCATGCACATGAGCGAATGCACATGAGATTTTGCATGTCAAAACTTCATTAATTTTGAGCAAATTCACTCAATTCTTCATGTAGAACACCTCTAGGAGAGAGATCTTGTCCCTGCAATGGTTCTGATAGCATGTAAAATTAGTCATAGCATATCTATTGAACAAGAATATCAATCACAAAGATGTAAAACAATTTGGAGTAAAAATTGTGCAAGAGAGATGCATCAGTGTTCTATAATCCAGAATAGTAGAGTTACAATACAATACTGTCACAATGAGTGAGCAATTCGAATTAGCCAAAGAGGTCATTCGAATATACTGCATGGTGTAGCTTGGCTCCAACTAGGAGTCCTCATCATCAATCAGTGGTGGTCATCAATGCACAAGTCACTATCAGGCAGGTGTCAAACTGAGTCTAATTGAGTGTAATAAGTGTAACTGATGGTAAGTAGCACTAATGTAGGGATGGAGGCTCAGTGGAGGGCACATGAGGAGTTAACTGCACTCAGAATAGGTTGTCAAGTCTCATCGGAGGTCAATCGAAGTGATAACAGCAGTGAGGAGTCAGTCTAGCCTCAAATCAAGGAAAGACAACTAACTAACTAAAGTGAACTGGATTGGTAGGTGAGAAAAGGCGCCCTTCTCAAGTGGTGGGTGAGAAGTGGGCGCCTCCCTGACTAGGAGGGCTAAAACAGAGTGGAAAGTGGCTCCCGGGTGCTCGAAGACTAGGGACTAGGTGCTGGAGGCATCAAACTGGTGACTGGGAAGCATGCGGATGCATGCATGCATGAAAAGTGCATGCAAAGTACATACTGAATGTTGAGATATCCTAACAGGTGCGGCGTTTTTCCTCCATGTTTTTCTAGTGTTTCCTTGTTTTCTAGCTGTGAAGAGGGCGTTTTGTTGTTGTAGAACTGTGGGAAGGAAGGGGAAATCGATTTGGGGTCCATAGAGGTCGTTTTGGACCACTGAATGTTTATATAAATGTGGGAGAAATTTTTTTCTCTCTGTGGTTATTTCCCCATCTCAAAATTCGATTTTTTTGTGCCACGATTTGGGAAAACCCATGGCAATCTCATTTTGGGGACCCCATAGCTAAATCATTTTTCTTCATGCCCAATAGTTGTGTAAATATGTGTGTGTTTGCAAGATAGATTTGGAATGAGTTGTGGGTGTCTCTTGTTTTGGCTTGAGCTTGAGTGCAAGCATCCAAAAATAGAAGAGGGTCCACACTTGGCCTGATAAACCCAAGTATAGACTCGCTTGGCTTAGATGCAATGTTTATTTGGTTGTGCATGAGCTTGAATGTTCCCATTCCTTGTGGAAATCATGCCCATCTCAGGGGTGGAAACTATCCTGAGATATTAATGAGCATAGTTGGCCTACAGATGGGTGGAACATTGCAGTTCCGTAGCTAGTTGCTTGGGGCAACTTCACAATCCAGATAAGTATTATCTATGTGTTTTACTTCTGCAATGTTTTAATTATTTGATGAATGTTATTGATATGATGAATGCAAGATAGATATGTGTGTGGATAATGTTTCATTCCGCTGTGTTTATTTGAGTATGCATGTGCACACATATAAATTATGTTTGTATGAATTTGATGAATGGGGCTAAGCTCTGAAAAATCCTAGAAATGTTAGTCATGTTCCCTTCCTTGCGTTGGATCGATGGGAGGGGACATGACAGATTGGTATCAGAGAAAGAGGTTGCAAAATTGGGCCTGCATGGGCTACATATCACAATTGCAGAGGTAAGACCCCTTCCTGATCACCACTGGTCATTAGAGAAAGAAAGAAAAATATAATATTTTTTTAAGTTTTAGAGTTTTCTGCTAAGTATGTATCAGCGCAAAACTTAAGGGAGCGCTGAAAATATCGACGAGAAATAGGAAGAGTCACCGATACATTTCGGTGAGAAAGTAAAAATCTTGTCAAAAGTGTTTCGGCGAAAAACTAAAAAGTCCTCCAAAATTGTCGGAAAAAATCGGAAAAGTTACCGAAAGGAGGCGTTTAGATGAAAAATGAAATTTGTGCCGATCGACGACAAATTGAAAGGTTCGCCAAAACGGTCGGCGCAAAATTCAAAATCCCGTCGATTAGCGAGAAACTGGAAAATCGCCGAAATGGTTGGCAGAAAATTCCTTCGATCGGCGACGAAGCAGAAAGTGTGCTGAAACAGGTCGGCGCAAAACTTAAAAGTGTGCCAAAATGGATCAACGAGAATTGGGAATTGCGCCGATCGGAGGAAAAAAGAACTTTGCTCCGAAATGGGTCGGCGCCAAAATTAGAAAGTGCACCGATCGGAGAAAAAGGGATAAGTCCGCTGAAATAGGTCGGGGAAAAATGGATAAGTCCGTTGAAACAAAGAATTTCAGCAATTTTCCAGGGATATTTTCAAGGACCAGAAATTGAAAAGAAATGTCATGGAACTTATGCACCAGATTGCGTGAAATCTAAAGATTTACGGGGACAAGCCCCCTTGACCCCCGTCGTCCCCCTAAGACGTCTCCGATAGTAAGAAAATTCTATGGTGACGACATGACTCGTAGAAATGGAAATGTTGCATCATGATAATAGTCCATGGGACAATTTGGCAAGTTGTGGCCCTTATAAAAAAGGCGATTCATATGTTTATGTAATTTGACAAAAGTTGGCAATTTTGAAGGGATGCAGTTTTTGCTCAATAATCAGAAATAGGCATTCTCTTACTCTTTTCAAATCTTATCCATAGGAGGATAAGATAGAATGATCTTATTCTTAAAACATGTTTCTAGCTGTTTCATAAAGCAATCATGGTAAAAATGCTAGTTAACTAGAAATGTAAAAGAATTGAACCAAGTATGGTTGAATACTTGGTAACAAGGCAATATCATTAATGAGCAAGGATACTCAATTGAGAGTATTATGGTAATTCACATTAACATGTGGAAAAACATGTTGAATGGATAAGAATACACTCTTGCATATTGTATTTTATAAGCATGGGATGGAAAATGGAATTAAAAGGAAGTGATGTTCCTTAGCCAGAATGTATGAAATACATTCTCTATGATCAAAATGTACAATATGAATTGCATAGAGGGGTTGTGGAAGCCTTAGTAAGAGTAATTGGTTGTAATATGCCTTATACAGGAGTGATAACCATGTCTAATAATTGGAGGATAAAAGGGACCAGTAATGGACATTGGTGCCTTGGATAAGAACACATCCAATTTAGTATTGTTAGTAATATATGCAATTTGAATTGCAAGAAAGAGACATGGTAGCTCTTGATTATTGGAGATGAATATTGTATTCCATAAGAGAATGTTGCGGAAAGTATGGGATATACCTGTAGATAAGGGACATGTAACTTGTAAAGATGATGAGTCAATCATCCTTGTGGGCAAGTGCATGCATGAGAAGAGAAGTTACAAGATACGAGTCAGTAACTTATGAGTAAGTAAAGAGGATGGGTAAGGCAATTCCATTATCCCAAAAGTTGTCACTAATAGGAATAAGACATCCCAGTATATGGAATTGGCATGTGGATCATGATAGTGACATGGTGGCCATGCAAAGGCTGCTAATTGGGAAATGAGGCATTCCCATGTGTGAATCAAATATGTGGTTCAAAATTGTGGAAATTATTTCCATGAGAAAATGGAAAAAAGTATCACAATTGAATGAGGTGCAAGGGCATACAATGGACCTTGAAAGACTCCATATGGAGTTGGAATTGAACAATTGCAGTGCTCATAAGTGCAGGGAAGTCCAAGAGAGGTCAAGTTGAACTTGGCCATAATTCCTAAAGGCAAATGGAGTAGCAAGTCATTTTGAACATAGTGCAATGAGAGCTATTGCAATGATCAAGGAAAGCTACATAGGGATATTAATCCGGTTGCAGCATAAATTGGAGAATAATCTCCAAAGGGAAATGTTATTAAAGAGGGAAATTTTCACCTTGAACTTTTTATGTTTATAACATAGGAATTGCATGCTTGGAAAGTAGCAAGTATGAATGTTATACATGTGTATACATATTGAATTGCTACTTGGTGAGAAGATCATAGCTAAGAATTGCTTGTGTGCTTGCTAGAGAGGTTGTGAAATTGGATTATTTATGATGTGGAAGAGGAATTCCATGATATGATGAGGGATTGGAAAGGGAGAATTCCTTAACTCCTCTCTTTCTATTGTATTTATATTTGACGAGTTTTATATACAAAAAATTATGGCATAAGAATAATGAAAATGCAAGAGATCAGATAGATGAAGTGAATATGCACTAGTGGGCATATTGCTAGATATTGCATAGTGCATGTATATGATATTGCATGTTGGTAAAATAGTGAGGCTTTACATATGCAATGAGCCACTTAAGATAATTATTGTGGTTGATAATCATTGTTGGAGTTGGTATTGGTTGTACGACCAAAGACAACCTAAGCATGGCTAATGATGTTGATGATGTTGTTGCATGCGACCAACAACCTTATGAAGAAAGGTTGGGGTAACAAATCTATGATCACGGGGTTGGTGGAAGGGTGGTGTAATCCTTTGCAAGAGACCAACTGATCAGGTAACATCAAATATGTTAATGGAATCCATGCAGGTAATGGTTTATTTATGATTGCATAAGTAAAAAAAGGGGATTGGGTAAGAATTCCTTGAGTCGTATTTAATAATCGTAAATTGATATGTATGTGATGTTGAATGCATTTATCCGAACATTATCCCACCAGGTACGGTGAGGTATGTGGTAGTAAGGGAAATGATCCTTATACCATTTAGTTGTTTTGAATTGTAAATGCGTTCATATGCAAATATATTATGCCATTTGTGTATGTTGGTTATGAGTTTAATAACCAAAGCAAGTGAGGAATTATGGTCCTATTGTGGTAGTGCATGCCATATGAGATAGTAATGATTAAGGCCATAATGTGGTTGGAATGGTAATGCTATGGTGCTACACAAGTATCCCATGAACTCCCTATTGGTGTTAATTTGGGATGAAACCTCTTTGGAAACAACCAAGGAGTGAGTAAACTCTTGATGTGATGTTCGGGTGGAGAAGGAAGGCACCCAGATAAGTTAACCAAATGATTGGGGAGATGGTTGGGTGATGTGTTGAGGAAATAGCCATACTTTCCAAAACATTATGGTGGAAGGCATGACATGACATTATGGTATTCATGAATCAATGCAAGGAGGCATTGAGTGAATGCACATTAAAATATTATGTAAACTTTGTGATTGTTTCTGCATATGTGTGGGTACATATGTTGAGAGGCATTGTGTGAATGCATGGTTGTGGCATATATTTCGATGCAATTAATTAATAATTGAAATGATAGAATTGTTGGCACTTATAAGATCATTGTATGAGCTGCCATGGATGCAGGAAAATGATTTCATGAATAAGGTAGTCATGTTTGATGGGCTACCAAGAATGCTCTGTTGGGAGGGAAGAGTTTCCTGAATGGATATGATTGTGTAATCATGAGAATTGGAAGTTTTATTTAATTTGCATAGATAATGTAATTGTATCCTGCAATTTTATTGTGATAATGATGCACATGAAGTAAATGTATTTCATTATATTTGAGATAATAACAACCGATAGTGTTTGAATTATTGAGTGTTATAATTCTGATCTCACTTCAGTGACTTGCAAATGTTGCAATGAAAAGATTATATGCATGGATACTCACCAAGTGTTTGGCTAATTGAAATTTTCAGATTTCAAGTAGAAATGTCTTGGGTATGGAAATGGGGCTAAGACCATAATAAAGACTGGAATCTACCATGTGAAAAAACCAAAAATTATGAGAAGGGTATCATGGTTGTGAAATTTAATTTATGTACAGAAAATATTGTGAATTTCATGTTTGAAAATTTTCTAATAATTACTAATGGTTGTTTGGCTTCTCTAGAATTGTGTCAAGAGGACGTGTTGTAGGTGGATGTTCATGTTATGGTAGCAAGTGTAAAACCATAATGGACAGGGTTCTACCACTTATAGGAGCCAAACAATATCAGGGTGGCCTCATGGTTAAATAAATCTAATTTTTGTAGGAGACAGAATTGTAAATTCAGATTGAATTTGATTATTAATGTCATTGATTGGTTGATTGTTTGTGAATTGTGTCAGGAGGAAACAATGGAGGAAGACCATGTGTTATGGCCTTCAAGAGGTAAACATCATGAGAAGGACCTCATGTTTTGGAAATCCAATTTCCGTATGAAACATTTTTGAGAAATTCTAATTGAAATTATTATGATGACATCTCATGTGGACTGCATGCTTGTGTGTAATGCGGGTAAGATGGTGAAAAAAAATGCCATTGGGGCAGATGTCAGCTTCTAAATCTAAAAATGAAAAGGAAATGCCAAGACTGGCTTTGGTTTGAGAAACCCTGGAAAAGTTCCATATGTGTGCTTGAATCACCGCAGTGCTGCTAAACCCAGCAAGAGCATGGGTACTATTGCATGGGAATTGGTATCCTTTATATGCTCACAATGAAGAGAAATGGAGGGATGGGTACGCCCAAGGGACTGTGTAGCAGAGAAGGGGTACCATCCTTGTGTTTTATGAGTGGGTATTATGGAGCCATGCTAGCCTGTAGTCAAGTGAGTCACCTATGGATTTCCTGGAGGGAACCACTGGTTTGCATAGGAGAAGGATCCACACAATCACATTCTGTTGTTTTATTGACTGATAAACCCAGTAGAAACATTGGCTTGGAAATGGTTGTTGTATGCTTGATAAAACCAGTCGGAGAAATGGCTTAACATACTGGTTAATGGAATGCCTGATAAACCCAGTCGGCGCACTAGCTTGGCATATTGGTTAATGGAATGCATGATAAACCCAATCGGCATACTGTCTTGGCATACTGGTTAATGGAATGCCTGATAAAATCAGTCGATGAATTGGCTTGGAATTGGTTATTTGAATGATGTGGTGCATCCATTGTGCTGGCATAAAAAAAAATTTCTACATATGCATAGGCGATCCGAGGCTTGCAGAAACTTGGTTGCCTTTCGATGCACACCCTGAAGAGAACTGGAAGGGGTGGGTATACTTGAGGGACTGTGTAGCAGAGAAAAGGTACCATCCTTGTGTTGGGTGGGGAAGGTCTTGGGGGTGCCATAGTTGTCTAAAGTCAATGCGGGATACCTGTGGAGCTAAAGGAAGATGCTCATGCAGATAAGTATTTGGTTTTTCTTGCATCTTCTTGCTTATTTAATGTGAATATATGTGTGTATATGATTCAACTATGGTTTTTAAACTCTTGTTAAGAGATGAATCCTATGAGAATGGATTTGACGTATGAATTGACTCAATGTTGAGTATAGGCATTACTGGATGCAAGGACCTTGAAGACATTTTAAGGATGCAATGGACATGTGGTTGTCCTGAAAGGCTTATCGTGAGAGGCTAAATATTAGAAAGGGATCCAATGGATGTTGATGAAGAGAGAGAAAGCCATTTCAGTTGCAGCTGAAAAGGAAGGACATGGAACCTTGCTAAAAATAAAGAGAACACCGAGGACAGTGTTATTCCAAGGGGGAGGGGATTGTAATATCCCAATTTTGACCCCATTGCATTAAAATGTAAATGATGTAATATTGTTATAAAATCGCGGTGAGGAGCTCAATGCCAAGGCCCCGCCATCGATTTAGCGTTAAAAATTGATGCATGTGGTTTGCATGCTAGCCAGGCACAATGGAAATTGTAAATATCATGTAAATATGCATTTTAATAAAATACCCACAAATAGCTATTCAATGCAATGCAACAAGAGTATGGAGGCATGATTTTTACAAGGAATTGGGAGGAAAATATTCAAACCCTTGAACCAATCAAGTCAAGCCAAGTGTCCATGAGAGAACCCATAAACTATCAACTACCCATTTTGACTTATGCACCCAATCATTTATTTCTTCCAAGAGTTTGTTGAGGTAGTTAATGCATTGGGAATGGGGAGGTAGGGCTGCCCAAAATTCGGGTATGGGCAAGCCACAATTTTTGGAAAATGAGTTTTGGATTCCTTGGCAAGAAAGGAGCCACGAAATTGCTCCCCAAGCCATTATCCATGAAGGAGTTGGGCTCTCTCATGCATTTTTAGCTGGTGGGGCATTTTTCCTCCACGTTTTTCCAGTGTTTCCTTGTTTTCTAGCTGTGAAGAGGGGATTTTTGTTGTTGTAGAACTGCGGGAAGGAAGGGGAAATCGATTTGGGGTCCATAGAGGCCATTATGGCCCACTGAATGCTTATATAATTGTGGGAGAAATCATTTTCCTCTTTGTGTTTATTTCCCCATCCCAAAAATTGATTTTGTTGTGCCACGATTTGGGAAAACCCATGGCAATCTCATTTTGGGCACCCCATAGCTAAAACATTTTTCTTCATGCCCAAAAGTTGTGTAAATATGTGTGTGTTTGCAAGATCGATTTGGCATGAGTTGTGGGTGTCCCTTGTTTTTGCTTGAGCTTGAGTGCAAGCATCCAAAAATAGAAGAGGGTCCACACTTGGCCTGATAAACCTAGTTATAGACTCGCTTGGCTTAGATGCAATGTTTATTTGTCTCTGCATGAGCTTGAGTGTTCCCATTCCTTGTGGAAATCATGCCCAACTCGGGGGTGGAAACTATGTTGAGAGATTAATGAGCATCATTTTCCTATGGATAGGTGGAACGTTGCAGTTGTGTAGCTAGTTGCTTGGGGCAATTTCACAATCCAGATAAGTATTCTCTATGTGTTTTACTTCTGCAATGTTTTAATTATTTGATGAATGTTATTGATATGTTGAATGCATGATAGACATGTGTGTGGATAATGTTTCATTCCGCTGTGTTTATTTGAGTATGCATCTGCACACATATAAATTATGTTTGTATTAATTTAATGAATGGGCTTGAGTTATGAAAAATCCTAGAAATGTTAGTCATGCTGCCTTCCTTGCATTGGATCGATGGGAGGGGATGTGACATATTATTGATGTTGGCTTGAGTCCATCAGTGGTAATTGTAACTCTTTGTCTCATATATATATATATATATATAGGAGACCTTTTCATTTGAATCATCTCGTCTTATCTTGTTTTGTCTTGTGTACTTAGTACATTATATAAGAAGGTTTCCCCCTCAAAGAGGCTTTCTATTCATCTATTTTATTCATTATTAAGGTGTGGACTATTATTTCTTGTTTATTTATTCTCTTTTGGGGAATTTCTTGCATAACAATTTGTGTTGCCCTTCTTGTACTTGATGTTTATATGGAACTATTGTAGGTACGTGGACCACTTCTAATCGTGGTAATTTTGTAACCTTCCCTATGTCGACATTAATTGTAGGGGATTGTGAGCATTGTGGATGATCATCTCCTTCCCTAGGATGTAATGTTTCCATTGGAGATATGCTTGCAAAATGGAATACATAACCTTGTCATAGGTGGGATGCCAATGAACATAATCAGAGAGTGTCTTGCCATGATATTCCATTGGATTTCCATGTTGTATGAGGACTACACTGATAGCATAGTTGGAGGCATCTGTCTCAATATTGAAATTCTATTGTAGGTCTGACAGAGTGAGGAATGGAGTTGCGCAGAGGCGTCGTTTTAGGTCCTTGAATGCTTTCTATTATGACACACCCAAGGAAAATTTGACTTTGGATCCACCCTTGGTCACTTGGATCAAGGGCCAAGAAATATGAGAGAACCACAACACAAACCTTAGGCAAACGTTGGTGAGGCCCAAGAAGCCGCAGAGCTTTGTTAGATTTTTTAGGGATGACCAATCATGAATGACTTGGATCTTGGTTGGGTCCACATGAAACCCATGTTCATCCATGATATATCCTAGATATTGAATTCTCTCCACGCCAAATGAACATTTCTTCAAATTGGTGTATAACTTGTGTTGCTGCAAAGTGATCAATACCTATTGAATGTGATGCAAATGTTCCACCCAAGTTCTGATGAAGATGAAGATGTCATCCAGCTATATGACCACGAAAGAGTTTGTGAATATCCACAAGATATCATCCATCATCCTCATGAATTTTGTTGGAGCATTATTCAATCCAAAATGCATGATCAACCACTCAAAAAGGCCTTCTTTAGACTTAAAGGTTGTCTTCCATACCTAAGTTTACTTGATCGAGACTTGGTGGTATCTTGACTTTAAACAAATATTGTTGAAGAACTTGGCACCCTTAAGTTGATCAAGAAGATCATCAATCAAATGGATTGGGCGTTGATTCTTGACAATGATCTTGTTTAGGGCTCTGTAATCAATGCAACGTCACCATGTCCCATCCTTCTTCTGCACCAACACAATTGGGATCCCACATGGTTAGGAGATTGGTTGAATGTGTACCTTTTGGATGATATCATGGATATGACATTTTATTTTCTCATTCTCTAAAAAAGAGAGTTTGCATATTGGGCCATTGGAGCACCATGGATCAAATCAATTGAGTTTTTGACATGGAAATGCAGAGGATCCCCTTTAGGTGAGACAAATATATCTATGTTTTCTTCTACAATCTTGTCCACTTCTACTATGTAGAGAGACATCATGTTGTGGATGTGAAAGTAACATTGACCTTATGTCGAACTTCTAATAGAACCATGGAGAGGATAGATTTCCCATTTTTAGAAATTACCTTCCGACACTACTTCGATGAGATCAACGAAACCAAAGCAATAGGAACTACCTCGAGTACTGTTTGACCTAGGTCTGACACTTTGTTTGTTAGGATTTTCTTTGATGCCTTTAAGTTTTGACAAAGCCTTAATTTTTATTCTTTGTCTTTTTATCCTAAAGTTGTTGGCTTAAGTTTTGATTATATTTCTCAGTTTTCTAAAGTATTCAACAATAATAAGTTTTAGCCTATGCTCCTATAGGGTTTTTGATTGATTTTCATTAAACAAGGTTCCAGTTTACATTTTTTCCATGTGAGTTGACAACATGTGTTAAGTTTTCGAAAATAGTGGTACACTGCCAGCTTGCCCAAAAATTATGTTTTTGCAGGTGCCATCATTTCATCAAATGGATTTGGATTTGATGCTTGTTTCGAGGGAGGACATCTGGTTCTATCAATTCCCTGAATGCAACATGTGTTTGGAGCCACGATTTAACATAATTTTATGCTACCATCTGCATTTGATAAGAAACTCCAACCATGCGAATGAATCATGATCTGGAGGAATGAGAGTCCTGGATAGTACTGCAACAAGAGCCTCATTCCCTTCTCATGATTGTTGAAGATTGATAAATGGGGTTTTGCTCAGAAAGTCGAAACATTATGGTGCTAGGGTTACAAGAAAACTCTCCTCAGTGTTCTAGTATTGCATCCTCAATCTCATTTACAGTCATGGAAGAGAAGAAGAAGTCTCGGCCCAGTGGGCATTTTCTCAGAGCTGAACCCCAGAATATAGAATGGATGGAGGAACTTCCCATAGCTGCAGAAAAACTAAAGGAGATAGGGTGGTTTAATATGTTCGAAAGAATGGGTGAACATCACGAGCAAGTTACTAGGGCTTTTTGCCGAAATTTCAATGGGTTGATGGTTAAAATTGGCATGCTGAAGTTCTCTGTAACAGAAATGTCTGTTTCCCAAGCCTTTGGTGTAAAACCTGTGGGAGAAAGATGGTATAAGCGCCACACTATTCATGAGGATTTTAGCCAATTCCTCCTGCTGGCGCATCAAGATCCAGACTGGAGTCAAGGAATTCCTAGGGGTTTCTTACAGACACAGTGGCAAGATATCCTCTACATCATCCAGAGATATATCACCTGTGAGGGGAGATTTGCGACTATATATAGGTATCACATGAGGCTACTGCAGCACGTTTCAGGTATTAAGAAACTTAATCTCCTTATTTTCTTATTTAAAAGTCTAGAAAGAATGTCTGCTAGGGTTCGTCAGCATCCAAACTCTGATAGCCACAACATTTATCATCATGGTCTCGTTAAATTACTGATTGAACAGGAGCTGAGAAAAAGGGAAAAGACCTGGTCTTATTTTTTGTTTTGGTCGGGTTTTAGAGGAGAAGTGATAGAATCTAAAGGAAAGAAAAACTCTAAACCGATTAAGGAAAAACCTAAAGAATGTTTGGACAGTGAAGAAAGGGTTTCTCAACCCAAAAGTGATGGAAGACAAGAGGAAATTAATGAAACAAAAGTCCCTGAAAATGATAATCCTATCATTAGTCCAATAGATGCTACAGAGAATGAAGAGTTCAATAGGGTTTGTTCCTCTCAGAAGTTATCAAAGCATACAGAGAAGAACCCAGTTGAAGAACCCGATGGAGTTTGTTCCTTCCAGAAATCACACGAATGCACATAAAAAGTTTTTGAACTTGATGGAGTTGGTATTCAACCTAAAACTCGAGCTGTTAATAAGCTTCGAATGAACATGAAAGCTATCCTAGATCCAAAATTCAAGAAATATTAGGTTATTGATTTGCAGGAGTCCTCTACTGAAGATGAGGAAGATGAAAAAGCTAAAAAAATGGAGTTTGCTATGCGACAAGTTTTGGATAATATTGAAGAAAGTCTCAAGAAAGTTCCTGAAATCATGCCTAGAGGTCATACCCAAACATTTGGAAATGAAAGTAGTATGGAACATTCAAATCCTGTCCTCTCAGTTTTAGAAGTTGGAGAACCATCCTGAAGAATGTCAGATTATGTTCCAACGTTAAATGATGAAGAATTGACTTTTGAAAAACCTGAGGACAACCTGGAAAAGTTAGTAGAAATGGAAAATAAGGCAAAGATAAATCATGTCAATCAGCAAAATGAGCACATTAGCATGATAAACGATGGTTTAATGAAAGCCAATGTAATGCTGAAGCAAGATTTACAGGAGCTGAGTCAAAATTATGCAGAGGCAGTTCAAGTAGCAGATAAAGCAGTCAAAAGGAGGAAGATTGTGCAGGAGCAAAATGAACAGCTGGAGAAAAATCAAGAAGAACTCAGGCTGAAGACGAAACTCATGCAACAAGAATTAAACAGGTTACGAAGGAAATCAGAATCTCTAGATGGACTTGCCACCTTGGCAGAAGCAACGAGAAACCTTTGAAAAGGTTCTTTACCATTGACATGTGTCAAATAGAGTTTAAATGACTAGATATTTTACATGATTTTATTTTTGCTATATTTAGAAGTTTCTGCCTTAAAAAGTGGATCATAGTAACAAACTTCAGTGTTCCTACTTTTTGGTTTTGTTATATATTATGTAATATTTTTGAAAAACGGGAGACACACATGGGAGTCGATATGCTGGAAGCTTGTACAGCTTTGCAACCATTATCTGTGTAAGAACTTCTTTGTTTTGAATGATGAATCGATATCTATATGGTGCTAGGTTTTGAACTTATATTGTGTAATATTCTTTGGCTATGTTTGAACCCTATTTGCATGGATGTTTATGTAGATGTTTTCTATATAGATGTTATGTCTGCAAGTGAATGGTAATGCTTATTTGATATATGAAATGTTATTTCAGATGTCTGTACCTTTACATATTATACAAATTATGAAATGTTTGTTTATGCTTTGTGTATGTGTGTTTTAAAACCTTTCTCCTGAGCTTCATGTCTTAATTTCATCCATTCTGCAAATTCTTGCCATAAACTTTGATGTCTGATGTTATCAATTTGTTGTAACCTCGTATATTTCTTATACCTTATCAGATTTTACATTGTTATCCAGACAAACCCATAAACAGTCCTATCTACATTATTATCCAGAAAAAACCCACAAAAAACCAACTCATGTTGAGGTGCCTAAACACTGCTGCTCCTGTAGTTTAGGTAGCAGACTTTACGGAAAACAGGTACCTTATAGAGTTGGTATCCCAAAGTAACAATGGCACTATGGGGCTTGGACTCATAAACATCGTATCATTTTCACATATAGGGTTGTCCTAAAAGAACATCACACAATTCAAGTTGGGAAACATCAAACATTACCTCATCTTTGAAGTGTTTGATGTCGTATGATAGACGACATTGTTGAATGATGCAAATGTCTCTCCCTTACATCAATCAAGCGATGATGTATGTTTGAGGGTGAGGCATTGTCGACAACTTCAATATCTTAATGACCTTGATCGATATCGGGTTCTTCTAGCTACCATTGTCAACAATGAAATGTAGTGGAGTCCCCTTCACCCACATTTGTGAGTGGAAGAGCCTCTCTCTTTACTCTGGCTCCTCTGGTAGGATATTTGTGGTTGCATTGGTGACATTGGGTTCCTTGTCAATGATCTGCTTTCCTTTATCTTTCTCCAAATCAGAGTCTAATCTAGATTCTAGATTTCAGAATTTCATCTCAGTCAACAATGATTGTTTCAAGAAACATTAATCAATGTTGTGTTGGGGGATTTTGTGGAAGTCACACCACTTTTCGGTGTCCTTCTTCAACTTCTTGTTATCATTCTTTACCTACATTTTGGACTGTCTTTCATGAGTTTGACTATCCTTTCTTTGTCCTTTATTCGGTGAATTAGGGCCACCTTTACTAGGCTTCTTCTATGGTTGAATTATAAACCCAAACTCCTGCAGTATTCTTCTTGAATTTCTACTCAATTTTGACAACATATCAATAAGTGACTCCTAGTGAGGAGATGTCCAAGAAATCCATCTATGTTTGGATGCACTTGTGTAGTCCACTGCTGTAATTTAGGGTCGTCTTCATTCAAAGTGACTAAAACGTCTACCAAGGAAAGAACAAAAATACCAACGCCCACCAAGGAAAGTGAAACTGACCAGCAAAAACAAGACCATACAACTTAAATACACAAGGCTTCCCCCCGCCAAAAAGTAAAAGGGCCACACAACAGCAAAAGAAGGTACCAAGATAACCAAACACCAACAAAAATGGAGCAAGAGGGACCAAAACTACCACCAGGGCACTCAGGCATCATAGAGAAATAATGATCCCTCGTCACAAAGGGCACCATATGCCCATAATTCAAAAAAAAATTACCCTCCACTGCAGAAGGGCCCTCTTTGAGAGGGCATTCGCCACCGAATTGTGGACATGAGAAAAATGGTGAAATTGTGTCTCCTTCTGAACCTTCAAAAGATGAGATGTCTTTTCCATCCATGTAGAGACAACAATTACATTAAGAGGCCCGAACCCGTTGATCCAATTAACAACAATCAGTGAGTCTCCAACAACATGAAGGAGAGACAGGTGCTCCAGTTTAGCAAAAAGAAGAAGAAGCCATAGAGAAAAGATTTCCCCTTTTGTGTCTGTACCCGGACCAACTAGAATCCAAATGTTGAAAAACCGCTGATTGTCCAAAGCATTATGAGCCCCCACCCCACATAGGCCGGCTGCATTCTGTGAAGCACCATCAAAGGTGTTGAAAGGACATGGGTGTTAATGTATTTGTAACTTCGGAAGATATTTCACTTGTATATTTTATATTGTATTCATGTGTCATTGTACTTCTGACGGAGAGGTTTCATTCCTCCGATCGGGAAAGCTATTATTTTATTTGATATGGTTATTAGACTCCCCTAGTGGGGTTGGCCCAGAGTTAAGTTGTAGGGGGTTATTAGACTCTGCTAGGAGAATTCGGCCTAGTTAGGGTAAAAGGCAAGTGAAAGTAAAGTATAAATAGAGAGGAGCACCTCTCTATTTATCCATTCACTCACTCACTCATTCGCATAAGTGAGAGAGAGAGAAGTTCGCACAAGTGGAGGAGGAGGAAGCTGCTGGAGACCATCTCTTTGTTTTGGGGTTTTGTATTATTGCTCATTCTATCTCTGAGGAAGTTGTGGGGTTTTCTCCTTTATGGTTTCCCTGGTGAAATTCTTTGTGTCTCTTATATCTTGTGTTTGATTTGTTGTGCATGTTGTTCTCTCAGATAAGATCCTAGAGCATATTGAATTAAATTGTGAAAAACTAACATGGTATCAGAGCTAACTTGAGAAGAAGACACTGTGCAGCTGCGGAATCTAGGGATTCTTAATTTTTGGGTCTCTTTCTACATATCATCAAGGGCAGGAGGCTAGGCTATCTCTCCTAAGAAAGGTGCATCTTTCTGTCGAAGCAGAATTGGATTCTGAGCATTTTCAATTTTCGGTCTATCATTGTTGCGGGAAATTAGGGCTTTTGATAGAAGTGGAATTTTGGAGTGCTCTCAGCATAGGATTGTTCTGCTCAGCAAAATCAAAATTTAGAAACCAAGATCGAAGTTTTTGATATGTTACAGTCGCAGTGTAAGTTTTAGCAGTTCCAGATCCAAATTTAGTGGTCTACCAGTAGTTTACCCAGTAGCATAGATATAACACAAAAGGGTAAAGAGCCGTATGAGGTAGGAAACTCTAAAGTACGGTTCTGAGGGAAGAAAACTTTTCCAAGTGTACCTATCCCAACCGAGGATGATAAGTCATGCCCTAGACGATAAGCCCCTACATTAAGGCCACTGATGATGGATTCTTCAGTCATGTAGAAATGGTCATTCAACTATAGTTGTTAGTTTTTTTTTAGTTTTTTTAATGAACAAGTCATTTTATTTTACACCTTTCTCTTGTCCATACTCTTGTTTGGAAAGAAATGGAAAATTTAACTTATATTATCTATTCCCACGTTGGGTAGAACCCCGGGATATGTCAAACCCTAGTTTGATTTTTGGACCAGAAAACCAGAAAGGACTAGAAATTGCAGATCCGAAATTCGCAAGTCACTTTTGAGGGGTCAATTTTTGGAATTTTCAAAATCCAATGGTACCAGCTTGCTCGCCTCGGCAAGGGGCATCTTTTTATCCAAACAAAAGTTTGAAATTCCAAGTTTGGATTTTTAGAGTTTCTCTATCAAACCCTAGCCAAGCTCCAAATCCAGTTTCAAAAAATCAAGTGGTAAGACCTAAATATTTTATATTTCCATTTGAAGTACTCATTAAAGATGTCTCACCACACCAAGCTTGAGGATAAGCTTGAAGGGGTTGATAACCTCCGAGCATGGAAGTATAGGATTGGGCTTGTCCTAGAAGAGAATGAATTGGACACCTATGTGAATGAAGAGGTTCTGGTTACAGAGGGAGATGAGGCTAAGGCCTTACATAAGAAGAACTTGGTCAAGGCCAAGAGGATCATTGCAGATTCTATCAAGGACCATCTTATACCACATGTGTCATCTCTAAAGAAACCCAAGGAGATGTTTGATTCCTTAACCAAGCTATTTGAAGGAAAGAATATAAATCGGAAGATGACATTGCGGAACCAACTGAAAAATGTGAAGATTCAAAATACATAGACCATGCAGTCATACTTTACAAGGGTCTCTCAGATAAAAGAACAACTTGAAGCTGTGGGAGAAGACATAGATAATGGAAAAATATTGATGACCACCTTGAATGGTATCCCTAGTTCATGGGATTCCTTCATTCAAGGAATTTGTGCTAGGAAGAAGCTCATCACATTCAGTAGGCTATGGGAGGAGTGCTCACAGGAAGAAGCTCAGATTGTAGCTCAAGAAGAAAACATGGGTAGTGAATACCAGGCTCTCATAGAAAACACCAGGAAGAACAACAACAAGAGGGAGCATCCTCATCACAAGAAGGGTAAACAACACCACTTGAATCAGAGGGAGAACCTTGGAGGATCCATAAGAGATCTTTCTCATATTCGATGTTATACTTGTGATGAGAAGGGACACTATTCCAGAGATTGTCCCAAGAACAAAAGCAACTCCCACAAGAAGAACAACAACAAGAGAAGATATCATACTCACACTATAGAGGATGATGAACCTCCCAGGAAGAGAGCCAAAGAAGAAAGTGAAGATTCTTCAAGCGATGAAGAGTATGTTTTGATCTCCGCCCTCACAGGGACTATTACACATGGAAGCAATGATTGGATTATAGATAGTGGGGATTCCAAGCATATGACAGGATTCAAGGAATCCTTTATGAACCTATCTGAACATGAGTCACCCCACAAAGTGAAACTTGGGGACGACTACCAGTATCCTATAAAAGGATGTGGTGAAGCCTCTTATAAGCTAGACTCTGGAAAGTCTATGAAGATGAAAGATGTCATGTTTGTACCAGGACTAAAGAAGAAGCTTCTCTCCATATCTGCATTGGAGGAAAAATGTATGATGGTTGCATTTGTAGATGGCCAAGTTCTTATGTGGCCAAAGGGAAGGATCATATATGATGCAGTAGTGATTGGAGCGCAAGAGGGAGGGTTATACAAACTGAAGGGCCAACCAGAACAAGCCTTGGTACATGAATCCATGGAGCCTAGTGAACGATGGCATAGAAGGCTTGCAGATGTGCACTATAGAGCACTACCTCTTGCAAGCAAAGTTGTTGAAGGTCTTCCAGAAATCCAGGCAAAGAATAAGGCGTTTGCAAAGGATGTGTGAAAGGAAAGAACACAAACAAGACATTTCCAAGTAGCGAAAGCAAGGAAAAAGGAATCTTGGAAATCATCCACTCGGATGTATGCGGTCCGATGTCATCGAGTTCTTTGAGTGGGTATGTATATTATTTTTATTTCATTGCTGATTTTTCTAGGAACACATGGATATATTTCTTAAAGAGCAAAGATGAACTATTCAGTAAGTTCAAGGAATTCAAAGCCTTGATTGAGAACCACACAGAGAAGATAATCAAGACTTTTCGGTCAGATAATGGTGGAGACTTCACATCAGAAGACTTCAAGGAATTATGCAGAGATTCAGGGATTAAGAGGGAGTTGACCACTCCATATAATCCACAACATAATGGAGTTGCAGAAAGGAAGAATAGAAAAATTATGGAAGCAGCAAGGGCAATGCTTCATGACCAGGATATTCATATGCACATATGGGAAGAAGCTGCAAGGACAGTCGTGTATGTACAGAATCATACTCCACATAGCGTACTTGACAACAAGACACCAGAAGAAGCTTTCTCCAGCGAGAAAACAGAAGTCAACCATATCAGAATATTTGGTTTCCCAAAGTACATACACATTCTGAAAGAGAAGAGGACAAAGTTAGATCCTTCAGGAAAGAAGGGTATATTTGTGGGATATAGTGAAAACTCGAAGGCTTACAGAATATCTTTCCCAGGATTCAAGAAGATCGACATTAGCAGGAATGTAACATTCGACGAAGACTCAGCATACAACAAATCCATAATGTTACCTGTTGAAGACATTGAAGAACTAGAAGAACCCAGGATTCGAGATACAACAATGAATGAAGTAATTCCAAAAGAAGACTGTGAGATGGAATATCCACAGGAACCTGTAGATCCACCCCGTGAGAAGAATTATCACAAGAGGAAACCAGCATGGCTACGAGAGGTAATACATGATGCAGAAAGATATGGCGCTTCAGAAGGAATGCACAGAGAAAGCAACAGACCGAGGCCATACACCATTTATGTATCCCTGTTGTGTGACATCATTGACGAGGAACCTGCCAACTATGAAGAAGCGGAAGAAAGGAAGGAATGGAATGATGACATGATCAAGGAGTACCCGTCAATCATGAAGAATGATGTATGGGATGTGGTCCCGAGACTAGAAGGGAAGTTTGTGGTGACTTCCAAGTGGATCTACAAGATCAAGCATGCTGCAGATGGAAGCATAGATAAATACAAGGCAAGATTTGTGGCACGTGACTTCTCCCAGAAAGAAGGGATAGACAATGAGGAGACATTTGCACCTGTATCCAGATACACTTCCATCATAACAGTACTTGCTCTGGCTGTAGTGATGAAATGGAAGATACACCAAATGGATGTCAAGACAACGTTCTTGAATGGTGTAGTGGAAGAGGAAGTTTATGTGGAGCAGCTACTTAGGTTTGAAACACATGACAGGGAGACTCATGTATGAAAACTGAAGAAAGACATGGTGCGGCAGGATAGACAGCTTCCTGACTAGTTTAGGCTTTACCAGGAGTAAAGCATATTCCAACCTTTACTACAAGGTTGAGGAAGGGAACCCAGTGATAATCCTACTGTATGTAGATGAACTGTTTATGACAGGTGAAGATGGGTTGATTGCTGACACGAAGAGGAAGCTTGCTACCAAGTTCGAGATGAAAGACTTGGATATGATGCACTATTTTCTAGGCATGGAGGTGTGGCAGAGTGTGGATGGAATCTTCCTTGGACAAGGGAAGTATGCAGTAGAGATCCTGAACATATTCGGGATGATGGACTGCAAGGCCATGGCCACACCTATGACATCGAACCTGAAGCTATTGAGTGATGATTCATCAGAGTCAGTTGATGACATGATGTATCGTCAGATGATTGGATCCTTGATGTACCTGATGAATACGAAACCAGATATTTTCTTTGATGTGAACATATTGAGCCAGTTCCTGATGGATCCGAGACATGTTCACTTGATTGCTACAAAGCATATTCTAAGGTACCTGAAGGATACGGTGGATTATGGGCTCAAGTATGATGTTAATCAGAAGATTAACCTGGAGGGTTATGTTGATTCGGATTGGGCAGGCAATTCCATTGATAGGAAGATCACTTCAGGGTGTTGCTTCAGTATGGGATCAGGTGTGATCTCTTAGTTTAGCAGGAAGCAGTCCTGCGTGGAACTGAGTACAGCCGAAGCAGAGTATGTCGCAGCTTGTTCGGCTAGTTGTGAGGCATTATGGCTGAGGAAGCTACTATTTGATTTGTTTGATCTTCAGTTGGACGCGACTTGTATATATTGTGATAACTAGAGTTGTGTGAAGTTGTCTGAGAACCCAGTGTTCCATGACAAGTCGAAGCACATTGAGATCAAGTACCACTATATCAGGGATATGGTGCAGAGAGGAGTAGTGAAGCTCCAATATGTTGCGATGGATGAGAAGATACCTGATGTATTGACCAAGCCATTGGCCAGAGTAAAGTTTGAATACTTCAAAGAGAAGCTTGTTATACTTCAGATCGAGGTTCGTTCCAAGGGGAAGTGATGAGTTCGGAAGACGCAGATGCACATGGGATTTTCCGACATGGTGGTAGGTTGGTCCTCCCATGGTCGTTGATGTAATTGTTGAGCTTTTCCGACATGGTGGTAGGTTGGTCCTACCATGGACGTTGATGTAATTGCTGAATCTTTTCTAACATGGTGGTAGGTTGGTCCTCCCATGGTTGTTGATGTAATTGTTGATCCTTTCCTGAATGGTGGTCGAAAATTCCTCCCATGTCGATTGATGTAAGTGTTGTGTTATGTGCATCTGGGTTGTGCTCCGTTGACGATGAGATGATCTGAAGATGATGAGGTGACAGTAGGGTACACAGGTTTTGCAGTGGCATATAATCAGTCCTGGGATGCTCCTTCAGGTTTTGTAGTAGCATATAATCAGTCCTAGGAGATCTTGTAGGTTTTTCAAGTGGCATATAATTAGTCCTGGGATGCTCCTTCAGGTTTTGCAGTAGCATATAATCAGTCCTAGGAGATTTTGCAGGTTTTTCAGGTGGCATATAATCAGTCCTGGGCTACTCCTTCAGGTTTTGCAGTAGCATATAATCAGTCCTGGGAGATATTGTAGGTTTTGCAAGTGGCATATAATCAGTCCCGGGATGCTCCTTCAGGTTTTGCAGTATCATATAATCAGTCCTGGGAGATCTTGCAGGTTTTGCAGAGGCATATAATAAGTCCTGATATGTACCTACTTGATGGATTTATCGCAGAGATGATGAATACGTACATGGAGGCTAGGCCTACACCCAACATGAAAAAGGGTTGGATCTGTAGAACTTCCTATGACGAGTATATTGAAGATTGATGATCGAGATAGCAACAGTAGTGACGATGATGATCCAACTTTGATGATGATCCAGTGATGAAGACTTGTACTAATGAACTGTGTCAAAAGAATACCTTCCTAGTTAAGAGGGACTGTTAATGTGTTTGTAACTTCAGAATATATTTCACTTGTATATTTTATATTGCATTCATATGTCATTGTACTTTCGATGGAGAGGTTTCATTCCTTCGATCGGGAAATCTATTATTGTATTTGATAGGGTTATTAGATTCCCCTAGTGGGGTCGGACCAGATTTAAGTTGTAGGGGGTTATTAGACTCTCCTAGGAGAAGTCGGCCCAGTTAGGATAAAAGGAAAGTGAAAGTAAAGTATAAATAGAGAGGAGCACCTCTCTATTTATCCATTCACGCACTCACTCATTCGCATAAGTGAGAGAGAGAGAAGTTCGCACAAGTGGAGGAGGAGGAAGCTGCTGGAGACCATCTCTTTGTTTTGGGGTTTTGTATTATTGCTCATTCTATCTCTTAGGAAGTTGCAGGGTTTTCTCCTTTATGGTTTCCCCAGTGAAATGCTTTGTGTCTCTTGTCTCTTGTGTTTGATTTGCTGTGCATATTTTTCTCTCAGATAAGATCCTAGATCATATTGAATTAAATTGTGAAAAACTAACAATGGGAACATAAGTGGTACTAGCCGCCCAAGTGAAAAACAGGAGGGAAAATTATCTGAAGCAGAACCCTTGTACCAATGGAGTAAACCTTTCGATAGAGAAGAACCGAGCCAAACAGGAAAGTATGGGAGAACACATCTAATTTCCTTCCATATCCGAGCAGTAAATGGACACTGGATAAATAGATGTAAGTTTGTTTCTCCATCCAATCTACAAAGTAGGAAAAAATTGGGGCCAATAAAACCGCATTTCTGCAGGTTGCACCAAAGAAGGAGTTTACTGTCCAACGCCAACCAAATAAAAAACTTAATATTCAAGGGAATGCACCAATGCCAGATGGTCGAGTGCCACTAAATACCCGATCCACAAAAAGGAAAAAAGGTTTGATAAGCCAGTCGGGCAATAAGAACACCGCATGCATAATTTTGCAACCACATGAGCTCATCCGAAACCTCAGATATTTGAATATTCCCCCTATGTAGCCTGAGGACATACCTTTCCCATCCTGATTTCTAGCTGCCATAAATACCCAGTTGTGAAGCATTTAACCAATTCTGAAAAGGAGCACCTAGAAGGGTATGAGCCGCAGCATGATGGAGAGAGTAATAGCCACCTGCCCTGAGAAAGGAAATCAATTATGTAGATAGTGTATATACAATTGGGCCACCCATGATCAGATCTTCACCAAGACGAATAAGGAGACCATTTTCAGTCTTCCACGCGGACCATTCCAATATAGTCCCCAAAGCTGACAACAACCCAACCCAAATATTTGACACACCTTTAGCCTTATTAAATCTTGCTTGGAGCCACATAGATATCGATAGTCCATTGAGGTATTTATCCCACACCACATCCCCCCAGAGACCATCCATCATAAGAGCCCGCCAAAGACTCTTCACAAGCAGGGCAGTCGAAAAAAAATGGATGTTTTTAATGGACCAGCCACCAGCCTGAAATGGATCATACAATCTTTTCCAAGCCACTAGATGCAATTTCTACGGACCTTGCCCAGTCCAGATGAAATTATGCAGTTTCCTACTCATATCAATCAAAATCGACTTAGGAACCTTGCTCAAAGAAAACCAATACACTCCCAAATTTTGCAGGACTTTATTCTAGTGCAAGGTGTTCCATCTCATTTATTGGTCTTGATAGTTTCCAACAAGATGATATTGGAATCCTTAAAGGCATTGACACAATCCTCCTAAGTTGTCTCTATCACATACATTTCATAATTATCTATGACATTGCACAAACTAAATATCCCATTAATGTTTAACATGAGGAAGGTATTTTAGGAATGTATCTATCTTTTGTTCAAAAGAGAGATAACAAAATTAACTTGTACATTTAAGCATGGTGTTTCTTTGAAATTATGCTTGTTAAGTATTCATTAGTTTTTTTTGGAAATTGCCACATGATTTAATCGAAATGATCCATCGTTTCATTCCTATGTCACTCAAGGGATTCTTGGAACAACAACATGTTAAGATATCATGCTTTATCATCTTCCTTAAGTTCGTCTTTGATGGCAAGTTTCTTATGTCAACAGGGAAGATATTCATCTGACTCGATTAGTTTGAGGCCCAACACCCTATACATTAACCTCGTGGGGGCATATATGTAGAATAAATAAAGAGCTTATTATTCTACTACCACTTATCCAAATTGGATTGAGAATGAAATGAAAGAGCGTGTAATAGTATTGAGAAAACATAAGATACAATATTGAAAGTAGGGTATTACAATGAAAACCAATAATAAATTATAGGTGGAAAACATTGTAATGCAGATAACAATATAGAGTGGATAGAATGGTGGTAGATTACCTTTGAGAAAACATGGATAATTATGTCCTCACAAAAATCCCATAACAAGTGGTTGAAGCTTCATTTTATAACAAAATCCCTAAGAGGAAAATTCCAAAATACCAAAGAACCCTAACCCTAACATGATGTTAGTGTTTAGTAGGAATGCTCAACTAGATGAATTTGAGTTATCCATGAAAACAATGTTGTAATGATAATTTTTCATTCAATACACTATTTAAAGTTTTTATTAGCTTGTAGGAAATACAATTAACAAAATCAATTAGGTCCCCACCTTGTTGGCATACAACAACCCTAAAAAATGCTTAGAAAGGTTTTTAAAGTTGGATTGTATGTTTTGGACCTAAAAAATGCTTAGAAAGGTTTTTAAAGTTGGATTGTATGTTTTGGACCCAAAAAATTGTATTATTAGTATCGTTTATGAGATGGTTCCGATGGCCAACTTGGGAGTCAGTCTCCATGGATGTATGTCAAGGTTACCCTCAACCAATTATGGTCATGACTTTGTTTTTGTAGTTATTGATCAAATCTCTCGTATGGCAATTTTGTCACCTTGCAAGATGCATATCATGGAAAAATCCACTATGCATAAGATCTTCAAGCAATTTATGTTCATTTTGGTTTTCAAGTATAATTTTATCTAATGGAGACAATAGGTTCCTTAGTATCTTATTGTCTAGACTTTGGTTAATGTGGCCACCAAGGTGTCCAAATCCACTACCTTCCATCCCTAGACTAATCAAAAGATGAAGGTGGTCAAGCTGATGATTGTACATATCCTCAAAATGTACAACTCCAAGCATCCATGTACATGGCCTAAAATCTATCCCTATGTTAATCATAGTCACAATGAGACTCTTCATTGTTTTATTAGCCACAACCATTTCTATGGTTGTTTGGATTTGCATCTATTAGCCCTAATTGTTGTAGTTTCTACCATTACATCAACACACAAAGAGTCCTCCCATGGTCGGAATGAGGTAGACAGAGCATCCAAATTTGTTGAATGGATCCAACACGTCTAATAAAAAGTTCATGCTATTTTGATGAAGTTCAACTTTGATTTGTACAAGTAATGACATGATCAACATCAAGTTCCGCACAATTTCTAGGTTAATGACAAGATATGCTTGCGTTTGCAGAAAGATCATTTCAAAATTCCCCACAATAAGCTTCAACCACTTCTATATGGGCTTTACACCATCTCCAAGGGCATGGGTTCTCTTTTGAATTGAGTTGTCCTTCCTTCCTGAAATTACATAATGTATTTAATATGGAGTTGCTTTAGCCATACTTTCCTCCACTATTCTACCCCTTAGATATGGTAGAGCACTTGGTCGTTCCAGAGTTCATCTTTGACTTCATTAAGTAAGCTATAATGTATTATATCATGGACACCAAAAGCATGCACCAATAAATTACGTAACTTTACTAAGTCATCAAAGCATGACAACTTCTTCATTAGAGTGAGTTGTTCACTAGGAACTAGATCCGTCAAAATTCCCTGCATGTGATACAAGGACTTGATGTAGTGGGGAGTATTGGTACTCAAGGTGGAAGGAATGATCTAGGTGTTCATATAGGACTATATTAGAAATAGTCTTGATACTAGCAGTTTTTGGGTCTTGAACTTTGGACACCTTTTTTGGGGTTGTCCCATGTTTTTTTTATAGTTTGACACTCAATGGTTAGGAACCTAACTCAATTTGTTAATTTTCTTTCCAATGAGCTAAAGAAGAGTCAAAATAGAGTACTCAATGAAAAATTATGATCTTAGCAAGGATCCTCTTTTTTAACAATGCGTAGTCATCTAGGTTAGTGTTCCAATTCATTGTTGGTATCATGTTATGCTTAGGGTTTTTGCCTCTAAGGGTTTTGACGTTATTATAAAATATTTTTTCAACCTCTTGTTATGGGTTTTTTTTGCAAATAAGTGTTATCACATCTCTTCTCAAAGATGTGCTACTAACCTCCATTATATCTACTATGTATCAGCGTGTACATTGTCATGTTTCACCATTGCTTCATTAATAGAATATGGTTTTCACTATAATTTTCTACTTTGAATGTTGTATCTTGAATTTCTCTTCACAATAGTGTATGTCTATTTTTCCATCTAATCGAAATCAAATTTCTCCATCAATTTTTCCCTAAAAGACCAAATTTTGGGACTTGTAACACCCTATTGTATCTTCTTTCAAATTCTTTGAGTCTTGCTTCTATTGTAAATATGTTCATTTTAATGAACCCTACTAGTTTTGACAAATTTTCAAGGCTAGATCAAAACCCTAACTTGTACATACTATAACTCCAAAATTATCATGCATATTATGCTTATAAGATAATCAAATATAACATGTGACGTATTCTTTCCAATATTTCAAGTCTTGCCGCATTTAGAGATGCCTAATCAAAATTACATATAAATTTAAAAAATATCCACTCCAATACCAAATATTATGAACCAAATATCCCAAACAACATAAAAGGAAAAAATACTACACATTTGTCACTATATTATAATAATGACTTTGAAGAATAACATTTCATTACAATTTATCCAAAAATACATTACAATATGATTATTCAAATTCGTGACTTTTAATATACATGTCAAAAAAATATAGAATCATTCATATACTACTAAATTAATCTAACTAGAATTATTGCACCGAGAGGAGCGAGGTGCTCTATAGCTCAATATGGGGGAGATGTTGTCACGTAAGGTAATGTAACATTACAGTATAAAAAAATAAAAAAAAATCATGTCGACTCATAAAATGAAAAGTTATGAAAAGTAGTAAAAAAAATCCATGTCAACCTATATAATAAAAATTAAAACAAACAAAAACCTAAGCAATAGAGGAATCAAATTTCTTCAATTTATAATTTAAAAAAACAAAATACACTTCGAGAAATTGGATCCCTCTCAATTTTTAATAAATCCGAATTTAAAAAAAATCTATATTGATAAATAATTATAATTATAATAAAGATTACAACTAAATCCACCTCTACCTTTATTACCTTTATTATATATGATTTGTAATCCATGTAATCTTTGTCTTTATTATATATGATTTGTAACCAATGTAATCTTTGTAACCAATGTAATCTTTGTCTTTATTATATATGGATGTGTAATAAATGTAATCTTTGTCTTGTAAGGATAATCATGGAATTATATTTCAAAACTATTGAATTTCACAACATATACCATCATTTTTATTACCTTTATCATATATAGATTTGTAATCTTGTCTTCTAAGGATAATCATGGAATTATATTTCAAAACTATTGAATTTCACAACATATACCGTCATTTTTATGTTAAAATATTTATGATGTACTTTTTAATTTTAATTTATGGTGAAGGTAATGAAAACGTTGGCTTATGTAAAGTAAATTTTTATCAACTTTTTATAATATAAAAATATTTTGAAAGAACTATCTCAAAATTCTTCAATCGTATTTAAAAATGATTTTTTAATTTAAGGTGTTCATGTAATTTGAACTAGTCCTTCTTTCACGATTTAATTATATTTTTTTCAACCTTTATAATATAAAAATCATTTTAAATAATTATATAAATACAGTAATCATGATCGAGTCAACTTGTGAGCACATGAGGTTATTTTATAACACATTTTATTATATATCACACATGAAGTAGGTATAAGAATTTTTTATATAGAGAGAGAGGTAGGTTTGAGAACATATGGAACTTTGTTTTGTCTTGTTACCACAAGATCAGGTCAACAAACACGTTATACGTGCACAATATAACCTTATCTTGAATATCTAATCAGATGAAAATGATACGAAGGGACCTTATTGTTGCTTGACAAAGAATTTGAATCTCAGCTCCTAAAAGAATCTAAAACTTTAAGCACGTCACAAAGTATTTTATTTTTTAAGGACTTTATCTCATATTACATTTACATGTGACTAATTGATATAGATGTCTCATTCCTTACTCATTCGATGTATGGTTGGGGAAGGAGCATTAATGGTACCTTCATCTTCTTGCCTATCTACGTTAAGATCTAGATTGGTTGTTGTTGAAGACAATGAAACATAATGGTGTCATTTAATCATATTTATGAGGGGAAGAGGTGATCACCATTCTCATGTTTTTCTGGTTCCATTAGTTTGACTTTTGTGGTGGTGATATAACACTTTAGGTTCTACATTGATGATTCATTTCCCTTATCTATGGACTCGGTGGCGTTGGAGCTTAATCGTAGTTCAAGACTTTCATCTCAACTAATAACAATTATCTAGCATAAAATTCAACATAGTTTTGCTAAGGTATTTAATGAGTGTTAAACCACTTTCCTCTGTCCTTCCTCAACGTCTCATTCTTCTTCTTTATAAGTTGATTGGATTGGTTATATTGTGGTTGGTTATCCTTTCCATGTCCTTTGTTCCAAGAGTTAGGACCTTTACCATTATTTTGTACTGGTGGATTTTCAACTTGAAATCTTTTTTACTTTTATGCCAAAAAAATCTTCAATCTTGATTACATAACAATTAGTGTCTCTCATGAAATAAATACCCATAATTAATTCCATTTTTTGCATGCATATTTTTATTTCCAGGTAACATATCTCAGGGAAAATCGTAATTACTTCCCTTCATTTTGAGGAAGGTACCCACAGTAAACACTAGATTCTCCATGGAAAAATGATAGGTCAACAATCCTGAATAGATCATATATAGCTCATAAACAATCAGTTCACTAAGAGCAAACATGTCACAAAGTGGGATTTAAACATGGGCGAGGAGGGTAACCATTTTTCCTCACAACCACTTGAGATACAATCAACTACCTTTTTTTTGCATGTATGTGTTGGCCACTCAAGTATTTAAGAACTAAGTTATGCTTGAAGACCTTGATAACTTAGTATCCTTTCATGTAAGATATGAAAGGTGTTTGTGTATGTGAGATTCTCCATCTCATATACTAGTCTTCATAGTTTCCAAGAGGATGATACTCCTACTTGAAGACATCAAATAAAATCCCCCCAAGTGGGCTTTGTCACCTTCATTTTAAAATCATCTTCAGACCTTTTTTGCACATGGTAAGTATTCCAACAATGCGTAATATGGGAAAGGGACTTTAGGAGTGTGAAGGTAATCTTCTCACTATTGCAAAATTTGTGAATATATAAATAATCCTAAAGCTAATCTATTCATCTCTTTGAAGTTTTTACATCTATATTTATTTCAAACAAAGGGTTATAAAAATTAACTTATAACTTGAAGGGTGTCATTCCTCCAAAATGACTACTTTCCAAAGGTTCATTCATCGCCATTGGGAGTTACTACGGGATCTAGGTGAAATGATCCATCATCAAATTCTTCTATCACTCGACAGATTCCTAGAGAAAAAACTTAATAACATCTCATGCATTTTCATATTGCTTCAGTCCACCCACCATGGGGAGCCTCTTCTGTTGACGAGGAACATCTTCACCAAGCTCGATTAGCTCAATACCCAACTCCACAAACGTTACAAGATCTCCCTCATATTATTACTTTTTACTTTTTATTACATTTTATTAATGGCCGACAAACGTTACATGTAACATTACAAGATCTCCCTCATATTATTACTTTTTACTTTTTATTAGATGTAACGTTACTTCACAAACGTTACAAGATCTCCCTCATACTAGGTTGTAAAGCACCTCTCGACGCAATCAAAATTTTGTCAAATTTAATAATATAAAAAATTAAAATTTTCACCAATCCAAAATTTTAATAAAAATTTTAATGATTTAAATCAATTTAAATTTGAGATGTTCAAAAGATCTTATTTGAAAGTATTATTCTAAATACTATAATGATAAAATTGTCAAACTTAAACCCATCTCAAGAAGGATACCTTAAATGCATAAGTTAATTCGACCGACGGTGCCTTTAAATTGTTTCAATGTTATTATTGCACTGCTACGTTGATATTGGTCACTAATAAGGCTAATATATATACTTAATTTGAACCTGCTTTTAAATTGTGTCTATAAATGTTTTGCGTAATTACATATATTATTTTTTCCTACCAAAGCATGGATATAAACTAATCTATAGTTAGACAAACTTTTTTGACGTGCAATAAGTTGTCTTTCTCCACACAAAAATTTCCAAAGTTTTTCAAATTTTTATAAAATTTGTTATTAGCCTAAATATTCTTGAAAATTAAAATAATTTCAACAATTTTTAAAATTTAATAATTTGATTTTTTATTGGCCTGGTACATTTCTAATGGAAGAAAAACATTTGGAGGAGCGGTCTCAATTGTTAGAGATAAAAAATAATTAAATATAATTTATAAAACAAAAAACTGTGGCAGCACCACCTATCTTGTCCTATACCAATACATTACTCCAGAGCTGATGGGCATTCTGTGAAAATGTCGTCTAAACATTCATCCACATGCAAATACATACCGCTACCACCAATCTTAACCCAACATTTTTTCATTGTTTTTTTGCATCACCTCCCTCATCGTTTCACGAGGTAGCAGGTTTGAATCACAATAGCCCCCTTTAAATCCCCATAGCCCTCGAATATCCCTACATTGAGAAACCATACCATCTCCTTCTGCAGTGCCTCGCGTATGCTTATGCGACGCCGCGCCAAACCATGTCATAATGCCATAGTCGAGGCTGCAACTTACATTAATGCATTTCAACTTTGCATTTTTCACAACATCAATTGGTTTAGTAGTCAAGCAATGGTAGACTGGTTGAAGGTATCAGTTGAATTATGGTTGAATAACTTGAAATATGCCACACATCCCTTTCCACGGCAATCAACACCTACTCTCAGTCGAAATACATTCTCAACTATTTGCCGATGTATTGCCATGCAACACTTCAGCTAATTAAAGAGAACTTGAATTGTTAAAGCTTCAATTATAAAGCTTCAGTTAAGTATCAATGCTTCATTTAAAGCATCAGTTAAAGATATGCCTCATTTAACTAAAGAACTCATAGTGGTCACTTCAAGTAAATCAATCAACATGATTTTAGTTAACTAAGTGTTAAATAAGAAGGACTAGTTAACTAAAGTGTTTTCACTTTAGTTAAACTAAAAGACGACACTTCGATTAAAGAGATTTAACTAAGTGACAACAAAGAAGATCTAATTAACTAAGTGTTATTGCATGATGACACTTATGTTAAACTAAAAGATGACACGTGAGTTGTGACACTTGCATATTAACACTTAAGTTAGCAACCAAACTAAGTGGGAAAGCTTTCAGTTAAGAAGCGAGTTCATCCTAAGTGATAGCTCAGTGAGATAAAGCAATGTATGAGAAGTGGGGCGCACCTCTGCATGAAAGATTAATACATCCAGTTTGAGGGCGAGTTCATCCTGAAGTTAGAAGTTTAAAATATAAGAGAAGAATGTATAAATATGTTATACGGGATTGATGAATCCAATGTGAAGCGAATTCTCTTCTCCATTGAAGGAAAGGCGCTTCTCTTTGTGCAGAGTATTGTTCGTGCTTGTTATTGTTGTGTTGGGCACACATCTGATTCATCCATTTTCTCTAATGCTTATGTATCTTCATCAAGAGTGTTTGGTGATCTCTTATCCTTTGAAAGCAATCTGTTATGTTGTAAAAGAAAGCATTCTCTGCTATCCATTATATTATACTGAGAATAATTGATGGGGTTTTTGTTCTCATAATTTTGAGGATTTTCCCCAGGGTATATCTTGTGTTATGGTTGTATGAATTTCATGGATTGAATTGTCTCATTGCTTCAAGTCTTTGCATCTAAAAGAATTAAAGATCAAAGCTCTACCAAATTTTAACATAGTATCAGAGCTCAGGGCGTGAAGGAGCTTAGTTTTTCATGCCAGCTAGAGCCTATGTTGATCATGAGAATTTGAGCACAAGATTTGAAGACTATGGCATCAGTCTCTGTACGACCGGAAGACGGTCTTGAGGGCACCTCAAACTTCAACACTTGGAAGGCTAGGATTCTCAACATCCTAGAGGAACATGACTTAGATGGCTACATATCCACTGTGGTGGAGGAGCATACATCTAATGCAAGGCACATCAACTTCAAGAAGAATCAAGCTCAGGCCAAACGGATGATCTATGATTCGGTAAAAGATAACTTGATGCCCATGATCACACCGTTGAAGACTGCTAAATAATGTTATGATACATTGACTAATCTCTATGAGAAGAAGGCCCCGAATCAAAAGAGGGCATTGAAGAATAAGCTTTGAAACTTAAATATGGATACAGATGAAATAGTGGCCTCCTTCTTCTCCAAGATCTCTCAAGTAAGAGATCAACTTGCTGGTATTGGAGTAGTGGTGGATGAATATGATCTTCTACAAACCACTGTTGATGGTATCCCATCCTCATGGGAGACATTATTGGCTGCGGTAAATGGCCGAGAGGTACAACCTAACTTCGAAAGGTTGTGGCATGACTGCCTTCAAGAGGAGGGGCGAATCTAGAGCAATTCAGTGTGTATCAATGAAGAAAACATTGCCCTCGCGGCAAGAATGAATAAAGGAAAGAAACTCTTCTTCCAAAAGAAGTTATTTCATCCAAAGAAGAAGGAGTTAAACAAAAGTTTTGACAAGTCAAAATCTACATGCTTCAATTGCAACAAGAAAGGTCATTTCTCAAGAGATTGCAGAGCAAAGAGGAAAGGAAAGTTTCATGCTTCTACCGCCATAGAAGATGAAATTACTCAAAAGAATGCATCCGAAGAAAAGGAGACAAGAATGGAGTATTATATTGTCTCATCCTTTTCGGTATCCATCATCACAAATGCAGACACATGGTTGATTGATAGTGGTGCATCCAAACATATGAATGGTTACAAGAGTGCCATCACCGATCTAAAGGAGAAAGAATTTACATGCATGGTAGAGTTAGGGGACAACTCAACTTATTCGATCCAAGGATTTGGATCCACCTCATTCTAGCTGAGCACTGGTGATATTCTACATGTGGAGGACATTTTATATGTTCAAGGCTTGAAGAAGAACCTACTTACAGTTTCGGTTCTTGAAGACAAAGGCTTCTGAGTTATCTTCATGGATAACAAAGCACTTTTGTGGCCAAAGAACAAAATCCTAGAATCTATTGTTGTGATTGGAGTTCGAGAGGGAGGACTCTACAAGGTACTTGGGAAGTACATCCAAGCTATGATTCACCACACTATCAGTCCATGCGATCTATGGCACCGAAGGCTTAGACACTTACACTACAAAGCACTATGAGGACTTCAAAAGATGGAAAAAGGTATGCCCGTATTTGATTTTGAGCATAATAGTGTATGTCGGGGTTGTGCACTTGGGAAGAATGTTAAGAAAAAAAATTCTAGCAGTTCTACTAGATCTAAAGGGATTTTATATTTAATACATTCTGATGTATGTGGTCCCATGTCATCCCCCTCCTAAGTGGCTTCTTATGATTTTTCTAGGAAGTCATGGATTTATTTCATGAAGGCTAAAAGTGAAACTCATAGCAAATTTAAAGAGTTTAAAGCCCTAGTTGAAAATCAAAAAGAAAAGCACATTCGTGCATTAAGGCCTGATAATGGAGGTGAATTTGATTCACCTGCATTTAATGATTTATGCAGTGATGCAGGAATATGTAGACAGATAATAGTACCATACAACCCTCAGCAAAATGGGGTTGTCGAGAGGAATAATAGAACCATATGTGAGGTTGCAAAAGCCATGATGCATGATCAAGATGTGTCTACCTCATTATGGGAAGAAGCCACCCGTACAGTTGTGTACATCTAGAATAGAAGTCTGCATGCCATTTTAGATGAGAAGACACTAGAAGAAGTGTTTACTGGTGAGAATCCAGACATCTCACACTAGAGGATATTCGGGAGCCCAGTATACATTCACGTACCGAAATAAAAGAGAACAAAGATGGAGCCTTCTAGAAATAAAGGCACATTTGTGGGTAAAAGCGAGTCATCCAAATCATACCAAATATATGTACCTGGTGAGAGAAACATTGAATTCAGACGATATGTTTCCTTCCATGAGGAAGCTACTTTCAAAAGATCGAAAGAGATTCAATGTGATTCAGGGATGGAAGATCCCGAGTCTGATTCTCCCCCTTCAGAATTTGAGAGGGAGAAACCAGAAGATGCCTCAAATTCGCTAGCTCCTGAAGAACTAGTAGAATTGGTTGAGAGGTCACCTGATGAACCTCTCACTAAAATAAGATCTGCTTGGTGACGATACATGTTACAAAATGTAGAGAAACATGGAGCACCAGCAGGGTCATCCAGAGAGTGCAAGCAACCTGACATATATTCAAAGTATGTTGCACTGATGAGTCACACCAGTGATTTAGAACCATCCTCATATGAAGAAGCTGCAAAGCAGCAAGTTTGGAAAGATGCAATGACAAAAGAGTAAAACTCTATAATGAAGAATGATGTTTGGGAGGTTGTTCCCAAACCTAATGGGAAGTCCATTGTGACTTCCAGATGGATTTACAAGATAAATCATATTGTGGATGGTAGCATTGAGAAGTATAAATCTAGATTTGTTGCCATAGGTTTCTCTCAGAAAGAAGGCATTGATTATGATGAGAAATTTTCCCCTGTGGAAAGGTACACCGCAATCTGAGCAATGATTGGACTTGCATCTGTTCTAGGATGGAAACTTCACTAGATGGATGTGAAGACAGCCTTCCTCAATGGTGAGTTTGAGGAAGAGGTTTATATTCATCATCCTGAAGGATTTTTGGTGCATGGGAAGGAGTCCCATGTTTGCAAGCTAAAGAAACCTCTATATGGGCTTAAGCAAGTCCCCAGGGCTTGGTACTCTAGAATTGATAGCTACCTTAAAAAACAGGGTTTATGTAAGAGTGGAGCTAATCCAAATTTGTACTTCAAAGTACTGAAGAACCAACCATTGATATTAGTTCTATATGTTGATGATTTTTTTCTCACTGGAGAGGAACATCTGATTGCATGGTGCAAGAGGGAGCTCACCTCAGAGTTCAAGATGAAAGACTTAGGTCTAATGCACTACTTTCTTGGCCTTGAGATCTAGCAAAGAAAAGATGAAATTTTTCTATCTCAAGGGAAGTACATTGTGGATATATTGCGCAGTTTTGGCATGAAAGATTGTAAATCTATGACTACACCGATGGTTTCCAATTTGAGGAAACTTCATGAGTCGGGATCTGGATCAGACCAGTAGATCCCACTTCGTATAGATATCTTATATGCTCGCTAATGTACTTGTTACATTTGAGGCTTGATATATGTTTTTTTGTGAGCATTTTGAGTCAATTTATGTATGATCTGTGACACAGACACTGGGCAGTTTCTAAGCATGTGCTTAGGTACATTCGAGTTACAATTTCATATGGACTCAGATATGCCTCTAGTGGAGGAGTCATGTTACTTGGACTGGGGAGGAATCATTGTGGACCGTAAGAGTACATCCGGATACTGTTATGGCCTAGGATCAACTATGATATCTTGGTCTAGTAGGAAGCAGGGCTCTGTAGCCCAGAGCACTACTGAATCATAATACATAGCTGCTAGTGTTACCTGCCGAAAATCAAAGTGCCTCATAAGGATACTTGCAAGGTTGTTCAGTGAAAAGCTCGAGCCTACAGTTATTATGTGTGACAATCAAAGTTGCATCAAGCTTTCTGAAAACCTTGTGTTTCATGACAATTTGAAGCACATTGAAATGAAGTATCACTTCATCCGAGACATGGTCCATAAAGGTACAGTGAAACTTCAGTACATTGACACTGAACAGCGTATTGCATATGTGTTAACAAAGCCTTTGTCGGTGATGAAGTTCAGGTACTTCCAAGACAAGCTTGGTATGGCAGAAAATGCCTCCCTTGCTGAGAGTGAGTGTTAAATATACAGCATCAGGAGACATTCTCCAAACCAATTTTGTACAGCCAAGATTGATCCTCCCATATAGAGGTGAGCACTTTGATTGCCTTCCGTGTAAAGGTTATTCCTACCGTATAGAGGTACTTGATCAAAGTAATGATGTTGTAAAGTCTTGTTGGACAAGACTCGAGACTTGTGTATGTCAAGTCATGATTATCATGTGAGCCTTCTGTATAAAGGTATCCATGAAATGGATCTCCCATATAGAGGTGGACCTTCCGTATAAAGTTCATACTTTACTTGTTAAAAGCATTTAATGTTGTGTGATGTATTACTAACCATGATCACCAGATTGCTACTAAGTCTCCTTTAGAGATTGATCACCTCTAAAGTGAATTACTTTAGCATATGATCATTTGGTCTGAAATAATATAATATGATCACAACATCTGATAATTCTTCTGAGTATAATGTAATGTGTTGGATAATTAAAGTTAACACATATTGACCATGCATTAAAAGATAAAGAAATAAAAAATAAAGCATAGAGATCAAGAGAATTTGAGATGGCCCATGCAAACACTTCAGCTAATTAAAGAGAACTCGAATTTTTAAAGCTCAAGTTAAGTACCAATGCTTCAGTTAAAGATATTTAACTAAGTGACAACAAAGAAAATCTAGTTAACTAAGTTTTATTGCATGACGACACTTATGTTAAACTAAAATATGACACTTGAGTTGTGACACTTGCATGTCGACACTTAAGTTAGCCACCTAACCAAGTGGGAAAGATTTCAGTGAAGAGGCAAGTTCATCCTAAGTGACAGCTCAATGAGATAAAGAACTACATGAGAAGTGGGGCGCACCTCTGCATGCAAGATTAATACATCCAGTTTGAGGGCGAGTTCATCTTGAAGTTAGAATTTAAAAATAGGAGAGAAGAATGTATAAATATGTTATACATGATTGATGAATCCAATGTGACGCGAATTCTCTTCTCCATTGAAGGCAAGGCGCTTCTCTTTGTGCATGGTATTGTCCGTGCTGGTTATTGTTGTGATGGGCACACATCCGATTGATCTCTCATCTCTATTGATTTTGTATCTTCATCAAGAGTGTTTGGTGATATCTTATCTTCCAAAAGCAATATGCTATATTGTAAAAGAAAGCATTCTCTGCTATCCATTATATTATATTGAGAAGAATTACTGGGGATTTTATTCGCATAATTTTGAGGATTTTCCCTAGGGTATATATTGTGTTATGGTTGTATAAATTTCATGGATTGAATTGTCTCATTGCTTCAAGTCTCTGCATTTAAAAGAATTAAATATCAAAGCTCAACCAAATTTTAACAGAAGTATCATTGGCAATGCTTTGCAATTTGTGTTTGCCCTTTTTTCTCTGCATTTTTGGATGGTCTCATTAAATTATTTGATTTTGAAGAATATGTATATTCCTTGACATAAATATTTGCATTCAAATTATTTGTTTTAAAAGAGAATGAGGAGAGTTCTTGTGTTGAGTTAGAAGCTTTAGAATCCAAAATACCACCATGCCTAGTTTTTGTCAACTTAGAACTAAGAAATCCCTTTTGCTTGGTATGTTTTGAAGTCTTAGGCCTACATAGAGAGTTCATTGTTGTGGATTTTAGCAAACACTCTAAGTACTGTGAAATTATAGAGCTAGGATCAATCAGCAGTAGCAGACCTCACTAGAATTCACTCATGTAGTGCAGAAAGAAGAAGAAGAAGAAACATTGAATCAATTAACACTCATTACACAAAAAATGGAGAAAAACTATTGTATCATACATCAGCTGTAAGCTGGCACTCTGTAAAATGACTAATAACTAAATACAATCAATAACTGTTAAGAGAATTCGAATTGACCAAGAGGTCATTCGAATCATCCTCAATGGTTGGCTTGGATAGCGTTGCAGACATCATCCAAACCAGTGGCAGTGGTCATAAAGGTCAACTAGTCAATCAAATGATTCTAACTGAATCTAACTGAGTGCATGGGAACTGATGTAGGGAAGTAGAATCCAATGTGGGCGCATGAGGAGCTGTCAGTAGTCAGTGGAGCTCAAACTAGTCTCAGTAGGTTCCTATCTAAGTGCTTCAGTCAGTTAACTAGTCAATCATCCCCTGAATCAAGGAACTAAGTCATTGTTGGTGGGCAAAACTACCCTATAGTAAGGAAACTGATACTATCAACTGGAAGGGGATGACAGGTAAGTGTATTAACTGCATTACAGAAATGTTCATGAAAAGAAATGAGTTATAGACCTTGAGAACATACCTTTCAACTGATGTTCGATCGTAGCTCTTATTTGATCTTGCGCTCGATCCTCAAGTCCACCTCCTGTTCACTAAACCTGCAATACAAATACCTTTCTCAGCGTATCTTGGATAATATATAATGATTGAAAGAAACAAAAGCAATTTTAAACATTCAATATTAACCAAAATAGATCCAAACTAATATATTATTTCAATGAACACTTAATTTGGGACAAGAAAGACACTTCAACCTTTTATTGTCAAATGCAAATTGATGTTACAAATATACCTGAATTTGTGACATGCTCCTGCAACTTGATCCTGGGCTCCTGCTCTTCTCTAACTTGGATATCTTCCAGCATAAACTCCTCCAATGCAAATTTCTCCTTAAGGTCTCTTCACAACATTCATGTCTCTAACCCCTCTCCTTATTCTTCCCTGTATTTATAGGACAAGAGAAGTAGTTCAGGTCGAGGGATGGTTATGGAGGAAGTTGGGGAAGTTGGGAAACTACCTACAACTAATCCTCTTCATGAAATTAATTATTTTTTAATCATCTTTTGAGATGTACGCTACTATTATTCAGGGAAGTAGTGTTTAGGGCGCAACTTTAGTGCTTGTAAACTAGCGCTCATATCTTTTTAAATGTTGAGCGCTACTCTACTGAAGAGGAGTAGCGCTCATAAGAGCTTGAGCGCTACTATGGCACACTGGAGTAACATATAGGCGCTAGTCTATTGAAGTAGAGTAGCGCTCATATCTCAGAATGATATTTTTAGGGTTTTTTTAGTGTTGTCTAGAGGTGGAGTAAGTCAAAGTCTCATCTAGGGTCAACATGCTCCTCCATCCAACTTGTCCTTTTGTGTGATCAACAACTCAAGGTGATCACGGAAGGAGAGGTGCAGGTTTGACCTATAACAGATGCCCCCTAATGTGTGAGGTCAGAGGGAAACGATGGCCGAAATACATTATAATCCAAATCCAGAGGAGGAGCAAAGAACCGCAGAAACAAGTCACAAGAACCCCTGAAACAAAGATCAAGGTCAGCAAGCAATTACATCTTTGACATCATATAGATGTGCAGTGTGGTACAACATGATCTCTGATACATAACAAGGAGATGTATATATAGTATGGCCACTTGGAATACAAGCGTGGATCCATGTCAAACTGAGAGATCATAGCCATAACAACAAACTGGATCTATGTCTCATGGAGAGCCGAATATAAGTGAGGCTCAGTCCTGCGCAACTTGGGTGATAACAGAATGAGGTAATGTCATCCAAAATCCCAAGGTCTTCATCCAAAACAACTCTGGGTACAAACCCTAACCATGTGAATAGATGAGCTGACAGTCGAACATGGGGGGTATCGTTTGATTACCAGTCATTGATGTATACCGTTAACAATCGCGAGGATTTCCACCGATAATGATGATGGGGTCCAAGGTACCAAGTACGATCTGCCAAGTGTGAATAGATGGACTTGGAGTCGAACACCTGGGGATCCTGCCGAAGAAGAGACATTGATGTATTCTCAACATTCAACAGCGAGGAAAATTGCCACTAGTGGCTGCAATCTCCAAGGTACTAACCGAAACTCTAAACTTCATTCCCAGAGTAAAATGAGTTGATGTCGATGGGAAGAAGTTCATTGGAAGGGAGGCCTTAAGGCATCCTCCATCATCCAACTCGAGAAACACTCAACTGGTATGAGATGATATGGAATATGTAACAAGACTGACACTAGGATGGCCGACACATGAGGTCAAGGTAAACTGCAGAATGGCTGACACAGGGTATATCCTTGAATAGTGAGCACGACACAAAGTGACTCAGGCAGTTTTCGACATAATGGGGTGAATGATAAGCCTGAACTGTAAGAGACATTATCAGACCCTCCATATGGTTGGAAGAATAACCAACCAGGGGAGTAAACAACTCGGAGATCAGGTTCACCTTGAGGTCGAAAACTAAACCCAACCGACCAGATAGACTCAAGTAGGTGTTGTGTTCAAGGATAGAACTGACTGAACTGACTTTGACATTTGAAGATATGACACGTCTTTCCCATCCCTTATTCTTTTTAGATAAAAGAATACCTTTCTTGTTATTTTAATGAGTCCAAGAAAGAATGAAAACTCAATAGATCCAACCATGTAAAAAGTTTAACGAGCCCATGGGAGGAAGACTCAGGACCTTCTTCATTGTTTACAGAGTTCGAAGAAGAGATAGAAGATTACTCTATATTACTGATCTCTGGTATTTAATATCGAGCCGAGATCTGTTCTTGCTCGCCAGTGTTTTCAATTTTAAGGAGTCTGAAAAACTTAAACAATAACTCCATATATCTGCTCGTGGATTTTAGTATCAAGCCCAAGCAAATTAATGCTCGCCAGTGTTTTCCTGTTTATGGAGTCTGAAAAACTTAAACAATCCTCTTTTCACCTATCCGTGGATTTTATATTGAGCCCAGATTGGTCTGTGCTCGGCGGTGTTTTCTTGTTTATAGAGTTGAAAAACTTAAACAGTCCTCTACTTACCCTCTCGTGGATTTCACATCGAGCCTGAGTAGGTGAATGCTCGCTTGGTATTTTCATGTTTAGAGAGCCTGAAAACCCTAAAGAAAGGCTCCAAAAGGTCATTTTCCGTGCAGTTAGTCTCCTCCCCCGAAAAAAGTATAAAACAAAGGGAAAAGAACTCTTCTAGTGCATACAGAAGTATACCTAGAGTATACATTTTTCGTAGTTAATCCACCTAGGCCCGAAAAAGGGGTAATTCTATACCTGAGTGGATGAGCCTTTGATTACTTTAACGAGCTCGAAGAGGGAAAGCTTGCTCGGCAATCTTGTTTAGGTTTAAATAGTCCAAACAAGAGCTTAAAATGACTTAAAGGTCAGCTTCTAGGATCATAGCTTCATATTCTGCCAAAACTAGGTCTTCAACAAAATATTAGTTAATGTGGCAAAAAATCTCGAATGATATATGAATTTGAACTATCAACTAGTTGACAAGGTCTAACATCGAGAGTTTTTGAACTTAGGAGATTGATCCTACAAAAAAAATTAAGGAAAAATGCGAGCTGGATTAGTATTGCACCATATGTATGTTTCAATTGATTAATTAGGTGATTTGAAAAAAATTTGAAACTATAGAAAATTAAACAATGGTGGGTAAAAATTAAACTCCAATTCATATATATGATTTCATTTTAAAAATCAATTTCCAATTTGTTTTGTAGGGCAAAGATTTGGGGCAACCTTTGGCATTTTCAAATCTCCATGGTGATCAAATCAAGCATCCAATCGTCGTTCTTCTTCCACAATGTGAGTTATAATCCTCCCTACCTACATTTTCATGGTTTACTTTTCATTTTTTGAGTCAAAAATTGCTTGCAATGCGATGCTCACAACCCTTACTGTGCGAGCGCTACTGTGTAACAATAACAGTAGCGTGTAAAGGGGATAAGCGCTACTGTGCTCAAACAGAGTAGCGCCCATACGTGACTGTGTAGTACACACAGTAGCGTCCAATCCTAAAAACCTAAAAACAAGTGCCGAGACTCAAAAGATTGTCATTTTTTGTGCAGAATGGTTCTTCAATGGAGGGAGAGAGAACATGAGAACATGGATAGGTTGGCCATGCAAGATCCGGCCACTCTCCACGCTCTCCGAAGATGCAGTTTATTGAAGTTTTACCGAGTCGTAAACATGAGGGCCCTAAACAAACTATTTCGAAGACTTATTCAGTACTGGGATGTGGATACCAATACTTTTGTCATCTGTGGGCAAACTTTGGAGCTTACAGTTGATGACATATATTTCATTACTGGTCTCTCACGGAGAGGAGATGTAATCAATTTGAAAGGGTCTTCTCGTGTGGGAATAAGGTCTGTGCAAGAGTACGTGAATTCATATTATGTGGCTGGAGCTGAGAAATCAGGAAGCCAAGTCTTGATTTCAACTATTGAGGGCCTCCCCTTGAAGGTAATAGTGAGTATGATCAACCGAGTGGCAGGTAGTGCCTCACTACACCTAGATTCCAGGCACACTATGCATGTTGGTGTACAATGCTTACATGGTCATGTATATGATTGGTGTACTAGTTTACTGGCGAGCATGAAATCTCAATTGACAGGTTGCAAATCCGACACAATGAAGAATTTTGGGTACGGTAGCATTTTATGTACTTTCTTCTTTGAGAGGATGCCTACTATCAGTTTGGGGATGCCTCTACCTCAGGTTAACCCCCGTGAGCCCAGACTAGGCCATGTTGAGATATTGTAACTTCAAAGAATATTATATTTGTACTTTATTATTCTGGAGATGTTTCATTCCTCCATGAAGATCTTATTGTATATCCGGAGATGTTTATTCCTCCGTCGGAATGTGGTAACTCGGGTTATTAGACTTCCCTAGTGGGGGTCGGCCCTGTATGTGTTATGTGGGTCAAAGGGTTATTAGACCACCCTAAAGGGGTCTGCCCAGTCAGTTGTAGTGGGGTATTTAACCCATTGGTTAAATACGAGCCTACGTGTACTTGTGTAAAAGATATGTCAGAGTAGTGTATAAATAGAGGAGGTGTGTTCCTCATTTGACACACTCACTCACTTGAGGATAGCGCACTTGTGGAGGAGAGGTCTGCTATTATGGAGGAGGAGATCATGTCTCAGGGTTTCATCTTTGTATATTGCTGGTCATCTATATTGAGGAAGCTTTGCTGGGTTTTCTACCCCATGAGGGTTTCCCAGGATAAATCTCTGTCTCTTGTGTTTATGCTATGCTTGTTGTTTCTTCAGTGATCCTGTATATGCTATTATTGTGAAATGGAATGTAATGCTGCTATTTTCTGTCTTAGCATATTAAATCTTAACATGGTATCAGAGCTAACCTGAAGGAAGGCAAGGTATGGCACTTACGACACTTGCTTCACTTACGACAATTTGAAGGTTAGGGTTTTACATAGGAAAAACAAGTCATCGTGGAACTTTCGCTATAAATCCATTTTGGCGAAGTTTCAGGATCTGAAACCTTTACAGGTCGTATATAACATCTCCAGGTATCTTGTGTCCAAAGGGAACCCTCAGATTCGTTGTACTTTGTAAGTTATGATTAGTACAAGTTAGGGTTTCTGCCTCTTCCAGATCTCAGTCAAAATCAGGTGACCTAGGAAAAAAGGTCATAACTTGGGCTAGGAAGCTCCAAATGAAATTTAGTAAAAAGAAACAGGTAGTACACAGACTGTACTATCTCAGGAAACATTTTCAAAGGCCGAAGCTGAACCAGTGACACGTGGCACGCCGTACAAGTTCGCTCTCCTGTTTTATCCCATAAACAGGTCACTTTGCGACACTTGGCATAACTCTCTCTCAGAGAGTCCAATTGAGGTCAGACCTGTCAGGATGGAAAGATAACAGGGCGATCTATCTCAGGAAAAGTTTTCAGAGGCCGAAGTTCAAACAGTGACACGTGGCACACCGTACAAGTTCGCTCTCCTGTATTATCCCAAAACAGGTCACGTTGCGACATTTGGCATAACTCTCTCTCAGAAAATCCAATTGAGGTCAGACCTGTCAGGATGGAAAGATGACAGGTCAGGATACTACAGAAAAAGTTTTCAGACCCTGTGGAGCGAAAATTTCAGAGTTATAGCAGAAACAATCAGGTACATATTTCTGTCAAAACATAATTATTTTTGGAGCACCTTTATTCATGGCTTCCGGAATTTAGGGTTTCGGAGAAAGTTAGAATTTTTGGAATCGAAATCCACGGCTGAATTCTACTCAGGAAAATCGAAATTTAGAGACCAAGATCGAATTTTTTGGTTGTGTAGAAGACCAGGCTTGATTAAACCCTAGCTCAGGATTTTGATCGAAAAGATGGAAAATTAGGGCTTCAGCAAAAGTTGGAATTTTTGAAGTCTGTAACCACGGCTGGAAGCTCCTCAGAAAAATAAGAGTTTAGAGCCTTGGATCAAACCTTTTGATTGAGCAGAAGGGTGGGCTTCATCAAACCCTAGTTCGGGATCCTGTCTAGAAGATCCAGAAGTTTCAAAGGCAATTTTGAGGGGTCAAATTTTGGAGATTTCAAAATTGAAGTATGCTAGTTTGATCAGCTCAGCAAGACACATCCTTCCATTCATTCGGAAGTGTGAAAATCAAAGATTGAAGTTTTAGGGTTTCTCTAGCAAACCCTAATCAAGCTCCAGATCAAGTTTCAGGGGGAGTTGAGGCTAAGGCCTTACATAAGAAGACTACAAGAAGTCTCAACAGGTATGACATAAGGAGGTTCAGGTATGTCTTGAAATCTGATTCTTGATTAAGTTCATAATGTGTTTGTCTTCATGTTATCTATTAGTACAATCTTGATTAACGTTAGAATTGTCTTATCACCCTAGTAACAGTATGAGTGCATGTGAATGATCGAAGACATTCATTGATTAGGGCTATATGATTGTACTAATGCATTATGGTGTTGTGTGAGGTTGATGTTGTCTACTAACAAGATACAGGTACATCACAAAAGACAAATCAAGCTCCATGACCATGACATCATGAAGACAAAGACTCATCGATAATCTTTGTTCTACTTACGAGGTATGTATGACTTTGTTATATTATGCTTAACCTATGAGACATGCAGGTTCTAGCTCAGGATCTCTAAATCATTGAAGAGATTGTTTAGGTATGTTGTACATAACTAAGCAGGTAGACTAATCCAGGTATGTTTTCCTATGTCATGTTAGGATCCCTTATATAACTGTACTTGGTATGATTGGTTATGCTTATTCATAAAGTTAGTAATCAAGGGTTTATGCATATTATGTCTCTTATCTTGGTTGATTATTTAACTAACTAGATCAAACAAGAATATGCATGAGTAAAAGAAGACTTCCCTGAAACCCTGAATATTATCTATAATCATGACTATACATATTCAAGATTATTTAGAATTAGAATGTTTTGAGAATATACTAATGAATGTATGTTTGTGTATGAGATCATGAGGATGACACTAGTGCACACTTGAGCATGCACAGTGGTACAGAATGAATAGAAGTTCAAAAGACATATAGAAGATCAAGTGGGAGGCAACCACACAAACATAAAAGATAAGTATTTGAGCTGTTATAGTAAATGATATTGCTTGTATGCATATTTGTATTCCTAGAATATATCATGTTGAGTGTAAACATTCATAGAGCATTGAACAGTATACTACTAATATGCATATGATTGGTAAGTTGGACAAACATTCCATTGTTGCTTGTCTAGAATGAAACCTCTTTGCTGACATGCTGAGAGCTGTGCACACTCTCAATAGTATGTTCTGGTAGAGATGGAAGGCATCTAGATAGCCATTGTATGCATATAGGATATGGGAAAGTGTTGTGGCAAAGTATTGGTCAAAATAGTTACATAACTATGTAAATGATATCTGTATGCATAATAGGTTATCATGTCAATATGATTTGATGATTATGAAGTATTACTAATCATGTACTTAATTTTGATTTGTGGGAAAGACCATGATGAATGATGAACACTGAACAAGCGATGGATGTTCAACAAAAAGATTTACAAATCAAACACACTATAGAAGGCTTGTGGCTAGAAGATTCTCTTAGAAAGAGGAAGAGAATCATGATGAGATGTTTGCTCCAAGTGGCTAGATAAGACCATTCTCTTAATGGTGTAATTAAAGAAGAAGTGTGAATCAGGTTATGTATGGGTTCCCAGGATCGATAATCAATTGATGAGCTTAATGATCACCATGGGTGATGAGGATCTCAACCTTTGTTACAAGGTTGAATATTGTTTCTATACACAGATGACATGGATGCAAGAAGGAACTCACCACAGAGTTCAAATGATATTGAGGCTCATATCAGTAGACCCATCTAACGAGAGATGGCACAGATAGATATGCAGAAGATCATTCAATGCAGAGTGTGAATGATGATTGACAATTTCTTGATAAGCTTGGGCTTTAACAAAAGTAAAGTTGTTCCTAACCTTTACCTTAAGGTTGTGGATGATGAACATATCATACCATTATTGTATAACGATGATCTCTTTCTGACAAAGAATGAGAAACAGATCATTAAAAAAAAAAAAAAAGATGGCTGCAGAAATGAAAATGAAAGATCTCAGATTGATGCATTACTTCCTAGGTCTGGAAGTATGGCAAGGCTCAGAAGGAATCTTTCTCAACCAAGGAGCTGAGAAATATTAAAAGGACTTGATGTGTTGGTATGGCCACTCTTGAAGTTGTTAGCAGATGACTCATTAGAGTTAGTGGATAGAACTCTGTACAGACAAAATACTGAGTCATTGATGTGTCTAACGAATAATAGGTTAGATATATGCTTTGCTGTGAACACCTTGAGTCAGTATCTAGTGGAAACTAGATGTGTTCACCTAATAAGCTGCAAATCATGCGATACGGTACCTAAAGGATACAATAGACCTTGATCTATATTATCTTGGAGATCATGACTTCAGATGGCTACACAGATGTTGATTGGGAAGGAAGTGTATCAGACAGGAAGAGCACATTGAGAGGATGTTATTGTCTGGGATTAGCCATGATCTCGTGGCTTAGCAGGAAACAATCTAGTGTGGTTCTTAGCACAAGCAGAATATATGGATGCTTGCTCTGCTAAGTTATAAAGCAGTATGGCTTCAGGATTGTTTGACTTAGAGATAGACCCAACTATGATCCTATGTGACAAACAGAGTTGTATCAAGATGGCAGAGAATCTAGTGTTCCAAGATATGGTGCAGAAAGGAACCAAAAGTTTGAATTTGTAACAAGTTACCAACGTACTAACCAAACTTCTATCGATCCGAAGTACTAACCAAACCTCTACCTCAAGTAAATTTTTCCGATACAAACTTAATATAGTTCAGAAGGACCCTCCTCGAAAGGGGGAGTGATGTGGTAACTCATGATAGGATTGCATCATCCTCAAGAGAGCTGTAGACGTATGTCTTCGAGAATGAAGTCCTTGGTGGACATGATAGGATTGCATCATCCTCAAGAGAGCCATAGACGTATGTCTTCGAGAATGAAGTCCTTGGTGGACATGATAGGATTGCATCATCCTCAAGATATCCATAGACGTATGTCTTCGAGAATGAAGTCCTTGGTGGACATGATAGGATTGCATCATCCTCAAGAGAGCCGTAGACGTATGTCTTCGAGAATGAAGTCCTTGGTGGACATGATGGGATTGCATCATCCTCAAGAGAGTCGTAGACGTATGTCTTCGAGAATGAAGTTCTTGGTGAACATGTGAGGGGATTGGATCATCCCTGGACTTCAGTCCTAAAGAAGAGCCATAGACGTATGTCTTCGAGAATGAAGTTCTTGGTGACCATGTGAGGGGATTGGATCATCCCTGGACTTCAGTCCTAAAGAAGAGCCGTAGATGTATGTCTTCAAGAATGAAGTTCTTGGTGAACATGTGAGGGGATTGGATCATCCCTGGACTTCAGTCCTAAAGAAGAGCCGTAGACGTATGTCTTCGAGAATGAAGTTCTTGGTGAACATGTGAGGGGATTGGATCATCCCTGGACTTCAATCCTAAAGAAGAGCCGTAGACGTATGTCTTCGAGGATGAAGTTTTTGGTGAACATGTGAGGGGATTGGATCATCCCTGGACTTCAGTCCTAAAGAAGAGCCGTAGACGTATGTCTTCGAGAATGAAGTCCTTGGTGGACGGTTGAGGATTAAGTCATCCTTGGACGTAGGTCCTAAATGTACGGTTGAGGATTAAGTCATCCTTGGACGTGGTCCTAACGGTGGAGGATTAAGTCATCCTTGGACGTGGTCCTAAATGTACGGTGGAGGATTAAGTCATCCTTGGACGTAGGTCCTAAATGTACGGTGGAGGATTAAGTCATCCTTGGACGTGGTCCTAAATGTACAGTGGAGGATTAAGTCATCCTTGGACGTGGTCCTAAATGTACGGTGGAGGATTAAGTCATCCTTGGACGTGGTCCTAAATGTACGGTGGAGGATTAAGTCATCCTTGGATGTGGTCCTAAATGTACGATTGAGGATTAATTCATCCTTGGACATGGTCCTAAATGTACGGTTGAGGATTAAGTCATCCTTAGACGCGGTCCTAAATGTACGGTAAGGATTGGATCATCCTTGGACTTTGGTCCTGTGAACTGAGCCGTAGACATGAGGTCTCCGAGAATTGATAGGACTGGATCGTCCCTGGACTTCGGTTCAAAAGGTACATGTTAGGACTGGATCGTCCCTGGACTTCGGTTCAAAAGGTACATGATAGGACTGGATCGTCCCTGGACTTCGGTTCAAAAGGTACATGACTGGATTGTATCATCCATGGACCTATGTCCTAAAGAGAGCGGGATTGATCATCCTGTAATATGATCGTGTGTGTTGCAGGATATGCTGCTATGTATTAGTGAGAATACATGCTTTTGATGATAGATGTATTAGTGAGAATACATGCTTTTGATGATAGATGTATTAATGAGAATACATGTTTTTGATGATATATGTATTAGTAAGAATACATGTTTTGATGATAGATGTATTGGTGTGGATACTAATACAGATGATCCAGATGATGTAGATCGTGATGATCCAGATGCTGTAGACCAAGATGATCCAGATGCTGTAGATCGAGATGATCCAGATGTTGTAGATCGAGATGATCCAGATGCTGATAATCATATGATGACGATGCTGATGATCGTGAGGATCCAGATGTTGATGGTGTTGTAGCTGTTCGAGTGCTGCAAAAGATAAAGACTCAGTACTGAAGATGTTGATGCTCCAGTATTGAAGATATTCCAGTAACTGCTTGAGTTACTGGATTTATAGATGTATCATGTATGATGTTGATGACTCCTTGCTCATGTAGATGCTGTTATAATATCCTTCTCGTTAAGGGGGAGTGTTGAGATATTGTAACTTCAAAGAATATTATATTTGTACTTTATTATTCCGGAGATGTTTCATTCCTCCGTGAAGATCTTATTGTATATCCGGAGATGTTTATTCCTCCGTCGGAATGTGGTAACTCGGGTTATTAGACTTCCCTAGTGGGGGTCGGCCCTGTATGTGTTATGTGGGTCAAATGGTTATTAGACCACCCTAGAGGGGTCTGCCCAGTCAGTTGTAGTGGGGTATTTAACCCATTGGTTAAATACGAGCCTACGTGTACTTGTGTAAAAGATATGTCAAAGTAGTGTATAAATAGAGGAGGTGTGTTCCTCATTTGACACACTCACTCACTTGAGGATAGCGCACTTGTGGAGGAGAGGTCTGCTATTGTGGAGGAGGAGATCATGTCTCAAGGTTTCATCTTTGTATATTGCTGGTCATCTATATTGAGGAAGCTTTGCTGGGTTTTCTACCCCATGAGGGTTTCCCAAGATAAATCTTTGTCTCTTGTGTTTATGCTATGCTTGTTGTTTCTTCAGTGATCCTGTATATGCTATTATTGTGAAATGGAATGTAATGCTGCTATTTTCTGTCTTAGCATATTAAATCTTAACAGGCCATTGGGGTGACATATTCCTCCACCAGGGTGGTGGGGAAAGTCACTACTGTTATCATACTGATGATTTATGGGGGTGGTGGGAGAGGCAAGTGCCCTCTTTCGAGCAGTTTCCATATGCTGGATTGGATTTCCGTCATGATCCAGAATTGGTGCTTCCTCCAAGTGGAGCCTAGGGAGATATTGGTATGTTTAAATTTTGAGAATTATTTAATTTTTTCAAACTTATCAAATATTTGATTTTTATAAATGAATTTTGAAGTGCTAATCAAGTGTCATATGCAGATCTTGGGCCTGTCCGTCCCGAGGGACATCCTACCATCTTTGTGAGACCAGCTGATATTACTGCAGCAGATGCTATGTTGGGGACCATAGAGAGAAAAGTGAGTCGGTTGATTCACGAGGTTCCTGCATGTCGTATGGATCAGATACCTATTGATATGCAGGAAGATGTAGTTGGGGTGCCCCCGGAATGGCTTAGGGTGCTTCGGAAGATAGCTAGGCTAGTAATATGCTATCGCAATGCAGTAGATGATGATGAGGTCCCTCCTTCTCCATAGGAGAGGGATACATTCTATGTATATATTTTTGAGGCTACTATGCCCAGTTTTGTACTTTTATGACATGACTTGATAGACTTGTGATCCAAAACTAATATATTTTTTGATACAGTGTCGGCTATATACAGTATCGGTTATTTACATATGTATGTGTTTGAATTTTATGTGTGCAATGTTGTTTATGAAAGTGTATGATACAAATGCCAGTCTAACACATAGTTTGCTAATGAATCAGCTAATGTGTTTAAACTTATTGGAATGTGTTCATATATAATAGAATCAAACTGTCTTTCCAATAGTCTAACTCATAGAAACTGACGTAGCAATCCAGGATCTCTAATCTGGTAGACACCTGTTAACTGAAATACAATTAATTGTGAGTCAAGTCTTACCTTCAAATGTGAAATGCCATGACTGAGAGCATCTCGGAGAAGTTCTATAACTACACTGTATTCATCCACATTATTCGTGGTAGGACCCAAACAAACCCCCCTTGAAGAGACAAGTTGGCCAGCGGGTGAGTAAATGACCCAAGCTGCTGCAGCCAACTAACAGGTGTGGCGACTGGCGCCATCAGCAAATCCTAAGAAATGTTCGGTTGACATCTGGTACATGAAACAAAAAGCACACATAAGATTAACTAACAAGCATAACGAAAACTAGCTTTACAAAAAATATACAGCTATGTTACAAGAAAAAGTACGTCAGCCTAAGCGTAGTACTTCTTCAAGTAGAGCCCATTTGTAGGCTCGTCCAACTTATTACCTTCGTAATCTATTAGTTCATAGGCACCTTTCTTCAGTACTTTGGAAATTATAAAAGGTCCGAGCCACCTGGATTTGAATTTGCCAGGTCCTAAGGGTTCTTTGTCTTGATCCCAAAGTAGGACCAAGTCTCCTTCAATGAAAACCCTAGGTTTGATGGATTTGTCATACTGTCCTTTGACTCATTTTTTGTGGACCTCGTTTGTTGTGAGCGCGTCGCGGCGCTATTCATCTAGATGTTCTAAGTGTAACAAACGTTCTTCTAGTATTGAAGTATCTGGTAGTAATTGAACTACTAGTTTTAGCGAAGGAATCTCGCATTCAATCGGTATGACTGCTTCTATCCCATGCACAAGTTGGAAGGGAGAGAAACCGGTAGCAGTCTTAACGTTGGCTCGGTAAGCCCAAAGAGCTGGGTACAGCATGATGTGCCAGTTATTTCGACTAGCATTAACAGTTCTCTGCAGTATAACTTTTAAAGTTTTGTTCACTGCTTCAACTTGTCCATTCGCCTGTGGATAGTATGAAGACGAATGTTCTTTTCGAAAACCAAGCATTGTATACAACTCAGTCATCATGCTATTTTGGAAATGAATGCCATGATCAGTCACTATCTCTTTAGGTATGCCAAACCGTGCAATAATCTGATTAAACATGAACTAAGCGGCAGTTTCTCCATCTGCCTTAACAGTAGGCATTGCCTCCGCCCACTTAGTAAAGTAGTCAATGGCAACGATGATGTAATGATGTCCTCCAGCCGAAGCTAGATTGCACATCATGTAATCAACCCCCCATTTTGTGAAGGGACCTGCTGTAATTACAGGATGAAGAGGAGCTGGGTGTGCCCTCATTTTATTAGTGAAAAACTGACATGGTTGACAGCGTTTCACCGCTTCCACACAATATTTAAAGATCGTGGGCCAAAAATATCCGGCACGCAGTACCTTCTGAGTTGTTGCCAACCCGGAAAGATGTCCCCCACAAGCTCCACTGTGGGCATCATTTAATACTGCTTCGGCTTCTTCTCGAGTTAAGCAGCGTCATAAAATGGAATCTACCCCACGTCGATATAAAGTATCTGAGATGATAAGGTAGTTCTTCGCATGGCTTTTGAGCTTGCGTCGCTCTTCTCGAGAAAAAGTAGTAGGACACCTCAAAGTCTGGAGATATACTAAGATATCCCCGTACCATGGGTCAGAGGAAGCAATGAGGAAGATATGTTCGTCTGGGAATGATGATTCTTCCTCAACGTATTCTAGGTCACTTGGAAATTCTGAGATTAACTCAGCGAACACTAGTGATTTCTTCGACTTGGCTAATTGAAAGACCAAATCGAACTCCTGTAGGATTACAATCCATTTATTATATTTCCCACCGATGATTCGTCGGGTGAAAACGTACTGGAAAGGATTGACTTCTGCTATCACAGTAGTAGTTCGTAAAAGTATATAGTGACGAAGCCTTTGTACCGCATAGACCGCGGCAAGTGCTATCTTCTCAACGTGTGAATATTTAACCTCAGGGGCTATCAATGCGCAAGAAAGATAGTAGACAACATGCTCTTGGAGCGTATCGTCTTCCTGAACCAAAACTATATCAATTGTATTAAGAGACGCAGCCAGATATAAAAGAAAATCTTTTGAGTAGTTTGGCGGGCTCAACAAGGGTGCTGAAAGGAGTGCCTTTTTTAAGGCTTCAAAGGATGCTTGAGCAGCCTCGTCCCACACAAAATAGGAGTCTTGTTTGAGTAGCCTCATAAAACCTTTAGTAATTTTAGCATAGTTTATGATGAATCGCTGTAAGAAATTAGACATGCCTTGCAGACTTTGCAGTTGTCGCAAGGTGCGAGGAGGAGGCAGATTTACAATCACCTCTACTTTTAGTGGGTCGACCATTATGCCACGACTGGAGACAATGAAGCCCAGTAAACGTACCGATTCGACACAGAACACACACTTATTAGGATTCAAACGAATCTTATATTGTCTGCATCTTTCAAACACCTGTCTAAGATGAGCTGGATGATCCCGTCTCTTTCGAGATCGCGCCGGGAGATCATCCAGGTAAGGTTCTACTATGTGTTTGATATCATGAAAAGAGAAATTCATCGCACGCTAGAAGGTGGCTCCAGCATTCTTCAAGCCAAATGGCATCTTCCGGTAAGCGAAGGTCCCCCACGGGCAAATGAAAGCTGTTTTATGTTGGTCCTCGGGTTTGATTTCTATTTGATTGTATCCCGAAAAACCGTCCATGAAAGAGAACATCTCATGTCCCGCACAAGCATCTATGATTTGATCGATAAACGGTGTAGGATAGTTATGTTTAGGACAAGCTTTGTTCAAGTCCCGAAATTCAGTACAAACTCTAATGGTACCTTGCTTTTTATCAACCGGAACGGGGTTTGAAACCCATTCCGTCATGTTAATCGGATAGATGAAACCGGCTTTAAGCAACTTTTCAACCTCCGCCTTAATGGCGGCCGCTTTTCTAGGGTTCACGGGACGGAGCTTTTGTCTCACAGGTTTTGCGTTAGGGTATGTCGTGATGACATGCTCCACGATGGCTGGGTCTATACCTGGCATCTCCTCATATGACCAGGCAAAAACGTCGCGGAATTCTTTAAAAAGTTTTGTATATAGAGCGATCTCTTCTGGAGAACAGTCTGCACCAATAAAAATGTTTTCCACGACCCCAGTTTTGGTGGAAATGTTGATCGGAATTGTTCTCGATATATTAGCCATATTTCCTTCAGCATAAACAGCTCTCGAAGTAGAAGGAAAAGATGACAAATCGACCAATCCACCGGGTCTCACAGGGAATTCCCCTCTCTCAATCATGTCTAGATCTGGAAGCATGTAGGACCTGTGGTGCATATGTTCCCATGGTTGGTCGAGGCCCATCATGACTTCTAAGATGGCTTCATCAGACGGCAAAACCGTATCTAAACAATCGAACGAGTGAGTGGAATTCAGTGACCATGCCGGAGCATAGTCCATATCTGACTCAACAGAGACTAGTGGAGTTATGATATGTTCCATTGCAGTGTGTTGTGTTTCCATATAGGCCACTTCTGCAATGGATGGAGGCACAAAAGGTTCTGACGTAGTAGGAAGGATCCAAGGATCAGTTCTTAAACCAACCGTGAATGTTTTGGTAGCAGTACCCACATCAGAACGCATAAAAAGAACAGGGGAGGGGAGGTCGAAAGTTCCTATTAACGACCCGTACAACCCTGCTCCTAAACTCTCATTAACCGGGGTGGTTTGATCAACTAGGGGAACTGTGGTCTCCGAAGAAGTCTGGTTGTTTCTCTGAGTGAAATAAAGTTGATTGACTGTAACGACCTTACCTTCAAATGGGAACATAACAACTCGAAAAACTGCCGATGCAATAGCTCGCATGGCATATGTCCAGCTCCTGCCTAATAACATATTGTAATCAAGCGGAGCGTCCAGAACTTCTACTTCTACAGCAACTGTCTTACCGGCCAATGTGACATCAAATGATGGCAAAACCCCATGTGGACAGAAAGTCCTGCCATCAAATGCAGTAAGTAGTGTGTTAGAAGGGGCTAACTCGGGGGAACCCAAAGCTTTCCAACAGGAAATTGACATTATGCAAGTCGACGCGCCCTCATCTACGACAACTCGTCTGATGGTCATTGGGCCATGGACGACATCAATCTGAAGAGCAATGTGGTAGGGCAACCGGTATTTGACATCAGTCATATCAAATCGCGTAGACATGTTAGAGGATTCCATGCTTCCAATAGCTGCCAGAAGTGCATTCCGTTGTAAAGGAAAACTTTGCAAGACTTCTAAAGTAGACATGGCACAAGGGGTCTGGGCTAAATCTTCAACCACGTTGTAGTTGGAAGCGGCCCGAGTGTTGGGATTGTGTGATGCCCATTTCAAGACACCTTTTGGGATCTTGGGCATTGGGTCCACAGGTATGTGGAGTGGAGTGGAGGATTCTGGAATCTCTTTATCCTTTTTCTGTGCGTCTGAGGTATAGTTCCTGGCTCTCGTTTGTAAGAGTGCATCTGAATTAACCATGTTAATAAAAGTTTGATCAACCGTAGCATGTGTAGTGCCCCCAGTGTTGGAGGTGCCAGAAGTTGAGCTCTGCCCTTTAGGGAATGGATCTTTCAGTACGGCATGCTTCTTTTCTCTTAATAACTTCTGGGCTTCTTCAAGCAGAGGGAATTGGTGAGTAAGGTGGTCCTGCTTGCAAAGTTTACAAGGGAACTTAACCTTCTTTTTCTCTTTGTTACCCTCTTCGGCATTCTCTTTTTTGGGCTTTTGTTGGTTCCCCTCTCCTTTCTTTCCCTTCTTTTTGTTATTGGGATGCCGAGGACCCTTTTGATTGTTCTGAACCTGGTTGACAGGCTCAGAAGTAGAAGGAGAGGTTATGACGGACGAAACTTCTACAGTCGATTGTTTGACGGATAATGCATGAACCTGTTTGGTCAATGCTTCGAAAGCTGCAGAGTCAACTGAACCCACTATGTCGTCAGCATGTGGTCCAGGTTTAGGTCTACTCAGATCGGTATCCGATCGCGGTGCATCAGGTATGATCTCATACAGTAACCCGGATTGTGCATAAAAGAGATCTAACTACTGGGTCCGTAGGATGGCTTCTTCCTCGTTAGACACTCCAGACGTAGCTACTTCCTTAGAAATGTAAGGAAGGAGTGATTTCAAATACCACTCAAGAAGGAATTCTGGAGGTATGTTGGCTTTAATGAGCCTCTTCCGTCTTCGCCACTCCTGAATGTGGTCAGATAAATGAGTGGCTTTATTTTGTCTAAATGTAGACAAAAGGTCTGTTCCGGCATCATACCGAACAGGAAGCTGGAAGTGATTCAAAAAGACAGTCGTGAGATCCCCAAAATTAGAGAATGTAGCTGCAGGTAACTCAATGTACCATTTGGCTGCAGCACCGGTTAAAGTCCTTTGGAACAGTCTCAATCTAATAGAATCTTCATTTAATGAGTTCGAGGAACACCATAAATGGAAAGTAGTGACATGGTCACCAAGGTCTTCACCTGTTTTTCCTTCGAACTTTGGAATGTCCGAAGGTAACTTGGTAGGAACTGGTGGCCATGTAGCGTTATGATACACTGGATCGTTGGTCAGTTTGGAAAGATCTGGCAAATTCAAAGTTGCCAGAAATGGTAAACGAGGCCGGTAAGACGGTACTTGATAAGCTGGGGTCGAAAAAGGGGAACCACCCATAGTTTGACCCATGAACTACTGGTAGGGGTTGCCCCCAACCGTCTACTGGTAGGGGTTGCCCCCAACCATCTGTTGATAAGGGTTGCCACCGGCCATCTGCTGATAGTGGTTTCCACCTACCATCTGTTGATAAGGGTTTCCCCCAGCTACTTGTTGGTAGGGGTTGCCCCCTGCCATCTGTTGTTGCACGAAAGAATTATTGAAATTTCCCCACCCATATGAAAGTGGGTTAGTGCTCTGTGGGTTCGTCCACTGCGGCTGGGTGTTAGCCCCGCCATATTGCTGGTTAAAAATATTACCCCCTCCCCCTGCAAATAAGGAAAAAGGGACATTACCTGCAGGCATATTACATTGATTCATGTTGGGACCTGCAAAGGTATTGAAACCAATGGTAGCTGACGTAGACGGTGCGGTCATGGTACTCATGACAGGCACAGTTGCAGAAACACTTGGCCCTACAGCGGGTGTGGAAATCCAAGTACTGGGTATCTGATATAACGGTTGAAACGCAGGAGGTGACACTAAATTGGTTGTACTGCTAGGTCCAACAGTAGGTGTAGAGGTAGATGCCATAGTTGTTGAACTTGGCATACCTAACGTACCAGTATTAAAACTGAAAGACGGAGTGGACACAGAGGTTGTCTGTGCCGAACTTGGTGTAGCAGTAAAAGGAGGATTTACCATGTTAGTGTTCATACCTATGGTGGGAGTTTGTGGAACTCCCTGCTCACCTCCTAGAGTAGACATCATATGTCCAGGAAAGAAATTATATGTACTGTAATAGGGCTGTTGGAAACCAACAGGTAACATAAGCGGATTTCTAGGATTGGTCAGAGGGGGATTGAAGGGAGTGCTATACTCCGCAGAAGTAAGATCTTCAATATCAACTGAACTAAAGTGTCACTGATCTGGAGTACCTGGTTGTGGTTCCTCAGGAACCTCTATTTCAGGGTTTTCTATTGTTGTTTGTTGTTCTTCAGGAAACTCAACTTCAAGTGGTAGTTCCTCAAGAATTCCTATTTCAAGATTTTCCGTTGTAAAAATTTCCTCAGGAAATTTTGTTTCAGGAATGGTTTCTGAAGAAACACTGGGGTTTACCCGCTGTCTTCTAGCTGGCGGTAAAGGTTCTGTTCTAACTGGTGGAAGGTTTTGAAGCCTTCTCGATCTACGAAGTTCTTGATTCTCCGTGAGTATATATATAAAATAACAAACTAGAACCTAGTGGCCACTATGACTAGGAGGAAAATAGCACGCCAACTAAAAAAAGTCCTAAGTATGCAAACCAGGCAAACGAGATGCCTTCCGGAGAAGAGTCTGGGATGATGAGGGCCCAGAATAGATCAACGAAGGAAGAAAGACAGTTACCCGGGGTCCACAATACAATGAATAAGGGTGCAAGCGTTGGAATCACCCAACCGCCCTCCCAAAGACCTGCAAGGGATTTCCTCCCACGTCTGTCTTAGGTACAACAGATATACCCTCTGTTGTCACCTGTGTATGAACCTAAGGTCAGATACTAAGGATACCACAACACCGAAAACTCCTGGGGGAACAGTCGCTATTCGAATCAGAAGGCGTGGGCAGGGTAACTGAGCCCGAAACTCAAAAGAGTCCCCATACGCGATCCAATCCTGGTATATGCTCGAAACAGAAAGTAGGAGGAGTATTCCCAACAATCTGATCTCACAAGACCTACTGCATAGATCCCAGGCAAGCTTTGAGTGAAATGGATTTTACCTGTGATAGTCGAACTACGATTTTTGCGTAATGTGTGATCTTGAGTGGTTTAAGGTGATTTACACTCAAGATCCTAACCAAGACTAGTTGGTGTAGTGTATCCCTAAAAAATAAAAATTGTTTCTATTTCATTTTATTAAAAAAAATTTAGGGCTGTTATTACTCAAAAGGTAGTGCGTTTGTGTGGCGTGGTTGCAACAGAAAAGCAAAAGTGCATAAATTCTATCTTTCGACAACAAAACTCTTTTTTTTCTCTATTTTTTCATTTAAAATTCTTTTCCAAACTGAAAAACTGAGCAAATCTACTTAAATTCCTTTTTTGTTTTCTTTTCAAATTGTACAAAATAACCTATGCTATCTTGTAACAAATATAAGCCTTATTAAACTTTAAACTACCAAATTTTTTGCTTTTTCTGTTATCATAAACGAAAAAGAACTATAAACATGGAAAGCAAAAAAAACTTGTGTACAATGTGTAAGTATGGCTAAAAACGGTTTCTAAGCTTACAACTGTCAAAGCACTAGCTTAAAAAAGACTTGACCTACAAGTTTTTTACAAAGAAAAAGCCTCTATACTCGGAAACAAAGTGGAGAAAACAAAGGAGATAGATACAAGAGGACTGACCTAAAGCATCCAACCCTAGCAAGACCACTATGCCAAGCAAAAAGTAGGAAAGCAAGCTACTAACTACCCTACTAACACAAGTACTGAGAAATGAATCAGCCTAAAACACTTTAAACACACTTGAAACCAGAAAAAACAAGTCAAAGAAGGTTGGAAATCAACAAGTTCGGAAGACACCCTAAAGGCTCCAAAACAGACCAAACCCTAAAACAAAAGATAGGATAGGTGAAGAGTAGACAAATGTTGCTACAAACAGCGGATGCAAAAGTATGCAGGTTTGTAAACCAGCAACATACAGTCATGGCAAAAATAAGCAGAAGTGTTCACCACAAGACACAACCTAGTCTTCCAAAAAAGTTATAAATAGTCCAAACATTTCACCAGTAAGCAAGTGATCTAAAGATGGTAAAAAGACTCAAAGAAAGGTTCTATGACTTGAAAAAAAAGTTTAAAACCCCAAATACTAGTCAAGGAGATCTAACAACGAAGTCAGGAGACCAACAAAAAGGCTAAAACTCAAGCAGACCACTAATAGAACGCTTCAGGAAATGTACCCTACTGTGCAGTAGGGAAACTCGCGCTCCTACAGAGATGGGCACTACTGTATGTATAGCACAGTAGCGTATGGGCGCTACTGTATGTACAACAAAGTAGCGCTCAGGTCTTAAAAGCTTAAAAAATTGACTTTGAAAAGATACAAAAAGACTGATTGCAGCAGAGAAAAACAAGCAAGGGGTACCTACATTTTTTTCAGCACATAAAAGGAGTTGAAACAGTTTTGGGAAGACAAACAAGAAAAGGTTTCCTAGAGCAAAAACACAACTATCCCCCGCGGAGTCGCCAGTCTGTTGACGGGCAAAACTACCCTATAGTAAGGAAACTGATACTATCAACTGGAAGGGGATGACAGGTAAGTGTATTAACTGCATTACAGAAATGTTCATGAAAAGAAATGAGTTATAGACCTTGAGAACATACCTTTCAACTGACGTTTGATCCTAGCTCTTATTTGATCTTGTGCTCGATCCTCAAGTCCACCTCCTGTTCACTAAACCTGCAATACAAATACCTTTCTCAGCGTATCTTGGATAATATATAATGATTGAAAGAAAAAAAAGCAATTTTAAACATTCAATATTAACCAAAACAGATCCAAACTAATATATTATTTCAATGAACACTTAATTTGGGACAAGAAAGACACTTCAACCTTTTATTGTCAAATGCAAATTGATGTTACAAATATACCTGACTTTGTGACATGCTCCTGCAACTTGATCCTGGGCTCCTGCTCTTCTCTAACTTGGATATCTTCCAACATAAACTCCTCCAATGCAAATTTCTCCTTAAGGTCTCTTCACAACATTCATGTCTCTAACCCCTCTCCTTATTCTTCCCTGTATTTATAGGACAAGAGAAGCAATTCAGGTCGAGGGATGGTTATGGAGGAAGTTGGGGAACTACCTACAACTAATCCTCTTCGTGAAATTAATTATTTTTTAATCATCTTTTGAGATGTACGCTACTATTATTCAATGAAGTAGCATTTAGGGCGCAACTTTAGTGCTTGTAAACTAGCGCTCATATCTTTTTAAATGTTGAGCGCTACTCTGCTGAAGAGGAGTAGCACTCATAAGAGCTTGAGCGCTACTATGGCACACTGGAGTAACGTATAGGCGCTAGTCTATTGAAGTAGAGTAGCGCTCATATCTCAGAATGATATTTTTAGGGTTTTTTCAGTGTTGTCTGGAGGTGGAGTAAGTCAAAGTGTCATCTAGGGTCAACATGCTCCTCCATCCAAGTTGTCCTTTTGTGTGATCAACAGCTCAAGGTGATCACGGACGGAGAGGTGCATGTTTGACCTATAACAGTCATCAACTAACTAACTAACTGAATTAACTCCTAAATAGGTGGAAGAAGGCGCACATGTTCTCTAGTGATGAAAACAACGGTGCATCAGTGGCTAGGAGGGCTAGAACTGAGCAGAAACAGGCTCCTGGGGGCTACAAAATAAGGACTAGGTGCTGGGAGACTACCATACTAATGACTACATGCATGCATGCAGATGACTGAATGCATGCAGGCATGCAAAATACAAAAATGATGGTGAGAATATTCCAACAAGTACAAGTGTTGAGTTCAGTATGTCTCTTTTCTGTTTTTCTTTTGGATTCTTGTCGATGAATATGGATCCAAGGTATTTTTCTCATTGAAGACATTTATTTGATGGCCAATTCAAAATAACCAAATGAATAACAATGCACTTGGATACATACAAAATAATTCAATTACTACTTTTAGTCTTATCTAAACATAATATAAAAGATGGGGTAATTCCTTTTTCTAGTCATCCATTGGAGACAAAGCAACCCTAGAGTAGAGGGTAGATTGGCTTTATAGTGGATAAAGAATTCCACCAAATTTTGTCTTGGTGGCTTCATTTTTTTTCTTTAATGAACTACAAAGATCATGAAATTTATACATCATTAATAGATCCTTATAATACTTTATGTAACATCCTTATAATTACATTGGGGTTATGAACTTATAATTTGGACATAACTACATGCAAGACTGTGAATCCCAAACAAGAATTAGATTGAGAATTTCAAGGTGATTCTTCAAGTTTTGTAAAAGGCGCAGGGAGGTCAAACACCTTCTAAAAACCTTAAAATACTTATAAAGGAATGGGCAACAAATAATTATTGATTTTGTTCTATAAGTATAGCCACAAATATATAAATTATCATCTAGGAGATTGATGCTATATTGTTAATCCCTTATGACAAAGCATTGCAACACAGATAATGCCAAAGTGAACATGTCATGAAGTTCAATAAAAATGAAATATTGAACTAGATTCTAGAGATATTATGGTTGGCATAATCTATGAGATCCTTCTATATAGAATTATGAAGTACAAGAGTTATGTACCATATATGCTACAAAGTTCAACAAGAATTAAATATTTTGGCTAAAGAAGTTGCATTAATACATTGGAGGTCTTTTTTGAGTAGTTTTTAGTTTCACCAAGGATTGATGCAAATTAATTGTTGGAATCCATGTTGATATATAGGTAATTCTACTCAGAAACTCTTAATATAATAAAACCTTCATATTAAACGGTATAAAAAACATTTATGTTTGCATGCACAATAGTGTGACTAGTCTTTTTATGAATTCAAGACTTCCAAGTCCAATAGTTTCATCTAGAATTAATTGGTGCTTACTCCCAAAGCATCACCATCCTAGATAAACCCATCATTGTTATCAAAATCTAGATATTGTTGCCCTTGAGAAGGGTGGTTATACAATTTCTCCTTCACTTTCCTTAATCCAAGATTGAATTCAATTTTTCGGGTCTATGGTGAACAAAAATGTCTAACTAGATTAATAAAGAGTAAAACATATAGATCCTATGAAGTGGCCTATTATTGGGTTGTGCTTCAATTCATAAACACAATTGGAATTGGTTGACTACATCAGTATTAAGATGAAGTATTGGTGCTAACACACTTTGAAGAAGCGTTGCATATTTCTATATTCCTAGTGCATTCATTCATCACTACTGGAGCATTCTATTCATTTCATTGTTGGTGTATTTATTTTGTTATATTGTTGGGATTTAAGGTCCTCATATTGTTGCTTGTACATATGTATAAACCCACATCAATCTATAAGCCTACTTTTCGTTGAGCTCGAGTGTATTGTGTATGTCAATAGAAACACATCCAAATATAGATATAAATTGTATGAATATTTCCAAATGACATATATGCAAATGTCATTTGAATGGGTAGGTATGCTTGAATGAAATCCTTTGTTATTTGTTGATTTTTCTTAGCAGCTACATGTTTTTAACTTTTTATAACTTATCTATCACATAAACATAAACTGCAAGCATATACAGGATCACTAGAAGAAACACATTCATAGTAGACACAGATTTTACCCTAGGGAAACCCTCTCACAGGAAAATCCCAGCAAACTTCTCTATATAAGATTCTTCAACAAGATACAATGTTTAACCTAGTGCCCAACACTAGTTACAGAATAATGATATACAAGAAAGATATAAAATAACCTCTAATCCCTTCTGAGAGCAAAGTAGAGAGAGAAATATGATAAAACCAAAAAGATTGTCTTCTTGATGCCTCTTGAACCCTTAGCAATGCTTCCTTGGATCTGCGCACCTTTCTCCTTGCTTGAGCAAATTGGTATGTCACAAATGAGGCCACTTCACTTGTATTTATACTTGGAAAGACACTTTTCTTATATGGGCTTACTTGAACTAGTGACAGGGTCATTTCCACTTTAACTAGGCCGACTTAACCTCTAGATTGGGTAATTTTACTCGGCTGACTTGTTCTAGGGCATGTTATTATTCTTTCTTGTGTAATATCTCTCGATGCTACTAGAAACATCAACATTATTGTGGTATAATAGAATGCACTAAATAGTTGGCTACAGGTGTCAAACCTAGTAGACTGAAAATGATTTCCTCAGATCATTGTCTAGGCTTGTAATATAGCTACTTTTTTATTAATTGGTGTACTTTTAAATGCTATCCAACAATATTGATTTCAAAATTTGTTTTATTTTTGCATGTTGAAACCACATGTGGGACATCAAAGGAAAATTTCATGTACTCGGGATTGAAGAATTGGTAGATGAGATAAATGTCAGTGATGCTGAACTGGATGGAATGCAATCAGTATTTCCACTCGGAAATGATATTTCAAATGTTGAATTGGTGAGTGCATTCAGGTTTATTCCAATAATATACACAGGATATATAAATTGCAATCGTAACATTTTTCTAACATCTATATATGTATATATCTTGTTTTTTGCAGAAAGATCAACATAAACTCCAAGAAGGTGATAAAGTCAAAGTGTTAGATATGTCTGAAGGTGTTGCTTCTGGCACTGGATGGATTAACTCACTTTGTACAATCCATGGAGTGAAATTGAGTCCAGAAGATTGAAATGTCAATATTCATAAGGTCACAAGTAGCATCCACTTCCTTATGAAAATAAACACTACTACATATGGACGAATTGTTCCACGAAATTTTTCCACGTTTTCAACATTCATGGGTCAAAAAAAGGATTTTTAAAATTTTTTTTTTCAGGGCGGAAAAAAGTGGCAATATCCACGATTTTTATAGTTCCACGAACATTCGTCCCTATATCGACGATTTTTTGAGGTTTCACTTTTCGTGGAGACAGGGACGAAATTCGAGCTATATAAACTACACACTCTGACTATAATTTTCACATTTTCTTGTCTTGTGGCACATTGAGCACAGATTTTGGACTTGCGGGGTGATTGTATGAGCTTGGATATTCTAGATAGGTCTGATATTGAACTTGCGAGGTTAGTAATGTGTAATTTTTTGTCTATATTTTTATAAGGGTTAGATTTTAATATTGTTTATAAGTAATGAGGCTTAGATCATGTTAATTTGTTTTTTTTCCTTTCTAATATTTTTTTCAAGAACTTGTTATCATTTTCATTTAACTTGCTATATTTTTTTCAAGAACTTGTTTTTTTTTGTCTTAGGTCATGTTAACTTGCTTTTTTGCCTTTCTACCCACAAAAGTTCATTATAAAATGGTTGTGGCAAGGAAATTCATGGAAATGCTATTTTAAGTCCAACATACTTCTAGCTTAAGAATTGCATCACCTTGTCAAATCTAGATTCTAGTTAAATATTTTAGGGTAACAAGTTGATTTTCATGGTAAATAACATTCATTCTAGTAGTAAAGTCATTTTTTTAAAATTAAATTAAGTGGTATTTTTCTTTCTTGTGATTAATATTGTGTTTGTGATGCTTTTTTTGGTTATAAAAAATTTGTGATGCTTCTTAAGCTATGCAACATATTCAAGAAGCTTATGAAAACATATTCACGAGAGTTCACAAATAGCCCATCCCTATTTCATCTACAAGATAAAAATCTATCATGCATAAAGGGTCTTGTTCAAATACTACATCTCCAAGTTAGGCCACTTGAACCCATTCTCTCTATACCAATTCTCTTTGTCATCCTAAGTTATGAAACACTATAAGTGACATAATGATCTCTTCTCCTAGTTCTAATGTGTACCACATTGATGTGTCCTACTAAGCTAGGGATTATAACTACAATATTGGTTAAGAGCCTACCCTCTTTGGTGGTCAAACTATATGAGGTCTTCAAACTATACAAGTAGTTATCAATTTCCCAATATTTTTGGTTCCTTAACATTTGACATTTACCATTTTTTTTAGTAACCAACCATTCTCAATTGACTTTCTCACAACCAACTTACCATCTTTCCATTCATATTAACTTTAGTCTTCATGTTTTTCTTTATAAATATAGAAAATATTGGATTATAATATACTATATTCAGAAATGTACATATAATATCTAATGTAATTGACAAGTTATTGTTTTGTATGGTGTAGGTAAGACAATTACTTGTACGACCACTACAAGGATTTTTCACTATGAATGAAAATGCAAGGAAGATTGCTCAGTTTAGAGCTGCATTAGAGGCGAGAGGAGATGGAAAATGTTATTGTCCTTGCTTTGATTGTAGGAGCTTGCAAAAAAGAAGACTTTTAATAGAAATAGCTAAAATACATTGTAGGGAGAAGGGGCACGCCGAAGGGGGTTATGAATATCGTCCCCTGGTAAGACTATTTTGGGGGTTCAATTTTTAATATATTCATTGTAATATTCATCATGTCTGCATGAATTTTAGTAAAATGTCTTTTTTTTTACTATATGTTCTATACAAACTAATTTTTCTATGTTGTTTGTAAATTTATAGACAATGCCCCCAAAATGTCGCGTTCCAGAGAGTTATTTGCCAAGTACTAGCAGAAATACTCATTCAGTACAGCTCGACGAACTTCTACATCAGAATATTGAAGATGATCGAGTAGTTATTTCTGATGATATAATGGATGTAGATCATAACATTAGTGACACAAATCAGGAAGATGAGATACATAAATTGATCCAAGACACATTTGCTCCAATGGATGAGGACAACCAAGATGATAGTGATGATGTTGATCCTCTACTTGAGAAGTCATGTCAACCTCTTTATGAAGGCTCAAAAACAAATCTTTTATCTGCTATATTGTTGTTAGTGAACTTGAAGGTTTTGAATGGATTATCAAACACATGTATGAAACAAACACTAAGGTATGTAATTTGTTTTTTTTTTGTCTGCATGTTCACAATATCTATATATAGAAATGGTTGACTTTTTTCCTATATTGTTGCTATTGTAATCTAATGTGTAAAGTTTGGATGCGATATTGATGATTAATATTGTTTTCATTGATTTATTTTTTTGAATTTTGTAGATTGTTAGGTGAATTTCTATTACCAACTTCAAATATTTACCATGCACATATCGAGGGATATATGTCATTATTGAAGCATTTGCTATGGAGTATCAAGCTATTGATGCATGTCCTAATGATCATATCATATACTATGGAAAATATGCATTAGAAAATTAATGCCCACAATGTCAAACAACTAGGTATCGAATAGATAAAGTGACAAAAAAGGTGCCTCAAAAAGTTCTTCGTTGTATTCCGATAATCCCACGTTTCCAGCGGTTGTTCAGGTGTAAAAGTATAGCACAGTTTATGGATTTCCATGCAAAGAACATAAGTCGCGACGATGTTCTTTGAATGCCTGCAGATGGTTCTGCATTCAGTTATATCGAAGAAACGTGGCCAGTTTTTAAAGAAGATCCTCGTAATGTTAAACTTTGTTTGGCAGCTGATGGTGTCAATCCATTTGGAGAGCTTCGTTCTACCTACTCAGTGTGGCCTGTTTTTGTTATAAACAATAACCTTCCTGTTAAATTTTGAGCATTAATTCACAATACTCTTGGATCTTTACTAAGAGAATAACATATACAGTATATCAATGCATAACAATCACAATAAGCATGACAAGCATCACAAGAATCAAAAGCATGAGAGACAAGAGACACAGAGTTTCTGTGGGGAAAACCCTAAGGTGAAAAACCCCACAACTTCCTCAAATATAGAGAGAGCGATGGCTCAACCAAAGTACAACCAAAATACACTTGAGATAGTCTCCTAGAGCAGACGATCCTCCTCCTCACTAGTGCGGCACTTTCTGAGTGAGAGAAGTGTGTCTTTCCGAATGATCCAAATAGAGATCTCCCTATCTCTATTTATACTTAACCTGTTTTCCCAGTGACCTTATGGGGCCGACTTGTCTATCTAGATACATCCACAATATAATATATATTTTAGGGCCGACCCCACACATGGTGGTCTAATAACCCATCGGCAAGTACACACACTTGCGACACTTGTCAATCCACATGACGACACTTCCTTATAGAGGAATAACACATCTCTTATAAGGGTACAATAAATATATATGAAATACATAGATGAAATACATTTCGAAGTTACATATACATTAACACTCCCTCTTAACTAGGAAGGTATTTCTCGACACAGTTATGCTAGACAAGTCTTCTTCTCGGGATCATCATCATCGATGCATCGTCATCATCATCGTCACTGCTGCTGCTATCGCAACCAATCTCTGACTCCACTCGTCATAGGAAGTTCTACAGAGCCAGTCCTTTTTCATACTGGATGTAGGCCCACCACCTGCAGGTCTTCATCATCTGTGCGAACGGTCTGATAGAGGTGGCCTCTCAGGACTAATTTTATGTGCGGATGCAATACCGGAAAGAGTATCCCAGGAACATTTATGTGCCTACGCACGACCAGTAAGATCTCCCAGGACTGATTACATGCATCTCCTCCACAATACCTTTAAAGAGCATCCCAGGAACATTTATGTGCCACAGCACAACCGGCAAGATCTCTAAAGAGCATCCCAGGAACATTTATGTGCCGCAGCACGACCGGCAAGATCTCTAAAGAGAATCCCAGGACTTATTACGAGCACACAGCTCAACCTCTCGGATCTCAAGGACTGATTACATGTGGATAGAAAAAACCTTTAAAGAGCATCCCAGGAACGTTTGTGTGTCGCAGCACGATCGGAAAGATCTCTAAAGAGCATCCCAGGACTAATTACGAGCACACAGCTCAACCTCTCGGATCTCCAGGACTGATTACATGTCTCCGTAGTAATACCTCATCCCAGGACTGATTACGAGCACACAGCTCAACCTATCGGATATCTGAGGACTGATTACATACTACATAGCAATACCGGAAAGAGTACCCCGGGAACATTTATGTGCCACAGCACGACCGACAAGATCTCCCAGGACTGATTACATGCTATTTGCACAACTTGCCACATATCATCTCTGACCTCCAAGTATCAACCTGATACTCATGATCCAACAGATCATCATCGCACGAGGCATCATTCTGATGCCCATGATCATACAGATCATCATCACTTGTACCATCGTGGTACATATCATCTGGAGCAACATCCTGAAGCTCATTATCATGATCAACCTGATCATACAATGCATCCACCTGATGCACACAAAGTATCTACCTGATACATATCATCATACACGATCCACCTGATCATACAGTGTATCCACCTGATACAAATACAAATACATGATACATATCAACATACATGATCTACCTGATCATACAATGTATCCACCTGATACAGATACATGGTCCAAGCATCCAACATGATGGATATACAAATACATACAAACGATCCAACTGATCATATCCAGCATCCAACATGATGTGTACATACATATAAATGATCCAACTGATCATATCCAGCATCAACACGATGCGTACATACATACAAATATAAATGATCCAACTGATCATATCCAGCATCAACACGATGCGTACATACATACAAATATAAATGATCCAACTGATCATATCCAGCATCAACACGATGCGTACATACATACAAATATAAATGATCCAACTGATCATATCCAGCATCCAACATGATGCATATACAGAGCAGTAACTGGAGCATCGTCCTGATACTCATCATCCAACGCTTACATCCACAGCCATGAGAAGGATCCTCCTTCCAACATGCTTGGGATGGCTTCAGCAAATGTGTCCATCACTTCTTCCTCGAAGTGTCGTCGATCTGAAGAACACCAAGCCTCTCCCTGAAGTACTCGAACTTCACCATGGCTAGTGGCTTCGTCAGCACATCGGCAATCTGCTCGTCCCTCGCAACATACAGGAGCTTCACGGCTCCTCTTTGCACCATATCCCTGATATAGTGATATTTGATCTCTATGTGTCTCGACCTGTCATGAAACACTGGGTTCTCAGACAGCTTCACACAACTCTGGTTATCGCAGAATATACCAGTAGCATCCAATGGGAGATCAAATAACTCAGACAGTAGCTTCCGTAGCCATACTGCCTCACAACTAGCTAAACAGGCTGCAACATACTCTGCCTCAGCTGTACTCAGTACTACGCAGGACTGCTTCCTGCTGAACCAAGAGATCACACTTGATCCCATACTGAAGCAGCACCCAAATGTGCTCTTCCTATCTGCAGTACTGCCAACTCAATCTGAATCAACATAACCCTGCAGGTTAAACTTTTGATTCACTTCATACTTGAGACCATAATCCACTGTACCCTTCAGGTACCTTAGAACATGCTTTACAGCAACCAGATGAACACTCCTCGGATCTGTCAGGAACTGGCTCAATGTGTTCACTACAAAGCAAATATTTGGTCTCGTGTTCGTCAGGTACATCAAGGACCCAATCATCTGACGATACATAGAGACATCAACAGGCTCAGATGAAGCATCACATAGAAGCTTTAGATTCGATGCCATGGGTGTGGCCATGGCCTTGCAATCCATCATCCCAAATCTCTTCAGGATATCTACTGTGTACTTTCCTTGACCAAGGAAGATCCCACTTGAATTCTGCCACACCTCCATACCTAGGAAATAATGCATCATTCCCAAATCTTTCATATCGAACTCAACAGCAAGCTTCCTCTTAGTATCTGCAATCAATCTGTCATCTCCTATTACAAATAAGTCATCCACATACAGGAGTAGAATCACAGGATTTCCTTCCTCAACCTTGTAGTAGAGGTTGGAATCGGCTTTACTCTTGGTAAAGCCCAAGCTAGATAGGAAACTGTCCATCCTACCATACCAAGTTCTGGGAGCTTGCTTCAATGTGAAAATCCTCACAGCAGATCTAAGAGATGATGTATACCTCACAAGAGTAATTATGATTAAGCAGGAAAATAGAAGAAGAGTAAACAATACAGTATAATGAGCAACAGAATAATATGGTATAGTAGAACTCAGATAGAAGCAATAACACTTCACACACACTAATTAATTAATCACAATATGGACAAATAAATAGTACAATGGTAGAGAGGATTTGAATGCCTAAGGTGGCAATTCGAATTAGCCTCTCAGAGTGATCATAAGATCAATAGAGTGTCATCGGAGCACAACTAGGTGTCCTCATGATCATCAGAGCGCAACTGGAAGTCTTCATCATCATCAGTGGAGTCATCAATGCTCAAGTAACTGTCAACCATCAGTAAAACTAACTCTGGTAGGTGTAACTGAGTGTAACTCAATGTAACTGAGTGTAATTGGACTGGTAGGTGAAGAAGGGCGAGTTGCTCCCTAAAATCAAGGAAGAAGGGCGCATTAAGCAACTGGAGGGCTAAAACTGAATAGTGAGAAGCTCCTGGGGGCTGGCTAACTGAGGGCTAGGTGCTGGACTGATGACTGGGATGCATGCAAAATGCATGCAAACCCTAAAGGTGCATGCATGACTGAAAATGTAAATGATCAAAATACTGGTGGGACTGAGATGGAGTATAGGAATATCCTAACATTCAAGCCATACAAGGCTTTCTTCAATCTGTACACATATGACTCCCTGTCGTGTATTTCAAAACCGAGTGGCTGCTCCACGTATACTTCCTCGTCAACTACACCATTCAAGAAAGCAGTCTTGACATCCATCTGGTGTATTTTCCATTTCATTGCTGTAGCCAGGGCAAGTACTGTTCTGATGGAAGTATACCTGGCTACAGGTGCAAAAGTTTCTTCATAATCTATTCCCTCCATCTTAGAGAAGCCATGAGCTACGAATCTTGCTTTGTATTTCTCTACACTGCCATCTGCAGCATGCTTGATTTTGTAGATCCATTTGGAAGTCACAACAGACTTCTCTTTAGGTCTTGGGACAAAATCCCAAACATCATTTTTCATTATTGATTGGTATTCCTCAACTATAGCATCCTTCCATTCTTTCTTTTCCGTTGCTTCTTCATAACTGAAAGGTTCTTTGTTCATAATGTCACAGAGTAAAGCAACATAGCTGGTATGTGATCTGGTTCTCTTCTTTTCTCTGTGTTCCTCTTCTGGAATGCCAAATCTTTTTGCATCTTGAATGAGCTCTCTAGCCCATGCAGGTTTCCTCTTATGAGAGTTATCCTCACAGAGTGGATCTACAGGTTCTTGCAGATCTTCAAACTCACAAACAACTTCTGGAATTGCTTCAGTCATGGTAGTGTCTTGAAATCTAGTTTCCTTAGGTTCTTCATAAACTTCGATAGGTGCCTTCCTTGATTTGATGAATGCTGAGTTTTCATCAAATGTTACATCCCTGCTGACATCAATCTTCTTGAACCCTGGAAAGTATATTCTGTAAGCCTTCGAGCTTTCACTGTAACCCACAAAGATACCCTTCTTTCCTGAAGGATCTAGTTTGGTCCTCTTTTCCTTTGGGACATGAGTGTATACTAGACAACCAAATACTCTGAGATGGCTGACTTCAAGTTTCTTACCAGAAAATACCTCTTCCGGTGTCTTGTTGTCCAATATCTTGTGGGGTGTTCTGTTCTGCACATATACAGCTGTTCTAGCTGCTTCTGCCCATAGATGCATAGGTAGATCCTGGTCATGCAGCATTGCCCTTGCTGCTTCCATGATTGTTCTGTTCTTCCTTTCTGCAACTCCATTTTGTTGAGGATTATAAGGAGCAGTCAACTCCCTCTTAATCCCTAAATCACTGCAAAGCTTCTTGAAGTCACCTGAGGTGAATTCTCCACCATTGTCAGATCTGAATATTTTGATCTTTTTGTCAGTTTGATTATCCATCGAGGTTTTGAATTCCTTGAACTTATCAAACACCTCATCTTTGTTTTTCAAGAAGTATACCCAAGTCTTCCTGGAGAAGTCATCAATAAATGAGACATAGTAAACATACCCACTTAGAGAACTGGATGACATAGGACCACATACATCTGAGTGGATGATTTCCAGGATATATTTTGTCTTGCTTTCACTGCTTGGGAAAGCCTTCTTAATATTCTTACCTTTTGCACATCCTTTGCAAACACCTTCATGTTTGGTCTTGATTTCAGGAAGACCCTCTACAGCCTTGCTTGCAATTGGAAGTGCCCTATAGTGCATATGAGCAAGTCTTCTATGCCAAAGTTCACTTGGCTCCATGGATTCATGGACCATGACATGTTCAAGTTATCCTTTTAATTTATACAAACCTCCCTCTTGCTCTCCAATCACAACTGCATCATCTATGGTCTTTCCCTTTGGCCACATTAGGACTTGGCCATCCACAAATGCAACCCTCATACCTTTTGTATCCAATGCAGAGATGGAGAGTAAGTTCTTCTTGAGCCCAGGTACATAAAGGACTTCTTTCATCTTCAAAGATTTTCTAGAATCTAGGTTGTAGGAGGCTTCACCACTTCCTTTGATGGGATATTGATAATCATCCCCAAGTTTCATTTTATGGGGTGATTCATGTTCAGACAGATTTACAAAGGATTCTTTAAACCCAGTCATGTGTTTGGAAGCCCCACTGTCAATTAACCAATCATTACAACCATGGGAGATAGTACCTGTGAGAGCAGAGATTAGAACATACTCTTCTTCACTTGATGAGTCATCATTACTATCATCACTTTCTGCCCTAGCCTTCTTCTTTGGAGGTTCATCATCTTCAGCAGCATGAGCATGGTACTTTCTTTTGTTACCCTTCTTCTTCTTGCTGGAGTTGTTGTTGTTGTGTTTGTCCCTTTTGTTCTTGGGACATTCTGAAGCAAAGTGACCCTTCTCATTACAATTGAAACACCTTAGATCTTTCTTGTCTTTGTGAAAATGATGAGAAGATTTCTTCTTGTGATGGGATGGATCCCTCTTGAACTTGCCCTTCTTAGTGTGAGCTGTGAGAGCTTGATCTTCATTTCCCATCTTCTCTTCTCTTGCCACAAGCCTTGCATTTTCTTGAGAACATTCCTCCCATAATCTGCTGAAGGAGATTAACTTCTTTCTGGCACAGATCCCCTGGATAAAAGATTCCCATGACCTAGGTAGGCCATTCAAAGTAGTCATAACAATTTCACCATTCTCCACCATTTCATCTACAGCTTCAAGTTGTTCCTTGATCTGAGAGACCTTGGAGAAATAGGATTGAATGGTTTCTCCATTCGACATCTTGACCCCTTTCAATTGATTCCGCAAGGTCATCTTCCGATTTATGTTCTTTCCTTCAAATAGCTTGGTCAAAGAGTCAAACATAGCCTTGGGTGTCTTTAGAGAAGACACATGGGGTATGAGATGGTCTTTGATAGAATCAGCAATGATTCTATTTGCCTTGACCAAGTTCTTCTTATGCAATACCTTAGCCTCTTCATCCTCTGGGATAGGGATGTCTTCTTTTATATATGAGTCCAACTCATTCTCTTCCAGGATTAACCCAATCCTATACTTCCAAGCTTGGTGTGGTGAGACATCTTAAAGAGTACTTCAAATGGAAATAGAAAATATTTAGGTCTTACCACTTGAAATGCTGAAAACTAGATCTGGTCCCGGATTAGGGTTTGTCGAAAAAACCCTAAAAATTCAAAATGTGAATTTCAACTTTTTGAAAGGACAGAAAGATGCGCCTTGATGAGATGATCAGCCTGGTGTATTCAGAATTTGAGATCAGCAAAGTTTTACCCTTCAGATTTGTCTTTTTGTCCTCCCGGGTTCACTAAGGAGAGCCCTGAATTAGGGTTTGAGTTTCCTGGAGATCTACCAAGACAAAAATCTCGATCCAAAGCTCTAAACTTTGATTTTTGCAAGGAGCTTCCAACTATGGCTTCAGATTTCAGAAATTCCTATTTTTGTGGAAACCCTAATTTTAGGGCCAAATCTGAAAATGCTCAGAATTGAATTCTGATTGGACAGATAGATTCTCCTTGATGAGTAGAGTCAATCTACTATACTGCTTTTCCAAAAACTGTGGAGAGAAACCCAATAAACAAAAAGCTCAAGTTTATGTCACTGCAAAATGTTTTCTTCTCAGGTTAGCTCTGATGCCATGTTACATTTTGAGCATTAATTCACAATACTCTTGGATCTTTACTAAGAGAATAACATATACAGTATATCAATGCATAACAATCACAATAAGCATGACAAGCATCACAAGAATCAAAAGCATGAGAGACAAGAGACACAGAGTTTCCGTGGGGAAAACCCTAAGGTGAAAAACCCCACAACTTCCTCAGAGATAGAGAGAGCAATGGCTCAACCAAAGTACAACCAAAATACACTTGAGATAGTCTCCTAAAGCAGATGATCCTCCTCCTCACTAGTGTGCCACTTTCTGAGTGAGAGAAGTGTGTCTTTCCAAATGATCCAAATAGAGATCTCCCGATCTCTATTTATACCTAACATGTTTGCCCCGTGACCTTATGGGGCCGACTTGTCTATCTAGATACATCCACAATATAATATATATTTTAGGGCTGGCCCCACACATGGTGGTCTAATAACCCATCGGCAAGTACACACACTTGCGACACTTGTCAATCCACATGACGACACTTCCTTATAGAGGAATAACACATCTCTTATAAGGGTACAATAAATATATATGAAATACATTCCGAAGTTACATATACATTTACACTTCCTCCTTGGATGTCGATCAAGAGAGAGCACACAATGTTGGCAATGATTGTTCCAGGTACTTAATTAATAGGTATTTTTTTAATTGAAAGTCTGATCAGTAAATATTTCATTGATTTGTTTTGTGCATGATAATTATGTCTTTCATTGATTAGGCAAGTACAAGGTTAAAGATATGAACGTATATCTTGAGCCGCTTATCGATGAGTTGCTGAAGTTATGGGCTGGCGTCACTATGTATGATATTTCTAGACCAATCGGGGAAAGACGATTTCAATTCCATGGAATACTTGCATTTACAATTCATGATGCTCCTGGGTTAACACATTTTTGTGGTATATTGTTGTTACTTTCTTTTGTTCTTTAATATTTTATATACATGTTGATAATATCATGCATTATTTTAAATTGTAATGCTAATTTGCTACACCAATTCATATATCTTGTAGGTCTTCAAACCAAGGGTAAATATGCATGTCCATTTTGAGGTCCCGGGATAAAATCTCGTCGTTCAAGGATTTTAGCAAAGGAAGTGTTCAATGAGTACAGGCACTTTCTGCCTAAGAACCATAATTATCGAACTACAGACAAAGAAAAATTTAACGGTAAAGAAGAGAATGGAAAAAAACCGCGAAGAATGACACCTCACCTATGGAAGGTGGAATATAATAGAAACCGTCAAGGTATGCCATTTTTTTTTTGTATTGAATTATGTTCAACGCGATATGTTATACCATTATTGATTAATTGGTTTTAATTTGATTATGTGCTGATGTTTCATGAATGTCGTTAAGGCACACGAGGAATCAAAATTTACCCGATCCAATTCAGTAGGTTGTCATACTACGAGCACCTGCAAATAGTTCATTTGTTTGACACAATGCATATCGGCAAGAACATAACAGAAATGTTATGGAGAATATTAGATGCAAGAACTGACAAAGAAAGAATTGAAAAGATTTGTAGTGACATCCAAGAATCTAATCACGCATTGCAAAGTGTGATCATTAATTCTAATGGTGATGGCCGTCAACAGAATATTAGTCTTCCTTGGTGCTTGACGGAGAACCGGAGCAATATTGTGAGAGAGGTCATCAAAAATATCAAGTTTCCGATGGGTTTTTCGTCAAACATAAAGAATATCTTGACGAAAAAAGGTGATTTTGCAGCGGTTAAAACACATGATTGGCATTCATTCATCAAGGTAATCATTAGTCTATAATATATTTCATTATCGGTATGCACTATTTTATGTATTCTATTCTCTTATTTAGAAATAAATATTAATAATTAATGGTTTTTTGATACACTATGTTCTATCTTTATCTCTCCCAGATGACTTTGACGGCAACATAAAACATATTATTTATGTTCTTGGAAAATACATGAGGTAAGTAATGTTTTACTTCGAAAATGTACTTGGTCTGTGGTCTGTAGCGGAACTTATTGACATATATTATGTTTTTCCCACAAATATTATATAGCCTTGACATATTGTTTTATTGCATCATTTGTAGGTGGCTTTCATCAAAAGAAATCCATAAAGAAGATATAAGGCACTGGAAGAGAGAAATTCCCCGACTAATGTGTGAAATCCAACAGTATCTACCTCCAACAATTTTCAATGCACAAGAACACTACCTCATACACCAAGTTGAGGAAATTGAATTATGTGGACCAGTACACACAAGGTCGATGTGGATGGTGGAGAGGCAGTTGAAGTCACTGAAGGATTTTGTTAGACAAAGAGCGCGTCCCGAGGGTTCTATGGTTGAAGGATATATGGTATATCAATGCATTGTGTACATTAGTGAATATCTACCTAAATTAGCAGAAAATATGAATGTGCCTCGCATTTGGCATCTCGACTCCATCAACAAATTTGAAGGGGAGGTCCTACTGGGGAGAGGTACATTTAGGACTATGAAAGGTAATTATTATTATTATACTTTGTTGAATTAATATGTTACACATTTATTCTTTCCAATTTTTTATTATCATACTGTTTTTAACTATTTTTAATAATTATGCATTTTCAACTATATTAAACTATGTTCCTTTAATGATGATCTAATTAAATATGAAATTGAATTGTTTTTTATCATATAGTTGGTCGAGTGTGGGATGCTTTACATTTATACATTGCAAACAACCTTGATTGGATGGAGCATTGGATAAAAGATTGTGAAGAATTCTTCGGTAGGTTATCATGGGAAGGGGTCAGTAACATGATTAAAACAGCTCATCGTCTTCAACATCAGATTCCTGACCTTACGTCGCAAAGGGAAGTTGATTTAGCCTATGGTGTAAAATATAAAAAGGCAAGTAATTTTTTTACCCACATTTTTTCTAGTTACTTCGATCCATTTTTCCAATTATTACATTTCGTTTGTTTAAGTTTTCAAATATATTTACTAACTCCTATATGACGTTTATTAATTCACAATGTATTTTTAACCTGTTGTCAATATTGCAGCTCAAACATCACAAGGCTATGTTGTGTAATGGTCGTAAATTTCGTATCAAAAAGTTGGATGATAACAGGAAAACCTCGGATTGTGGGATAACTGTAGTCTTTAAGGTCACCAATGTTTCCTCCAGAAGTGATAGACATCCAGAAGAAACCGAGAATAGGTACTATGGGCATTTGGAGGACATTGTTGAGTGTGATTTTAATTCCTTTAAAATAGTTTTGTTTGAGGTGAAGTGGTACAGGCTACGGATGCAAGAACGTGATCCTGAAAGAACTGTTATTGAGCATGCTAATGGATTTACCATGGTTAATACAAGGGCATTTGAACCGCGTATAGAGCCTTATGTTCTTCCAAGTCAATGTGAGCAAGTCTACTACTCCAAGGTACCAGGTAAAGTAGGTTGGTCATAGGTTCTTCGATACGATCCAAGAGGAAGACCAGTAAAGTATAATCATGTACTAGATGATGAAGACAATCATGAAGAAGAAGAGGATGATGATGATTCAGATCAGGCTGCATTCGATGTGTTAGATGAAGAAGTTGAAGAGGATGATCATGCAAATGTATCAGACGATGATCTCATTGACGATGAGGATGACTATATTAGCGAAGATGAATTTGATGCTGATGATGATGTAAATGATCATTTCATCAATATCTATTCAGAACCAAATCTTGATACAGATGTTGAGTTGGATGAAGAAGAAGATGAATGATATTTAATTGTTGAAAAGTAGAGGTACGCAATGTTTTTAGGATAAATTAAATGCACTCACCATATGTTCATTTTGTTGATTAACTTGGTTATATTTGAAAAGTAGTTTTCTAATCTAATTATGTTCTACATGTGCAGTAGCGTGGGTGTTCTTGGAGGTTGTAGTGTTAATGGTTTGAATCGAACATGTGTCGATTGAGTAAGATACAAAATTGTGTTATAAGATTTATGTGTTATTTTTTGGGTTATTTCATATTAGAACTCTACTAGACTCATTGGAAAGATAAAAAAATTATTTTGAGTCTTTCATTGGAAACATAAAAAACTTATTTTGAAAGGGGTTCTATCCTTGTTGGTCTTTCTAAGCTAGTTTTAATCTTAATGTTGATCGTTCATCACTACTTGTAAGTCCTCTTAATCAACCAACCACTTTTGTTTCGTGAGAACTAGATCTTGCATCGTCTGATGATGTCTTTTGCAAATATGTCGACACTTGGATCCACTTCATCGGAATCAAATTGTACACTTTTAGTTCATCTAATACTATATCAGTCTTCAATATCTACATGTCAATGGTCTAAACAACCCAATCGTTGTGATCAACTGCATCCTAATTGCTCTCTATCCATATATTGAAATTCTTATGGGTATGGTAATTAGTATGCTAATTTTTAATTTTTAATTAGTATCGTTATTTTTAATTTTTAATTAGTATTGTTATTGATAAAATTGTTATATAAAACAAAATCAAAAACCAATGTTACAAATGTCACATATTTGATAACCTATGTTATAACAAATGCCAATACAAATGTCAATATATATTTGATAACCTATGTAACATTGTTATGTTATAACAAATGTCAATATATATTTGATAACCATGTAACATGTAACCTTTTAACATTGTCTACGGTTAAAAACAAAAACAAAAACATATGTTATGTCCGTGGGTTTGATGTGATTCATTTTGGTCATTTGCTAACTGTGAAACGCTCTGTTGCTCTCGACGTTCGACCGCACCAGCTAGTGCTTGCAAACTGCTACAATTCCATCTCCTCTTGGAACTCTCACCGTGCAATTGCTATGAGAGGGGTTTAAGTTGGTTTCGTGTGCTCCGACCGTCTTTGCAAATCCCCACAGACCCTCAATGGCAACTGTAAGTGGATTCTAATTTACCAGACTTGCAGTAATGGAACTCAAATTTGTCAAAAAAACAATGCTAGAGATAGAGGTGGTATTGGTAGACCCTAAATGGTTGCTTGTGTTGATTGCTCAGATAGGGTTTTTCGTCCTCTGCCAACTATTGATATCTATGTTGGAGATATGTCCAATCATGAATTGATTATGAATGTTGTGGTAAATTCGATATGGAAATGAGTATTTTTACAGGTTATGTGTGGTCCTTTGTTAGTCGTTATGCTTTGGTAGGGTTTTGGGTTTGATGTGATTACTTTTGGTCATTTGCTAACTGTCTCTATCGAGCTTAACGAAAACGCTTTGTTGCTCTCGTTCGACCGCACCAGCTAGTGCATGCAACCAGCTACAATTCCATTTCCTCTTGCAACTCTCACCATGCAATTGCTACGAGGGGGGTTGAAGTTGGTTTCGTGTGCTCCGGCCATCTGTGCAAATCCCCACATACCCTGAATTGCAACCGTAAGTGGATTATAATTCACCAGACTTGCAGTAATGGAACTCAAATTTGTCTAAAAAACAATGTTGGAGATAGGGCTAGTATTGGTAGACCCTAAATGGTTGCTTGTGTTGGTTGCTGAGATAGGGTTTTTCGTCCTCTGCCAACTATCGATATCTGTGTTGGAGATATGTCCAATCCTGAATTGATTATGAATGTTGTGGTAAATTATGCATTGGAATGCGAGTATGTGGAGCCCTTTTTGATAAACTTGTTTGCAAGTAGGGAGGTAAATTTTGGGGTTGAGATGGGAGGGTTTTGCGCAAGCATTCCCTCATAGATATTCCACCCCCTGCAACCGGCTCTTGGTCTGTGACCTCCTTCACTGTGCGTGTTCCTTTGGGATTTTGAAACCCTCCTCTATTGAGTCGAATTTATGCATTTTATGGGTTCGAATTAGGTGTTGTTGATTTCATTTGTTAATTGGGTTTTTTTTATTTTATAACTAAACCAATATACATGGAATGCTTGTTGTTGATTGATGTAAAGGCTGTAGTTCTATTTAACACATAAATAGTGATACAAAGTTCATTGATATGGTTTTTGAAAACAGTTGCAAACCAGTTTTATTTGGATATTTTCGTGCAAGTGGATTCTAGGAATATGAATTAGATATGTGCTCATTATCACATTTTGAGGATGTTTATGCCTGCAATTTAATTTTGATTTTAAGCAATTTTAAATCTCTATGCTGGTAGCAACATTCTCCTTGGTTTGAGATGATGTGAGTTGGGAGATTTGCTGTAATCCTAATTTTGGTTTAAGCAGTTTTGTATCTCCGCCTTTTGCCACAGTCTCTTGCTTTGAGCTGGTGAGAGTTTGAGGCTTTTCTGTTATCCTGCAAGCATTTCTTGGGTTCTCTGTCCATGATTCAAAGGCATAGTTTAACCTTCATGGCCATAGAAGAATGATTGTCTCAATGATATTGTACCTAGATTTTAGATTTTGGTTTTGGAATTTGAACCAGATTGCTTTCCAAGTTGTATGTGAAAATTTTAATAATTTTTTAAAATAAAACACTATGTTTCTGGGTATCAATGCTCAAGATGTGAATTCTCATTTGGTATGTTAAGCTCATCTGGATTTATACATAGATTTTGGATATGATAGTTGTTTTAATTGGCGATATTAATGTGATTGCTTCAAACGAGGTCTTGAATTTCAACTTTTAGCCCTGAAAGTGCTCTGGATATCACTGCTTTGAACACCATCAATAGATTCCATAAGAAAACTTGAGTAAGATGTAAATTGTATTCCTTTTGATAGAAAATATGCACTTGTGTTCATTTCCTTCTAGAGATTATGACGGGAAATGTTATTAAAAACATACACACATCAGTTTCACCTGCTTGTAAATTACCTCTATGTTAGATTGTTCAGGGCACCACCTACTCTAGGTCTCTCATTAATTCACCATAGTGATGGTGTGGTAATTCCCAGTCCTGCCTACCCTGCTCCCTGTTCACTCTCACCTCTTCATTCGCCTATTTCAAATGACCCCCCTGCATCTGTTGAGACATCTTGACAATGCCAAACTCTGCTCAGATTATCTCCTTTTACCCTTCGGTTGTTTGCTTTCCTAGGAGACTCACTTCATATTACTTGGTTGAAATAATACTTGATACAATGTGCATATTTATAGCACATAACAGGCCTCCTAGGCATCAATCATGGCTTGTCTTTCACAACCATCTGCACATAGTATTTAGACGATGCTCCCGCATGTATAGTATTCCCCACACATTTGATTGCAACTACGAGGTACTATCCACAGTGATTTGACTCTGAATATTAATTCACCTCGGGCTTAGATCTAAGGTGTTTTAATGTGTCAATGACTAATAAGAGAATATTTGATTCAAAATGGTTACTAATAAGAGAATATTTGACACAGAAGAATGCTACTAATTTTTAACAAGCTAGCCTAGTGCAAGCGAGCCCGAGGCCCATACCCCTGAAGTAAACATGGAAATCTCTGCTTGGACCAATGGAAAACATCATATCTATACTATTGATGATAATATCAGGTAGTTGGATTATATGCAAGACTGGAAACCTAGGTGGGAGTTGCGACATACTGAAGTGTTAGATGCTAACTTACAGGGATCTGACGCTTTTAATATACTAGTGCCACAACTCAGAAGAATGCCTATGGGATCCAGTATTGTACCAAAGATGATTTACAACAACTCCCTCAGAAAAGCAGTCGATGCAAGCAATTCGTTAACAAACCTATACCATGATCTTACCTTAATTTCATCAGAGGGCTCTACACGCCACCCCGGGCTAAAACCAAACCAATAGTACTAATGTATTAACCGGATACGTTCTCTCGAAGCATGGCCACATAAAGATGCTAGTCTTCGGTTTCCAAGTACTACACACACTTATGAAAAATATAGAAAATTATGGTGGAAATTCTTGAGATAAGAAAATACAGATAGAACATATTATACAATGCTGAAGTTTGGACTTCAAATTCCTCAAATCTATGAGGACCCTGCATTCTACATCCCTAATTGGATGAGACACTGGTGGCAGTCATTCGGTATCAACCTGATAGCATTATCACTAGATGTTATTTATAATCTGAAACAGGTAGTTGGAGAGTCCCTCGAACAGGTCAAAGATATTTTGCAGACAAAGATTAATGAGGATCAAATCCTTGGGTACTACATTAAATACAATCAACCATGGCTTGTCAAAACCCGCATAGACGTCCATGTGCATCATAATAGACACGTGGTTCTGAGGTCTATTTATTCAAAGGCATGGTGCAATGAAGACAACGCCTATCGAGAAATTTTTGGTCCACCATACTCCGATGATTTGTAAATATCTCAAAAGAATTTGGCTATGAGTGGGGCCTGTCCATTCAGATTGCCATGAAGATTGTAAGGAAAGTCATAAAAACTTTTAGATCTTACTATTGAAAGTCATAATAACTTTAAGATATTTTCCATAATGGTTAGTCATGGTTTGGTTGTTTCCAACACTTATATCTCTCATTGATTTCACTTAAGTTAAGGCTTAAATTGTCAAGGATTTGAATGTTTGCATCAAGCATGTGTGGTGTGTAAGGGTTGTTTGAGGATCTTACATAACATTCCGCACACATTTAATTGCAACGAACACATTGATCCTGAATGTTGTTATTTAATTATTTATCCTAATGGTAATATCAAAGACTTATATGATTTTGACTATCAGGTGCTGAGGTGACATCCTTCGGTTGTTTGCTTGCCTGGGAGACTAGAGTGCTCCCCTTATTTCGCATATCTTTTAGTTATTTGGAGGCATAGATAAATAAATAAATAACAACATTCAGGAGGAAATCGGAACTACCCATATATGTTTAATTAATGTTGTAGCTTGTCATTATAGGGCCCAGAACTGCCCAGATGTGAGGTATAAAGCATGTTCATTGCCTTCCATTGTCCACCGTTGGCATGGGATGCCCAAAATTCATTTTACAACTAATAAAAAGGGAAAGTCACACTTTAGACTCGTGAATTGAATCTGAAAGTACATTCTGGTAGATTTTTAACTACCTATCCTATGATAGCTATAGTATCTAACAAATTGCCCAAGTAAAAGCAAGGAAGAGAAATACATTTGTAGGTAGTTCCAGTCTTAGGAGTGTGCAACCTATTCTATTAATTACAGCGCTATTAAATCTCGTGGGGGGGGGATTGAAATACTAATGAGAGGGGCTCGCCAAGTCCTATGGTACCCAAGCGTTATCAAGAACCACATTATTGTAGAGAATTGAACCATAAGGGATTCCAAGGCTTACAGAGTAAAAAACCAATGTTCAAAAGCTTCCTGAAACCAATATTTTTGCCTTGTCTACATTTGGCCTAGTTCTCTTGATGTTGTGTGTTACCCCCTTTTTGTGATTAATGTGTTTATCTTACATTACATGTCACTGAAAATTGTATTGGAACATTGACCTAACTGGTAGTGTTGAATTTTCTTCAACACATGAGTGACCGACTAGGGACTGCTCTCAAGTTGACATCTTTTTGGTTTGGTCCTCCTACTTGGTTGATGGATACACTCATTATTGATTGAAATTCATTTTTTTTTTAAATAAAAAAAACCAATATAGTCGGAAAATCAATATACACATAATGTCTGAAAATAGTCTTTGAAAATCAAATTTCTCATGGCTTTTTGAGTGCCAATTTGCATGGATTTGAAATTTTCAACATGTCTAAGGTGTAATATTTCACCTAAGTTAGCTGATTTATTTTGTGTTCTCTGCTGTAGTATTTTATAGATTTTTTGTTTAAAATGTATTGACATGAAACATTTACGAACACTGCTGCAATGTACTCCTGAGTGGACCATCTCACTGTAGTTATGGTTTGTTGAGCTAATATAGTCAATTAATGTTTCTTAGTTGAGTGATTTTGCCAAACAGTTCACTATCAAACAGTTTTCATATGCATTAGCATAAAATACCAGCAGGTAAATTTTAAAAATGAACGGTAGGATGCCAAAAATATGCCATTCAAAGAAAGAGGGTAGGCTACCAATAATATGCCCAGCAGTGTTGGAAGGAGAAGTAAATGGGTTAGGCATGTCCCTCCTAAGCTTTAGATTTGAGGGAAGTAAATGTGTACTTTCAAAGAAGAGAGAAAGGACCGTCCTATTTATTCTTGTTTTATGGAGTGTAGGTACCACCAAATAGGTATCTGTCTGATCTATCTTCCTCAAGTGATGATAAATATATACTCGGAGAGGTTGAAAGTGAGACGAGCTGTACTAGATCTACCGGTTTTATATCAACTAGATCTGAAAAGATTCCATAAACGCATGAAATATTTTATTGCCAACGGTGGGTTGTGTAATTATGATGCTGAGAGCATAGGAGACATGGATTTTCCATTGAGGTATAAACATCTAGTGCAACGATGGGTACCTAATATGCTATCTCAAGTGGACATAGATTTCCTCATCTAAGGGAGGATGTATCGCATCGCTCCTTCATCCTTACATGGATTGGGGCTATTTTCCATGGATGTAATAACGGTCCGCTATGGCACTGTAACCGAATTGATGGAGTATGTAGGACCACTATACAGATACAATAACTGGTTGATCTTGGTCCAATATACTCGAAGTATGTGGAGATACGGAGTTGCCGCGAATTATATTCAAATAGCAAAAAAAAATAAAAACAAAGGGGCGACTATATATATTGATGGGAGACCAAAAGCGTCCAGAAACGTTGCTGGCTTTATAAATAGTACACGACCAGTGACAACAAATAAGCAACCAAATTGCAAATTCGAGGCATGCGAACATCATCGTATATTTGTATGTGCAATAAAAACAATACTTGCAGGTGGAGAGTTGTTGATCGATTACAACTTAAATAGAATAGATGTGGCTTCTGCGGTCCAGGGGAACCGTGGACCGTCAAAAAATATGCCTCATGAGGTAAATGCTAAAAGTAGTAACCAAACATGACTACGGTAACTAAATGTTTGGTTTTCTTCTGTTAACATTTGATTTCCACTATTGCCATTCGCTTTATTCATTCTTATTATGAATATGTCCATGTGATTACATGGTAATTACATTGCTATGAATATCTCATTTTTTTTTTTGATGCAATTATTGACTACTGAATTTTTTTTTAGGTTGGCGGCAGTGGAAAAGCACATGCCTCTTCCACAGTCCAAGGTGACCGTGGAATGTCAGCATCTATGCCTCGCCAGGTAAATGTTAAATATAGTAAATAAATATGACTACAATAACAAGATGTTCCGATTTCCACTGTTAGCATTCGCTTTTTCCGTGCTTATTGTTAATATTTCCATATGAAAGCATGCTTATTAAACTGTGGCAGGAGTCTGCTCATGGCCATGGAGAAGAACATGTATCTTCTACTTCTGAGGTAAAAATTAATATTAATGCAATATCTCATTTTTCTTTATGTTACAATTATTTAGTCTGAGGTGAACGTTTATTTATTGATTTATTGTGTCGGTGTGGCGCCATTGGAAAGGCACCTGCTTCTTCCATGGTCAAAGGTGACTGTGGAAGGTCACACTCTGTGGCCCGTCAGGTAATTGTTTAGTAAAATAAGTAAATGTTTCGATTTAGTACATTCACATTTTTCTGAGCTTATGATGGATTACTAGATCATTTTTCTGACATTATGACAGATTACTGGTTCATTCAGGACAATGGAAAGGCACCTGTCGCTTCCACAGCGACGGTTCCTCGTGGACACTCACCGGTCATAACACCGAGTCAGGTAAATGTTAGTGCATAATAGCAACTTAATCTTCATTACAATATCAATATTTGAATGATGTTAAAATTATATTGCATAATTAAATTTATTGTTTGATGAATTTAGTCACGTGCACCAGCTCTGGGTGATGAGGGGTTTGAGGAAGAGATTTTCTATTCCATTGACCCAATGCACACTTTTAGAGTAGCCTTGAAAAAGGCAAATTGTGAAATGCTTGCCTTGGCTCGCCAAAGGCCCTTGTCACAGGAGAACAAGGCAAAGATTCTAGAGTTGCAAGGGGTTATAAAGTGTTATGGGGTAAGTGGCATCTTCACAATTGTTTTTAAGCTATGTTGTGATTTCATATCTGATATTATGTTTTTCATCATTCCAAGTGATCTGATAAAGTAAATTTTATTGTTTGTAGGATTTTTTAAAACCCATGACTACAGAACCTGCCGCGACAGGTATAGGTAGCAGTGATGGTCCAATTCAACAAAAAAAAAGCAATGTACCAATGAGGCTTTTTGCCACTCCTGTAGTTGGCCTCGATTCCATTGATGACGGCATTGGTGAGAGAGAGCATGATGCCATGCCGGATCTTGGTGAGAGAGAGCATGATGCCATGCCGGAGCATGATGAGACGGAGCCTAGGACTCCACATGACTCTGGAGATGAATGTACTGTAGACAACCAGGAAACTTTTCCTAGTGCGCCACGAGTTAAAAGCACTGGAAAACTAGATCTCACCTTTCTGGTGGATGACTCTTGTGTTCCTATCAAGATCCAGAAAATTGTTGGTATTTATCCATTATTTTTTTTATTCTAATCATGAAACTGAAATACAAATACGTTGAAATTATTATAAATTAATGGATTACATGTTTCTGCATGAAACAATGTCTTCTACAGGCATTTGAATGACAAAGTCTTGGAGCTGTTTGGCCCCACCATTCGCACATGGTGGAATAGCCAAGATAGCACTAAGAGAGATGAGTTGATTGACCACATGGTCAACTTGTTCGGAAATACTTTCAACATGAAAGTTGTTGCAAGGTTAGTCGGTGAGAATTTGAAATATACCAGGGCCCAATATAGGGAAAGATTGCAAGCTGACCTCAGGCATGAGTGCCCTCCCATGGTTCCTAAGAAAGAGTGGAAGGCGCTGATAGATGATGCAAAGGAGAACTTGCAAAAAAGACAAGGAAAACAACCACGGCCTGGTAAAGCAAGGTACAACATATATCACCTTTTTACTGAAATAAGCTCAATTGTTTTTTTCCTTTTTGTTTTAAGTAATATTTTTGATATATAAGGTTTTTGAAAATTTTCATATATAGGCTACCTGACACCTCCAAAGCAACCAAGGCTAGAATGGAAAAGCACGGGAAACATAGACTGGGCCAGGGTGGCTATAGAAAACTAAAAGCAAGAATTGTAAGTATTAAATGATTAGTTGTCGGGAATATTTATTTAACAATACCGAACAAATATCTTATTTTAATACTGGAAATTTTAAAATGTGTTATCATGCATTGCAGGGAAATACGTTCCAAGCTACTGCCACCGACGAAGACCTAAAGCTTGGTTTCAAGTTTGGTTTTAAAAGTGTGGTTGAACATCGGAAAAGCTTGGGGTAGACTCCAATCTCCCCAATGACGCAAATGTAGGTATATCACCAATTGTAGTATACTATTAAAGTATATTCAGTACTTCTGATTATATCACCCATAGCTAAATATTTATGTTTGTTTTTAAGCAACAATGCAACCGCAGCAGTGAATCTAGCTCTACTCAGCAAGTACAAGTTGATATTGGGGTGAACATTTCCCATGATAGTGTGGAGCATAGTGTCCATTCCGGTATGTATGCTTTGGAAATAGAAAAGTATATTGGTATTAGATGTATATATTTCTTGACCTAAACTTATAAATTTTCTTCTTTCAATGGAAGACCTTGCAGCTCAGGAGCATGAAGTGCAAGGGGAAGCAACTATACCTTCAATTAACACCCCAGTTGTCACATCTACAGAGACTGGTAAAGAGAAATATTGTAATTTTAATCAAAATAATGAAATATTTATTTCAATAATAGTTCAACGTCATAAATATATGCACCTCATTTCCATTGCTGCAGTTCACACCCCTACAGAACTGCCTCCACGCCCTGCTTAGCAACGTACAAGAAGTGGCAGAAATGAGGGCATGGAAACACAAACAATGATAGGAGATATCGCAGTAAATACTGCGCCAATTGATGATTGTGATACCGTACTCGCAAGTTATTTCAATGCAAAAAAACAGAAATCAACGAAAAAGTAGTTCATGACTTGTATTTTGATGGATATAGATGTTGTTAGTATGAAACATTGTTAGTATGTAACATAGATAACTTTTATCTGGTTTAGTTACGAGATACTTATCTTTTATGTGATGCTCTTAGCAATTTTCCCATTTATATCTTTTATTTTCGTAGAATTTGAAATTTAAATTTAAATGTCATCACAAGTCATTGTATGCTTGTTTATAATTATTTTGTATTTTAATATTCAAATTCTATGTTTTTTAAAACATCATCACTCCTGTATGTGTTGCATGTAGATAAATTAGTCTAAAAATTTGATTCTCTTTATATTAGATATATTAGATATATTAGATATGTTCATCATGACTTCGATGATCATCACTCTTTATAATTTGATTACTACCCAATACATCTCGAGGACCAACTTCAGCACAACGACCACAGAGGAGTGCTGAAGTTGATAGAGATCAAATTTATGTTGTAAAATATTTTACTGTTTCTTTAGCACTATTCAGAAATAGTACCACACTTCAGATCTAATTTTTGTTAAATGTTAACGTGGAGATCTTCAACTATACCTATCTTACTGTTATATGATCAATATGTTTATTTTATCAACTTTTACTGAAAGAGATGAAAATTATGTTATAAGATTACTGCCCATTAGGACCAACTTCAGCATAAGGACCACAGAGGAGTGCTTAAGTTGATAGAGATCTAAATTATGTTAACACATGTGGCTTTTATTTTCTATAGTACAAGGTACTTATCTATTATGTGATGCTTTCAAGATTGCATAGAGAGAAATGAGGGATATTTTTATTTGGCATCCCACGACCCTTCCTCATACTGTGATGATGAACTTTCAGGTTATATAGAACGGTTGTACATTTGAGAGAGATATGACTGGTTGTACCTTCCCCACCTTGATTGAACTATGATTGGTCTTGTGGTACCTTATCTTTCATTGGTGTTTAATGGGGTCATTTAACCTCCTTGAGTAACTTTTTTAAAACCACCTTGTTGAAGTTTTGCTCTTATAGAGTACTGTGGTTGTTTGGCCACATTTGGATCAGCTTACCCTTGGTTCTAAGGGTCATGGGTCTTCTACTACCCACACCTATGTTATGACCATCTTTAATATTTTCTTCTTTTATGACCATTGTTTATATTTGTACCAACACTTCAGATCTCATTTTTGGTTTAATGTACCTTCCCCACCTTGATTGAGATATTATTGGACTTGTGGTACCTTGTCTTTGACTTGTGGTTAATGCGGTCATTTACCCTCCTTCATTTTTTATATACCACCTTGTTGAATTTTTGGTCTTATAGAGAAGTTGACTTTGATCACTTGCGATCAGTTGTGGTGTGGTGATAATCACTTCTCTTCTGCTGAGACTTGGTTGAAGTTTATAATTTTTGTAACTTTGTTTATGTTGACTTCATTGACCTAATCAACTCCAATCATTTCTCTCTCTCTGGTTTGTACAAACCCTCTTGAAGGGTCAGCTGGTTCCTAGAGATGACTGGCCTCTCCGAGGCACACGCAGTCTTTTCTGAAAGTAATACTTCTGATTATATTTTCAAGAATGGTTTCACACCGAGGTTGGTATCCTCAACTAAATCTCTCTTTTTGTTAACTGATATATATGTTTAATTTATTACAAGTTACTGAATATTGGTTTATCGTTATAGTTTGCTTGTCAGTGTAACTCATTATAATCTGTTGATATGGCAGTTTTGAATTTACCAAAGACCCTGTGTTAAGAACTTACTGGTTGTACATTTGGAGTTTGAAGGAGACAAAATTAATAGTCACCTACAGGACTTATTCTACATAGTTGAGTATTCACTACTTATTTAATATCAAATTGTGGTCTTTTATGGACAATCTGGGCATTGTGGTCTTTTACAAATTGCAAGCTACAGAAATTATGGTGGTTACCGAAAGTTGGAGATTCTATGGCGATTGGGAAACCCAAAGTTGGAATGTGGCACACTCCAACTTTGGCACCTTCGTTTAGACAAGCCTCGTAAGATAGTATAGAAGCCTTCACACACCAAAAATCACCACATGAAACCCTAGTTGCTCAAGAAGAGAGGTGCACGCCACTTTTTGTGAAGTGGCTTATACTAATTAACAAAAGGACTTCAAAACCAATAGATAATATTAGTGTTGCAAAACAAAAAACTGGCAAAAAGTTGGCATGGGTCATCAACTTGGAAAATCAGAAAAATTGAGAGAAAACCAACAAAACTCATCAAGTATAAATTCAGACCTTAAAAATTCAAAAAAATTGGTCAGTTGAAAAACATAGAAAACTTGGGAAAACTCAAGAATTTGATAACGTCTCACTTGTGACAGTGATCTCCATTCTTCCTCGCTCGACACCCAATTGATTACCTGCTCTTTTCCATTGACAGGAAATTAGGATCATCTCCATTTAGGGAATCTTCTAGCAGTGAGTCCCCTGAGGGGGGCTGCAAGTAATGTGCCCACTAGTAATGAACCAGATCTTTGCTTCCAATTGAGGGAAGATGGTCCGTTTGAAGATAGAAGGCTTCCTCTAATTGTATCATGCCTTGGCCTTCAAATAGGAAATTCAATGAAATTGGGAGTCCTTGATTGAGACTAAACCATTATAGTGGAGAGATTTCATCCAGAACTAGTCGTAGAATGAGATATAGACACTGTGGGAAAACACGTGATGATCCTGATTTGTGTGTGATTGCATATTTGCATGGGAGATGTAAACATGGATGCGCTACATGTAAAATTGTGTAATTTGTCTTTGTTTGAAGTTGTTTGGTCTTAAGTGAATACATCTTCCCATTTGAGTGCATGGTAATTGCATTGTTTGCATGTGGTGCCTATATAGTTCTATGGTATTTTTGGCAAATCCTATTACATAAAGTGCACTTGATAGTGAAAATTTATGCAGCTCATCAAAATTTGCAATTGGGATCTTTATCGTCGCATCCATTTTTCTTTTTAACACTTCCAGGTATCGTCTCTATATCGACGAACAACAAAGTAGGCTATAGAGAATATTTCCACGCAGTTGCTGAACCTGCCACGAAAGTTTGTGAATCCTTACGTGGATACTGCGACGATTCTTCGTGGAACTATAAAATATATTCCACGCAGGTGCTGAACCTGCCATGAAATTTTGGGAATCCATGCGTGGATACTGGGACGATGTTTCATGGGACTATAAAAGAATCATCGACGTAGGTGTTGAATCTGCCACGAAAGATCGTGAATGTATACGTGGATACTGCAATGAAGTTTCGTGGAAGATTCAGTGCGAGTGTGGAAAGTGCGTCGATATAGAGACGCAATTTCGTGGCAGGATGTATTTTCCATAGATATGAGAAAAGTTGTGTTGTCGACACGTGGTATCAAAGAAGCGTTACTATTGCCACAATGTGGAATGTTCGTGGCTATATCCACGAATCACTTTCCACAAAAAAAAGAAACACCAATCGTTGCAACAGGGACGAAAATTCGTGGCTATTACAACGAACTTTCGTGGCAAATTAGACCATATGTAGTAGAGAAACAAGATGGATGTAGCCATCTTAAAGAGAATGAAGGAAGTTTCACACACTAGCCTTTAAAATAATTGGAAAAGATGATGTAGCTTATCATTTTCATGTACTTGACATATAGTTAATGGAGACTACAACACCCCTTTATGTTTATTTGAAAGTGTGTTTGTAATATCTCTATTTTGGCCCCTCAATCATATTGGTTGATAATGTAAATATTATAAGGATGTAATGTATGAATCATAGCATGGAGCTCAAGGCCAAGGCCCCGCTAGTGAACACTCGGATTGTAAATGAAAGTATTTTTATATTTTGTGGACATGTGCCAGTCGACCATGGAAAAATGTAACAACATGTAAATGTTTATAATGCAAATAAAAAGTCCAAGAGTTGCTATGGAAGCAACTAAAAATGAGGGGGGTTGTGTTTATCCACTAGGGAGAGGTGAGGGGTTGTGGGATCAAATCATTTGTTTTCAAGTGTCATCTTGAGAACCCATCTTGACTTCCCTTGCTAATCTTTATTTATGTTGTAAGGAGATGGTTGAGAAAACATCTCATGAATTTAATAGAGCATGGGATGACTGCAGAAATTCGTATGGCAAGTTATGGGATTAGTTTAATTGGCCCAAAATTCAGTTTTCCTCATGGTAATTCGATTCCTATCATTTCCGTTCCATTGTTGGGAAACCGCAGACCAATTCAGAACAAGTTGTGCATTCCCAACAAGCAAAATTGCAGAAGTCGCAACTTGAGAAAATGACATGTTTTAGACTGTTAAAATCGCCTAGAAACTCATGTGGATTGTGAAATCAAGTGGAGGATCCATAGACCCAAACCCTGGGGCGAATTTGAGAGTGTTAAAATCTTGAAAATCCGTGGGAGAACCCATATTTGGAATCCCGAAAGTTGACTTTCGTGGTTGTAAATTAGCATTGCCAGGAATCAGAAATTCCAAGAGACCATTGAAGTCTGAGAGAGATGAGAGGTTGGAATGGCTTGATAAACCCAGTGTAGGCAAAGATCTCTGAAGTTTTAGCAGCTTGGACCTTTCTATGTCAACCTTGAATAGCATTGGAGGGAAGCGGCGCCTGAGGGACTGTGTAGCAGAGAAGGGGACATTCCTTGTGTTGGGTGTGGTAGGTATTGTGGGTGCCAAGGCTGGCTGAGACCAATTAAGATGCTTGTAGCTCTATGTTTGAGCTCACTGGCTTAGCATTCGCCTCTCTGCATGCTTGATAAACCCAGTTGTGTGCTGGCTTAGCATGAAAGTATGTTTCTATGGTTGTGAGTGAGCCTGCATAGTTCCTCCCTAGTGGATACATAGCACAGCTCGAGGGTGGCCTCTCAGTAGAAAGATAAAGTGTTCGACAGAGTGCCTATGGTTGGGCAGAACGTTTCTCTTCCATAGCTAGTTGCTTGGACGAATTCAATTAAAATACAAGTCTATAATTGTTAATTTATTGTTTTGTTGAATGTGCATGAATTATTAATATTATTACGCCTGTGATAAATATGTTGGTATATGTGTGTTGTGTGTGTGTGTGGGTGTGAGATGATTTATTTCCGTTGTGTATTTTTGTTATGCATCTGCACATGCAATTAAAATGTTTATGAATTTTGTAATATGGTTGTGGGGGCGAAAATTAGAACCCTTATAATTTGTTCATGTCCCCGTCGTCGATCGGATTGATGGGTGGGGACGTGACAAAGTGGTATTAGAGAAAATGGTTGCATTGTTGGGGCTGTTTGGGCTAGAATCCACACTCACAGATAGGAAATCAGTTGCAGAGGAAGTGATGGTCACATTTTCGTTAAATTCGTGGGCTTAAAATTTCAGATAATTTATTAGCATAAAGAAAAAATCATGATCAACAGTTATTGTTCACAACGCACCCTTGAATTGCACGCTAAATAATGGAGAGTGGGAAAGTCGTTGGGAAAAAACCGTCTATCCATGTGTTTGATTTTGATTGGCAACGGCTCCAACATTTGCCTATCCAAAACTACTTTCATAGTGAGTCGTTACCGCTTCTGGAAATGGAAAATTGGGAAAATTTGAGGTGGACCCCATTCGTGCCATGTGGACAAGAGGGGTATGACTTGGACCAGCCATGTTGGATGACATGCGGGTCGAAGATGCCCACAATTTGTAGGCAACACAGAGTATAGATCTGCGATGGTCGTCAGTCGGCATCAATCGTCAGTCATCGGCATGCATCTGTGGGGATACCACAAAGAGAAGTTGTGGGAAGCCGCAGAGAAAATTCCGCAGGTGAAGTGAGGAAAAGTCTGCGGGAGTTTGCGAGGAGGAGTTTGTGGCAGTACCGTAGAGAAATTTTTGTGGGCGTGGAAAGCAAAAATGTGTGCAGCGGTCGGCGGTCGGCGGTCATCAGTGCACGTCCATGGGGTTACCAAAATGTGTGTCAAGAAATAGGGCACGGAGAAAGGATCGTGGGTGCAGCGGAGTATAGGTCCGCAGAGGTTGTCGGTTGGAGGTATTAGGACATCGGTCATCGGTTCACGGTAGTCGGACATCAATCATCGGTTGGCAATGTGCATCTGCGGGGTTATTGAAATGCATCTTGAAGAATAGTTTGCGGAGAAAGGTTTGCGAGCGCAGTGGGGTATAGGTCTGTAGAGGTCATTTTTCGATAGTTGTCGATTGGTGGTCTTCGGTGCATGGCTGCGGGGTTCCGAAAATACGTCTCAAGCAATAGGGTCGGCAAGGAAGGTCCGACCCCGTAGTGGCGATTCGGAGAAAAAAAAAGGTTTGGAGCCCAAAAATTGTTTAGGCCATAACAGGAGCAGTTTAGCTCAGAATGTAATGAGACCTAAATCATTTGGACACCATTGATGAAGGTCACAAAAACATCAATGAGAGACTCGAGCCCATCCTGCTCCTATTTGGCAGAAATTTCAAAATATTGGCTTTCAAAGATCAATGTCTAAAGAGCCGATGGAAGCTCGATTTGGGCCGAAATTGCTATGGTGCGGTCATCAACTAGGAACGCGACTAAATCCAGAATCTTGGAGCCAAATTCCAAAAGGTGTGAGGCCGAGGTGCAAAAGAAAGCCAAAATACACTATTCCAAAGCACGTTTTGGGGATTTTGGGAAACTTGCAAGAGACAAAAGTGACCCTATATGTTGGAACCATAAAATTTACTGAACTCAACATTTTATCTACTCATCAAGATGGACAACTTTCGTTAGACAAAGCTTTTCCAGAAATTCTTAGATTATGAGATAGTTAGTTTTGGTAAAAATTTAAAGTATGGGGAAAAGTGCAAAAGTTAAAAGTAGTCTAACCCATAATTTTATAGAGGTTGACTGGAGCATCAGATCAACGATCTGAAAGTTGTTGTGTGATCCTTGTTATCTGCACTAACTTCTCCCAATATAAAAAAATTTCTAGTTATTTCTATATTTTCTTTGCAGGTGGTTGAAGTTGGTCTTTGAAGCTAGTTGCACCTGTAAAAACAATGCATAATTAACATTTTTGGGAGGATGTAACTTTCAGCTCCTAGATCAGAATGAAGCGTGAAGATACTCATTGGAAATATTATCTAGAGGAGATAAGTGATGCAAATTTATATTTTGAATAAGGAATTCAATTGTCTCAGAGACCAGAATAGAAAAGTGAATGTATACTTAATTTGACAAGAATTGTCAATTCGGGATAGTTTCCATAATGTTTGAAAAATAATTTTGTGTAATTCTCATAATGTAATGGTTCTCTCACAATAAAGTGGAGGCATAGTTTGAAAACATGCAAGATGGATGAGTGACAACCATGTCTAATGATGAAAGAATAAAAGAGAACAATGATGGACATTGGTGCCATGGATAAGAATGCATCCAGGGTATTATTGTGAGTAATATGTGCAATTTGAGTTGCATGGAAGAACCATGGGAACTCTTGACTATGGGATATGGGAAGGAATGCTCAGCAAGGTATGGAATACACAATAGGAAAAGGACATGCAATTTGTAAGGGTGATGGATGAATCAGCCTTGTGAGAAAGTGCATGTATGCTAAAAGAACTTGTAAGATGTTGCAGGATATGTGTCGTCAACTCATCTCCAAGCAATGAGAATGGATGCTACGAATTATGGAATGAGGCATTCCCGTGTATGCGAATTGTTGTATGGTTCAAAACTGTGAAAAATATTTCCATTGTAAAGGAAAGCAAGTCTCATAGTTGAATGGGGCACAAGGACATATGATGGACCTTGAGGAGACTCCATATGGAGTTGGAATGAAGTCAGATGCAGTGCTATTAAGTGTTAGGAAGCCCAAGAAAGGTCAAGTTGGACATGGCCAAAATTCTCCAAGCAATATGAGCAGCAAGGCATGTGAACATAGTGCGATGAGGATTGTTGTAATGACAAAAGAATGCTACATAAGGATGACAAGTGATTGTGGCAGAAATTGGAGAACGATCTCCATGAGATAACAATGATAAAAATGGAAATTTCTCGCCTTAAAATATTTTTGCTTATAGCCTAATAATTGCATGCTTGAAAAGTAACAAGTATAAATGTTATACAAATGTATATGTATTGAATTGCTACTTGGTGACAAAATCATATCTAATGATTTCTTTTGTGCTTAGTAGAGAGGCCATGAAGTGGATTAGCTATGATATATCGAAGAGGAAATCCCATGATATGATGAAGAATTGGAAAGGGAGAATTCCTTGACTATTATCTTGCCGATATATTTATATTTTCTAAGTTTTATATAAAAATTTTGGCATAGGAATGTTAAAAATGCAAGAGACTAGATAGATGAAATGTATATGCACTAGTGGGCATATTATGAGATAATGCATAGTGCATGTGAATATGCTTGTGCATACGCATGATGTTGCAAATTGGTAAAAGTAGTATGATTTTTCATATGCAATGAACCACTTATGGTAATTATTGTGATTGATGACAATTATTGCTGTTGGTATTGGTCATAGGACCAAAGACAACAGAAACATGGTTGAGGATGTTGAGGATGTTGATGATGTTATTGCATGTGACCAAAAACCTTGTGAAGAAAGGTTGGAGCACAAATCTATGATCAAGAGGCTGGTGGAAGGACTGTGTAGTCATTGGTAAGAGGCCAAATTTATCAGGTAACAACATATATGCTAATGGCATCCATGTAGGTAATGTTTTATTTATGTTGATTGTATAAGTGTTGAAAGCGGATGGGTAAGAATTCCTTCGACCATGTTTTAATCATCATAAAATGGTATGCATGTAATGTTGAATGCATTTATGTGAATTCCATACCACCGGAGTATGGTGAGGTGTGGGGTAGTAAGGGCAATGATCCTTACACCATGTGACTATTTAAAATTTTGAATGCATTCATAAGAAATAAGAGCATGACATGTGTGAGACTATGAAGATGTTGGGTTGTGAAGCCTGTAGTGCACAACAAGTATCTCATGAACTCCCTATTGATGTTAATCTGGGATGAAACCTATTTGCCAACACGTAGGGAGTGAGTGAACTCTCGATGTTGTGTTCGGGTGAAGAAGGAAGGCACCTAGATAGTTAACCAAGTGATTGGGGAGATGGATGGGTATTGTGTTGAAGAATGGGCTAGGATGTCCAACTTACCATGGTAAGACACCTGTGTAGATGCAAAAATGTTTTAGAGAAATGATGTAGCGCATTGTGGGAAATGAGTGAATGTGCATTAAAAGATTTTGTAAATCTTGTTGATTATGCATGCATATGTGTGGGTACATATGTTAAGATGCATTGTGTGAATGCATGGTTGCGATATGCATTTCATTGCAAATCACTAATAGATGAAATGATAAGATTATTGGCAATTCTAAGATCATTTCATGAGATGTTAGATGCTATGGATGCAGGGGAAAGACTTGCACGAAGATGGTAGTCATGTTTGATGGGATACCAGAATGCTTTGTTGGGAAAACAGAGTTGCATGAAAGGACTTGATTGTGTAATTGTGAGTAATGAAAGTTTATTTTATTGCATAAATAATGTGATTGTTGTAAATATTGCAAATAAAATTTTATATGCGTGGGTACTCACAACTTGTTTGGTTGATTGAAAAATTCAGATCGCAGGTAGAATTGTCTTGGATATGGCATTAATAAGTGTAAGCCCATAATGAATATTGGAAGCTACTGCGTGCAATTATGAAAAAGATCTCATGGATGTGAAATCTACTTTATGTATGAAACAAATTTGAAATTTTTTATTTAAATTTATGAGAAGGATCTCAGGGTTGCGAAATCTAATTTATAAAGGGAATGAATTTGTAAATTTCATATTTTAAATTTTGCTAATAATTGTTAATGGTTGTTTGGCTAATCTAGAATTGTGTCAAAAAGACATGTTGTAGGTGGATGTCCAGTTTATGGCCACAAGTGTTAAACCATAAGGGACATAGTGCTTCCACTTACAAGAGCCAAACACTATGAGCATAGACTCATGGTTAATTAAATATAAATTATGTAGGAGACAAAATTGTCATTTCATATTTGAATTTGACTATTAATGTTATTGACTGTCGGGTTGTCTATGAATTGTGTCAAGAGGGAGCATTGCAGGAAGACCATGTGCTATGGCCTGCAAGAGTTAAACATCATGAGAAGGACCTCATGTTTGGGAAATCTAGTTTCTGTATATAAAATAAAATAAAAATAAAAAATAAAATAAAAATTGAAAATTTCTTAATGAAATTATTATGATAAATATCTCATGGCAATGAGATGGAACATGTATTACTTCAGCTTTAGATTTTGTTTAAAATTTTGATGATATCTCATGTGAAATGCATGTAATGCAGGTGATATGGTGAAAAATATGTTGGTGGGGAATATATTGGCTGCTAACGCTGAAAATGTAAAAGAATGCCAAGAGTGGATTGGGTTTGAGGAACCCTGTAAAAAAAAATTTGCATGTGCATGTCTCTCTGCAGTGCCATTAAATCCAGTAAGAGCATGGGTACTCAGGAGACTTGCATGGGTATTGGTAAGCTTTCTACGCTCACACTGAAGAGCACTGGAGGGATGGGTACGCCCGAGGGACTGTGTAGCAGAGAAGGGGTACCATCCTTGTGTTGTGTAAGTGGGTATTGTGGGGTTGTGCTACCCTGCAGTCGAGTGAATTATCTATGGAGTTCCTAGAGGGGACCATTGGTTTGCATAGGAGAAGGAGCCATGTAGTCGTATTATTATTATTTTTTATTGCCTGATAAACCCAGTAGAGTTGTTGGCTTGGAAATGGTTGTTGTATGCTTGATAAACCCAGCCAGAGAGCTGGCTTAGCATACTGGTCAATGAAATTCCTAATAAACCCAGTCTGTGTATCGGCTTGGCATTGGTTATTTGAATGTTGTGGCGCAACCAACGTGTCTGGATCAACATTTGTATTATATGTATGCATAGGTGATCTGAGGCTTGCAGAAGCTCAGTTACCTTTCGATGCACACCCTAAAGAGCATTGGAAGGGGCGGGTACGCTCGAGGGACTGTATAGCAGAGAAGAGGTACCATCATTGTGTTGGGTGGGGAAGGTCTTGTGGGTGCCATAGTTGCCTAAAGTCAAAGTGGGATACATGTGGAACTGAATGAATATTTTTATGCAGATAATTATTTGATTTAATTTGCATCTTCTTGTTGATTTAATGTGAATGTGCATGTGTATATGCTTTGGCTATGGATTTGAAAATCCTATTAAGGGATGAATCTTATGAGAACAAATTTGACATGTGAATTTACTCATTGTTTGAGCATAGGTATTGCTAGATGTAAGGACTTTGAAGGCGTCATGTGAGTAGCCGAAATCTAAAGAAAAAAAATTTCCGAGGCAGTGAAATCATGTGAACACCGAGGACGGTGTTATTCTAAGGGGGAGGGGAATGTAATATCCCTATTTTGGACCATATATAATATTGGTTGATAATGTAAATATTATAAAGATGTAATGTATAATTCCTAGCGTGGAGCTCAAGGCCAAGTCCCCGCTAATGAATGCTCAGCTTGTAAAGGAAAGTATTTTTATATTTTGTGGACATGTGCCAATCGGCCATGGAAAATTGTAACAACATGTAAATGTTTATAATGCAAATAAAAAGTCCAAGAGCTAGCTATGGAAGCAAGTAAAAATGAGGGGGGTTTTGTTTATCCACTAGGCAAAGGTGAGGGGTTGTGGGATCAAATCATTTGTTTCCAAGTGTCATCTTGAGAACCCATCTTGACTTCCCTTGCTGATTTTTAATTATGTTGTAAGGAGATGGTTGAGAAATCATCTCATGAATTTAATAGAGCATGGGATGACTGCGGAAATTCGTATGGCAGGTTATGGGCTTAGTTTAATTGGCCCAGAATTCAGTTTTCTTCATGGGAATTTGTTTCCTATCATTGTTGTTCCATTGTTGGGAAACCACAGACCAATTCGGAGCAAGTTGTGCATTCCCAACAAGCAAAATTGCAGAAGTCGTAACTTGAGAAAATGACATGTTTTAGACTGTTAAAATCGACCAGAAACTCATGTGGATTGTGAAATCGAGTGGGGGATCCATAGACCCGAACCCTGGGGCGAATTTGACAGCGTTAAAAGCTTGAAAATACATGGGAGAACCTAGATTTAGAAGCCCAAAAGTTGACTTTCGTGGCTGCAAATTAGCATTGGCAGGAATCTAAAATTCCAAGAGACCATTGAAGTCTGAGAGAGATGAGAGGTTGGAATGGCTTGATAAACCCAGTGTAGGAAAATATCTCTGAAGGTTTAGCAGCTTGGACCTTTCTATGCGGACCCTGAATAGCACTAGAGGGAAGGGGCACCTGAGGGAATATCGCAGAGAAGGGGACCTTCTTTGTGTTGGGTGTGGTAGGTATTGTGGGTGCCAAGGCTGGTTGAGACCAATTGAGATGCTTGTAGCTCTATGGTTGAGCTCAATAGCTTAGCATTCACCTTTCTCGCCTCTCTGCATGCTTGATGAACCCAATTGTGTGTTGGCTTAGCATGAAAGAATGTTTCTATGGTTGTGAGTGAGCCTGCGTAGTTCCTCCCTAGTGGATACATAGCCCATCTCGGGGGTGGCCTCTCAGTAGAAAGATAAGTGTTGGACAGAGTGCCTATGGCTAGGCAAAGCGTTGCTCTTCCATAGCTAGTTGCTTGGACGACTTCAATTAAAAGATAAGTCTATAATTGTGAATTTACCGTTTTGTTGAATGTGGATGAATTATGAATATTATTACGCATGTGATAAATATGTGTGTATATGCATGCTCTGTGTGTGTGTGGGTGTGACATGATTTATTTCCGCTGTGTATTTTTGTTATGCGTCTACACAGGCAATTAAAATGTTTATGAATTTTGCAATATGGGCGTGAGGGTGAAAATTAGAACCGTTGTAATTCGTTCATGTCCCCATCATCGATCGGATTGATGGGTGGGGACGTGACAATGTCAAAGCATGGATCTTTTAATATCACGCACTAGTGGATTAGATGTTGGAAACTAAGTGATATTCATGTACTTTAACTTTTCTATACACACACACACATATGGACTTGTTCAAGTTGTGTGTATCAGTTTGTATTTGATTTTATGTATATTACATTCAATGTAATTTTATTCTTTATAATTCAATCTCTGTCTTATTCACATGTGTGATACTTAATTGATTTTATGTTTTAATGCAAGTTTTATTATTTATTGTATAAGTATGTTTCATTGATATTGGCTGAATATTAATATTATATAATAATATTACACAATTTCATGGTGTTTAATAAATTATTCACATCATATTAATGAATACAAAACTAATAATAAATATAATGTTTGTGCAACTAATAAACCATATATCAATATAATTATTACACAACCACTAAATTAATAATAAATATAATAATTATTATGACTAAATATACTACAAATTAATGATAATTAGTGACTAAAAATTACTAAATATACTACAAGTGGATAAGAATTAATTATTAAAACAATTAAATATACTACAAATTGACGGAAATTAGTGACTAAAATGACTAAATATACTACAAGTTGACGACAATTAATAACAAATTAAGTTACTAAATACACTACAAGTTGATGAATTAAAAAAAAACAAAAAAAACATTTAAGCTAAATACGACTAAAGTTTAATTGCATTATAAAGGACTGCAAATATAGTATTGTTAGTTGCCTCTCCAAAAATAGTAGTTTATATACATGTTTTTGTTTTTTTTTAGCTAGGAATTTGTCAATTTGTACTAGTGTTGGTTTCCTAATTGAAACCAAAGAGACTATAGACTTGGATCAACATTCAATAATTCCATACCATTGCTTCTTGATATGAGAGTCACCTTATGTGGTTGAGACTAGTAATTGCCATGTTTATCCCAAAAATATGGTTTAAATTTTCAATAGTACATCAACTACTTAGATTGGTGCTACATCACAAAGCACTTTACCCTTTAAAGGATTAATAAAGTAATTTAGATTGTAGTATCGGTTGTGTCTGAGTTCTTATCCTTCTTTCATCTAGTCAATCATTTTTAAGGCTATGGATGTGGAGTTGTAACAAGACTCAATTTATTTACAATGTTTTCATAAACAAAGTTCTTTTAACTGGCATTTCCCACAATCAGATGTAATTCATTGACGATGATCAGGTTTGTGAGGGTTATTAAAGTAGATGAAATTAAAGTCAATACTTCAAGAACATAATCCATCATAGATTTATCTCTATCACCGCCGATTGTGGATGTGGACTTGCATGGAAAATAGACATCTATAACAAGAATAAATTTCAAGCATTGAAATTGCATGCATCATGCCAAGTTGAGCTATGGTAATCACAACATTTATCTATTAGAGTTTGTTGTTGCAATTATCTTGAATTTTACTCTTGAAAAGCTTCTTAGCATTGTCTCCTTTCTATTAGTCATTAGTCTATTATGTAGATTGTTTTGATTTGTAAGAGACAATAGTCGTTCGAGGCTTCTTGTTGAAAGGCTAACCAATCTGTTTGGTTGAGAAATATCCTTTCCCTTTTAAATTTTCCTCAATATTAATAATGTAGTGAAAAGATTGTGTAAGAGTAGCGATGCTAAGGAACCCCATCTATTGTTGGATAAAAGGCGATAACTCATTGATGTATTTCAATATGAGTAACTTATCCTCTTATTTGAATCCAATTCATGCATAAGTTGATGGAATTTGTTGGTATAACTATGTACATATTGATCTTCCCATTGTCGTAATTGTTGTCATTTCTTATAATGTTGTTCCATGTACTTAGGTGGGTAGAATTGGTTTCTTAGATGCATGTTAAATTTCTTCCATGTATCAATGGAGTCATTCAGTTCGTCATGTTTAGTCAAAAGGTTTTCCCACTATCAATGTACAAAATAGACATTGTCAAAGAATCTATGGTGAATATCTTAGCCTCATAAAGCTTGTGAACATAAAACTAGGATTCGAGTTGATGTATCTAGTTATTTACCACTTTTGCATCAATTGTTCCTTCTAGATTAGCAATTTCTAGATTCATTTAAACCTTGAAGGGGATATCCCTATTGAAGGTGATTCTTGTTGGGTTGTTGGGTCACTAGTTGAAGTAGAAGCCATGATCAAGGTAAAGAAATACTTTCATTGAAATGCTCATACACTTCTTCTCTCTGTCAAGCAAGAGTTCTTTCTAGGAGTTTTTCAATCTTAATAAACAACGTTCATGTTCTCTGTTTCATTTTCCATCCTAGGTCTATAGTTTTAAGTAGAAAATTTATCAGAATTCAAAGGCAAGGCAAGTTAAATAATTGTGTATTCAAGCATGTTTGAACATGAATAGGATTGTTGACTACACAAGTAGTGTTTAGCAAGGTTTATAGCATTACACTTTCATGAGAAAAGTCATTACTGACACTATTCTCAATACCAATGATCATTGTCGACCAAGTGAGGACAAGGGACAAAGAAATCCACTAAATGAATCAATCTCTATTATGGAAAAAGCATGAAAAAACTAGACTATAAATATAAATAAAAAGGCATAACTTACATCCACACATAGTGTACTAAAGCAAAACAATAATACCAATCACATGAAGATGTAAGCTAGAAATTGGTAATGAAGAAACCCAAAGGGAAAAAACTTTGTTGTATTGATCAATGGCCTATGGAAGTCAATCTTAAATGTCTATAAGCAAGAAACCCTTAATTAGAGATGAAGTAGAGTTGAATGACTTGGACAAAGTAACAAAGAAGACTTGTAGAGTAGAACCCTCTTCTCCATGTGCTTACATACATTTATATAATTTTTTAAGGATGCTTGGGTGCTCCTTGTTAAAGTTACAACATCATGAGTCATTCTCCAATTCAATCTTGTGTGTCAAGATTGAGCCTCGTGTTTCGAGTTAGTGACTTATAGGATCTTGAGTTGGACTCAGGAAACTTGGACAAGGATCTTGAGTTGGACTCAACAATGGTTAAGCTTCATGTGTTGAGGCAAGTGCTTTGTGTGTCAAAGTGATGATGTTGTACAGTCTTGTTAAGTCAAGGATAAGGTCTTGTGTGTCAAGATAGATCCTCATGTGTTGAGGTGGTGCCTCGTGTGTTGAGGTGATTCTTTGCATGTCAAAGTATGTATGGTGTGTGATTTACTACTAACCAGGGTTGAGTTATTAAGTCTCCCATAGGGATTGGCCACCCCTAGAGTGAATTACTTTAGCATATAACCACTTGGAACGATAGTAGGACAATATGACCACATCATTGGGAAAATATCCTTAGTATATTTGATATGATAATTAAGCTGGCACATGTGGACCATGCAGATAAGATAATAGATAAAGATAAGATATGATAAGATATGAGAGAATTTGAATTGCACATAAAAGAATTAATTAAGAGAGAATTTCAATCGTTAAACTTCAATGAAGAATTCAATAAATCAAAGGAGAACTTGAATTGATCACTACAGTGATGTTAACAAGAAAGAATCAGTTAAAGAAAGTTAACTAAGTGATAACAAAGAAGATCTAGTTAACTAAGTGTTATTGCATGACGACACTTATGTGAAACTAAAAGACGAAACTTATGTTAAACTAAAAGACAACACTTGAGTTGCGACACTTACATGACAACACTAAAGTTAGCCACCTAACTAAGTGGGAAAGCTTTCAGTTAATGGGTGAGTTCATCCTAAGACTCGAGTCAATGAGTTAATGCATTGCATGAGAAGTGGGCGCTCTTCTTCATGCAATATTGATACATGCAGATGGAGGGCAAGTTCATCATGAAGTCAGAAGATAAAAATAGAAGCCGATGAATGTGAAGAATTTATAAATATGTTATACAGGATTGATGAATTCAATGTGAAGTGAATTCTCTTCTTCCTTGAAGGCAAGGCGCTTCTATTTGTGTAGGATATTATTCTGAGTCTCTCTTCTTTATCTTTCTCTTGCTATGTAATTTCACCGGGGGTGCTTGATGTAAAATACATTATCTACTATATATCAATATACTAGGGAAGGTTTTGTTGGGGTTTTTTCCCTCAAGTCATAAAGGGTTTCCCAGGGTAAATTCATGTGTCGAATGTGATTTCTTATGTGTATGATTGTTATTTGATTTCAAGGACTATTGCATTTCCAAATTAAAGATCAAAAATTAACACCCCTAACTATTGTGTTTCTGTTACATGTAGTTACAAACTAGAATGAGAAGACCAATTGACTCTGTGCTTATCGTTAACAAGAGAAGATGAAGATACATGTGTTTCCATGTCGATGGTCACGATAGCCTTATGTCTACTGGCAATTAAAATGTCATCTAACATGTAAGTTGAATCATCTATATTGTTGGACTTATAGGATGATTAATCCTTGCTAAAGGATATATGAGTTGATTTAAGTGTTGTGAGGGAAGTCCACTAAAAAACGGATTCCATTGAGATCCAATCAAGAATTCAATTGGGACTATGCATTAGTCAATGGGTCCCAATTGAATATTGGGATGGATCAATCTAGGTCCAAAAGCATAAATGAACTAACATAGAGTGCCAAGGGAGAAAAATCGACACTAATAGTTCAAAAATCTCAAGCAATGAAAAAAAAGACATCCTAAGAAGCGACAAATGTTCCAGACTAGAGACCACAATGAGGGAAAAAGACCTTATCCAAGAAGAACTTAGGCAAAGATCAACTCCATACCTTCTATGTTTTTTAAAGCATATTAATAAGGTATTCCTTTTTGGAACATAGTATGATGTTTATATACACATGTTGGAGTGAAACATTCATGCTTTTTCATATATCATCTCATGTGTTTGGCCACACATATAGCTAATACTATATGATTAACTTGTTAAGACCAAATTAAGGAGTATATGTTCGAACACACAGGATGATTCCAAAATACCTAACATCTAGAGAAGCCGCTCACACAAATAGATCACAGATCAACACACCGTTTTTTTCACGTTGTTTAAACCCTCGAAAGGGAAACACTCCATGGCCCTAGCCAAATAGCTACTTCAGGCAGTTTATTATGCAAAAGAAAGAAAGTTACATATGAGCTTCTCATAATCGATCAACTAGCAAGTGACCCTCCATGCTCTTTAAATAGATATCATGGACCAACCAAGTGTTAAACCATGGATCAAAGGTAGTTATGATCTAAGAGAAGTTGAACCGTTGGATCACTCTATGTCTAGAACATATCGTGACTGTCGGATTAGATATTTACAAATGCATACTAATGCATACTAAACTTAAACGCACTTTTCATAACGGATATATTAAAACAAGTTGATCTTAACTAACTCCTAATTGTCTAAATATCCTAACATCCCCCCTTAAGAACAACTTGGGATAGGATTGAAGGATTTAGAAAAGTGACACTATTAGGAGAAGGAAGGAGGCATTAGATCCTATCCCCCCTTAATGACAAGTTCCTGAACTCCTAACATAGATCGAAGTTTAGAAAAATTCGCTTCTATAAGAGATTTGGTGAACATGTCTACAACTTGATCATCTGTAGGGAAAAAGAGCACTTCAAGAACGCGATCATGAACAAGCTTTATTATGAAGTGCATGTGTAGCTCGATGTGTTTGCTACATTGATGTTGAACTGGATATTTGGAGAGCTTGATGGAACTTAGATTTTCGCACCAAAGGGGAGTCGGATGTTGTTACTGGAATCCAAACTCTGAAAGGATCTGTCGAAGCCATAAAGCTTCTTGACTAGCATTAATTGTTGCACGATACTCTGCTTCTCCTGAAGAGAGAGCAAGAGCTTGTTGTTTCTTACAAGCCCAAGTGGCAGGTCCAGAACCCAAACTGGAAACATAACCTGCAGTAGACTTCCAATCATCAGGATTGACATCCCAATCTAAATTAGTGAAACCAACCAACAAAGGATTCTCCCTGAACTGTAATAAATCTCAAACTCAATTGTACCCCGAATATATCGATGTATTCCTTTTGATGCTTTCCAATGACTTTCATGGGGCGTTTGCATATAGCGGTAAACACGACCAACGGTATAGGAAACATCAGGACATGTATGAGTCAAGTATAAGAGACTACCAACAAGCTGACAATACAGGGTGGCATCAACTTCGGGTGAAGTGCAAGTGGCAAAAATTTTGACTCCGGACTGGAAGGGATAGGGGGTTGGTTTACAATCTTCCATGTGAAAGCAACGAAAAAGGTCACAATCATACTTAGATTGAGAAAGAAAGATTCATTCTTTGGTTTGCAAGACTTGGAGGTCAAGAAAACAATACAAATGTCCTAAGTCTATCATTTCAAATTTTTGCTTAAGACTAGATTTCACATGGGTTAAAAGATTAGGGTTGCTACCAGTAAGAATAAGATGATCAACATAAAAAACAAGGATGATGAGATTGTTTCATACTTTTTTGGTATATACATTAGGGTCGGAATGAAATCTAGAAAAAAAAATATCAAGGAGAAAGCTATCCATTTTGGCATACCAGGCTCGAGGGGATTGCTTAAGGCCATATAAGGATTTTTTAAGGTGACAGACAAGGTTGGAGTCATTCTGAACATAGCCTGGAGTTTGTTCCGTGTCAATTTCATCCTGCAAATCACCATGTAAAAATGCAGACTTGACATCCATTTGATGGACCTCCCATTTATGTGAGGCTACAAGGGAAAGAACAAGGTGGATGGAGTTCATTTTGGCGACAGGGGAAAAGGTTTCATTGTAATCAATTCCTTCAACTTGGGAAAAACCTTTGGCAACTAACCTTGCCTTAAGCCTTTCAACACTTCCATCTTATGCATATTTAGTTCTGTAGACCCATTTACATCTGACAAGTTTTCTTCCTATTAGAAAAGGGGCAAGATCCCAAGTATCATTTGCCATTAAGGAACGATATTCTTCATCCATAGTTGTATCCCAATCTGGATTTCTTGGAGCTTCTGCAAAAGTCTTTGGACCATGATTCTCGAAAACTTGAGCCAAAAGAGAAGAGGCTCGCTGGAACTGAGAATGTGTTCGTTGTTGATCTCTAGGCTCACCGGCAAGATCACCAGTTGCTTTACATGTTGAACGGACCCATCGAGGAAGCGATTGTGCTGGTGCAACTGGAGGAAAATGAGCAGGCGGAGGTGGATTTTCATCCTCACTATCATCATCAAAAACTAGAATTGGAATGTTGTCAAGGAAGTTGGGAATAGAAGAAGGCACAAGCGTTGAATTAGGATCGTAGACCAAATATGGCACAAACGTCGAGTTAGGCTCGCAAGCCAAGAGATTTTCATCAAATTTAACATATCTTCTAATAATTATATCATGAGAATGTGGTTGAAGAAGTCTATAACCTTTTACATTTTCAGAATATCCAATAAATATGCAATTTTCACTTTTAGGCTACAATGTTTTCTGTTTTTCATCCGGAATATGAGCCCATCTTCACTACCAAACACATAGAAGTGACTTACATCTAGTTTAATTTTACTCCATGCTTCTTTCGGTGTGATATCTTGTAAATATTTAGTGGGGGTGTGATTAACTATGTGATTTGCACAAATTATGGCTTCAACCCAAAATTGAATACTTAGTCCCTTAGCTTGAAGCATACAATTAGCCATTTCTTTTAAAGTGTGGTTCTTTCGTTCAGCGACACCATTTTGCTGTGGTGTATATGGAACAGTATGCTGTTGTTGGATTCCATGTTCAGTGCAGAAAGTAGTGAACTTGTTGTTAACATATTCTCCCCCATTATCATATCTTAACTTAAGAATTTGATGACCATATTGTTTTTCAACAAGGGCCTTGTAGGCCAAGAACATGTTAAAAACTTCGCTCTTAAGTTTTAGGAAATAAACCCAAGTGCGTCTAGAGTAATCATCAATGAAAGTTAAGAAATATTTGAAACCAGAAAATGAAGCAGATGGAAGAGGACCACACAAGTCACTATGCACAAGCTCCAAGGGGGTTGAGGCATACCAAGAGGCACGTTTGTCAAAACTATCCCGATGATGTTTTCTGAGTACACAACCGGAACAAACACCACCCCTGCAAGATACCATCGGAAGACCTGTCACCATATTTTCTTTACATAGTTGTTGTAATGAGCGATAATTTAAGTGACCAAATCGCTCATGCCAAAGTTTGCTCGAGTCATCACTATGAGCAACAAAAACTGAGGGAAAAGGTGATGACCCAAAGTTGTTAAAATTGTACAACCTGGTAATATCATCAACAATTCCAGTGGCTATGCCATGCTTAGTATCTTTAAAATCCTTGATTACAACTTGGTGAGATGTAAACGTTACAGTTTTAACTTCACCAGAATGAGTGATTTGATAGACTGACAACAAATTGCAGGAAATTCTTGGAACACATAGTACATCACTAAATTGTCCATTATCTACCGGAATTGTTCCAGATCCTACAACACTCAGAGATCTATCATCACCAACAAATATTTCTTTGGTGTTACATTCATGTATAGTAGAAAATATGGATTTATGCTTAGCCATATGATAAGACGCTCCAAAATCAATGAGCCACTCATTCGAAGTAGAAGAAGAAGATGCATTATAGGAAAAACCAAAAGCACAAAGTGCATGTCCATGAGATGAAGATTCTGAAGACGAATCAAGGCTGATGTGATGCTTCTTCATTGTTGTTTCTAAGGTTTCCATCTTCTTGAAACATTTAGATTCATCATGATTATCTTTCCCGCAAAAGTTGCAATGACGCTCAATCTTCTTACCTTTTGGTTTGTTACCTTTGTCATTTTTTAAAGAATAAGCTGGATGAGAGGGTTTGGGACCCTTGTTTGGCTTATTATTGCGAATATTTTGCTTCTTGGGATGCTTGGACTTCTCTTTTTGTTGTGCTAGCAAGGATTTGCCAGATGTATCTACATTGCTAATAATTCCAAGATGTATGAGCTTATCCTGCTCTCTAATAAAAGAATCACAAAATGATTCAAGAGTAGGCTCTTTATAGTTAGTTGGATCCAAGGATTCTTTCATGGAGTAAAATGTAGATACAAAAACAAAATATGCAGGTCCAAGTTTGGAAAGAATGTGATAGATGCATTTCTTGTCTTCTCTTTTAATTTTGCATTATGCACATAAGAGTCTAAGAGTTTTGTACTTAGATAGATAATCTTGAATGCAAGAAAAAACAGTTGGATTTAAGGAAATAAACTCATTTTCTAGTTGATGACCTTGAATCTCATTGTGTTTACCAAACACAGATTCCATTTTTTCTCAAGCTTGATATGGTTCATCAATTCCAGATATGTGGAATCGTAAATCAATAGAGATTGACATTCCAATCAATCCACGGGCTTCATCACATTTATTAGCCCATTTTATTTTCTTATCAGCATCAGTGGGCTCTATTTCTTTCCCTGAGGTAATTCGGTAAAGACCCCTACTTCGTAGGACATCCTCCATACGAAATTTCCATGAGAAATAGTTGGAACTAGTAAGGATAATATCACATGGGGCGGCCATACTGTAAAATGAATGTCGTAAAAACAAAAACCAATGGTTTGGATACAAATATCTCAAAACATCATGCTATTTAAAAAAAACAACACTAAAAACTGACTCCAGATGAGGGAGTTATGTTTGATTGAAAAAATACACGGTAGGCAAATGATTGACCCAACTGAAAGAAGAAAAAAAAAAAGACCCCCCCTCTTCCAAAGCTTAACCTTTTAGACTCACTTTACAATAATTTTGTTTTATGTGAACCACTTTTGTAAAATAAGTGGAGTTTCACTTTTACAATAATGTTACTTTAAATATTGCATGCAAAAAACTAAAAGATTTTAAATGACTCACTTTTATAATTTGAGGAGATGCACTTTTACAATAAAGTAACTGAAAAATAGAAATTACATGCAATTTTAGAAAAATAACTAACAAGAATATTTGAACTCAAGACCTCTTATTAAATAAAGCAACTTTTAACCAAGTGAGTTAATATTAAAAGGTATGTAAAAGATGGAAAGGAGGGAAGGGGACTTTTTTTTTACTCTTTTGTCTCAAATTTCGTGCTTACCAAAAAAAATAAAAAAATTCCTGCAAATCACTTCACATAAACCGAAACAAAATTAAAAAAAATAATAATATGCCTCGAATTTGGGGTTAGACCTCATTAGCTTGCCCAAATTGTATATGTTTTCTCATTGTTTCTGATTTGCCGCGGTCACACGAAGTGCACGGCAAAGAGCATACGCAGTAAAGAAAACCATTTTTCTTTTGTTTCTGATTTGCCGAGATCGCACAAGGTGCAGGGCAAAAACCATATGCAAAAACAGAAGGTAACAACCCGAAACTGAAAAAATACTAGATCTAAAAAGAAAATGAGAAAATTATTTTAAATAAAAAACGTTACTATAACAATATACCTCTAGATCTGATGAAATGCAAGTATATTGGGAAAACCGAAACCTTTTTCGATGAAACGAAACTTGTTCCCCACTGGAAACGACGCTCCGGACACAATGAGACACCTTTCACGGCCCAAAAATGCACAAAAATTTCAGAACCAGAAACCCTTTCACAGCTTCGGCAACACCAGTTCAAGATCTAGATCACCAACAAAAGCGGCTCTGATACCATGTTCGACTACACATGATTATTCCAAAAGACCAAACACCTAGAAAAACCACTCACACAAACAAATCACATATCAACACACCGATGTTTTCACGTGGTTTAAACCCTTGAAAGGGAAACACTTCACGGCCCCAGCCAAATAGCTACTTGAGGTAGTTTATTATGCAAAATAAAGAAAGTTACATATGAGCTTCTCATAATCGATCAACTAGCAAGTGACCCTCCATGCTCTTTAAATAGATATCATGGACCAATCGAGTGTTAAGCCACGGATCAAAGGTAGTTATGATCTAAGAGAAGTTGAACCGTCGGATCACTCTATGTCTAGAACATATCATGGCCGTCAGATTAGATATTTACAAATGTATACTAATGCATACTAAAGAAACACACTTTTCCTAATGGATATATTAAAACAAGCTAATCTTAACTAAATCCTAAGTGTCTAAATATCCTAACAGTATTAGCTAATTCCCTTCAAGGTACATAAATTAAATGGTTTAAAAACTAATATTATTGCAGCCAACATAAAAATAAATGTTTTATATATGGATTACGTGACTTCCAATTTCCCTTACTCATAAGTTTTTTCCATCTACAACGAAGGTTCCCCACACCCATAGAATGGGTAAGTCATTTTCAGCATGCTCATAAATAACTGAGTAGCGTGCTCACGTGGTTCTTAGAAATTATCAAAATTGAACCCTTCCCAACCCTTCCTAGAAGGGTTATTTAGAAAACACTCTTAAGAACATTCATAACTTTTTTGAAATCACTTGTCATTTATGAAGGACAATAAATATTATAAAGTTTCAAAAGAAGGATCATCTTTTCAACAACCCATCAATGTCCCAACTCCCAACTCTTTCTTTCTCAATGAGTAGTGTACCTTCCATATTATATGAGAATGGAAGTGAAGTGTGAGCTAGATTCATGATTCATCACCTATTATTTGCCTTTGGCATCTAAAGAGTAAAATCATCTCTATTCGCTTTGGCTCTCATATATTCCTTGATACCATGTACCCTTTCACAACATTACATCCACGCATAGCTCACTCGTAGGAAATTCTACCACCATATTGCAATATGCACCATTTAAGCATCACATGAATGAAAGTTTCTTGTAGAAGCTTGGACACTTTGTCTTTCTAAATCCCCACTTAAATTCATGTATTATGAGCATTGTTGCTCATTCTCGACATAAGAATTGGCATCAAATTTAGTCTCCATACTTAATGTGTTCATATTACAAGCCCACCATAAGGCCATTTTCTCTGTTATTTTTTCCTCCTCGTTTGACTATGAACAACATGAAAACAATTAGTCATGGGTTATGCGTCTAAATTGTAATCGCTTTAGAAATGTATAAGCATGATCAACTACAAATTTGTGGCTCCATGACAATTTTGAAGAGCTAAACATAGACATGAAGTGAACCCAAGGAAATGAGGCCATCTCTCTTTCTTCGTGTTCACATAGTCCATCTTTCTAAATGTAGCTAACATGTTGATTCATAGTTATTTTGTTGCAATGTTAATGCATGTTTTTTTCAAACAAAACTTTGTTAATGAACTTGTTTGGGATAAAAATCTTTATTAAAGCTCAATGAAATCTTTTAAATTGTATGTTATTGTTAAGTTTAAATATGAACCTACACACAAAAAAAGCGTGGAATTGGAATTGCACCAATGATCATTGCAATTCAGTGCATTCAATATTTTGCACCATCAAATCCTCATTCCTATGTTCTTGAGAATGATCATCCCCCTTTTCTTAATTCCATAAACCTTTATCTAACACTACCTTACAATTTATTCTTGTTGTTTTTAGCGAAATTGACATAAGTGTCAAACATTTGTAGAATTTCACATAGTGATATGTTTCCCTCTACCTCATCTATGTCTCATCCCAGGGCTCCCAAGATCAATGAGACATATCCTTTGTAGCATTAATGCTTGGAGCAACATTATTGTTGACTAGGTTGGATTCTGAACAAAGTTATGGAGAAGGTAACATACTTCTTATTATTATCAAAGCTATGCATTAGAGATTGCGCTCTAACATCCACTTTGTCAAATATTTTTGCAAGATTTGAGAGACAAAGTGAATAATCAATATCCTTGATAAGAATAACATACTTGGTGGCCTTGATGAGTAATTTCCATTAGTTTTGTGTTTGTATGGATCTCAGCAAGCTCCAAATCATAGACTTCTTAGCCTAAATAATAATCCATGGATGCAATCATTCTAGATTTGCATGTTCCTAGAGGCCTAAAAAGAAAGTACTCTCCCCATGACTCCTATAGTGTTTTTATAAAATTATTATTGTTCAAAAAACACCTCGATATCTATTACAAATTCTTCTTTTCTAATGAGATTACGTTGAATATAACTGTCATGGTTAAGCATGGTTATCATATGTTGAAGGTATGAATCCAAGAAGCAATCTTGGTGCTCAGGTAACAAATTCCTCTCTTATATGGGCATTCACAAAAAAATTTGCACCTAGAGTAGCTAGGTGCTCTACAGCCCATGTTACCAAAAAGAAAAAATAATTAAAAAAATTTATGTCAACTCATAAAATAAAATAAAATAAAACCAAATAAAAAAGTAGGTTCATAAAATAAAAAAATTAAAACCAAATAAAAAGTAGGTTCATAAAATAAAAATTAAAACCAAATAAAAACTTATTAAAAAAATCCATTTTGACTTATAAAATAAAAAATAAAAAACATAGATCAATCTTAAACACAGATTTATTAAGCAACTACACCTCATGAAATTGGATCCTTCTAGGTGCTTGATAGATCCAGGTTTAAGATGGATCTATGTTGGTTTATTTCTACATTTGTCTTTGAAGCTTTAGAAGATTTATATTCTCATTTATAACACTTTCAAATTTACGAGAAGAAAACAAATGTGGTGAGGCACATTAAACCACAAGCCAGGGTCAACCTTAGTGTTGGATGGAAGAACGATATGCCCATCGGGAGTAGAACTATCCCCATGGTTGTACGAGGCCTTGCGGGATTTTATTCCCCCCACAAATATTCGAACTTGGTCTTCCCTTGGGTCAGCCATTATTAAGGCCCCATCGTTAGCTCCTACCCTCAACCCCATATTAAGGAGTTTAGTCTTATCAAACAATTACTTTTGTAACTTTTCACAAAGAGTTGGATAGCCTTCAACCACCAAAGGAGGACCTTCTAAGGGTAATTGAGGATTCTAGTATTTTGGGAAGGATCCTAAAAACTTCTTAACTACTTTCATTGTTTTTATTTTAAATAAAAAAAACCCTCCCATTTTAAAGAGTACACGCCCATATATTTGTGCAATTGCATTTACAAAATAATAAAATTTTATTGCAAGAAGGGTGAAGGAATTGCTGTCAAAGTTTATATCTCAAAAGCAGTCTGATTTCTAGCTGGGATAAAAATTCTTCACATTAAGAATAATTTTTCATTCAAATTTGATCACTAGTCCTTGGCATGGTGGTAGGTTTAACCAATCAAAAGTGAGATTTAACCAGTCACTTCTGTCAAGAGAAGCCCATGGGAATCTCTAAACCCCACCCAAACTAATCTTCCTACATGACCATGACTTCCAAGTTCCCTCTCATATATATAGATGAATGAGTCAAAAATATAATGACCAACTTTAATGACAGCGATATCAAGGACCGGTACGTGAAAAATGTGAGAATGCCCAATGCCTGAGCAGATCAACCAAAGGCTGCCATCTGCAAGGTTTGGATTTATCTTGATGGATTCACAGGCTTTCGCTTTCAACCATTGTAAGGACTGTGTGACTTTGACAAAGAAATGTACATTATACTTCCAAAACTCGATAATTCAAAGGAATGTGTGTACAAAAAACAATGTCTGATAGATCTATGTGACTTGGCATTGGCCCTCCCTGTGCAACTTCTTGGCTGACGCGCAGTATCCAGGGAAAGGTAAGATCTCCCTGTGCAACTTCTTGGCTGACGGGCAAACATATGTGGTGTACGCTGTATATTGAAGGGTTGAGATCATTGCATGCGTACCCAGAGGTCGGATAAAATCTGATTCATACAGGACCATATATATAAAAAGCTTTCTTTCTGCATTTAGACTTCTTATCTTTCGATCAGCATATACCTGGCGTGAGTTTTAATTTGTCAGATACGTATCCTCAGTCGGCTGGGGGGGCCAACGGTGAGATGCTTTCTTATCGAATTCAATTCCAGGGAAGTTATATATATGGGATTTCCATACAAACTTATTCTTCTTCATCTCTTTGACGAAGTAGCGAAGTGATTATCATATCAATGAAGATAGAAGAATTGACAGCCATTATCGGAATCGGAATCTTGTCAGGAGACGTGACGACCAAGGAAATTTGGAGTTGATTCAAAGCAATCAACTTGGAAGAAAGTACTTGGTAGGTAAATTTGGAATAAAACACCAAGATCTTCCAAACCTCTGGGAATCGAAAAAAAAATGTATTTCTTTTATTGCCCATGCACAGAAAAAGGCAAAAAACTTAAGAGAACATTCATTATCATTGGACCATTGGAGAATCCACAACGCTACCTGAAAGATGCTGGCAAACTAATTTCATTGTTTCCTTTCTCAAATTACTACACCTTTGAATATGGAATTGTCTTTTCCCACACTTATCCCGGGCCTCAAGTTTTTCTCCCTACTTTGTTGAGAATGATGTCATGTCTTGTAATCTTCCCTTTGAAGAGAGTTTTCATCCATTGAAGCCTCCCACACCAACCCAATATTACCTCTTTCAACAATTTTTATAATTGGTGTGGATTAAGATCTTCATACTCCCAATATTACCTCTTTCATCCGTTTCAATCATTTCCAATTTGAGGATGATTTCAATAACAATGAATCTTCAACAATTTTCAATTTAAAGAGATTATAGTAATGATGAATCTTCAAACAGCAGTAGCATTTGCCTCAATCACAAAACAATCTATGTCCACAAGACCACTACAAACCATCACAATAATTTATGTTTTGAAGATGATTGATTTGTAATAGGTTTAGCATTTCCCTTAATCATAAAAAAAGGTCATGTCTACACAACCACTCCAAACCATCACAATAATTTCTAACTTGAAGATGATTGTATTAATGATAGCATCATTGATAAGCAAGTTTAGTGTTTCCTTCAATCACAAAAAACCTCATGTCCTCAAGAACATTCCAAACCATCATTGCTTCTTGGTTTAGCATTTCCCTCGATCACAAAAGATCATGTCCACAACACCACTCCAAACATTTCTTGTGCATAATTATTCATAGTTGAAACCCTAGTCACAATTATATTACACTTAACTAGTTGATAATTGTAGGGTGAAGCATGACAAACCTTGACTAAATCAGCTAATCACACGTCTAAAACCTAGTTAATGAAGTTATGAAAACATATCTAATTGAATATAGTTTAAAACTGTATCAAAGTGAGTTTGGATGAATATATAAATATAATTATGTAAGATATCCAACCACCTCTGTGATTTTTTCAGCTTAGTATTTCATATTCATCCAAAATCTCACTATTTTTATTTAACGCCATCTACAACTTTAATGATCCGACAATAAAAGAATTATGGAATGCACACACTTAATGTAAAGTTATCCATGCCCTCGGATGGGGTGATAGGGATGGAATATGGCGACGGGCATGCCCTCAACTTGGCGATGCCTCCGCCTAGCAACATACGGGATGTAGGACAAGTGCATATACATTGATGGCATGGAGTGGGGATTCCTACGAAGATAGATGAGGATAGCAGGGTTAATCCTATGCGGAAGAATTACTCTGTATCTGGTTTCTCTCCTTGGCAAGGCCAACTCCCATGATGGATCAAAAGCTAATACATTGGTTAGTGAGCATTCAATTAACTTGGCGGGTTATGATGGCTCGATTTGAAGGCGATGGGACTCAAGGAATGGTGTCGAAGCGTGCAAAGTTTGTTTGGGGAAGGAATATGGGTCTCTCAAGGTAAGGCCCTACCTTTGACTCTGTGTGTTGGTCACTTTCCTTCTTTCTTTGTGTTGTGGGAATTTTGTTTGGTATCTTTTTCTATGGGAGGTTTACATTAGTTTGGGAAACCTCCCACATCCTGGTGGATTCTCCCGCTCCTTCCTACAATGAGCCTTTGGGTTGCTTCTCTCTGTGTTATTCATTTCAGTCTCGACCTAGTCTTGAGGTCTTTCCACACAATGACGAGCAAGGGAAGGGGACAACAATGGAAGAGGGGAAGTAGTAGCAGCTCTTAGTGAAAAATGCGTCGATACCAATTAAGCCAAAGCCACCTATATCAACCAAATTCCAGCTCCAATTCCTAATAAAATCTATAAGGTAGAGGCGTGGATAAAAACCAAGCAAGAGTTCATCAAGGCCAAGGATATTGTTGCAGAAATGAGTCCATGTGTTCAAGACACAAGATATACTCGCACTAGAGAAACAAAATACTACAAGACAGTAGCTCTCTACTGCCAGGTCAAGTCTTTGTTGGGTTAGGCCCTGCTTGATAGCCAAGAAGAAAGGAATGGAATTTTACTACAGATGGATGAACTTAGAGAAGAAAATGAGAAAATGGAGGCCAAGCTTAAGATTATTATCAAGGCAACTACATGATTGGATTTTGTTGTTTCAATGCTTACTCTAGCTCCTGCTTAAACTCTTGAATCCTCTCATGGGAAAGAGGTGCCTTTTAATTCCTATTTATGATTATCTAAGATACAAGACACGTCCTAAAGGGTCGTTGTGCCTGTGTCCTACGTGTCGGGCACGGGACACAACCCGACATGTGTTCGATGCATGTTTTTATGTGTCCTAAAGTGCAGACACGTTCTAGGAATGTGCTAGACACATACCCTAATGTTTCCCAACTTTAGGACATGTGTCCTCTTAAAAATCAGTCTGCGTTTAAATACGTCGCCTCTCCCTTTTTTTCATCTTTATTTGAAGCTTGAGAGTTGTTAAGGGTGATTTTTTTTGCAAGTAAAAGGTCTAATAGTGCAAGGAAGGGATTGAAGGTGGATTCCAGACACATTTGGTGGCTAGTTGGCTCTTCTTTTTACACAGCATCAATAATTTTTTTACACGGCAGAATTGATTTTTCATTTAACTTAAGGATTCAAGGAAGTGATGGCTCAATCTTCAAAGGAAACTAGCAAAGGTCAAAAGAAATGGAGGAATGTCACTATTGGTGGCCCCTCCCCTCCTATTTTTGTGCTAGTTTTACACACATTTTACATTGTCTATTGGTGGCAGTGCTCCAAGTGATTCAAGTGGAGTTGTTGGTGCTTTCATGCCCTCATATAACCCTGACGTATCAAAACAACAAGCACAATAAAAAAATACCCCCTATGGAAGTATGTAACAAGGAAACAAGAGCCCGGATCGAAGCTTAGTGGGGGAGGGAATGTTGCTTGGTCTTGTAATTTCTACAAGGGTGAATTTAAGATCACCTACTATCAAGTTAAGGGCCATTTGTTGGGATTTCCTTGTGGACTTGCAGCATGCAAAGTGATCAATGCTACCCAGATATATGACTTGGAAAAATAGGATACAGTTGGCTTGGGGAATGCGGCAACAACAAGAAAGAAATTTCAAAAACATCATGATCCTCTTCCATTCTTAAGGAATACATTTAGCCAATTTGGGAGTGGGGCCCGAAATTCAGCCACAACAAGGAAGGGAAGCCCCAAATTATGGTCCAATGGACAAGATTCATCAGCAAGAGAAGCAATATGAGGTTGATCTTACCGTTGCATTATTTTTCTATCTCAACTTCATTTCATTTAATGTTGCACGATCACCTTTGTTCATTGAGATGCGTCGAGCTCTACTTGAAAGGGCTCCAACTGGGTATGTGCCTCCAAGTATAAAGAAGCTTAGAACCACATTGTTGGTTAACACAAAGAAGGAGGTGGAAAAAATGCTACACCGTATCAAATCATCATAATAGCCCACATCTAGTGTTACTATTGTTTTTTATGGATGGACAGATGCAGCACGTCATCCACTCATCAATTTCATGGGTTCTTCCCATAATGGATCGGTCGTCTTGAAAGCGGTGGATGCTCTTGGAAAATACAAGGATGCGCAATATATGGGTGAGTTGTCTATTAAAGTTATTGAAGATTTAGGTGTTGATGCTTGTGCGCAAATCATCACAGATAATGCACTTGTGTTGCAAAGTTATTGGCATGATTGTGGAAGCTAAATATCCACATATATTTTGGACACCTTGCATTGTTCACTCTTTGAATTTGGCACTTAAATCTACTGCTTCAAATGTGACATGATTGACAATCTTATTGATGATGCACACCATATCCACAATTTTTAACCAAAACCATAACAATGCCCTCAAAATTTATAAAGAGTACACACATCTATCATTGTTGAAGGTTGCAAATACTCAGTTTGCTTCCTCATTCATCATGCTTATGGGGTTGAGGGAGGTCAAGGTCACTCTTGGGGCCATAGTTATTTCATAGTTTTGGTCTTTTTGGAGAAAGACGGATCAAGCTACTTCGAAAAAGGTAAAGGACACAGTGTTAGATGATGTTTGGTGGGAGAGGGAAGATCTTGCCATTAAGATCATGGACCCTATCATTTTTTTGTTGCGGTTTACAAACACAAACCAACACATCTTAGGAGATGTTTATGAGGTGTAGGATTCCATGATTGAGTCTGTGAAGACCAATGTTATGCACAATGAGTGTCATGAGTATGAGACATCAACGAAGAATTTATGGTCCACCATACATTATATTCTTATCACCGGGTGGGATAAGAATTGTGCACCTTTGCATTGCTTGGCTCGTTCATTGAATCCTAGGTTCTACAGTTATGAGTGGCTCAATGGTGGGCCCTCTCGCAGATTCCCTCATCACATGGATGGAGAGATTTCACAAGGGAGGAAGGTAGCATTTAGAAGGATATATCATGATAGCACATCCCTTCAGGAGGTGGGGGAGGACTTCATAGAGTTCTCCACTAGCACTGAGAGATTTGGAGGGTATGATATGCTTGGAGATAGGGGGTCAAGAAGCGTTATGGTTGGTGGGAAACTCATGGGGCATCATGCCCTATTCTACAACAATTAGCCATGAGGGTCCTCTCTCAGGTTACTTCATCCTCTTGTTGTGAGAGGAACTAGAGAACATATGGGAACTTGTACAGTTTGAGGAAGAGCGGGCTTGAGCGATACAGGGCAGAGGCAATGGTGTATGTGCACACCAACCTTTGTCTTAATTACAAGCAAAAGCAGGAGTGGTTGAAGGGAAAGACAAGGATGTGGGATGTGCTTCTTGATGATATGGGTTTGGACAACAATGTGGAGTTGGCATTATCCAACATGGATCTTAATGACCCAATGCTAGTGCCAGTCACTTTTGATTATGAGCCTCTTGAGGGGTCATCCTCCACATCAGCAAATGCAGCTGTAGCTGCAAATCTTGGATTGGGTACAAAGGAAGAGGATGGAGGAGAGAGCAGTGACGATGATGTTGATTTTTCCATGGAGGAGGACTATTGACAATGGCCAGTACCACTAATTAGCTATGAGATTATTCTCTATTTTGTATCTACTCTATTTTTGCACTGAGAAGCGCTCTACAGCCCAGTATGGGGGAGATCTTGTAACGTGATGTAACGGATATAACGTTATAACGTTATTAACATGTCGGCCAAAAATAATAGTGATAGTGAATATTATGGGAGAGATCTTGTAACGTGATGTAACATTAGTAACGTTTGTAACATTAAAGTAAAAATAAGTAATATTGATAGTGAATATTATGGGAGAGATCTTGTAAGGTGATGTAACATTAGTAACGTTTGTAACATTAAAGTAAAAATAAGTAAAGTAAAGTAAAGTAAGTATGGGGGAGATGTTGTAACGTTTGTGATGTAATGTTTGTTACTAACAAAATAATTAAAAAAAATCATGTCGGCTCATAAAATAAAAAAATTATGGAAAGCATTTTAAAAAATCCATTTTGGTTCATAAAATAAAATATTATGAAAAGTAATTAAAAAATAGATGTTCGGTTATAAAATAAAAACTTAAAACTTAAACCCGATGTATGAGTTTAAATTAGAAAAAAGAAATACACCTCAAGAAATTGGATCCCTCTATGCTCATGTATTTGCCAATGGCATTCTCTCGATATCTATGTAATACATCTTGATTTTGAACTTAATGAGAAACCTGCAATTTATGGTTTTAAACTTCTATTATTCTTGTGTGTTTAATCATGATTTATCATTGAATGATTGATATAGTAACTAGTCGCATGATTGTATCCTTGTATGATTTTTAGTTTTTTTTTAAAATGGATCTTTATATATATATAACGTGTTTCCCCTATTCCAACTAGAGAATCAAGGTATGGCCATACATACAATCATTACAATAGAAGCTCAACAATCATTCCTCCCAACCACCCAAGTTACAACCAATGGACAATTTTTTTTAATGATTTATATACCTTTAACTATTGTACATTATTTTACTTTTTAATTTTATTAATATATATATTTTTAACTATTTAACATTACTTTACTTTTTTTACAATATTTTATTTTTTAATTTTTGTATTATTTTACTTATTTTTTTATTAGGTAAGAATTATTATTAAATTTTTAATTAAAATTTATATAGGCTCAATTTACCTAATTAAAGACACTTTAATAATTCTTTACCAAATTTAGTAAAACCCTGGTTGATATATGAATTTTAATCTTTCCATATAATTGAAACACTAGTTGATATATGAATCTTAATCTTGCCATATTGGGATGCATATATTCTATGATCACATCAAAGTGTGTTTAGGATGAATTTGAATATAATCACATAATCAAATAAATTAATTTGTTCGAGTTTCCCAATACTTTTTGTGTGGGTATTAGCTAAAAAATATATACAATTAATTAAAGCTTATGAGTATTGAAGTTTTTAAAAATGTATTTACATGTTTGAAAATAAATAAAGTAACTCATGCAATGTAAAGAAACGTAAAAATCTTAAAATTATTATCGAATTCGATATAATTTCGATCCAAACTCACTGAAAAATCCAAAATATAGAATAAATAGAATACTTCTTATTGGTGTTCCTATTGATAAATAGGATATGGTGTTTAAAGAAATATGGTTGTGGTGTATACGGTGTCAACATAGCATTTACGTGAGGCTTGCTTGTGTCTATGTAACGAAGAAATCGGGGAGATCGGTTTCACTCGAGCATTAAATCAATTAAATGAAGAAATCAGTTTACTCGAGTGTTCACAATTAAATGTGAAATCGGTTTCACTCGAGTCAATTAAATGAAGAAATCGGTTTTCCATATGTCATCTTTTCTCTTAATAAAAGTTTCTGTGAAATAAAAATTTACGTAAAGTGAATTTTAGTCAAAAAGTTTCCCAATTAAAAACATTTACAATGAGTCAAAAAAATGTTGTGCACGTCAGGGTGAGAAACAGGTGGAAAAAAACTGCTTGGAGGGTTTGAAATTAGGATTTGACTCCGCTATGGTAATGCCAAATTCACATTTTTATCAAAAACAACTCTTGTAAGTCTTTGTAATAACTGAACTCCTTTCATTAACAGAGGTAAGAACTTCCATTCCTACTCTGAGATTACAAGAAAACTGAACCTGGGCGTTTTGAGAGATAACTCAATATAACTTCTGGTGGGTTAATTACAAGAGAATATGTCACCTCTGTAGAGGTACCATGTTTATGTCAAAAATGAAAACTTAATCCATGAGTCCAAACCATCTCTCTGTCAATGTCATTGTCACTGTCAGCCATGGATGGATGCCGTAGTATGTAAGTAAGAATCGACGAGTGTAAGGCGGAAGCCATGAAAACTGAAGGAATGTAGTGGAAGTATGAACCCAACTGTATCAACATGCTTTTATGAGCTGATCCGATAGTGGTGACTGGGTTTCTCTTTCAATGGAGGAATCGAGAGACCTCGTCACCCTGATAATGGCCGACCACGCTAATGGAGTTGCCACTACTGCATAAACAAACACCGAGATCGCTCTCACCACTCCGTCCGGATATTGAGGATTCGCCATAACTAAAAGCACGCCGAATATGCCCATCCACGGAGTTAACGCAGCCAAAACTGGAATTGGATATGCTTTAATGGTAGAATAGACCAGAGACAATGAACCCAGCAGATAAAGAGCCCACCCCCATAATGGATGTATTGTTTTGGGTATCAACAAACAGGGAATCAGATAACCTCCCAATAAACATGATATTCCCAATGCTTTCGCAAACACAGGATGCCGGCAATGCTCCTTGTCGAGACCTCTGTAGAAGTAACCCTTTGTGTTGAGAAAGAAACCCCTAAATTTGGCGATGACCATTATCATCAAGTATATAACGGCCTCTATCACAACGACTGGCATTTCCTCATCATACCTGCAGTGATAAATATATAAAGAGGGATCCAGAGATAATATAGAAAGACAAAAGCAATTGAAGTCAATTTGCAGTACAAAATGGATGTTAATATTATACCCTATTGTATCTAGTCGTTGTCTATGCCAGGAAATGCCCAATGGTAATACTGGCCATGACCACCAGTACCAAGGTTTAAGCCATGAGGCACCTGGGAAAGTGATCACGCTGTTGGGTCCACACGGTACGCACCATCTTAGTTTTAAATCTGCAATGCAAAGCAAAACATTTATTGATTAAAATGCTGAATTCATATGGATTTCAGGGTATACCATTAACTTGGTGCAGGGGTTTCGTCCATCTGGTGTACATGGGGGGGTTATTAAGCTGCTTACAGTAATAGGATGCGTCCATCTGATATCCCAATGGCAGACGAAAAAACCCATTCTGTCTGGATCCATTCAATTTAGAGCGGAACATGGGCTTGCCCAACATATCATCAAAATATCCTGTTAGAAAGCCTTGGTCTGCACCATCTTCGTTTTCTCGGCCATTGGCAAGCTGATTCAGCATATCATTGAACACCACCTGTGATGGCTGCAAGGCAAACCCAATTTTCAGGCACAAAAGCTCACTATGAAATCTGTATCAGAAGTTAATGGCGAAGGGGAAATTCCAAAAACCTGTAAAACGAAGAGGCCAGTGTGGAAAATGCAGGGATTGATGAAAACAGCACAGAACTGCCCACATTGGAAAAGCTCATCAGTTTTCTGGAGAAACAGATTGTCTGCGTCCAACATGACAACACGCTCATACTCGATGAGATTCCAAGCGTATAGTTTGTTCAGGGTGAGAGTAAAGCGTTTGTCGAAATTGGATTGGTGTCTGTATGGATTATCCATGTTGTCTACACTCACTACCTTGACGCCATCACCATGCCTGCAAAATGCCAATGAATATTTTGCAATGAAAATGAATGGTATCTGCAAAAAGCCAATTGAATATTTTGCAATGAAAATGAATGGTATCTGCAAAATGCCAATGAATGCAATGAAAATGAAAAGTATGCTATAATATGAATAATTTCTTCAAATGACCAATGACCAGAGAAGATTTTATAGTCTGATGCCAGACGGAGGAAAAGTGAAACGAGTGGAGGAGATGATCACATCATAGCCAGCCACAACCAACCGACCACTAATTATGTTAGTAAGGACCATTGTGTTAGTAAAGCAGGGAGGAAAATTATGTGAGTAAAAGAGGGAGGAAAAGGTGAAATGTGAAGACCAACCAGCCCAGCATACTCACATTCGCACGGCAATCAAGGCTAGCAATAAGCACGCACCCCGCAGAGCAGCGCAGCATTGAAGGCCGGAGGGTGCTGCTTATTGCTCGCCATCAATCACACTCACACTGCAATCCACTACCTAACTATTTGCACTATACCCAACTATAGTCAAACTATTATGACCCAACTATAACTATTGTGTTAAGTATGAGACACCACTAGTGGCTCTCCCTGTCCCAATCCCAACTGTACAAAAGATGGATCATGGTGTCGCTGTCCCAATTGTCCAAAACATCGTATGTTTAGACTTATTCACGGATCAGCACTCACAACCAACCAACCAACCAACCAACTAATGTGGAAAACACATTTCGGACCAGCACTCAGAACCAACCTGTGGAAAACCAATTTGCGACACATACCAGAGAGAATTTATAGTCATAGAAGTACTCACAATTTGTTGATCCATGGGGATGGAACGTCTCTGGAAGCAATGAGAACAAGGTCTGCATCCACATTGAGACGGCGAAGGGACCGAAGCATTACACGCACAGCAACGTAAAACTCGTAGTCTCTTGGCGTTCCCATATACATCATCGTCGCGTAGGCATTTCTGACAGGTGGCATCGCCGCATTCACAGTAACCCATGTATGAATTATGACCATCATACATATAAATAGTAATGCATTACGGGAATCGACCCTCCAACCTGCTGAAGCCATACTCAATGCTACAGATACTCCACTGCGCCTGCTGTAACACGAAAATCTCCTAGTCAACCCAAATCCAGGGGGCAAATTTTTTCCGATAGTTACAATTTTATTTCTACTAAAGACAGTTAAAAGGGATTCTTTAATGCATAATTTAAATACTGAACAAGGAGGCTCCCACAATGCAAAAGCAAACGTTGAAGATTGCCAGTCTTTATAGCCAAGCGCGTTATTGGAAAGGGATTTGAACTTCAAACCTCTCACATTCTTTATTCGTTTATTCAAATGATTGCAATGGAATTAACACAACCGTTTGGCCAATTTAAATAAACAAAATTTATAGTTACATCAGCAATCGAGCCTGTATTTTAGCCTTCAAACCAAAATCTCCGTCTATTGACGGTAAAAAAACTGTATTTGAGATCTGATTCAAAATAATCAAGAAACCAAAGACGAACTGCAATTCATAATTAGCTGATGAAGGGGGTTTCATCTCGAATTACAAGAGCCCATGTACAGGATTCACTTATAATAAGCAGAAGAAAAACAAAGATTTATACACATTAAGAAACATTCCAATTCAAAATACAAACAAGAAAAGAAACAAAAAAAAAAACCTGGTGACCGGGAGAAGTTATAGTTTTGGCTCCAAGACATGTGCAACAGAGCTGTCAAGCGGAACGCTGAGATGTAAGGGCGGTTCCGATCCAAATCCAAATCCATCCATGGCGTTTGGCCGTCAAGCTGTGATAGAAAAGGAGGGCATGTAGTACTTGAATGGTAGATCAGTCTAGTCCACCGCCAGTGCCATGAAGGGAAGAATCAAGAAGATCTTTTGGCATGCACAGAACATCATTCTCCCATGACATACCAGTACAGAAAGAGGGGAAGATGGCCCAGAGGCGAGAGGTGAGCCTGAGAGATTAAACGTGCAGAGGCAAAAGTAAAGATGCCAGCTCTGCTTTTGATGCTTTAGCAAAGTTTTCGCTTAAATATTGGCCGGTTAACCATGAATTGACAGGTGTACGGTTGACTCAATCTCCACACACATCCCACTAAAAGAACGGGTGCACGCGTTATGCCCATCTTTGGTATCGTTAAATATGTTTTATTAGAGGGTTGGGAGCATTCAATTTCGTTTTCGCTCCATTATCAAAAGAAAATATTTTAAATTCTCGTAAAAATAAATACAATTGGACCATGTTAATTCCTTTTGACATGTCACATCGCATAACGAAATAATGGATTAGTGTTTCGCATGTGCAATCAATTTCAATTTACAAATCAAAACCTAATGAGTAAGTTAGTTTTGGGGTGTGAGTCAAAGAGTTAATCTAATACCATTTTAGATGCACTTAGGAAAGGTTACCACTATCCACCTTAAATGTCGGGTGGGGTGGTGTGTACATTATTGGATTTGAATTAATTTTCTCGAGTGGGGTGTTGTGTACACTATTGAATTTGACTTAACTTGGGGTGTTGTGTACACTATTGAATTTGACTTAACTTGAATTTAACAATGTATACACCATTCCATACACTATCTAATGTTGTACATTAGGATAGATAGTGCTCACCTAAAAGAGAGTCAATGATTTTTATTTTTTTACTTTGAAAGTTGATATGAAAACATTTGTGTTTTTTTATATTAATATTTGTATATTATGTATTATTATATTGTTTGAATTGGTTACGTCTACGGATCCAAGCCAAGGGAGCCCATTCGAAGGGGCCTCATCCTTGTCGGCATTATTTCGATGCCTAACCCCGAAGGACCCGGAGAATTGAACCCCCAACCTCGACCTTGTGCTATCTTGGTCCCGGAAGATCCAACCAACTGAGCTACCCCTCTAGGATTTTGAATTGTGTTTGTTATTTGTGTAATGTTTATAATAATTGTGGAGTTTGTATTTTTTTTATCTAGGGGAATAGACAACTAGGACAGGGCTCATACTCGCATGACACGGGGTTGGTTCCCATCCGTTACTCCTATACCTCTAAGTGCACCCACACAGCCTTCAAGCATGGGGCACCGGCTAATTGAGGTTTGAACCTCTAACATCGCAAGGAGTGCCTTAGTAGTAGACTCATCGCCAGTTGATCTACACCCCTGCGGGCAATTGTGGAGTTAGTATTATAATTGTTTCTTACTTATCATTATTATCACTTATTCATAATTAAAATTCCACATTAAAAAGATTGGGGTTGTTGTATGTCTATCAGAAATTTAAGCTTTGTAGCTTAAAGTATTAGCTCATTGGAGAAGGTGCTTTAAATTTTCTCTAGAATTTATTTTCAAGGGAAAAAAAGAATTATAAACCTTGTTACTACAATGGAATATACATGATTAGTTCATTCCAATTAATACTCCCAAGCCCTCACCTTGCTTTGTCTAAATTACTTTTTAATGGGTTTGATATCTTGGAAGAATTTCTATGACTTTAAAGTCTAATCTATAAACTTGTCCAATTTTTCCCAGCTACGCACTTTAGTAAATAAAATGGCCACCACTTGTTACTTGTTTTACAAGAGCATGAAAACATAACTTTGGAATAAAACACCTCCTTTGAATATTATTACTAAACCTTTTTTTTCCTTTTTTTTCCTTTTTTTTCCAAGAAAAAAATCAATATATTTGATATTTCCAAAGGGAAAGCAAACCCTGAATTGGGTGAATCATGGAGAGGTCAGAGAAAGGGGCCAAGCCTGGGACGTGAAGGCCCCTCCTATACCCACCTTTCCCATTATAAGTAATGGACGGTCAGGGCATGTCCTCAGGATAGTTGGTTGTGATTCTCATACCCAGTTCACATGTACATAAATGGTTCTGGAAATGGGTAAGGCTCCATGCCTTGTCTAGACCCTCCTCTTCCGACACAGCGACATGATCCTCCACACTTGTGACCAGCTGACGAAGGGCGCTCCAGTAATAATGGGTGCAACAGGGAAATAACTTCATTGAAGTCTCAAGGCATCCACTTGCAAGGAAATGTATACAAAAACTTTCATTCCCAGTTTGGCTCTCCTTAGACATAATTTGTGGAAGGGATTCAATCTGTTGATGGGAAGTAGGAGTTGGAGCAGGGTTCAATGTTCAATGATTATTTTGTGTGGTGTATGTGATACACATGTGATAAGATGGGGAGCAGCAACTAGGCCCGAGAATTCAGCCATTTCCCTCGCATTATGCAGGAAGCAGAAGCATTGGCTTCTCTCTTTTGTAGACACAAGGGATTTGGTGTGAGAGTGTAGCGGCGGAGCTGTGGGTTAAAGGGGAACATAAGGTCACCTCTGACAGTGAGATTTGCATAGATTTTAAATCTTGGGTTCCATACGTTGGCACCTCCCAAACCTGTGATACACAATATCTTCATATTGGTATTCTTTACTAGCACACAAAGTCCATGATGGGAAAAGTATTAGTGGATCTTTAGGGACAATGAAATGAAATCCTCTTGCAGGTGGACGAATTGTAGTTGTATATGAAGAGTATGATTGATAAACTCAACAAGATTACCAAGCCGACTACAGGGTTCGAGTTCATGGACAAGCCTTCTTGTGATGAAGTTCAGACACCCACTTCTTCTCAAGAGGTGTCTTTCATTTCTATATTTGATGATGAAGGTCATACCCCCTAGGTTTTACAGAGTGTTTGTTAATTTTCCTCCTTTTGCTTATCATAGACATAACATAAATATTTTAGCCAAGTTTTATAGGCTAGCTACAAACAACATCAATTTTTTGTTTACTTTGGTCGTTAAAACTTTTATTTCAAACAATTGATTGCCCTTAATGAGGACCTTTTGTTCTATTGTTGGTCAGGTTTCCCATGTGACTGACCAGCGTAATTAAAACCTCTATATTTACTTTATGTTAATACAATTAGTTAGCTTACAAAAAATAGGGAAATCAAAATACACTTTTACGCGCCATTTAGTTATAGACCAAATTTCCAAAACCTATCATCCATCTTCAATTTAAAAATTCCAAATTGACCTCACCCTAAATAGATGACATATATATTCCTCCTTACAACCATACCATAATTGGCATCATCATATCAGTAGAGACAAACTAAAAAAAAACTATACAAACATGCTATGACCCCAAGATCCGATATCAAAGCAAAAATGTGTCAAAAATGTCTTCAAAAAAGAGATATGTGCTTAGCAACCAAAGGGACATTATCCCTTATTTCTTGAATAGACATAATTCCTTCTTTATGGTTAAATTATCTGTATATATGTGCAAAGGATAACTTCTCGAATTGCGCCCTTAATGCCAAAATCCTTTCCATAATAAGCCCAAAAGCCAAATTTGTGATTTGACTTTTTCCATTCTCCCGATCCATCAATAGTTTAAAGTCCCCTAGGAATTGTAGCCTTCTCACCTTATTGTCAACAAAAAATACTAAGACTTTTTATAATAAAAACACAAGTTGCAAATGCAACCACCACAAGCACTTATATAAAAACTCAAAACTAGGCTAACGAACCATTGAAATGCTTAAGTGTCTTCACTACAATTATACAAGCTATGCATAAAATAATACTTACCCATGAAATACAAAACCAAGTATGTAGTTAAGCATAAACACATGTATATTAGGGTAGAACAAGTAGGAACACAACATTGGGTTGTCATGATCATTAGTGGTTTGCCTCAACCTGGTGCAACTAGCCTATCTCCACTACAATTGAAACCCAACCATCATTACTAGATTCGGGTGGCTGTGTAGTCTTCAATATAATCAACATTAAGAACAAGAATTTGTTATTTTGTTGCATGGAAGGGGGGCGCCAGTTGTGCTTCCTTTCTCGCCTCTTCCTAATTATGTAGCTATTCTTATGACATGGTCATCCATTCAATCTCTAAGATTGACAAGAATATGATGACTGAGAAAAGGAGGTACTAAGTAGTTCTTTACTCATGTTGCATGGGGGGGGGATCCCCAAAACTCAAACAATTGTCTAAGGTGACCACTAAGTCCTACATACTTGCACAATGATTGACAAATCCGAGCTAACATATATAAGAAATATATCGAGCAACGAAAACTATCCATCATTTTTTCTTATTAAATAGGGAATCATTCATGCTCTTCCATGGAAAAGAAATTACACGTGATTCATGAGTTGCCATTAATTCTAGAAATAAAAACCCAAGGAATCTTATCTCATATCAAATCATCTCTTTAGGATAGAGAAGTAGGGTAAATTTCATATCACAAGGACTCAATCCTCCTCCATGCAAACTTGGGAAGGGGACAAAACCATAACAATTGTTTGAGCATTTTGGACCACCCACACTAAGTATAAGTGTCTTTGAACTCCCTAAGTCTCATGTCTATAAGGAGGCCTCCCATATATAATCATTATGCAAAAAACCTTGGCTTCAATAGACTATGCAACCTAAAAAATCAAACTTTATACTTAGATTAAAGTCTCCATAGCTTGTTTAGTGGGTTAGCCAACATTTACCTTATACACAACAACTTATTAGCATCAATCGGTTTATACTTAGTAAAATCATTTGTTCGATCCATATCTAGTGGTGTCACTAGGTGTAAGGAGTTTATCGACACAACTTGATGGATATTGAATAGGGGAACCAAATTTGGATTGTATCAATAATGACCTTATTGAGGTTAGATAGCCTAAATATGCCTTCAATTTTGACCATGGGATTCAATCCCTTAATTAACTATCATACAAATCCATCATGAAAGGTATCTACCAAATGTAAGGTATCTAAAGGAAATTTCTCTTAGACATTGGTCTATCCAAGAGCAAAAAGGCTTCACAACTTCCCAATATTTCCAAATAATTGAGCCACAATGGAGTGGTATAGAAGGAGTAATGACAAGAGATTGGAAATTAAAACCCTATAAAGATTATTTACCTGAATCTAGGGCTCCTAAAGAAATGGCATTTCTCAAAAACATCTTCCAATCCTCTTTTGATATGCCCCAAGGCTAGGGAGTGTAGTTAAGTTTTGCAATATTACATCCTCCTTAATAAGTTGGTAGGATTTCTTAGTTTATTATTATTTTAACAAGTCATTGAGTTGTTACTAGAGACACGATAAAATTTAATTTAATCACTCTTTTATATATATATATATATATAGAGAGAGAGAGAGAGAGAGAGAGAGAGAGAGAGAGAAATATGTATGTTTCAACAAAAGTTCTTATTTTTTGTTCTTCATTGTCTATTTGTCACTATAGCCTCTATGGCTCATCTTCAACATAGTTAACAAGATCTTTTCCATCTACCTATTGATGCAAGCAAATTCTCTTTTTGGAACCTTTCTCAAGTTGAAATGGAAAACCCTTCAAATTTTGGCTCAGTCACCATTAATGATTTTATGAATTTATAAACTTTGAGTGTAAAATGCAATATGCAAAATGAAAGAATGCAATTCTAATATACATACTCTTGGTTATGGGTAGATAATGCTAAATAGATATAAAACCGAAAGAAAAGAAAGAAAATAATCTCATAAATTAATTTGTTGTTCAATTAATTACAAAAATTCCTTATATAACCCACATAAAACTAAGGGGGACTAGAGTCATCTAAAAGTTAGAACTCTACAACCATATGTTATAATCATCAAATTGTAATAGTAAGAATAGATTATACATACATGAGATGAATCCACAATAAATATATCTAATTCTTCTAATGATTCTAGTGGATGAAAGACATAATAGTCCCAACAACCTACACTACAAAAGAATCAAAATTCGAAAAAGTTGTCAATAGTCTTATCAATTAATTCGAAAGAAATGTTATAACTACTATCTAAAAGCCATTTTCACATGGTTTTGATTTCATTTATACAAAAAGAAAGAGGAATCTGAAGTGTTTCAACTTCCCGATTCTTGATCTTCTTTCTCAACTCTATTTCTTGCTTCTTTGTCTCTTCTTCTTCCTTCTTCTTCATCTCCTATTCTTCCTATTCTGTGTGGGTGTAGGGTTAGGTGTATTTGGATATTCTTGCATGAGATGATACCACTTTTATTAAGTCATGTATTTTGAACCTTTTTCTATAAATAAATAATATTTCATTGTTGCAACCTCCATTTTAGCAATTTCATAATTGTTTAGTTCATATTGTCCTATATAAAGAGGGTTGGTCACAAGTTTTTCCGATCTTTCAAGATGGTTTAGTATGCAGTTTATCTAATGATGAATCTATATGGTATATATCATGGCAAGAGATGTGGAACTTTAGTTGCTCTGTATGTCCTAATGTAGGTGTTATGTTCCTTGATGCACCAATCTCCACACAATTCTACCACTTGCATGGCTTCTTTTGACAATATTGGGGTTTGTTTACAAAATATTAGTGTGTTTAGTGGGGCCATGAAATATTCACAAAATCTTGTGTATTGCCCCATGTATTTGCGTTCCCACAAGTCCCAAGAATAAATTTGGACAAGGGGTTTAGTTGGAGTCCATTTACACCCCATTCTTGGGAAGGGGTTGGTTGTACAGATGATATCAATTAGATAAGAATACATTAAAAAAAAATAGGAGGGCTTCCTAGTGTTTGATATCTAACTTTGGAAATTGCATCCTTTATGGTAATTAAGATAATGTTAGACTAATCGAAGACTGATCCTTATTTCATTGTTGTGTATAACAAAAGGGTACGCAAGTATTGCAAACCAGTATAGGAAAATGAATAACACAAGAGATATCAGAAATCCTTCACTTTTATTATATAAGTTGATTTTTATTGAAGGAGGAATCAACTCTTGTTCATGTGCCTCTTCAAGGGGGAAACCTCCTATGAGTTAAGCTCCACATACAATATTCTTCTCCACGCATCATAAGGAGAATTCAATCCTTATTTATATAATCACAACACACTCTAACCTCCTAACTACCTAGTGGACCTTCTTTAACGAGGTCCTATTACATTTATTTACTAACATAGTGGGCCTTAATTAATAATAACAACATAGTGGACCTAGTCCACTTTACAATGAATGACCTCCAGTATTACACTAATGGGCCCCTCCAACCTCCCTTTACACCACTAGGAAGGGTCATAACACCACCCCCCATTACACCCCCAAGGAGGTTCATAACACTCAGATGCCCTGCTTAGGAAAGTGTTTCTCTCAGCACTTGATGTGAAGTTATACAAACATAATCCAGGGTCCCATGGGTGAATGTTGACTACAATGTTGAGGTAAGCCAAGGAACCAATGATACTACACCAAAACCCTGGGGTATTAGTGAAGGCCGCCCACCGGGATCCTAACATCCCACCATGCTTCGCAGTCCAGACTCTGGGCTAGATGTGCGCCCGTATAGTGGGTGACCCCTCTGAGTCATACGAGCCCCAGACGAACACTGCAATTTCGACGTTGCCACTCACTCTATGACTTGAACTTGGGTGGATGCTCTGATACGAGATGATACAAACCATTACACCCAAACCACGAGGTGTTATCGAAGGCCGCCCACCAGGATCCTAACAACCAATGTCTCATGGACGAATGTGAGCCACCATGCTGATGTCATCCAACATGTGCCATCTCAAGCCTGGATCCAATCTACGAGTTTTGATGGAAACGTTGAAGGGACTCATTTAGAAACCTAGGGCCAAATTCCATGTGTTGCAATTGACACCCCATTTGTGCCATTGAAGCTATAGGAACCTCTGAGTGTTAAGTGTCACATGTCTAGGATGGTCACGTGGATCCATATAAGTACAACCAACCAAAGTAGTTGAATCCTCCATAAAGTAGGAAAATGATGGATCTAAGAGGAATTATGCTACTATAAAATAGGCATAATGTTTTTGTCTTTGTGCCACAAGTTTCTCTTCAGTACATGAACGAGAAGGTTCATAAAAAAGAATATGGAAATAGTTGTCATCCCAAAAATTACAACTATCCATATACCAAGCCTCACAATCATCCTCTAAAGCATACCATACATATGTGTATTGTTTTGCAAGAACCTTGTCACATGTACTCATGATTTATGCCGAGATTTCTCCCATGGTATGGGCCGCCATGTTTCCATACTTCAATGGAGAGTGGAATTGTTGCAATGGCAATAAAGGAGGGTAGAGTAGTTGGAACTAGGGCATATAATATGTCATATGAAATCCCTAAAAATCATCTCTCCAACAACTTTGTTCTTGCTGCAAATAGATCTCCCTATCAAAATTTATGACCTCTGCAAGGCCCGTGACCATCACCCAAAACATTGAAAAAATGCAGATTTCATATGGTCATATCTTCCTCTCACAGACTCCGATTTAAGCAATTTTTTTTGAAATCACGTATTTTTTTAGAGGAATTCAAACCTGAAATTAGATTATATAAATTTGGCTTAAAAAGACTCGTAAATGGTCTAAGTGTCGTAGGCCTCTTTTTCTTAATGAAAACCTACAAAAAAAATCCTCATTTTTCTTTGGATTTGGAAAACGACTCTGATACTACTTGTTGTATTCCAATATAGGAAAATGAATAACACAAGAGATATAAAAAATCATTCACTTTTATTCTATAAATTGATTTTTATTAAAGGAGGAACCAACTCTTGTTCACTTGCCTCTTTGAGGGGGAAACCTCCTATGAGCTAAGCTCCACATACAATATTCTTCTCCACACATCATAAGGAGAATTCCATCCTTATTTATATTATCACAATACACTCTAACCTCTAACTATCTAGTGGTCCTTCTTCAATGATGTCTGATTACGTCTATCTACTAACATAGCGGGGCTTATTTAATAATAATTAACATAATGTACCTAGTCCAGTTTACAATAAATGGCCTCCACTATTACACTAATGGGCCCTTTAGCCCCCCATTACACCCCTAGGGAGGGTCATAACATCGGTCCCCCATTACACCCCTTGGGAGGGTCATAACATCGGTCCCCCATTACACCCCTAGGGAGGGTCATAACATCGGTCCCCCATTACACCCCTACGGAGGGTCATAACATTGGTCCCTCATTACACCCCTAGGGAGGTTCATAACATCGGTCCCCCATTACACCCCTAGGGAGGGTCATAACATCGGTCCCCCATTACACCCCTAGGGAGGGTCATAACATCGGTCCCCCATTACACCCCTAGGGAGGGTCATAATACCATGCCTCTTTAGAGTGAGTTCCATATCTTTCTCCAAATAATATATTGATTGTGTCAACATATATGTAAGGTTCCCTAATAGAAGGATAAATCCTAGTATCTCAATATTTGAATTTATTTCTGTCCACCCACAATTTACTCGACACTTTGTGATCATTCTTGTTCCTTCCAAATTCTTCCACCCAAGTTGGGGTCAGGTAAACTTCCTCCTTGGAAATCTACAATAAGTTTTTAGATTGCTAGGTTGAAAGGAGGTGATGCATCTTCCTTGCTCATTAAGATTGTCCTATTCTTCATATTTATGTGCTTTGTCATCCATTTCACCAATTTTGCATAAGGTAGAATAATTGGCCTAGTAGCCACATTTTGGAGATAAAACCTTTGCATGTTTGCAAACAAATCTAGTTCGGTATCTTCATCTTCTAAAATGAGAAATGGTTTGGGATATTCTTCTTCTTTGAAATTTTGGAATATTCCCTCCCAATTAGGATTATTGTTTAACCTTACATTGTTGGAAGTGTTTGCATAAATGGTTCTTTTGGGCTATATATATGTAAATGTGCTTTCTACTTCTGGCGCTATATAGTTGTCTTGTTTTGGTTTCTTTTGGGGATCCATATAGAATGTTCTACATGATACTCACGCCAACAACAAAACATATTAGTGAGGTTAGACACAATCATGAGAAACTTTAAACCTTGGGAAGTCGTTCAAAAACTGAATCATAGAAACTAAAGGAAGTTGCATTTGAATTCTATGAGAGAAATGGAGATCATGATGAGCATAACAAAGCTTCAATGTAGTATTGCACCTTGATTTAAATCTCATCTACATGTGAAGTTTGGAAATATGTTGAGTTAAAATCTACTTGTAATTGCATGAATTATTCGAATGTGTAGGTGATTTAAGTGAGCCAAAACCAATGATTGTAGGATCTAATGTGAGCAAGCTATCCCACCCTTATAGAACAAAAGAGAGAATGAAGGATCTAAGGATTATTGATGTTATGGACATGAGAAGTATATTCAAATTGATTTTTCCTTCTGTTTAGGAAAGGAGGAGCCATATATGTAAATCAAAGTTTAAACTATTGAGAACAATATTTAGTAAACATAATACATATGTCTTTAGCCCCTTTCCATTAAGCCATTATGAAATGCATATATTTGAATTGAAATATAATTCTCTAAGTGACAACTTCAACATTGGAACTCAAACTCAAATGCTTATTGGTGCTTAGTGTTGGAGGCCCAATCTAATCTATAATTGAAATAAAAGTGTCTTCTTTTGAAGTTTTACTTTGATTAAGTAGAGTTGGAGGTTTACTCCCTTATTGAATTTGAATGAATAGAAAGATGATTCAAAGAATGCAAAATATTTCAAAATATTACATTTGATCTCATGATTTGAATTCGTAAGATTTAACTGGTTGCACCCTCGAGGCTTGTACTCTTGAATTATGCAAAATCCTACTCTTTGTTGGGAGGCTTCAAAAGGAACATGTTTGAATGTTTGAAAATCCTTCGACAGACTACTAATAGTTCTCAAAAGAAGCATTTTTTTGAAAGCACATGAAATAATCAAGACCTTTCAAAAGATAAATATTTTGAGAGTTCTCGAAACAATGAGGTTTCTTATCACATAGGAAATTTGAAAGCATCTAGGTCATTGACCTACTGATGAGGCAAATATAATATTCTCTTTTGAAAACTCCCAAATCTATCGAGAGGAAATGAAGAATAATTCATTTGGCAAGTCCCAAAATAGTTTGGAGAAAACAAAAAATAATTATTTCAATAAGTCCAAAATGGTCTCAAGAGATTGATCTTTTGGATACTCCCAAAGTTGTATGGATGCAATGAAAGAAGGATCTTCTAAATGTCCCTAACATGCTTGGGAAGAGATGAAATATAACTTTTGAAGGGGTTTCGATAGGTTGTCCAAGTGCATTTAAGGAAATATTTAACAAGATAAGGATGGAGTATAGGTTTCATCTTAATGGTGGAATTTCTAATAAAATCAATGATACTTCAAATAAACAAGGATTTATGGTATCTAAATGCATCCGAAGAAGAGATGAGTAAGAGAAGACTAAAAACCAAATGAAACCAAGACCCAACTTTATGAAAATATCCTTGATATATGTGTGATGAATTTGAAAATATCAAAACCAAGTTCACACAACTTTTTAATCCCTCATCACCACTGTAAATGTAAAGTGAAAATCATATAGTTAAAATAAAAGGGGGGTCCCAAAGTTAAAAAACTTGGGTCCAATTGAGGCCTCAACAAATGACGAAACACTGGATGAAATCATGAATCTATGTAATGCATTGTTTAGCTGTGTTATGAAAGAGGAAACATTCTACATTTGCTCAATAGAAAATGCCATTACTCTCAAAGTGCGAGTACTTATAAAATCATTTATTGTGAGGGAATCCCTAATTTTCCCAATTCCGTAATTACAACAACATACTTGCTAAACTAAAGAAAAGAAAAGAAAAAAACAAGAATGAGGTTTATTGCCTTTTAACGTAATCCAACGTTCCAAGCTGAAGTCATAATCATAAGGCCTTTCAAAAATTTGAGGTTTTACAGATCTTTGCAAGCATGTTATTAAATATCCATGCAATGTTGCTCCACTGCCTACGAGTATCCATAGCTGCGGTAGAGTCACGCTAGCATCACAAACCTTGCTCCGCTACTAGCGAGCATCCATATCTGCTATCGAGATATCTTCACATCCTCATTAAAATTTGAATTTCCTTTCACAATCTTTTATTTATGAGATATTGATTCAACAATCGATTGATAGGGGGATATCAACTTTTTAAAAGCAAGTAGCGACAACGCTTACTTTTAGGAAATTGACCGATTAACTATGCTTGAGTGGTAAGGCCATCCCCTTTGAGATATTTAGGCTTGGATATTTGATTCACTACCCTTCACATGGGTAATTGATTTAGTGTGAATGGATGAAAAACCTTTCAGTCAATTAATTCATTAGTGGACAACTGGATTTTTGGGGTCATTATGAAGTTAGTTATTTGGAACATTCTAGGTCCTCTATAGCTATATATGGTTTTGGCATCAAGGGAAATTTGGAGTCAAGAATAAACCTCATAAAAATAAATAATCCATTTAATTTCAATCAATAAGATTTGAAATTATAATGTCAATCCCAAAATAAAATTAAAAAATCTCAAATCTAAATATCACCTCTAATTAAATAATAATTAAGCATGATTAAACCCACTCAAAACCCTTTCTACTTATTCAATATGAAATACATTATAACATGAATTGGATATATTTGATATAAACCTTGAAAAAAAACCATTCATTATTTAGATCATTTTAAAATACTAAATTCATAATATTTAATAAATTTTTACATTATTTATTCATCTTCCTCTTTTATTCAGTGTGAAAAAGAATGAAATTGAATTTAAAAGTTTCCAATAAAATTCTTAAAATTAAAACTTGTTGATATTTAACCTACCACCGACACTTCCCCATTTTTTATTTCAATAATTTATCCTCGAACTTTCTCAGTTAGTCTCGTCACTTAAATTTACTCTTTAAACTTTTTCATTCTTTACATAAAAGAGACTTTCTATTATGTAATAATATTTTATAAAATTTTCCTTTTTAGTATTTAATTCTATTAATTTAAAGAGCACTTTTGACTATATTTTATGATTTTCAAGTTATTTCCCCTATTACGATACTTATATCCATCCTTAACTGACTTTCACATGAACCTTTTAAAATCATCATACTCACATCCATTTTAATTAAATATACTATATTTATATTCAATTTCAAGGTATCATATTCGCATCCATTAAATATTATATTCACTAATTTTTATTCTTAAAATATTACGTTCATTTCCAATTTTAATTTTGATTAAACATGTTATTTTTCATTAATTAAACATATTATTCTACATTCATTATTATATTATTTTTACATTAAAATTTAAATTTATTTTATTGAAGGTATTTCTTTGGTCATTCATTATCTTCATTGACCTAACCCTTCTTCATTAAAATATATTTTAAATTTGATTATTCATTTAAATTAGTTTTGATAATCTTCTTTAACGTAATTCTTTTTATTAATATATTTTAATTTTCTTAATAGATTTCATTAATTATCTTTATAAACTTAACTTTGACTTACTAGTATATTTTCATTTTCATTCCATTTTTATTTGACCATTCCATCCTATAATTATTTTTGATCATCCTCATTAAGAGGGTGGGATGCAAGATAATAAGAAAAACAATCTCTCTTCAATAATTATTAATGTTATGATTATATTTCATGATATTTATATGATGGTGCATTTTAAATATTTTATATTTTTAATTTTTTTCAATTATATTTTTAGCCTTGTTTTGTTTGGAGTTTAGTTAGAAAGCTTTATTTAAATTTAGAATCACATATATTAGTTATGGAAATTGCATAATTTAGATGCCATAGGTAGTCTATTTATTCTACGTTTTGGACTTTCCTATATATAATAAAATGTTAAATGTTTTCTATGGGCATTTGAGGTTCATATACTAATGTTAGGCTTGAGGAATAACTCCAAGCTTTAATGATTTCCATTGAACGAGAAGCATCAATTTAAACAAGGTAGGGTGACCTTTGGTTCCATATTCTAAAGGTATGTTTCATTTTCTTATGACTCTTCATTTCCCTACAACTAAATATTTACAATAATTTACGCAATGAACCATAATCCCATAGGATTAGGTTTCCAACATCCCCCCCCTTAAACCAAAGGTGTGTTCCTGAGTCCAACGCATCTTTCTGAACTTTTCAAGCTTCTCTCTTCCAAGCACTTTGGTGAAAATATTTGTAATTTTCTCATTTGTGGAACAATGTCTCAAATTAATTGTTTTGGCCTCTACATGATATCAAATCAAATGGTACTCAGTGTTGACGTACTTGGTTCGATCATGGAATCTTGCAAAAATTATGCCTATCTTTTTTAATAATCTTCGAAGATCAAAAAGTTGGTTTTGACATCCTTCAACATTGTCATCATTGTTCATTTTGTACCACAGTATACAAAAATATATGAAGATTCATCATGATATAGATTTATTACAAGTCTGAAGTATATTCCTGAATCATATCGCCATTGAACTCCCTAATATATATTGGTCCTAGTGCCTTCGTCAAACTTGATTTGGAGATAATAAAAAAATACATATTAAGATTTTTTGAGATTTTTCGCTCCAAGAAACGCGTTTAAACCCTGCATAGAACTTTCCTCCTTCGTGCCGAGTCTGCCTTCTGATTTGCACCTGAATCGAACTTGATCCTTCCCCCTACTCTTGATATGGGCCCTGGAGGGGGCCTTGAGTCCCATCCCTCTCCCCCACCGGTGATCACTGCGTTCAGAAAACTCGTTGCTATCGGCTCCAAATGACCAACAACCAAAGCTCAGCAGAAATTTATCAAGAAGCTTGCCAGCATACCCACAGTTGCTCTTCCTCTTGAAGAATCTTGTCGGGCTGCCCTGAATCTTGCAGAACGAGGGATCATCGGGTAATTCACTGGCCTTTGGCCTTCTCCCAGAGCCGTGGAATCTTGGGTGCAGACACAGTGCAGAGAAACTAGCGCCCTCTTGTCACTGCAGATATCAGAAGTTATCTTGTTGGTAAGGGGTTTTTTGTCTTTGTCTTTGATAATGTAGAAGATCGAAGCCTCATATTCAGAAATGGTTCGTATTTCATGGGCCCCTAGGGACTTTACTTAAACAATTGGACACCAGACTTTGACTCGACACAGGACGTGCCCTCGGCTGTTCCAGTATGGGTCCACCTTCCCCATTTACCTCTGCATTGCTGGAACCCGAAGTCCCTAGAGTCCATTGGTAACGCCCTCGGGAGATATATCGACCGTGCTGAGAAAAAGGACCAGTACTCCTGCACAAGAATATGCGTTGAAGTGGACTTGGAAGTGGGGTTACCGGAATCCATTAAGCTTACATTGGTTGAATGGGCTCATATCCAAGAACTGGACTACGAGCAACTCCCATTTAAATGTCGACATTACCGCGACTATGGTCATTTTGCAAGGAATTGCAAAAAGAAGGTGGAGAAAGATGCAGAGAATTCCACTGGAGAGCAATGGACTCAGGTGCAGAAAGCAGCCCTGCCTAAACAAAATAACAGAACCAAAGGTAAAGGAGTGGCACCGGGGACTAATGCACACAATCCTAGGTTGACACAGGGAGAAGGGAGCTCTAATCCTTCATTGGCAGCAATTGTTAAAAATCAGTTTGAATCTTTAAACATTGTCTTAGAAGTTCCAGAGTCTATTCTTGAGGAGGTCGAACAACAAACTGCTTCTCAATCAGTGGAGAAGGGAAGAGCAGAGGCCTCATGTGCTTCTTTGGTCACCCCCCCTCCCCCTTCCTATGCAAAAACGATAAGGAAAAAGCAACCTGAAAACTCCGGATCCTCAGAGGATGAGTCTTTCGACAGACCATCGAAAAAAGCAGGGAGGAAATCTCATAAGGAAGTTCGAGAAGAGGAAGCAGAGACGCAAAAAATGCAAGGGAACCAACCCACTATTGAAATGTCCATTGGGAGAAACACCAGAAACAGAAATCCCAAGGGCGGTTCTACCCTCTCCAACCCCGGTAAATAATGCGTCTAGTCTCTTGGAATTGCAGAGGTCTAGGGAATCCTATGAAATCTGAAGCAGTTAAAGACCTTTTGAAAGTTGAAACTCCCGAGATCCTTATGCTCCAAGAGACTAAAATCGAAGGGGATACCCTTCTTGACATCAACAAATCCAAATGGAAAAAGAATGCCGGAAAGGCCATTAGTGCTCGAGGTACCTCTGGCAGTCTAGCCACCCTGTGGTCAGAGGATATGTTTCATCTTGAAAGTTATTTTGAAACTCAACATTGGATCTTCACTGAACTTCGACATTCATCAAGTAAGTTCATCTTCTATCTTTTCAACCTTTATGTCCCTGTCCTCTCTTCTGAAAAGAAAGAGTGTTGGCTTTCCCTTTCTGAATTTCTTGAAACCTCTTCTCTCACGAACAATATCTTAGCCGGAGATTTCAACATTGTCCTTGATCCGAAGGAAAAGAGAGGAGGTAACTGTGGAAGAGACCAAATGCTCCCCATAATGGAGGAGCTTATTCAGTAGTGGGATCTTCTTGACTTTAAACCCCTGAAAGGATTGTATACCTAGACAAACAATAGAATAGGAGTGGATCACATCTATGCCTGTCTCGATAGATTCCTGGTTCAGAGCTCTTTTTTGCTGGACAAGAGGCTTATCTCTTCCAAAATCCTTCCAAAACTCACCTCTAACCATAAGCCCATTCTCTTGCTTTTGGAAGGTGAAGAAAATCTGGGCCCTATTCCTTTTCGCTACAGCCCTCTTTGGCTTGAAAAAGATGGCTTCATGGATGTAGTGAAAAAGGCCTGGTCTATCTCAATCTCCGGATCTCCCAGCTTTGTGTGGGAGCAGAAGATTAAGGCAACAAAGCTTGCTTTGAAAGCTTGGATAAAAATTCCCAACAACAATCCTACTAGCCAGCGAATTCAGGTTGTTCAACAGTTAGCAGAGGTGTAGGTCGAAATGGAAAGCAAAGTTGTTAACAAAACAGATTTAGAAAAGGAACATTTTGCCCAGATCAAAACCTTTCACTCCTTTCACTGCGAAGAAGAATACTGTAGATTAAAATCTCATAGCTTGTGGCTTAAAGTTGGAGATCGAAACACATCTTTCTTCCATAGGCAATACAGGGCTCGACTCTCTCTAAATCACCTCTCTGAAATTACTTCTACTGATGGAAAGATACACAAAGGCTTTGATCAGCTTAAATTGGCTGCTGCAGCTCACTTTCAAAATCTATACACTGAAGATGGAGTTGACTGCGAGGAGATCACTTCTGATTTCCTTTCCAATATCCCTCCTTTAGTTAGTATGGATGATAATTCAACTCTCATGAAGCCTATCACTGAAGCTGAAATCAGTGACGTAATTTGGTCTATGGAGTTGGGCAGTGCCCCTGGGCCTGACGGATTTTCAATTCAATTTTATAGAACCTGTTGGGAAACTATACAAACTGATCTGCTGAGAATGGTCAAACCCTTTCAACACAGAGCTAAAGTTGGAGGCAGCATCAATTCCACTTTCTTGGCCTTAATCCCAAAATATGCTAGTCCGAGTTCCTTCGATAGATTCAGACCTATATCATTGTGTAATGTTTCGTATAAAATTCTATCCAAGATAATGGCTAATAGAATCAAACCGTTGCTTAGGAAGCTCATTTCTTCCTCCCAAGGAGGTTTTGTCAAAGGGAGATATATCTTGGATAATGTCATCCAGGTGCAAGAAGTCATGCATTCTAGCTACCATCGGAAGGAGCAAGGGATGCTCATAAAGCTTGACATGACTAATGCTTTCGACAGGGTCAATCTCTCCTTCCTGTATAGAGTTCTTCTCTCTTTCGGCTTCAGTACTGAATTTGTCAATTTGATCAGAGCATGCACGAGCAAGCCTTGGATATATCCTCTTGTGAATAGAAGACCTACAAACTATTTTCAAGCATCGAGGGGCCTAAGGCAAGGCTTCCCTCTCTCCCCCTTTCTGTACATTCTGATGGCTGATTCTTTGAGCCGTAAGTTGTTTTATGAGCAGCAGGCAGGGTCTGTCCTAGGTATAAGGCTGATGAAAGGTATTGTGCCTATTAACCATGCCTTATTTGCTGACGATTCTCTATTGCTGGGTGGAGCCTCATTAAAGATTTCGAAGGCCTTCAATGATATTCTTCAAAACTACTGCTCTATCTCGGGAGCCCTCATCAACAAAAGGAAAAGTGTTGTTTATGGGTGGAGCTCAGGCCATCAAATCATTTAGAGAATAGCTCATTTCATGGGATTCCCGGGACATGCCAACTGGGATAAGATTAAATATCTCGGCCTCCCCTTAACTTTGGGAGTTAATAATTTGTCGTTGTGGTTGGAAGTGCTGAGTAAAATCAAGTTCAAAATTTCTTCCTAGGGTGGTCAGTGGCTCACTACTGCCAGGAAAGTCATCCTCATTAAATCAGTGCTCTCTGCCTTACCTAATTATCAAGCCTCTTTTCTTTTGGCTCCAAGCTCGACCACGGAGAAGGTTTCTAAGTTGTTAAGAGATTTTTTATGGCATGGTGGAAAAGGCAATGAAAAGAAATATCATTTAGTTAATTGGGACACTATTAAATGTCCTCTGGATGAAGGCGGTTTAAATATCCGAGATCCCGGGTTGGATAATCTAGCATTGGGTGGTAAAATCTTGTGGAAGCTGTACACTAACAGAAAACACCCTATTAGTCAAATTCTTAAGAAAAAATATCTTAATGGTATCTCTCTGAGAAACATTCAGCTAATAATACTCCAAAAGGATCAATGACCTGGAACCTCCGCCGTAGGGGTATCGATTTCTTTCAGAAACATCTGTATCACATTCCTGGGAATGGCAACAGAACTTTGTTGTGGCATGATAGCATTATGGGCCAAGCCCCTCTTATTAATTCTGAAGAAATTAAAGGCATCCGTCAATGGCTAATTCTGAATGACATCCACACGTTCACTGACATCTCCTCTTGGGATGACTCTGGAAATTGGATGTCGTGGTCTTTTCCTTGTGCTCCAGAGCATTTACAACACCAACAGAACTCTCTCTTAGCAGGGTTGACGGTCTTAGCTCCTGTACATCAACAGGTTAAAGACTCGTGGGGCTGGGGAAGGACCGGTTTTTACTCCTCTATGCAAGGATTTTACTCTCTTCAAGCACACTCTGCATCCACTCTTCCTCCTTCATTCTGGAAACAGGTTTGGGACCCTCTCAGGTTGCCCAAAGTCAATTTATTTTTTTGGACTTTAATGCACAGTCAAATTCGGACTGGTGACAACCTGATAAAAAAGGTATCCTTGGTCCTCATCGTTGTGCATTATGTTGTAATGCTATTGAAACCATGGATCATTTGTTCGTGGACTGCCCTTACGCTCATGATGTCTGGAATCAATGCCTCCATGGTCTTAATGCTGCAACGCCGTCTCAAGTCCCTCTGGTTGTTCTTTATTCATCTTGGAAGGAGAGATATCCTCATGCGATTCTCAACAACTCTTTATGGGCCCGAATTTGGCATGCCATCCCAAAGTATGTTTGTTGGAATATGTGGTTGGCAAGAAATGACAGAATTTTTAATAGCACCCTGAGTCTCCCTTCGAAGGTTGCTACAAAAGCCAAATCCCTTCTCCTTGAAACCGTGGCACAACAGTCCTTTAAGAAAGATATCATTCTTCTTCCTGCAAAAAATAAATGGATGGGAACTTATACTTTCAGAGATAGAAACACGGTCATGACCAGGCCCATTGACACACGAGGATGGAAACTACGAAATACTGAGGCATTTTTTCAGGAATGGTGGAGGAAGCAGGGTAAAGCTTCCATTTTTTTTATGGCGCTTCTAAAGGGAACCCCGGGACGACCGGGGCTGGTGGAGTAATATATTCCCCGAAAGGCACAAGGAAAGACAGCTTCAGCTGGGGTCTAGGACAGAGAACCAATAATCAGGCAGAAATACTCGGGTTGCTAAAAGCTGGTCAAATAGCTCGGGATAATGGATACAAAGAAATACAATTTTCAAAGACTCTGAAATCCGGATAAAAATTCTAAACTCGAATGAACATTCCAACAATCCTTCTCTCAATAACACTTTGCTAAGGCTGTGGTATCCGCTGCTTGGGTTTTTCTCTTCCCTCTATTTCCACATTCTGCGTGGATCGAATAAGGAAGCAGATATCAAAGCTAATATGGGATGTCTTCTGTCCCAAGGATCATACAGAATAAATAATGAAGACCTCTCTTGGATCCCTATCCGTTGAGGTTCAGATCTGCAATGAAAGGGAAAGTTTGCTAGGCTTTGCTGGATACTGAATTTTTGTATTAATGGTTGCTTTGGGTTAACCCCAACTGCTCCTCAATTTCAATAAAATAACCGTTTAAAAAAAAAAAAACATGATTTGGAGAGATGGTCTGCAAAAGTGTTCAGTTCTCTATATACATGCATGAAGGAAATAAAGACAAATTGTTCGGCAACTACCTTCAATTCTGTTGCAAGGGCCTGTAAGGTGATATCCCAGATTACCTGGGCATTATTCATCCAACTAACGACGAGCAAAGAATCACCATAAATATGGAGATTAGTGATATTCCTTTGTAGTGCCAATCTCATTACAGATCTCAAGGAAAGAAATTCATCTTTTTTATTGGTTCATAGTCCCATATTGGATGTGAATTGTACTAATTGATTTTCTTGAATATGCATGATCCCTCCAATGCCGCCATAGTGATTAATACTCTGACATGCATAGTAAAAGAATGCCCAAGGAAACGAGTGATTGATTATCAATTCCTTGATCACTCTTTCCTTTCTATTAGCTCCCATAATTTTAAAGTATTGTGCCATGGACATAATAGTTATAGAGATATTAAAAGTTTGTAGTGGATGATCATTGAATATACAAGAGTTTGGTTCCAACCGTAGTCCCTAGAAAGCAAGGAAGGGGACTACACAGAATTCCTTTAAGACACGATGATGAAACTACATTTGTAAACCTTCTTCCACAGTTTACCCTTGCCACAGATGGTCTTTGACAATCCAATGATCCATTTTGCTCCACACCTATAAAGTAAAGGGGCATTGATTAAATAGATGTTATACATCTTCATTCACCTATTGATAGAGAAAGCACATTCCAAGCCCATGATTTTCTTTCTTCTACAGATAATCCCATGTGGGGACTTTAGACACCAGGGAAAGCCACATAAAGATCATTATATTTTTAGGGATTTGACTTTCTAGATGGATGACCACCACCAACATTGTACCTATTCAATTGAAGCCATCAAAAATTTGTATATGAGTTTGGTTGTATATTTAACACCCACTCGACTCTAGTTTCAAATGAGATGGTTCAACTCATCTTTTAATCTGATATGACCATTACTTTATTCAAAAGTGAAGTTAGTCCATGGTGTATCCAAATTTTCTCCTAATCCAAGTTGCTCTGGACTCAACTAGCCCTGTTGCCAAATGGTTGTTCTGGTTCCATCCCCCACCTAACTTAATGTAAAATAGCCATTCTGACCTATCGTTTGCAACAATTCTTCACAAAAGAAAATAGTGTTATTGCATCCCATTATGGCATCTTCACCAATCTTCACCTATGAGCCATCACCCACACGCCAAGCTAAATGACCTCCAATGGCAGGAAAGGCCATGACCAGAGCCTTCCAATGGTTACAACCACTTTTGAACGATTTTTTAATACACCTTATCCAATCAATGTACTTGTGAATTATAACCCGCTTCCACAAACTATCTTTAGGGACCAAGTTCCAAACACTTTTAGATGCAAGGGCTCTGCTAAAGAAAGGTAGTTGTTTTAGTCCCCTCCCTCCCTCATGTTTGGGTCTGGAAATGAGCTACCATCACGCCAAATGGAAACTGAAACTATCACTTTTTCCCCTCCACATAATTTTCAGACATACCTTGCAAATTTTATCCATAACACACTTGGGGATATGTGCCAAAAAACACCAGTAGAACGATGTCGCTTCTGAGACGAATTTCACTAGAGTAAGACGTCCACCACTGGACAACCACCCTGACACCAATGGTGAATCCGATGGTCTACTTTGCATATCAACCAATTACAATCACAGATGTCATAGTTCATGGGTTTCATGTAATGCAATGTTGCTCCACTGCCTACGAGTATCCATATCCGTGGTGGAGTCACCCTAGCATCACAAACCTTGCCACGCTACTAGCGAGCATCCATATCTGCTATGGAGATATCTTCACATCCTCATTAAAATTTGAATTTCCTTTCACAATCTTTTATTTATGAGATATTGATTCAACAATTGATTGATAGGGGGATATTAACTTTTAAAAAGCTAGGGACAATGCTTACTTTTAGGAAATTGACTAATTAACTATGCTTGAGTGGTAAGGCCATCCCCTTTGAGATATTTAGGCTTGGATATTTGATTCACTACCCTTCACATGGGTAATTGATTTAGTGTGAATGGATGAAACCTTTGAGTCAATTAATACATTAGTGGACAACTGGATTTTTGGGGTCATTATGAAGTTAGTTACTTGGAACATTCTAGGTCTTCTATAGCTATAGATGGTTTTGGCATCAAGGAAAATTTGGGGTCAAGAATAAGCCTCATAAAAATAACTAATCCATTTAATTTCAACCAATAAGATTTGAAATGATAATGTCAACCCCAAAGTAGAATAAAAAAGAATTAAAAAATCTCAAATCTAAATGTCACCTTCTAATTGAATAATAATTAACCATGGTTAAACCCACTCAAAATCCTTTTTACTTATTCAATATGAAATAATAAAATACATTATAACAATTGGATATATTTAATGTAAACCTTGAAAAAAAACCATTCATTATTTAGATAATTTTAAAATACCAAGTTCATAATATTTAATAAATTTTTACATTATTTAACCATCCTCCTCTTTTATTTAGTGTGAAAAAGAATGAAATTGAATTTAAAAGTTTCCAATAAAATTCTTAAAATTAAATGTTGATATTTAACCTTCCACCCACACTTACCCATTTTTTATTTCAATAATTTATCCTCAAACTTTCTCTGTTAGTCTCGTGACTTAAATTTATTCTTTAAACTTTTTCATTCTCTACATAAAACAAGAGCCACGAGGTGGCAATGTCCTGCATTTTTGCAAAGATTGCAGTGCCTGGGCCAAATGACTAAAGCATTTTCAGATTTGGGAATAAAAGAAACCAAATCGCAGTTTCATAGTTTCCACGAATACTGGATTTTAGTTCGTAGTAGATTAGCAAATTGATCAAATGCCATCAAATTGCAGGTTGAGATGAAGGGAAATCGAGTTATTAATATTTAACCTTGATGTTGCTAGTACAAGGATCAAACTGCCACATTGCTAAAGCATTCGATGCCAAAGGCAAAATCGTTGATTTAGTTACACCAATTATGCATAAAATTACCATCAGAAACTATATGAAGAATTGGTCACAAATTGCTGGACCGTATTGAAGAATTCAAAGGTCAAAAATCAAATTGATGTAGTTTAAAGTGCATGAAAGTTGCAGAAGAAAAAAAAGTATTTGCTTTTGATTTTGTGCAAATATGCTATCATGGATTCGTCCATAGATAGCAAGACAATAAAATTAGATAATGCAAAATTGAATAGACTATGCCTTTTTATCAAGGGATCGATAGGAAAGTTGAATAGTGATCAGTCCAATAAGCATCTGAAAAATTGAAAACAATATCTCTGTGTTTCAAATTTGTCCAGAAGTGATCGAGCATCGAACCGGTGTTTGTTGTTGCTTTTGTTGTTTTTAGTGTCAAGCCTTTCATTTGCATAAACATTTGCAATTTCTTTTTCGATGTTGTTTTTTGCAACATGTCAATGTTCATATCACCAGCTACTAGGATTTGAGTAGTTGGTGTGCAAGTTGACAAAATGCAACTCAGTATATGAAAGAGATCATCAAGCACACCACATGGTCTATTGTAAATGTTCACTAGTTTCAATACATTGTAGCCTAATTCAAGATCTACGCAAATTGCTTCGGTGGAGTTTTTTGTATAGTTTTTAAAATCGATGATGGCAATGTGCTTTTTAATCAATGTAACGATTCCATGCATTGAAAATGCTGAAAAGAAATTGTATTTTTCTATCATTGTTGTTTCTTTGGCAAGTGTCTGCATGCGAGTTTTTTGCAAACATAAAATATCTGCTTGCATAAGTTCATGATCATTCAGAACATCGTCATAGTGCAAAATCAAGCTGCGTGTGTTCAATGATGAAATGAGTAATTGCCTAGCATTTGGCATTGAATGCAGACCGTATTCAAATTGCAAACTCGCATGTGTTTTTAATCTATTTATTTCAGTCATGATTTTTGGACAAGTTATAAAGTTTCTTTGTTCTAACTTGTTTAAAAGATAAAGGCAATCAATATCTCTGACACGTGACAGCGTAGTGTAAACAAGGCCATGTCTCTTAATTTCTTTTGGGTCAAATGCCAATTTGTTCATTGTCAATCCTTGCGCTATATGGATTGTCCTTGCACATGCCAATTGAATTGGGAATTGTGTTCGCATAGCATTCATTTTGTTTTCAAGTGTTGTTTGTATCACAATTATTTTGATTGGTGTCCAACTGGACTTTACGGCAGGCGTATAAAGATGTTGCATAGTAGCACGTTGCTTGTCTCCAACTTTTGCATCTGCAAACTCAATCCAAACAATATCATGGCTTGTTTGTGTATAGTGTTTAAACACATCTTCTGCACCATTGACCAAGCCATCTTCAATTGAGTAGTTGCCCCCAACTAGTTCAATAAGCATATTCTTTTTTACTACTATCATAGAGAGGAGTCGCAATGTCTTTTGTCTATGGTCATTTTTTTCAATTGAATCAATTTTGCTATCATGTGCTACTAGTGTGGATGTTTTTGTTTGCACAGCTGATAACATTTTTGACTTATGTTGTTGAACATCCTTATTACTATAGAAAAGATAAGGAAACGTTGCATCTATTGGTGGTTGTTTGTAGCAATGTTGGTTTAAGTAATCTATGTCATCCAGTGTTTGAGAGCATGTTCTAATTCTATTCAAAATTGATATGAATTTTTGATTTGTTTGACATACAATTGTTGTAAGTTCATGGCATTTTATGGCATCGGACCAAAATGTGTAAGGAAATGTTTGTTGTTGGAATATTGGTTGTTCAAAAATCCAACAATCCTGAATAGGTTGTGCTTGACAGAAATCACCACAGAATATGACATCAAAGTTTCCAAATGCTTTTGTTGGTGTGTGCATGATTTCACGTAGTCGTTTGTCAATGTTGTATAGCATTCGAGACCGTATTAAAGAGACTTCATCAATCAACAGTTCTCGAAGTTGTTCACAATGTTTTGTCAAAAGATCTAGGGTGTTTGAATTTAGAGGAAGCATGTTTGAACCTAGTGGCAGTTTCAAAGCAGAGTGGACTGTAATGCCACCTGCATTATATGCTGCTTTTCCAGTAAATGCAACTATAAGACCCTTTTTTTTAAAGGATCACTACCAATTTCCTTGTCATAGTAATGCAAAAGACCATCATAGATGCTTTTGCGGTGCAAGTTTTACCTGTTCCTGCCCCTCTTGTCAGGAACAAGCGAATTGGAGTCAGGGGATTGTTTTTTTTCCTTGCAATAACTTCTTTCACGATTGATTGTTGTTCAGTATTTAGCTTTCTTCAAATTGCATGGTATTCATGCATGTCCAATAGAAATGGCTTTTCTGTCAAGATGCATTCACTTCTAGCTTTTGATCCATTGGACATGGTTTTGCGGATTAGATCATGTTGAATGTCATATTGTTCAAATGCAGAAGTAGTTGTTGTTTTGTCTGTTGTCAAAGGAGGCATAGTTGTGTCTTGCAATTCAATTGTTTCAATGGAATTATCAAGGTCACCCCACTTTGTCATTGTTGGTGTCATAAAGTTTTGTTCAACAATGTCTATTTGTTCTTTGAATGCAACATATGCATCAGACCATGTTTTGAAATTGCTTTTTAGTAGGTTGTAGTTGTTTCTATGCGGCATAAAAAGGATGCTCTTTTCTCTAAAGAAATTCTCAGGGTCTTTTTGGTTGTTGTAGTGAATAGATCGTATGATACATGGTCTATTTCTTTTTCTTGTAATTGAGTGGTTACAGGAATAGAAAGATGCATATTCTGCCAAGGAGATGTTTTCAAGCTCAACAGGACGTGCAATGTATTTGTCCAAAATTGATGGGCAAATAATGTCGTCAAAGTCATTTGGTTCTTTTTCCAAAAGTGATGGTTTTTTCAAGACAACTATTTTTTTGTCGTCTGGAGCAGTGTTAATGAAAATAGTCTTCCTGGAGGATGAATGTAGAGATAACGACAATATGACATGTACTACTTGTCTAGTAGACATTTGTTGGATGGTCAGAAGCGTATTTCCAAGCCTACGTATCGTTTCAATCTTTTCATCATTCTCAAGAAGACATTGTTCTTTGATCTTTTTGAAAGCATTTGTCATGGATCTATCAAATTTGGTGATGTAAGAGCTTACATATGTTGCTGTAGCATAAGCATCTAAGATATATTGTGTATCTGTATTTGCTTGCCATAACTCTGGTATTGCTTTTGCAAATGAATTGATCCAAATGTCAGCAGGATCTCTTTTTAGTATTAAGGTAGAACGAGAAAGCAAAGACCGTAGTAGCAAAATGTATTCATCTATGGTTAGTTCTAGTTGTAGAAGTAATTGTGCAAATGACATGTTTTTAGAACATTCCTTATGTTCAATAAGAACAAATACTTTTTTTGCTTTTTGAATGAGATCATCTGGAGCAGTTTCTAATGGTTGTAGAATGATGGTACTATTCATAGGAGGCAATGGGAAATTGAATCTACATGTGGAATGTCGATGTTTTCTACATCTTTTTGTGTGACGATGTGTTTGAATTTGAATGTGTTTTTAATCTATTTATTTCAGTCATGATTTTTGGACAAGTTATAAAGTTTCTTTGTTCTAACTTGTTTAAAAGATAAAGGCAATCAATATCTCTGACACGTGACAGCGCAGTGTAAACAAGTCCATGTCTCTTAATTTCTTTTGGGTCAAATGCCAATTTGTTCATTGTCAATCCTTGCGCTCTATGGATTGTCCTTGCACATGCCAATTGAATTGGGAATTGTGCTCGCATAACATTCATTTTATTTTCAAGTGTTGTTTGTATCACAATTCTTTTGATTGGTGTCCAACTGGACTTTACGGCAGGCGTATAAAGATGTTGCATAGTAGCATGTTGCTTGTCTCCAACTTTTGCATCTGCAAACTGAATCCAAACAATATCATGGCTTGTTTGTGTATAGTGTTTAAACACATCTTCTGCACCATTGACCAAGCCATCTTCAATTGAGTAGTTGCCCCCAACTAGTTCAATAAGCATATTCTTTTTTACTACTATCATAGAGAGGAGTCGCAATGTCTTTTGTCTATGGTCATTTTTTTCAATTGAATCAATTTTGCTATCATGTGCTACTAGTGTGGATGTTTCTGTTTGCACAGCTGTTAACATTTTTGACTTATGTTGTTGAACATCCTTATTACTATAGAAAAGATAAGGAAACGTTGCATCTATTGGTGGTTGTTTGTAGCAATGTTGGTTTAAGTAATCTATGTCATCCAGTGTTTGAGAGCATGTTCTAATTCTATTCAAAATTGATATGAATTTTTGATTTGTTTGACATACAATTTTTGTAAGTTCATGGCATTTTATGGCATCGGACCAAAATGTGTAAGGAAATGTTTGTTGTTGGAATCTTGGTTGTTAAAAAATCCAACAATCCTGAACAGGTTGTGCTTGACAGAAATCACCACAGAATATGACATCAAAGTTTCCAAATGCTTTTGTTGGTGTGTGCATGATTCCACGTAGTCGTTTGTCAATGTTGTATAGCATTCGAGACCGTATTAAAGAGACTTCATCAATCAACAGTTCTCGAAGTTGTTCACAATGTTTTGTCAAAATATCTAGGGTGTTTGAATTTAGAGGAAGCATGTTTGAACCTAGTGGCAGTTTCAAAGCAGAGTGGACTGTAATGCCACCTGCATTATATGCTGCTTTTCCAGTAAATGCAACTATAAGACCCTTTTTTTTTAAAGGATCACTACCAATTTCCTTGTCATAGTAATGCAAAAGACCATCATAGATTGCTTTTGCGGTGCAAGTTTTACCTGTTCCTGCCCCTCTTGTCAGGAACAAGCGAATTGGAGTCAGGGGATTGTTTTTTTTTCCTTGCAATAACTTCTTTCACGATTGATTGTTGTTCAGTATTTAGCTTTCTTTGAATTGCATGGTATTCATGCATGTCCAATAGAAATGGCTTTTCTGTCAAGATGCATTCACTTCTAGCTTTTGATCCATTGGACATGGTTTTGCGGATTAGATCATGTTGAATGTCATATTGTTCAAATGCAGAAGTAGTTGTTGTTTTGTTTGTTGTCAAAGGATGCATAGTTGTGTCTTGCAATTCAATTGTTTCAATGGAATTATCAAGGTCACCCCACTTTGTCGTTGTTGGTGCCATAAAGTTTTGTTCAACAATGTCTATTTGTTCTTTGAATGCAACATATGCATCAGACCATGTTTTGAAATTGCTTTTTAGTAGGTTGCAATTGTCTTTATGCGGCATAAAGAGGATGCTCTTTTCTCTAAAGAAATTCTCAGGGTCTTTTTGTTTGTTGTAGTGAATAGATTGTATGATACATGGTCTATTTCTTTTTCTTGTAATTCAGTGGATACAGGAATAGAAAGATGCATATTCTGCCAAGGAGATGTTTTCAAGCTCAACAGGACGTGCAATGTATTTGTCCGAAATTGATGGGCAAATAATGTCGTCAAAGTCATCTGGTTCTTTTTCCAAAAGTAATGGTTTTTTCAAGACAACTATTTTTTTGTCGTCTGGAGCAGTGTTAATGAAAATAGTCTTCCTGGAAGATGAATGTAGAGATAACGACAATATGACATGTACTACTTGTCTAGTAGACATTTGTTGCATGTTCAGAAGCGCATTTCCAAGCTTACGTATCGTTTCAATCTTTTCATCATTCTCAAGAAGACATTGTTCTTTGATCTTTTTGAAAGCATTTGTCATGGATCTATCAAATTTGGTGATGTAAGAGCTTACATATGTTGCTGTAGCATAAGCATCTAAGATATATTGTGTATCTGTATTTGCTTGCCATAACTCTGGTATTGCTTTTGCAAATGAATTGATCCAAATGTCAGCAGGATCTCTTTTTAGTATTAACGTAGAACGAGAAAGCAAAGACCGTAGTAGCAAAATGTATTCATCTATGGTTAGTTCTAGCTGTAGAAGTAATTGTGCAAATGACATGTTTTTAGAACATTCCTTATGTTCAATAAGAACAAATACTTTTTTTGCTCTTTGAATGAGATCATCTGGAGCAGTTTCTAATGGCTGTAGAATGATGGTACTATCCATAGGAGGCAATGGGAAATTGAATCTACATGTGGAATGTCGATGTTTTCTACATTTTTTGTGTGACGATGTGTTTGAATTTGAATAAGATTTTGATCAAGTAAAAACGAGTCTATGGATATATAGCGATCAACAAAACTAATAATCTCCTCGTTTGAATTTTTTTCATAAACAGGTGCATTTTGAATCCAAATTAGTCCATGTTCATGCTCATTTCCTCTTTGTTGAAATTCGGTCGTAAAAAAAAAATCTTTTATTTTTCCAAACAATCTATTGTTTTTTAACATAAGAGACTTTAGTGCTGTTATTTTGTGTCTATAGTAGCGAGTACAAATCATTGGGTGTCTTCTTATTTACATATCAATATTTTCTTCCAATGCATTGTCCTGTAAGTTTGACAAATGTTTTTCCTTAATTTGTTTCAATGCATTGCATAAAGGTGCCCAAAAGTGTTCAGCACTTGTAAAGGTTAAAAAGAACGTAGGAGGACCAAGTTGTCGAATCATTGCAAATAGGTCTTTTTTCATATTTTCAAAGTAGTCAGGTGATGTTCTAATTGCTTTCAATGTATGATACTCGATCGGAGATTGGAGTATTTTTACAAGATTGTCTTTTGACTTGACATCTCTTGCCAATATTTTTTTGTCCTTTAACTGTCCCATGCGAATTGATATCTAAGCAATGTTTTTTACTTGTTTTATTATGACTTGAATTGCTTGAAAGAAAATGTTCGTGCCATGTGTTTCAAAGTCTGTACTTTCATGTTGTAGCTCCCACTGTGACATTTGTTGATAAATAAAGTGATCGAAAATTTGATTTGGTCGACTAAATTCGTAGAAAAGTGTAGGAAAGTTTAGATCTTTAGAATATTTGTCTTGGAAAATGCTCAATGGTCGGAAGTTCTCGGAAGGTGCAATTTCTATGATTTTGTTGTCTAAGTCATCTATTAGATGTGTTTTTCCATATCCATGTATTAATGTTTGTGATATTGGTTCTATGTTTATTTCATTTTCATCATCATCTGTTTGTTCTGTTGTTTCTTGAGTATTTGACTGTTGTTTGGTTGTTTCACTAAATATTTTTTCCCAACTAGTATCAATTACAATGCCTTCAATTTTATAAAGTTCGATTTTGCATAAATCACTCAACGCAGTCATAATGACCTTTGGCTGAATATTTCGAGATAGATATGCGTTTTTGTATCCCAATTTCCGCTTTAGCATAATTGCAACTGTCAAATTGTCATCTAGACTTCTAGGCAATGTTGTTTGAACTCTATTCAAGTCTGCAGGGACATTGATAATTGAGCCAGTTAGCCCAATTTGTGCTGTTTTATAAGCAAGTTGTCTTATCTGTGCAAAGGCTATTCTTGGTGACACCAATCGTTCTTCCAAAGGAGTCAGTATAGTTACAGATGGCAATATGTTATTGCGGTGGATTCGTGTAGGCGATGTAAACGTAGGCAATTTCCCATTAGCAATTGCTTTCTTGCAAGGTCTACAAATTTGAACAAGTAGCATTGGGCATGTCACATCTTTTGTATTTGCTAAAGTTTGAAAAGCTAATTTAATTGAGCTATTCACATAACAAATGTCTTTTTTAAAATGCGGTTGTTTACACACAGAACATGCATGGATAGGTGTGTCTTGAATAACTTTTAAGTATCTAACAATTGTTTTCTTTGTCTTTGTACATTCTTTTTGCTTTTGACGAATGTCCATTTCTTGTCTACGCATATTGTGTTTCAAAAAGCGCAAGTTGTTTTGTGTATTGTCATTAATGCATGTTTGGATGCTGGTTTTGGTTTTTGAAAATTGCTCAACTATGCAAAAGTTTTTTTGTTCTATGTTTGCTATCTTTTGTTTTTGTCTCTTTACTTTAATTGCATCTATGTATATTGGTTCATTTAAGGATCCCTTGTCAATGTTCTTCTCTACAATGTTTTCTTTTGCTATTGTCTGTTTGTTCTTTTCAAAATTATCCATTGCAATTGCAATAGAAGTATTTCTCTTGCAATTGAGCGGAAAGAGCATTTTATTTCTACAATGTTCTTGTAACAAAGGTTGGAAATGCGAATGCATTTTATCTATTACATGTTGCATTAGGCATAGAACTTTCGACGATCTATTTGTTGCATGGAATATCACAATATTTTCTTTCAAATTATTGCTCCATATATGTATGTTAGTGCCTAGTAGCTCACATAACGATTGAAGAGCAAATCGATCTCCTTCTATAGGACCAATGATATATGGCTCTCTCAAATGCATAATATAGGTTTTCCATGCAAAAATAAGAGATGTATCTGCTAATGTGTTTTTATCAAGATATATGTCCAAGCATTTTATTGCTCTAATATCGTTTGAAGCAATAGAATTATAAAAGCTTTGCGCCACTACTTTTCTAACACTTTGTCCATCAGCGAAGAGTGTTAATTTGGAGATTGATTCAAACAACGAATCATGGCAATTGCCACGAAGTTGATATGACATTTCAACTTGGTTATATAGACATTGATTTACATTTACGCTATGAGGAAGCATATGAACGGCTTGTCTATTGCCTTGCATTGTTTTATATGACAACAACAGTTCAAAGTGGCCAGAAGCTGGTGTGTGGTCATGGAACAATATATTGTAGCAATATTCAAATTTCCCAGAATTGAAATGGAGGTATTTTGTTTCTTTTGTTAATGACCAAATAGTGACTGGAACGTTCAACCATTTTGAAAACCACTCAATGCAAAATATATCACCCTATAGTCCATATACACTTTGATCATCTGGCTACGAAGCAGATTGCGACATGCGATTGAGATATTCGCTAACATTTCCTATGTTATGCAATTCTAGCAAATAGTCAACTGTCAATTCTGTGCGCATTGACAACAATGCAGAGGGATCTTTTTTATCTAGACAAACACGAAAATGATTCACAATCGCTTCTTTTATCTCTATCAATGTATATCGAAAATGCAATAATATTGCAAGTGCATTAAACAGGCAGTTTCCTGGCTCATAGTGAAAATTATTTAGTCGAAACAGATTGCTTGTAGCCAAAGCACCATCAATTTGTTTCCAGTTAGAATGTTTGATCCCAAGACCATCTCCCCTTAAAACATAGTTGCTTTTACCTTTGTCTTTTCGCATATTGCTTACAAAAACATTTGCAATAGCATATATTTCTTGCCTTTTTTGTTGTTCTTTTTTTTATGTCTCTGGTCGTTTGTATAGGAAAACCTGCAAGCAAGTGAAGAGAAACAGATCCTAAGGAAAAGAAAATAAACAAAGGGCATGGAATTTTTTCAAGCCATGATGTTGTAAACATTGTAAATTGTCCTTGTCATTGCAAATAAGCAAAGCAAAGGAACGAACATATTCACAACAATCTTTTTTCAAATGAAGTGTATTTTGCCCTCTTAGTAGAATATAAAAAAACAACATGTTGATTGCTAAGTTGAAATTATTAAATATCCAACATTTGGTATCAATGCAAAAAAATGCCAATTAGAAAACAAAAAAATTCTATGTCTATGTGTTCAGTTTTTTTTTTTTGAAACTATATTTGAGTTTTTTATCTTACAACCAGCAAGATGGATTTTTGTAGGAAGCTATCCAGGTATGATTCTAGTTAGAGCGAAAGGTTTCGGCACTTAAAGGTCGGAGTCACTTTATGAAGAAATATGGATATAATGTTTCTCATCACACATCACTACACACTTGATTTCCTATCCTACTCAAGGGGAATCATTAGATTCAATGCAATATTAGATTCACTGGTGATATATAACAAAGGGAATCAAAGCGAACGCATTACATTGCCTATTTAGTGTCGATGAATCATTCTACATAACCTTGTACATATATCTTAAGCAGATATGATGACAAATGTAAGCTCAATTTCATATATTAGCATAAGGATTTGGTCCTATCATCCATTAAGCAGATATGATGACAAATGTAAGCTCAATTTCATATATTAGCATAAGGATTTGGTCCTATCATTCATTAACACTATGCACATATCTAAGGTCATGGAATTATATACATGTAGATGCACATGATTTACGTGGCATCATATATGATAGTTATCTATTATGAGGTATGGTCTTCCTTCTCAGCTACCATATAATAACAATGTGATAAGCTTATATGTGGTGTTGAGCCTAACCCATCAGCATAGCCCTATGTGTTTATCCACAATCAATTGCACACGTTATTAATAATGCTTATACTATAGTTAAGTTGGGAATCATAACCTTAAAACCTTAAAATAGATGAACAAAAAACAATATTGAATTATGTATATACTGAAACTATGGATACATCGCAATATAGATGAGTTGAAGTAATAGAACAGTGGAGGACAATAATAGACTCTAAAAGAACAATTGTTAAAAGAATGTTGAAATCCACCATAGCAGTTGTCGAGGTACCTCTAATCTCCTCAAGACTTTCATTTAATTTATTTTTTATAAAATTACTTCGTTTTGTTAGTTTGTCCTCTCTAAGTTCTTTGGTGAAAGTTCATCAATTCGATCATTAGTGAATTACATATGACAAAATCCCTAAAATGATATATCTGTGAAAATCAACCATACCCCAGCTTTAAAAATATGTAAAGTTTACACTCAGATCAGTGGGAGTTTACATATGTAAGTTCAATTTCATATGTTAGCATAAGGATTTGGTCCTATCATTCATTAACACTATACACATATCTAAGGTCATGGAATTATATACATGTAGATCCACGTGATTTACGTGGCATCACATATGCTAGTTAGCTATTATAAGGTATGTTCTTCCTTCTCAGCTTCCATATAATAACAATGTGATAAGCTTATATGTGGTGTTGAGCTTAACCCATCAGCATAACCCTATTTGTTTATCCATAATCAATTGCACACGTTATTAATAATGCTTATACTATACTTAAGCTGGGAATCATAACCTTAAAACCTTAAAATAGAACAACAAAAAAAATATTGAATTATGTGTATACTGAAACTATGGATACATTGCAATATAGATGAGCTGAAGTAATAGAACAATGGAGGACAATAATGGACTCTAAAAGAACAATTGTTAAAAGAATACTGAAATCCACCACAGCAGTTGTCGAGGTACCTCTAATCTCCTCAAGACTTTCATTTAATTTATTTTTTATAAAATTACTTCATTTTGTTAGTTTGTCCTCTCTAAGTTCATTGGTGAAAGTTCATCAATTCTATCATTAGTGAATTACGTATGACAAAATCCCTAAAATGATATATCTGTGAAAATCAACCATACCCCGGCTTTAAAAATATGAAAAGTTTACACTCAGATCAGTTGAAGTTTACATAATATTTGCATGCTTTTTAGGTTTGGCTATGTATACATAAAGCTTCAACAGAGAACATGGGATAAAAGTCCAACAGTCGCTAGGGTTTTGAAACAGAGACAGGCTGCAACAAAAGTTTTTACAACGAAAAACAATTTCATGTGTAATTGTAATGAAAGACATGTTCTAAAATTGAATATGCAACATTAAAAAATGAAAGAGTGAAACTGCATATAGTTTGCACAAATAGATGAACATATTTTCAAACAAAGATAGATTGCAAGGAACGAATTTGCAAAGACTATCGATTCCATGTGTCAGTGACATCACTCTTGGTGCAATAGCATTTTTTTTATAACATAAACAACTACATAGATTTCACCAAGTTGCATTGACAAGGCACAACAATGCATTTAGTATCAAAGCAAGAGAGCAACAAGCACAACAATATAATCCAGATGAAATCATAATGCAGATCATATGATGAGTATATAAAGCCATAAAGTGATATAAACATAGTTCTATATACATTACCATTTAACAAAAGCTGAAAACTTGGCATAGCCAAATGGGGTATGTCAGTTCAAAAAATAGATTCTAATGTAGTTGTAACCATGAATATGAAAATGAACAAAATTTACATAGTGGCACTTTGCAACAATGTGCAAGGAGAGCGAACAATTTATTTGATAGAGCAAAATAGTATCTTAACTTTAAACTTTAATAAGTATCCTAGCGAAACCAAACAACATCGCATTCAAAGTTTTCCATTGTCAAATATCTTTCAAAACAGAACCTAATAAGCTCATATGTAATAGAAACCTAACTCGGAGCATTTCAATAGTCAAAAAAATTGCAAATTGGATTCCAATAAGCTCATCTCTGATAAAAAACTAACTCTACTACATGAGACATCCCACATACTGTTACGAAAAATATCCATAACATTTATGCATATATGTTGCATTCTAACATAACAGTTTATTAAATGAACTGAAATAAATACTTACGCTAATACAATAGATTTCGGAACTGTCACAAATATTTAACCTACCATAACAACCTGTGGAAATGAACCTAAGAACTGTATATAAATTAAATAAGACCAACACGGAAGTTGTAAAAATATAGATTGTTTACACTGGCATGTAAGTATATACTCTAGACATGTGTCCCGCTTATTTTGATGGGCATGATGATGTCCCTATACTCTGGGTCGGTGATTTCCTATGGCCTTTTTTATTCGCCCTTTATGACGATTGCTAAAGAGAACCTTCAAGGCTTGAGCAAGGTGGAGGGTGGTTTTCTTCTGCAGGTTGGGAGCTACAAGGGAAGGTTTTCTGCGAGTGGTTATCGAGGATTTGGCAGATTTATTGAGTTGGTGATGGCGTTCAATGAAATTTCATGTGGAATGTGCTAGTGGGCTTGGTATTTGCGTAATCTTGTTTGCTAGTTGAGGTTTTATGTTCTTTAATATGAGTAGTGCATTGTGGAGGGCCAATTGTTGCTGGTGACTTTTTCTTGCGGCAGCAACGAGGGAATTGTGGGTGCAATTTTTCTTTGCCGAAACTAATTCTGAAACCCATCAATAATTACATAAATTTTGCTCGCATTAAAATGCTTTTAAAATTAAATTTTGCTCTAGAAGTCCTAGAAAATACAGCGGTAAAAATACTAAATCCAAGAAATTTTACTGGCATTAAAATGATTTTAAAATTAAATTTTGCTCTAGAAGTCTATAAAAATACAGCCGTAAAATACTAAATCCAAGAAAATTTTGCTTGCATTAAAATGCTTTTAAAATTAAATCTTTCTCTAGAAGTCTAGAGAATACAGCCGTAAAAATACTAAATTCAAAAAGATCAGTTTTTCCAAAACTAAAGTGTAAAGAATTAGCATTGAACAAAATACCCATCATAATAAACCACTTGTGTTGATGCACTATGAAACCCCAAAAAACTTGAATATAGGAAATAAAGGCTGACACCTTTTGAACATTGAATTACGATTGTAGAACGAGATGAATTGTTGCTTGTGCCCAAGATGTTGTCCTCTTTGACTTGGTTATCGTCAGAAGCCATGCATTCACCAAGAAACTCATTGTAAAAAAGTTGAATTCCTGAGTACTGGTGGCAATGTTATTACGAAGAGTGTTTGCAAGGTCACCAAGTACACCAACAACAGATTTTGTAACACTATCGTCCCTACAAAACAAAGAAAGCATATGATGATAAATGTCAGTGTAGCTAAACCATATTGTATTTTAATATTTTGACAACTGCACATGTAAGTATCTTAACATTTTAGTTTGCAGTTGGATTTGAAAAGGCTCCAAGTTACTAAAGACAAAATTTAAAATAAAATAAAAATTTTCAAAAACAGAAAAAATAAAAACAATCATGCCCCTAACCTTTATTTTATCCTGGAAGACAACCACTATGAACTGCAATATACGTACCACATATGGCATCATTAGCTCAGTATTTGCATTCTTGAATCCTTGTAGAATTCCTGAATATGCCTAAAAAATCCCATTTCTCAACTGATTATTGGATTCGACCATTTTCATCATCTGTGCTGCTTGTTTGGGAAACAATCTATACTGCAGATTGAAGCACTGGCATAACATAAGCCAGATACTTCTCAAAATTCCCATCAATAGCAACAACAATATCCCCAAAGCATGAAAAGATTGGGGGCTTCACTGAACAGTGCAGCTGACTACTTGACAAATCTTTTAGAAGATGAGTCATAATACCATGACAAAAAAAACGAAGCTTCCAAAGCATGACAAATGTCACCCAGCACACCCCACTGTTTACTACACAAACTTGATATTCTTCAAAATTCTGGAGACCCATTTCAACGAACTTATAAAACTCTAGCATATACTTGGCAAACTCAGGATGAGTAACATAAGCAACAACACCTTTCTAGATGAGAAATCACCCTAACAACAAGCTTCTGAGGACTATAAAAATATGAAAAAGTTTTACACTCACATCAGTCGAAGTTTACATAATATTTGCATGCTTTTTAGGTTTGGCTATGTATACATAAAGCTTTGACAGAGAACATGGGATAAAAGTCCAACGGTCCGCTAGGGTTTTAGCCTATTTTTTATTAATTTTGTGCTATATTAATTTCACACTATTTAAATTTATATAAAACGTAAACTGAAACATACAGGAAAATACAAGGACCGTCATCAAATTTTCCTTTGACACGCAATTCACATTAGCTCCACAGCACAAATTCTAATAGAAACAATAAAAAACAAAATTTCCAGAAAAAAGCATTCCATCGATATACATTAGTCAGTCTAAATACTTACCTCTTGAAACGAAGAACTCCAAAAGTACAACTCATAAGTTTCTTAACATAGGCTCTTTGGTATATTCAAAACTGTTATAATGAGTTACACTGACAAGCAAACTAAAACGATAAACTATTAATATTCAGTAACATGTAATAAAACAAATATATATATCATATAACAAAAATAGAGATATAGTTTAAGATTACCAATCTAGGTGTGAAAACTATTTTTTGAAAATATACTCAAAAGTGGTTACTTTTAGAAAAGGACTGTTTGTGCCTCGGAGAGGTCAGTCTTCTGCAGGAAGCAGCTAACCCTACAAGAGGGTGTGTACAAACCAGAGAGAGATAAATGACTGGAGTTAATTAGGTCAATGACAGTCAAGCACAGTTTCATAACTCAACATAAATAAAGTCACAAAAATTATAAACTTCAACCAAGTCTTAGCATAAAATAAGTGATTATCAGCACACCATAACTGATCATAGGTGATCAAAATCAAGTACTCTATAAGACCAAAAAATTCAAGAAACGCGGTATAAAAAAAAATGAAAGAGGGTAAATGTTTGCATTAACCACAAGTCAAAGACAAGGTACCAAAAGTCTAATAATAACTGAATCAAGATGGATAAAGTACAAACAAGTATTTAATAATTCAATTAGTAACAAGTAATAAAATAAACATATTGATCATATAACAATAAGAGAGGTATAGTTTGAAGATCTCCACATCAACATTAAACCAAAAAGTACGATAGCATAGATGTCGATGATAATTTGTTCCATCCAAACCTACCAAGTGTACTTTTAGGTCAGCAGTATTCTTTTCTCCGAATTGTAGCTATGGTTCGGAGTCAAGAATACTGCTGACCTAAAAGTATACTTGATAGGTTTGGATGTAAACCATTTTCAATGTTGATGCCACTACCCTCCTTATTGTCCTTACAAAAAGGCATGAAAAATGAGCAAAAAGACTTAAAATTATGGACTTCACCTTCAAAGAGTTCATTACAATCACATTGATACAACGTCCCACAACCATTTCTCTTGACACCCACGAGGAGTGTTGCCAGTGGCCAAATGTGGGAAAATGTGGCCAAACAAATGTAGTATTGTATAAGAGCAAAATTTCAATAAGGTGGTTTTAAAAAAGTTACTCAAGGAGGGTAAATGACCCCATTAAACACAAATGAAAGATAAGGTACCACAAGACCAATCATATCTCAATCAAGGTGGGCAAGGTACAACCAGTCATATCTCTCTCAAATGTACAACCGTCCAATATAGCCTAAAAGTTCATCATCATAGTATAAGGAAGGATGGTGGGATGCCAAATAAAAATATCCCTCATTTCTCTCTATTGATCAAATAACAATAAGAGAGGTGCCATTGAAGATCTACATGTCAACATTAAACCAAAAATCAGATCTGAACTGTGGGTGCAAATATAGTGCCTTGTACTATAGAAAATAAAAGCCACCTGTGTTACCTTTCAATTTAGCAATATGATCTACAGAAGCAAAATTTCAAAGTTGCAATGTTTTTTTTTATTATTATCACCTACCTAGTCTACCTAGTCTGGTTGGTACTCGAGTGCAATTCTTTTTTTGCTATATGGTTTTGCATAGTTGCAATGTTTTTTTTATTAAACTAAATTTTATAAAAATTATTTATTTCAAATCTCATTGGCTCTGAAATGGTGACGTAAGTCTTGGAATCGGCATCCCAAGAGCCGTCGATGCGATGCCCTCAGCGTCTGCTCGTTTGTTTAATGCATGATAGGATGTTGAAGCCACGTTGTAGAGGGCGTTAAAGCCACGTTGAGTGGTGACGTAAGTCTTGAAATGGGGGCAGTGCGGGTCTAGCCAAAATGGAGGCATTGCGGGTCTGGTCATTTGTTTAATGCATCGCAGGTTGACATGACAATGAGCAGCAGGTTGAAGCCACGTTGAAGGCAACATTCGAGCCATAAAGTCTTGAGCGGTTATGAAAGACACTTGCTAGCTCATAGCGTATTTTAGTTTGTGAGTATTGAAACGAATTGATAAGGTTTGGCTTGTGCTCGGGCGACGGTGCTCCCATGGTTTCATTTTGGTTGGGCAAAGGAGAAGTCCAAGGTCGGGGATCGCGTATTCGTCTGTGTTTGTTGCTTTGGTTCAAGTAGATTCAGGCTTTGTTATCTGTTGTAAATAAGAAGATAAACTTAATCTCAATTCCATATATTAGGATAAGCCTCTGGTTTCACTATTCATTAAGATTATATGCATATTTAAAGTTATGGAATTTTAGTTTGGTATTCTGTCTGAAAAGGCTTTGTCCCTGTGCATACATAGTGTTTTTTTCATATGGCTATTTATGTGATAACTTTGTTGTGGATAAATTATGTGCTAAGGTCTTGGGGCCGAAGAAAAGGCTTACATCAGTTACCTATTATGTTTATAGTCAAACACATAGATCTCTATCAATATAGTTATAGAGAAATTTACGAAGAACGATTTCTCGGTTTTGATTTTGAGTGCTTTCGTTCGGATTTGGGTTTGGGGTTTTGATTACAGCTTGCTGTGACGTGTTTTTCGTGCGGGTCAGGGGTTGGTTCGTGTCTCGGCAATTTCTTTGGAGGGTTATGTAGTTCGAGTGTACTTGTGGTGCATGGAATATAATGGAGAGTTATACACTGTGCCTTTGAGCTTGTTTATGATGGCACATTGGGTGGCTTGCTTAGCATTAAGCTAAAGTATATTAAATTTTTTTGCAGGCACTCAATGATTACATGAGTTATGGATTCGAACCTGGATATCTTAAGCATGATCTCGCTTAACCATAAGTTATGATTCCATCGTGGAGTTAATATAACCATGTCTCCACATGTGTGGAAAGAGAGGGAGCTCAAGGAAGATGATGTGTCAAATCAACAATACTCCTTGAGATCACGATTCTGCATAAAAATATGCAGCAACATGGCCCTTAAAACCAAAATTGGACGTCCGACAACTTGCTCATAAGATGTCAAATAAATCGAAAAATTGATAGTAGCACTACTATTGTGATATTTGCGTTATAATCTTATCTCAAGTGCATATAATAGGTTATATAATGTATAAAGCAGGTATGCTTGTAGGTGTTTTTGACTTGATCCTCGATTTGGGATAAGTAGGAACAAATGAATCTACTAACAAATGTCCCATAATATGGGAATGTAAGTGATGGTTGAAATACATTGTATTTTTTGTTTAAATGTCTCATAATATAGGAATGTAAATGATGGTTGAAATACATTGTATTTTTCGTTTATATAGCAGACTACACGAGCATAAGGTGACAAATCATTAATAACAAGTCAAAGACATGAGAATCATTTTACAAATAAATAAATAAATAAAAACATGTAAACAAAACATAGACGTATACATACAGACAATGAGCATATATACACAAGTTCGTAGGACAAATAAACCTTGAATCTACGTGAACCAAGGCAAGAAAGGCAGAGGAATAGGCGATCCGTGACCTTGGACTTCTCCTTTTGCTACTGCTGCTGCTGCTCCTTTCTCTGTGTCTGTGTGTTTTGTTTTGTGTTCTTCGCCCAACTGAGATCAAACCATGCGAGCACCAATACCCTGCCACAAGCCAAACCTTATGAATTCGTTTTGAAAATTCACAAGATAAAAATACGCTATGAAACCATAAAACTGACTGACCAGGTGGCGCAGCAGCTGTCTTTCGTAGCTGCTCAATATTTTATGAATTGAATGTTGACTTCAACGTGTCTATTCAAAGTGGCTTCAACGCCCTGTTCACTGTCATGTCCAATTGCTACAAGCTTTATGATGCATTAAAACAAATGAGCAGGACTCTGACAGCATCGCACCAATGACTCTTGGGATGCCTAGTTTAATAAAAAAACAGATTATAACTATGTAAAAACCATATGGATAAAAAAAAAATTAAACTCGAGTGCGAGCTAAATTAACTAGATTAATTAATAGGGTATGAGCGATCCATATATTTTCCTGCCACGCAGGATATAATAATAACAATAATAGCATGAGTATGATTGTAACTTGGCAATGTTACACTAATTAAAACCTCATTGTTAGAGACAACCTGAGAAATGCTCTAGCATTGCTCGCAACCACATCTGGAATTTGACGGGCTAAAGAACGTTTTTTCCAGTCCTTAAACCTATCTGAAAGTAAAAAAAAAAATGCTGGCAAGTCAATAGCTACGTCCATTAACAATTTCAAACCGTTGATTCGACGTTTACAGGGTTAAGGCCCATGCCATAAATTTTAATAAATGGCGATCACCGTTTGACAAAATAATCCAAGCAAGCAGACTTGCAAGTGACCGATTCCATGCACCAACACGATAGCAGCTACAAAGCTAAATGCACAACAATAATTGACATGCCCCTGAATTTGGAAGCTGCACTGACATGCAAACGTGTAGCAACAACATAGTAGGGAAGAACAGCAAGCACAAAAAAACACTAGCATATAGACAAAACATAGAGCAGCACGATGGGGCTGTTTTTCCTTTCACTTAGACAGGGCTTGTAAAAAAAAAAAAAACTAAATCAGATACTGCTATGAAATTAACACACAAACATTGTTCTATTCCGGCCACAAGATAATAATAATAACATACACAAAATGCATAATGCATAGAATCAGCAGGCACACAAAAGTAAAAAAATGCCTTACGAATAGTAATCTTATACATGAATCAAGAAAAAATCCTAGACTTGTGAAAGAAGCATTTTTGGTGCATATCAATGGCTGCCTGACGCAATGAAGATGCCTCTTCTTCCTTGCCAACAGCTATGCCGCTAGGGTTTTAGGCCATTTTTTATTTTTTATCCACAACAAAGTAATTACATAAATAGCCATACGAAGAAAACCTATGTATGCACAGGGACAAAGCCTTTTCAAACAGAACACGAAACTAAAAACATGCAAACAAAGTATAGACGTATACACACAGAGAATGAGCATATATACACAGGTTCGTAAACAATGAGCATAGACGTAAGCCTTTTCTTCGGCCCTGAGACCTTAGCACAGAATTTATCCACAACAAAGTTACTACATAAATAGCCATACGAAAAAGAACTACGTATGCATAGGGACAAAACCTTTTCAGATAGAATACGAAAGTAAAAACATATAAACAAAGCATAGACGTATACACACAGACAATGAGCATATATGCACAGGTTCATAGATAAATAAACCCTGAATCTACCTGAACTAAGGCAACAAACGCAGACGAATAGGCGATCCGCGACGTTAGACTTCTCCTTCTGCTACTGCTGCTCGTCTCTCCGTGCAGCAACAGGTAACAAACCCTGAATCTACCTGAACCAAGGCAACAAACGCAGACCAATACGCGATCCGCCACCTTGGACTTCTCCTTCGCCCAACCAAGATGAAACCATGGGAGCACCATCACCCTAGCACAAGCCAAACCTTATCAATTCGTTTCAACACTCACAAACTAAAATACGCTATGAGCTAGCAGGTGTCTTTCATAACCGCTCAAGACTTTATGGCTCGAATGTTGCCTTCAATGTGGCTTCAACCTGCTGCTCCCTGTCATGTCAACCTGCCATGCATTAAACAAATGACCAGACGTGCAACGCCCCCATTTCAAGACTCACGTCACCACTCAACGTGGCTTCAACGCCCTCTACAACGTGGCTTCAACACACTGTGATGCATTAAACAAATGAGCAGACGCTGACAGCATCGAACCGCCGGCTCTTGGTGTGCCGATTCCAACACCTACGTCACCATTTCACAGCGAATGAGCTTTGAAATAAATAATTTTTATAAAATTTAGTTTAATAAAAAAAAAATTGCAACTATGTAAAACCATATAGCTAAAAAAAAATTGAACTCGAGCAGGAGCTAGACTAGGTAGACTAGGTAGGTGATAATAGGGTACAACGTGGCTTCAACATCCTGTCATGCATTAAACAAACGAGCAGACGCTGACGGCATCGCACCGCCGACTCTTGGGATGTCGATTCCAAGACTTACGATTCCAAGACTTACGTCACCATTTCAGAGCCAATGAGCTTTGAAATAAATAATTTTTATAAAATTTAGTTTAATAAGAAAAACATTGCAACTATGTAAAACCATATAGCAAAAGAAAAAATTGCACTCGAGTACGCAGGACATAATAATTTTATTAACTAAATATTATTATCTTAAAAATATCTTAATTTAAAAAAAGACACATTGTTATGAAATTTAAACATTACATTAAACTAAATTAAATATTCAATGCAACATACTTTATCTCATCCTAAGAATCCCATACTTCGATTAAGTTGTAGCTAAAGTCTATAACATAATCCCATACAAAAAAAAAACTATGTATGCACAGGGACAAAGCCTTTTCAGACAGAACACAAAACTAAAAGAATGTAAACAAAGCATAAAAACATTGCAACTATGTAAAACCATATAGCTAAAAAAAAAATGAACTCGAGGAGGAGCTAGACTAGGTAGACTAGGTAGGTGATAATAGGGTACAACGTGGCTTCAACATCCTGTCATGCATTAAACAAACGAGCAGACGCTGACGGCATCACACCGCCAGCTCTTGGGATGTCGATTCCAAGACTTACGATTCCAAGACTTACGTCACCATTTCAGAGCCAATGAGCTTTGAAGTAAATAATTTTTATAAAATTTAGTTTAATGAGAAAAACATTGCAACTATGTAAAACCATATAGCAAAAGAAAAAATTGCACTCGAGTACGCAGGACATAATAATTTTATTAACTAAATATTATTATCTTAAAAATATCTTAATTTAAAAAAAGACACATTGTTATGAAATTTAAACATTACATTAAACTAAATTAAATATTCAATGCAACATACTTTATCTCATCCTAAGAATCCCATACTTCGATTAAGTTGCAGCTAAAGTCTATAACATAATCCCATACGGAAAAAAACTATGTATGCACAGGGACAAAGCCTTTTCAGACAGAATACAAAACTAAAAGAATGTAAACAAAGCATAGACGTATACACACAGACAATGAGCATATATGCAGAGGTTCGTAGATAATAAACCCTGGATCTACCTGAACTAAGGCAACAAACGTAGACGAATAGACGGTCCGCGATGTTGGACTTCTCCTTCTGCTGCTGCCGCTCTCTCCGTGCACGAACAACTAACAAACCCTGAATCTACCTGAACCAAGCTAACAAACGCAGACGAAAACGTGATCCCCGACCATGGACTTCTCCTTCGCCCAACCAAGATGAAACCATGGGAGGACCGTCAGCCTGGCACAAGCCAAACCTTATCAATTCGTTTCAATACTCACAAACTAAAATACGGTATGAGCTAGCAGGTGTCTTTCAAGACTTTATGCCTCGAATGTTGGCTTCAACGTGGCTTCAACTTGCTGCTCCCTGTCATGTCAACATGCCATGCATTAAACAAATGACCAGACCTGCACCGCCCCCATTTCAAGACTTACGTGACCACTCAACGTGGCTTCAACGCCCTCTACAACGTGGCTTCAACATCCTGTCATCCATTAAACAAACGAGCAGACGCTGACGGCATACACTCGAACTACATAACCCTCCAAAGAAATTGCCGACACACGAATCAACGCCTGACCCGCACGAAAACACGCCACAGCAAGCTGAAATCAAAACCCCAAAACCCAAATCCGAACGAAAACACTCAAAATCAAAACCGAGAAATCGTTCTTCGTAAATTTCTCCTAAAAACGGTCCATGGAAGCTACAAAACCGGCAGCATTCCTTTATGCTGACAACCTTCTCGCTCTTAAGTAAACCGCGCACTGAACTCAAAGCTTTGCAACTCCATTTCTGCTATTCTCTTCGGCCCCAAGACCTTAGCAAATAATTTATCCACAACAAAGTTATTACATAAATAGCCATTCGAAAAAACAAACTATGTATGCACAGGAACAAAGCATTTTTAGACAGAATACGAAACTTAAAACCTGTAAACAAAGCATAGACGCATACACACAGAAAATGAGCATATATACACAGGTTCGTAGAGAATGAGCATAGACGTAAGCCTTTTCTTCGGCCCCGAGACCTTAGCAAACAATTTATCCACAACAAAGTTATCACATAAATAACCATACGAAGAAAACCTATGTGTGCACAGGGACAAAACCTTTTCATTAGACTAACTTTGAACTCCTGTACAATATATATTTGAAACACGAGCTTAACGAATAAGGAATCAGTTAACTATTACAGCTTCAATTAATGACGTGAGACTTAGACATCCGAATCAACAACTATTTTTAGAAAAATACAGAGTTGTGATTCGCTATTCTGGGCATATCGCATACAAAAAGAGTGGAGCTAGACCCATCAGAGCTTTAAATAACTTCTATAAATAAAAGATGTATGAAAGAGGTTTTCACTTCAAACTTACTCCCGTGCTAAATAAAAATTTATTTAAAAACTGAACAAGGCCATTCTCTGGAGGTTCTGGGTCAGAATGCCCTGGAAGTGGATTATATATCGTTCATGTTAAAACCATTTTAATAAGATAGTAATGTGAAATGACTTCAGGCTTACAAGCCTTTAGACGCGGTATTGGGCTCAGCCTCAATAGTTTTACCCTAAACAAGAATTGATGGGTGTTCCTTTCCTTGTTTTGAAGTGAAACAAAATACAGTATGAGACTACTACTAAACATTTGTGTGTCTTCTTGGCACAAGTGTCAGGATGACGGTAATCGTAAAATACCGGTGGCTGGCTCGACCTTTCCTCGCAGACCTCAACCGAGAGTTTCTAATCTCCTGGGTTCTTTTACCAGCATTAAAGGAAGCTCGTAGTTGGTTTATTGCTTACCGGTTTGGAGACCATCGCCTATGGTGGTGATGAAGACCTCGAAACGCCTTGTCAACATCGTTAAAAACTTGAGTTAAGCCAGGGTTACATGATATAATGTTAATAAAATTATTTTTATAGTGGAGAACGAAACACCAGGCTTACCAGATTTGAGTCTCGAAACGTCGGCTTCTGGAGGTAAGACTTGCACCATTGCCAGTGGTCCAAGCCGCGAAAGAAGAGAACTACAAATTCAGGTTCCAGTCTGAACCGTATTTAAACTGTCGATAATTCTTTTTTTTTATTCTACCCTGATGCTGCGGTGGTTGCGTGAAACCCCAGAGCCGAGGCTCTCTGTCTCATAATTTGTTTTGGTATTTGACCCAAGCCTTTATGTTTCACCTGCCCGAAAACTTGCGGTTCGAAGAGTACGAGTTCACATGGGTTGAGTAATTGTTCATACGCAGGAAAGACCTTTCGCAGAGGTAGAGGTCAAGAACAGTACAGATGCTGAGCTACCAGGTGTTTTTCATACCCGCTATGCCTCAAATGTTGGCTTCAACGTAGCTTCAACCTGCTGTTCCCTGTCATGTCAACCTGCCATGCATTAAACAAATGCCCAGACCCGCATCGCCCCCATTTCAAGACTTACGTCACCACTCAACGTGGCTTCAACGCCCTCTACAACGTGGCTTCAACATCCTGCCATGCATTAAACAAACGAGCAGACGCTGACGGCATCGCACCGCCGGCTCTTGGGATGCCGATTCCAAGACTTACGTCACCATTTCAGAGCCAATGAGCTTTGAAATAAATAATTTTTATAAAATTTAGTTTAATAAAAAAAACATTGCAACTATGTAAAACTATATAGCAAAAAAAAAAATTGCACTCAAGTACCAGCTAGACTAGGTAGACTAGATAGACTAGGTAGGTGATAATAGGGTCCGGGCGATCCATTTATATCCTGCTACACAGGACATAAAAAGACTTTCTATACTGTAATAATTTTTTATAAAAATTTCTTTATTATTATTTAATTCTATTAATTTAAACCCCGCTTTTGACTATATTTTATGATTTTCAAGTTATTTCTCCAATTACGTTACTTATATCCATCCTTAATTGACTTTCACATGAACCTTTTAAAATCGCTATACTCACATCCATTTTAATTAAATATACTATATTTATATTCAATTTCAAGGTATCATATTCTCATCCATTAAATCTTATATTCACTATTTTTTATTCTTAAAATATTACATTCATTTCCAATTTTAATTAAACATGTTATTTTTCATTAATTAAACATATTATTCTAAATTCATTATTAGTCCCTGCTAGGGATATACTAGGGATATACTTTTCGTTTCAATTGGCAGGGATATACTTTTCGTTTCAAAGTCAAACCTGTTGACTTATATTAATTCTTAATTTTTTTTGTTTTTCATTTACAGTTTTGTAATGTTTTAAAAAAATAACAATTAAACTGAATTTCCAAAAAATTGAAAATATATTTTTTTTATTTTTTGAAAAAAGAAAATCAGGTTTGTTCATTGGTAGAGTACACCTTGGATTTGACATAAATCCCTAGTGGAGGTTTTTTATTTTTAAATATAAAAAAAAATTTAAAAAAATAAAATTTAAGAATTTGACACATCAACATAGTGCATTTAAGATATTTGACACATCAATAATTTAAAAATTTGACACATCAACAATGAGTCACGGGTTCAATTCTGGAAGTCGCCTCACAGATTCAATTATGGAAGCTTCCTCCTACAGACAGGGTGAAGCTTTTCGGAATAGAGCTCTTTTAACTTGTAATGGCTGCAGGTTCAAACCTCTAGTTTACCCACTCCATTTGCAGTGAGTGCACAAGCCATCGATAAGATTTCTCCGATTATTTTGATACTTCTATTAAGGCATTGAACCGAACCGATCATTCGAGTTTATAAAACCAGATCGAGCCTATAGTTTAGTTTAATTTTAGAATGCAAACCGAGTCAAGACGTCACATGAATGCTTTAAGTTTGAACCGAGTCGAATGAATCCTCTCTATCTTCCATTTCAGCCTAAATTTTGGTCCATACACTAAATTTTGCAGCCTCAGCTTCACCAGGTTCTACTGCTGTGCTTTACTTTTCCTCCTTTTTCAATTTAATTTTGCATTACAGGCCATAATCTATGTCATTCATAATTTTGTCATCGACTATTGTATAAAATGTTAGGAATGTTTTTGAATGGTTTGTTATTATGCTCATTGATTGATTTTGTGCCTTCAAAGTGATTGATTTAATATTTTGTGAAAGTCAGAGGTAGACTGCCTCTCTGTTAGTATTGTACTTGGTTAATATAAAACATTACATTAATCATGTATTATCCCGTTAATTCAATTTAATTTCTTTGGTTTACAATTTCTCAGGTTCTTTTCTCTTTTTTAGTCCATTCATTCTTTTAGTTTTCATTGAGAAGTCCTAGAGTGTTGTCCCTCTCGTGATTATTGAGAAATCATGCATTATTATTGAGGAGTCACGAGGTTCAATTCTCAAAATCGCCTCATACAGGTAGGGACTCTTCATTCTCTCCTAATCATTATCGCCGATTATTGGCTTCGAGTACAACTGAGCTTTTCAGAATACAGAGGTCTTTCAAAGTCCTAATGGCTACAGTTCCAAATATTTAGAGTTTCAAACCTTTAGAACTGTAGGGAGATATAGATAGAATCTTCTCAGGCCATCCTCTGATCGGCCAAGTCTTTCCCCGGTCGTGCCCCAGTCGACAGGTTTATTGTTGCATCAGAATGCAACAACCATACATATTCTAGTTTCGATGACATTCTTAATTTCTCAATATGGGTGTAGCTATAGTGACTTGATGGATGCCTAGGATATTAGGAAATGTGCTTCCTCTTGAGTCACTTCTAGATCGAATTCACCATGATATTTTGTAAAGATCTTTGGGCATTGGTATAAATTGAAAGATGGGAAGAAATAAAAATGGGTGCTCGCAATCATATTCTCTCTCTCTTCTATAGGTAGACATATAGGCATTGATCTAGTTGGTGTTCCTTCTTCGGAATGGCACAGTCAGTCCATCCAACCTCCAACCACTGCCTTATCTCTCCCAAATGAATGAGACGTGTGTGCATATCGAAGTTTTGAAATGTGGGATTCATCTCTTAGATCAATTGGGGAATTCATGATGAGGGGTAGGAAAAACACAATCCTCTGCTTCAAATTAATATTAAAATGTTCTTATATTGTTAATAGGTATTTTAATACCTAGAAGAATGCCCATGCACTAATGCACAACGTATGTACGTAGAGATGATACCACTCTCCCGGCAGCTCCACCATATTCTTCTTTTATTTAAACCACAATACGCTTGAGCATGTATCTTGTTAACTTAGGAAGAATTACATTCAAATGAAAATTACTGTAGCCACACCAAATCCAAACAGGACTTGACCCCCACACTCTCTCTACTCTCTATGGAATTAATCTTGAGGCTCTGGATGTCATCGTCAAGAAACTCCAACACACAACATCAAAAGCAGGAGGAGGTTCCCAAGTCTATGGTGGCTCGAGACTAGTGGATGGTATTGGATTCCATTCCCCAAATTGATAAGTACCCCCACAGAGAGGAGATAATTCACGTAGGTGGTGGTCATGGGCTAAGCCCACGAGGAATGCAATTCACTTTGTACTCTACATATGGCTTATGATAATGCGCATTTGTATTTGAACAGTTCCAAATACGAATCTTCCCATTTGGTGGGTGCTATAAAGCTTGTTTGTGGTCGCCAACATGCATTTTACAGATCCGCAGCTTCTTGAGAAAAATGTATTGTATTGGGATAAACAAGGAAGGTTGCAAAAATGGCATAGGATTCCATTATTTGAACCTGTATATAGAATTCTGATTGCAAGTGTCATGCGGGCAATACCCAGGACCTGTATATGAGTATCGTTTGTAAAAGTCCCTTTAGACAAGAATCTGTCCAGTAAATTCGTGCTTAAGAAGAGTGTTTCCCACTGAAGCTGATACGAGGCTGTGTACTGTGTCACAACAGAAGTTACGAATTAATTATTGAAACATCCACGAAATTTTTCAAAATTCCAATTCAATTTAAATCGTGCAAAATTCTTGCCTCCATAATCCAGTTAACCATCAGAAGACGTTGTTTTCCTATGGTGTCGTTCAAATGAGTATCAATACAGTCCAACAGATGACTTTGCAACGGACGTTTTTACGCTCTCTTGCTTTAAATTTCTGAAATGTATCCTCGTCTTCATCCTCAGTGCATGTATAGTCCTACAGATCAGTAGAAGAAACACAAGCATTATGAATTGAAATTTCAAACCTATAAAGAGTCTTGGCTTTTCACATATTGTTTCATTGCGAACTCATTACAAATCTCCTTTAAAAATAATAATAATTTAATCTTCCCCAAAGATGAATATGAGACTGGCAAGAGATCAATGAACAACTTGATTTGCTAGTTATTTTAATTTACTCTAACAAAAAACAACAATTGTCTCTGCAGTAAATGAAAATAAATCCTAATGATCAATGATTTAAGCTTTACGAGTTCTCGATTCTCATTTTTTAGTGTCGACAAGAGAATTTATTAACAAAAACATTACCTGCAAACAGTTAAAAAATTCTTCATTACCACGATGGGATTCTATAAATTCTCGGCATACGAGATCAGTTATACTAAACAGAAGCTCCGACAGGCCATTGGAACCATCGACAGAAGCATAATCACTCCACGACCTAAATTTCTCTTCAAATTCAACAATTAATGGATAACAGGAACTGGCGAGTACTGAGGGCCGCACAGCGCCAGGACAAAGTCTGGCTTCCAGGTATTTTGTTGGTTTGGAGACTCGGAAGGCGAAATTCGTTGTTTTGAATAGACGAGTAAGGAATTATGTTTTCCACCTTCACGTCGCACGGTACTGTTCCTACATGAACACAAGAGTTGTATAGAAGTGGTAGCAGCAACAACTTCCAAGCACGAATTTTCGGAATTAGACGCGAATTTAGTTTCAAGAAGCGGCCTCTTCCCTCGCAGAACTTGTGCTCGAGCGTCTCGACATTGTCTTACCGCTTAGACGGAGACTTACACCTTAGTGTACCGATGGTTTTGCTCAAACCTCCCGCTAGCTTGACACCTGCTCCAACCCTCTGACACGTTCACACTTCTCTTCCACGTGCTCTAGCCTTCTCCCTTATGGTTTTGCTTCTGCGTAGCTGCCGCTTGGCGCGTGGCCCACTCCCTTTGGCAGGGACTAAGCCGCCATGCAACTTTTTCCCTTGTTAGATTAGTTTTACATTAAAATTTAAATTTATTTTGAAGGCATTTCTTTGGACTATTGCCTACATTTTTTACAATTAGGTGTTGGAGGACTTTATTCATCATCTTCATTGACCTAACCTTTTTTTATTAAAATATATTTTAAATTTGATTATTCATTTAAATTGGTTTTGATAGTCTTCTTTAACTTAACTCTTTTTATTATTCCCTGCCAAGGTAGGGATATACTTTCCATTGAAAAGTCAACCTCTTTTGACTTGTATTAATTTGGTTTTTAAAACACTATTTTTTACAAAGTTTCATAATGTTTTGTATAATTTCAATATTAAATTTAATATTTTGAAAATTAAAATAAATTAAACATTAAAAAAAAAAATTGATTTTTTAATTGGCTTAGTACAGTTTCGATGGAACATAATTCCCTTGTGGAGTGATTTCTATTTTCAAAATTTAAAAATAAATAAAAATGATTTAAAAAATAAAAATTTATAGAAATGACATGTATTCTATGGTACTTCACTATATTAAATATAATTAAAAAGCTGGCCCAGCTGAGAGATAATTGGATGACATATCGTAAATATAATTGTCTTGAGCTCTCTTGTAGTTTGGAATCTGTATCATTGTCAGGTATTTGTGGGGGCATGTATTCACCTGCCATTTTCTTCTCTCGGTTCTCCAAGCACAAAAAGGTGAGATAATCACGAGGGGTCACATCGAACATCTGTTTTGTTTTGGGCTGAGGGCATGTGCAAATATCAAAGTAGATCATTTCCATTTTTCTTCTTTGCCAATCCAATATTGGCTGCACTGTTGCATTGTGAGGGAATCCCTCAGGCCACATGGGCACCACGATGTAGACAAAAAAAACCTTTCCCCGGCCTCGATCTTGCTCACAATTTTGAGAGATAATTCATTGGGAATGAGATGAAGAGCTTCGATGTCTGGAATATTGTTGTCTCCAGAATTATCCATCTTCCAAGAAAAAGAGCTCCCAAGTCCTTGTTGTATCCATAATTATCCATCTTCCAAGAAAAAGAGCTCCCAAGGAAGTACTGATACATTGAACTTGTTGGCACGGCAGATGGCATTGATATATGCATCTTGGATGCTCCTGTCGATGGTCACGACTTTGCCACTGACCAACCAAAACTTTGTTGCTTCCTTTAGGTCCTCTGGGAACCCGGAAGTCGTTCCCCCGTCTATCGATCAAAATAGATAAACATTCCACACTATTCTCATATGTCATGGGGGTTGGAGGAGAAATGATTCCGTCAGTTGGTATCAAAAGTTTTGGATCGGACTACTTCATCCATCGTTGCTCGAAATTACAGAGAACGTCCCATGAAACGGGGCCCTCCAGCTTGGAATGTGTGTCACCACACAATCTTCACAACAACATGGCCAAGAAAACTACATCATTAAGAAATAAAGAGCTGAAGCCAGGATGACATGAAAGAGGATGAGATAGCGTCCACAGATAACCAAACATCAGACGAAAGGCCATAATAGAGGTGGTAGGAACAATGAAAAGAGCCCAATCGTCCAATAGGTCTTTGGTTCATAAAAAAAAACATGAATTGGAGACCAACTCCCCCACAATAAGAGTCATGCCTGAAAGTGACATCTTAGGAAACAAATATATATGCAACAATTAATTGATGCTGGAAAAGTGTCTAGTCAGGGATGGTGGACTAATCCACTCATTCTGTTAGCCATTGCCTCGGCATCACTTATATACACTATGCTTCGTCAATTTGTTGGGTAGTTCTACCTGCTCAAACGAACTGGATGACAATTCCAACAGGACCGACACAATTTTCTTCATCAACATGGAATTACATTGACAATGGGGAATCGCTTTCTCTTCATCAACTACACTAGAGAAAGCGTCGTATGTCGCGAGGAAGATCATATTTCAGAGAAATATATCACCTGGTGGGATGCAGAGAGACTTGCATTTCTTGGTATGTTGATGGTGATCTCACTGTGCCTCCTGTTTTCATGCACTCGCCTTCTCTGCTCACAATCCTTTGATAATTAATTACAACTATTGAGCCAACAGGCATTGTCGTGTATGCTGTGTTAACCTACCTTAATATGTGTTACCAGATAGTTTTAAGACATAAAGCTGCAACATTGTCTCTGAAATAAGCAGTAGTCTGCCATCATATTAGTCGTCTAAGACTCTAATTTATATGGATTTGTATTTTGCAGTATGTATCTTTGACTTGTGGGCTTGTAGGTGGAGCCAATAATAAGTATGTCCTATCTTTAATACAAATTTTAAATGTAGTTTTAAGTAGATGTCTTTGTCTTTAATAAGAATTTTAAATGGTGTTTTTTGTTATGTCCCCACAGGGGACTATTTATTTTTTGGTCGATCTTATTAAAGTCCTAGTACTAACGCTTAAATTTTTTCCTTGTCTTAAATTCATGTTAAAGTTTTGTTTTTCGTATTAAATATATTTTAAAAAAATATATTTATTTCAATATTCATTGGCCTTGGATTGCTGACGGCCTCGAATTTTGGTGCCCAGGCCTCGGCGGCGGGCAAACGTCCTTAGGGTCAGCGGAGTCTGCGGGCTGTATGGGCAGTTAGCCGAGTGGAATTAATTGAATGCCAATTTGAAGGACTATTTTTTTTAATGATATGGGACGTGCCCATGATGGGGTCGACCAACCTTTGTTGTATTGTTGTCAGCAGGCTCATGGCCGGATCGACTGCGTCAGACTAAGCTAATTACGGAGGGTCTAACGCGACAACAGCAACAGACTAAGCTGGGTTTGAGAACGACAACAGCAACAGACTAAGCTGGGCCATGCGACATTTAAGGAAAAGTGTGCAATATTAAGCCGATTTTCTTGGGTTGAGGCGTGGCACATTCATGTCTTCCTTGACATGCCTTTGGTTGTGGGACTGGCGAAGCTATTCTTCCTCGAGTAATCTCAAATTTAATAATCATTTGTCAAGCATGGATGCCCAACATAACGTCATGGGTTCGAGAGTTTTACAGGTGAATTCTGCCAAATCTTGGGATTACATCTTGGCTCAAACGCAAAGCTTGCCTGATTAATCGCATTTATGTTTAACTCAACTTATGATTTCCTGATTTCATTTTTGTTCCAAATTTCTATATATCTCTGCTCTATATTTTAGAGATGGTATGGATACCTCGGCAAAGAAACCGAATTGTTCTTTGGAAAACTGTTTGGAGTTATATTTTGTTCATTGTGATGAAACGAGATGTGGCCATATACTTATACTATTTTTTATTAAATTTTTTGTTGAATAAGTCAAACTTGGGAGGTAGACACCAGTTCTGATTAATTTATTCCGTTTCTATTTTGTTTATATAAAGATTTGGGGCATTGCAAGTTGTAGTGCACTTTACTGCAGACTGGTGCGCACCCTCAAAATACGTGGCGGCCCTTCAGTTCTGAGTTTACAATCAAGAAGGCCCTTCAGTTCTGAGTATACAATCAAGAAGAAAAAAAGAGAAGGAATGCAGAGAACCCTGGCCATGAGAACACTAAGGGAACTTTACAATTTCTTGAAGCAGAGCATAAGAGAAATTGCAACAGAGCATAAAGGAGAACAACGAGTTTTTTCGTCCATGCTGATGTGCCCAGTTTTTTGTAATATCCCAAACTGATATTTTTCTTTTTCTATGTTGTCTAGTGGGCTGATATCTCAAGCAAGGATGAAAGTGTATACTGATCTCTGCATGCATGCATTTGCATGCAGAAATACAACCCAGGTAATACTAGAATGCTATAAAATAGGATTAAGTTTCTGCATGTACATACCAGTATATAGATCAGCTGAAGGTGATGCTGATGATCCCCGCATGCAAGAATAAAGATAGAGTAATAGTAGGCTGAAGTAAGTCGTCCTCCTGGGGAATTACGTCCTCCTCCAATACTAGAAAAGCTCCTCAATAATAAATATGCAGCTGAAGAATATCCTGATGAGGTGTACTAGGGTTATAATGCCCTTCTGGAGATGATGGAGTCTGCATGCATAAAATCTGATGGATCCAATGCCCAAAACCTGAAGACCCTCCTAAGGAAACTTGCCCCAATAGATAAAGACGTCCTTCTGAGGAGTGATATGCTGAGAAATAGCTTGAGAGTCAAGCTGTGAGGTCCTCCTTCCAGGTGAAGGGTAATAATGGTGCTTTGAGAAGAATAGAAGCAGCATGCAACACTTCTGCCCTCTGTAGACTGTAAAACGAATGGGAGACTGTGTGGAGAATGCAACCAAGCAAGGGAAAGCGAGCCCACGATATGATATAAAAGATAACTTTGCTGAAACTGAATGATGATAATACCTGATGAAGAACAATGCTGAATTTGGATGATTCAACCTGATGATGAACTAGGGAAGATAGATTTCGTTGCCGAAACACACCAGTTAGCTGAGTACAAGCCTCAACCCCAACTTCATTCGGTGAGATCTCCAAATTGAGATCACAAATCAATAATCAATAAGCATGTCTTCTCCATTCACTTTACCTTTCTTTTATAACATTCAAGTGCCAAAATCCTAACTTCTGACCTAACTAGGTCACTTTATCTTCTAATTCACAATTGACTTGCATGCAGGTGCCTGGAGACTCAATCAGGTGCATGCATCATGAAATAATGCTCATATGTCATGCATGCAGGTGGCCCCTGTCTACCTACTGATGATAAAATATCTATGCCCTAGATATTTTGATATGGCATAAGTCCACAGTTGATCCCCTGACTGTTAGTGCCCGCTCGAACCTATGGGGAATCATATAGGTTAGCAGAATGGTCCTCAGTGTCTAACTAGAAGAGGACATTACATTTTTTTAGCTAGCTTCCAAACCCTTCAACAACGATTTTCTTGCTAACAACTTGCAGGTTAGTACATTCTGGAAATTCATCTATTTTAGTTATCGAATTTGCGTATTGTGCATATGCTTTGCATTGTAAGTATGTATTTGCAATTTCATTTATTAGATATGTTGTGCTTTGCACTGGAATTTGAATTTCTCATATATTTGCTTGGAGCTGGATATATTACTGTAAACTCAAATTTGGAATGGCCCATATTGTATGTCAAGTAGCCCCAGATTGGGAATTCTTCATCCACCATAATTTTAGCGATCAGCCACCAAAATTTCTTCTCAAATATTCATGGCCAAAATTCCGTTTGTATCCTGGCAAGCGCACTGACGGTCCCTAACTGACGAAGTTCCAAAGGAATGGACCTATGTAGTTTGAGGAGCACTTGAAATATTTTGGACTATTCCATCATTTAAACTTCATGCATTTTACTGTCAAGAATAATGTTAGTATCTTCCTATGTTTCTTTGTCGATGATACATCTTCTCAGTTAAAATTTCGAATCCGTGCCATCACTGTGAATCGAACGTTAGCTTTCTCTCTGCTAAAATTTGCTCGTATGCCCTGAAATGACCAAAAGAAGTTCCATCCAATCTTATCATAGAGAAACCCTTTGACATAAAATTTCTGTAATCTAAGAATTTATAAACAAAATGTTCTAGAACCTCAACAAAACTTGAGAAGTGATTAGTTTATCTTAGGCCCTAGAAATGGAAACTAGAGGGACACCCTTGCGGACCCATTTAATTGCTGTTGTAGATGCTTTACACCCCTCCTTCGCACATGATCTCAAACAAGAAGGATGATTCAGGTGACAATATCCAACGCACCGACATCACCAAGGTTTTCGGCGAAGTTTTCTTCATTAGCTTGCTCAAATGCAAGTGCTTTCCACCTGTATGTATGTGTATCTACGTTATTATTGTGGGAAGTTTTTAACCTGTGGACGTCAAACTCAGGCTAGCCGATAACGTAAATGGAGGAACAACAAATAGGGCTCTTCGATTACAGAGATTTAAATGAAAAATAAACAGAAAAAAAAAAACAAACAATATCTAAGATCAGAGTCAAAATAAATCATTAAGAATTATTTATTTATTTATGATAATAGAATTATAGTTTCTATTATCATAAATAAATTAATAATAATTCTTAATGATTTATTAGTAATTTGATTGCTTATAATTCTTAATTATAAATGATTTATGGGTAAGTTGATTGCAAATCCATATTTCCAAACTCTTGCATTCCCTATATAATTTTGGGTTTACAATCATTTTTTTATTATAGGTAAAAATAAATATTTCTTTAAATACATAATCTTTAAATACATATTTCGCCATACAAATACTGTTTTTATTTTTGCTTGACATATATATTATCAAATAAATGTTCTTCATGGAATGATAAATCCCTATAAATAAGCTCATATATCTCAATTGAATAACAAAAATATGCATAATTAAAATCAAATGATCAAAGCAGACGTTCTACTTACTCCATTTTTACATATTGTAACCCCAAACTACATAGTAACTTCACAAAGTCTAAGCTAACAATCATAGAAAATGCAACAATCCAAGTGACATCTTTTAAATTTCTATGTTTTTACCCATTTAAGGGCATACACATATTCAGCTTCACTAAACTATTTTATTGGTGAATAATTAGATGTTAATAAAACTATATTATAAGTGAATAATTAGATGTTAATAAATATTTTAATTATTAAATTTATTTTTATAAATTTGTGTGGAATTTGCTGATGATTCTTTAAATCACAAAAAAATTCATACACCAATTCACATTTTAGTTGTGATCATTCAATGGTTAGTAAGATCATATTTAAAATTTAAATTATTATTAAATTATGATAAAATTTTAAGTTTCACCATGTTATTCATTTTAGGTTTCATGGCTAAGTATTATAATTTTGTGGCAAGAGTACTATATTTCTATAGCATCTGTCTTATAGCAATAGATGTTATTCCTATTAGCAACTACGGAGATATTGCCACCTCATGGCTCTTGTTTGCAATAGTAAATGTCTCTCAAGGCTATTATTGTGGATGTAGTATTCAGAAAATTAATATAATATTAAAAAAACCAGAGCACTGTAAATTGTCTATATTTAAATTTGTTTGAATATTGTCTATATTTTCCTCAATTAAAAGTGGACAAAAATCATAATCATAATAAAAAATCTCCCCAAAAATGAACATGACAAATAGCAGGGTGTGTAGAGGAAGATTGGATACTCGTCCATTAGTTAATAACGTATGGTTTTTGCCACTAATGTGAGTGTGGCTTGAAGTGGAGAACCAGATGTAACAGCCACAGGCATCGCTGATCCAACCAATGATTACTGATAAGGTTTTCCTTGCTACAACAAAGTACCTCCCTGTCTTACACCCTGACAAGAAGAACTTACCTTATGCCCTGGAAATAGGGATCCTTGTCCATGAGGCATCTTACAATAGGTAGTTGACTAAGTGGTGTTCTCTCTGAAAATGAAGCCACAATTGATTCCAATACCAATTAGATTAAATTAAGTTTTTGTTGTTTCGCAAATTATGAAACCTTGTTTAAGATTTTAATTTTTTATTAATAGTAACATGGCGAGCTTTATGCACCCTTGGAAAACATATTTAAGAATTTTTTTAATAGTGTTCAAATTAATAATTTATATTGATTTATAAATTCATTGAGAAAGTACTAATGATAATTCAAATTCAAAACTAAACACAATCAAATTCAAAACTAAACACTTTATGTGCATGTTTATCGAGAAAGAACCAATGTTATAATGTTATGATGATGATTCAAATTCAAAATTTATAAAAAATGTATTTAAGATTTTTTTGGAATAGTGTTTAATTGATCTATATGTTCATTGAGAAAGCAGTAATGAAAGAACCAAGAAGAAGCAAGTTCATTTATTTAAATTAAAAAAAGTAGGTTTTGATTTAAATTAAGATAGAAAAACAAGGCTAGTTGGGACATTGATTTTACAAAGTCCAAAATTAAATCAAATACCAAATCTAAGATAAACACTTAGAGATAGCACAAGAGGAATCTTAGCAATTCTATCCTGTTTATATTTTCATTACACCTAATTTCATAATAGTAACAAAAAAAACTTCATAGACAAGGTAACATGAACCTTCGTATTGAAGCACACACTTTGAAGACCAAAGTAACAAATCTTGGTTACTAAAATGGATTTTCAAATCGGGCATAGTTCAAGAATATGGAAAACCTCACCATCAGATTCATGCACTTCTTAAAAATATTTATACAAAACACAACCAAATATAATTCGTAACTCATACAAAATACAACCAAATATAATTTGTAACTCCTATTCCTAACAATTTAATAAACTTCATATCAAAATTAAGATATGCTCATGACAAATATTAAAAAGTTTTTTGCAATATAATAACACAAACTAAGGTTTTGTGGATTTCAGAAACTCAACTGAAATTCCAGAGAGTATATTCAAAACTAGACAACTCGAACTTTAAAAAAGAATTTGAAAATAAACCCAACACAAGTGAAACTTTAGAAAAGAATTTGGAGATTACATGACACATTTCAAAGTAAAAAAAAAACAATAATAATAAACACTTCAAAACTTCTTCTCCCATACATGTAAACATTTCAAAATTTATTAAAGGATATTAGGTAACATATACATTCTAAATCTTCATGTTTCATAAAATATTTATTTACATGCTACTATTAACGAACATTATGTCACGGTAATTAAAGACACTTAATTATTTACATCATAACCATTAGCATTGGCTAGAACATTTGACCGGACATGCACAAATTAAAACTAAAATAAACTTCAAACAAGACAATAAAAACAAACAAAGGCATGACAACAATATAAGTTATTATTATTATTTTTCTTTGGTTTATAAGAACAAGTTACCATTTTTATAATAAAACCACAAACCATACCATTGAGTCTACGTGCCCCATAGTCTGTCAAACCAAAGAAACAATTCGAAGCAAATAGAGATAAGAAACAATTCCCACCAATTGAAATAAACGAGTTTCCTTTGCACTGTAAGCACGTTGAAATTTCCAAAATATACATGAACAATGTTAAACAAATAGCGTAGAAGATAGCGGCCACAATCCTATCAGCTAGAAATATATCCAGACACAACGGGATAGATTCATAGATACATTCTTGAAGGTTGTCTCCTTAACCCATGTGGCCCTCCTGACCCGCTCCTCTTGGTACGGAATTAGCTGCATTGCAGCTTTTGCTCTTGTTAATATATTTTAATTTTTTTAATAGATTTCATTAATTATCTTTATAAGCTTAACTTGGACTTACTAAATATATTTGCATTTTCATTCCATTTTTATTTGACCATTTCATCCTATTATTAGTTTCGACCATCCTCATTATGGGGTGGGATGGGGGAGATAATAAGAAAAACAATCTCTCTTTATGATTATATTTCATGATATTTATATGACGGTGCAGTTTAAATATTTTATGTTTTTAATTTTTTTCAATTATATTTTTAGTCTTGTTTTGTTTGGAGTTTAGTTAGAAATCTTTAAAAAAAATTAGAATCACATATATTAGTTATGGAAATTGCATAATTTGGATGCCATGGGGGTATATGAGAGTGCTAATCTATTTATGTATTAAAAAACACAATTTGAACACTTCCAAATTTAGATTGTACCATTTTTTTTTACCGGATCCGACCAAAACCCAGAGGAAAGTCCAAAACCTAAAATAAATAGAGTACTCCTTTATATGATGGCTATTTCATTTTATCACTTATTTATTTATTTTAAAAGCTCACTCTTTTTTACATATCAAATATTTATTTGAATTTCCTAATGATGAATAGTTTCTTTCTTATATTTATATATACATAAATGATAGAATGAGATAGCTATCATATAAAGGAGTAGTCTATTTATTCTACTTTTTGGACTTTTCTATATATAATAAAATGGTAAATGTTTTCTATGGGTATTTGAGGCTCATATACCAATGTTAAGCTTGAGGAATAACTCCAAGCTTTAATGATTTCCATTGAACAAGAAGCATCAATTTAAACAAGGTAGGGTGACCTTTGGTTCCATATTCTAAAGGTATGTTTCATTTTCCTATGACTCTTCATTTCCCTACAACTAAATATTTACAATAGTTTATGCAATGAACCATAATCCCAGGATTATGTTTCCAACATTCCCCCCCATTAAACTAAAGGGGTGTTTGTGAGTCCAACGCATCTTTATGAACTTTTCAAGCTTCTCTCTTCCAAGTGCTTTGGTGAAGATGTTTGTAATTTGCTCATTTGTGGAACAATGTCTCAAATTAATTGTTTTGGGCTCTACATGATATCAAATCAAATGGTACTCAGTGTTGATGTGCTTGGTTCGATCATGGAATCTTGCAAAAATTATGCCTATCTTTTTTAATAATCTTCGAAGATCAAAAAACTGATTTTGACATCCTTCATCATTGTCATCATTGTTCATTTTGTACCACAGTATACAAAAATATATGAAGATCCTTCATGATATGGATTGATTACAAGTCCAAAGTATATTCCTAAATCGTATCGCCATTGACCTCCCTGATATATATTGGTCCTAGTGCCTTCGTCAAACCTGATTTGGAGAGATGGTTTGCAAGAGTGTTCAGTTCTCTATATACATGCATGAAGGAAATAAAGACAAATTGTTCGACAACTACCTTCAATAATGTTGCAAGGGCCTGTAAGGTGATATCCCAGATTAACTGGGCATTGTTCATCCAACTAACAACAAGCAAAGAATCACCATAAATATGGAGATTAGTGATATTCCTTTATAGTTCCAATCTCATGAGAGATCTCAAGGCAAGAAATTCATCTTTGTTATTGGATCATAGTCCCATATTGGTTGTGAATTGTACTAATTGATTTTCTTGAATATGCATGATCCCTCCAATGCTACCATAGTGATCAATACTCTGGCATGCATAGTAAAAGAGTGCCCAAGGAAACGAGTGATTGATTATCAATTCCTTGATCACTCTTTCCTTTCTATTAGCTCCCAGAATTTTAAAGTATTATGCCATGGACATAATAGTTATAGAGATATAAAAAGTTTGTAGTGGATGATCATTGAATATACAAGAGTTTCGTTCCAACCATAGTCCCTAGAATGTAAGGAAGGGGACTACACAGAATTCCTTTAAGCTACGACGATGAAACTATATCTGTAAACCTTCTTCCATAGTTTCCCCTTGCCACAGATGGTCTTTGCCAATCCAATGATCCATGTTGCTCCACACCTATAAAGTAAAGGGGCACTGATTAAATAAATGTTATACATCTTCATTTTCCTATTGATAGAGAAAGCACATTCCAAGCCCATGATTTTGTTTCTTCTGTAGATAATCCCATGTGGGGACTTTAGACACTAGAGATGACCACCACATGCCATGCTATGATGGTAATTTAAGACCCATTCAGCGTCATCGCGGGTGATATATCATCGTAAGATCGTGTCAACACCATGTTGGTATAAAACATCATCGATAAGAAGGTATCAAAGGGGATTGGTGATGAATATGACAACAATCATCATGACTAAGATGAGATCCAAACTTTTGAGTGCATAAATAAACAAGGATGTCTGCATACCAAAGATCATCCAACGTGATGGTGAACCAATGTTCATCGAGAAGATGGTCATTGATAGGGGATGAGTTGGTGTCAAAGGGTAGATTTGTAATAAATGCTCCCATATCCAAATCCTTTTTACTCTTGGGGGTCACAAAATCAAGGTCATATTCTTGAAGGATAAAAATCCACTTAACAACCTTGCCTTGAACATGGTGTCAGTTCAAGAGATATAACATAGAATTCGAATATGCAATTAATTTGGTTTTTCTTGTGAGAATGTAATGACATAGATTATGGACAGAAAAGACAATATCTAAGGCTATATTCACCTCATGGGGGTATGAGATGGAAGGCCCATATGATGTCCTCTTGGAAAAGCACTTTGAAAAAAGTGTAATGTAATGTTGAAATGTAAAGGATGAAATCCTTTGTTTAGTCTGTAGGGATATTCATGGAAGCCAAAGTAAGATCCCATTTTAAGGCATCAAATAATATTGCACTTGCTTGTCCTAGATGAAGGATATGTTGGAATGGAGCAAACACAAAAATCCATGAACAATCGTGGCATAATCTGGGATGAAACAACATAAGAATTTCACCTTTCCTTAAATATTTTGCAGTTGGCGCAAGGTATTTGGAGGGGGTAGGTCAATGATGGCTTGGACCTTTAAAGGATCAATGGTGATCGCATTTTTAGAAACGAAGAATCCTAACAATTGACCGATAGGAATGCAAAACATGCACTTAAGCGGGTTCAAGCAAATGTTGTATTGGCGACACCTAAGGAAAACTTGATGGATATCCTCAAGATGGTGCAAGATTTCCTTGGAATGTCTAGTAAGGTCATCCAAGTATGCTAGGATGATGTGGACCATTCATGAAAACAATATGACATGGAACAATGGAAGGTGGCTTCAACATTTTTCTGTCTGAATGACATGACTTGATAAGAAAATTTTCCCCACGATGTGGTGAAAGTAGTTTTGTATTGGTCTTATGGGTGGATTTGGATATGCTTATACCCTGAGAATCCATCCATAAAGGACATGACCTCATTCCCAACGCATGCATCGGTAATTTGATCAATGAATGGGTTGGGGAAGTTGCCTTTGGGACATGCTTTGTTTAGATCGTGGAAATTTGTATAGATGCGAAGGGTGCCTTGCTTCTTATTGACTGGAATAGGGTTGGACACCCATGTGGTATGAGAAATTAGATAAATGATTCCATATTTGCACAATTTATCTACCTCGGATTTGACGGCCTGAACTTTGGAAGGGTGAATGGTCTTTGTTTTTAGCACAGAGGTTCGACGTTGGGCCATGTATCAATATGGTGTTCAATGATGGCAGGATCGAGTCTTGGCATTCCGGTGTAGGAGTAAGCAAAAACATAACGAAACTACTAAAAAAGAGCCTTGTAAGCAACAACTTCTTTGAGAGTACAAGAATAACCTAAGAGGACATTCACAGTGACATAAGGTTTGGCCAAAATTTCCAGTTGAATGGTTAGAGAGATATTGTCCATGTTACCTTCTTCAAAAGCATACATAGCAAAGATTGGGTTCTTGAACCAGTCAACATTACTAGGGGGGATAAGTTATTTTGATTCGATGGAGAATTGGTTTGAAGATGGGTGAGGAGGGGATAATTCGTCCAGAATGAAGTATGATCAATGGTGCATATCTTTCCATGGAAATTTTGGTATCGTAAGTGTTTCTAGAATTTCTTCATCGCTTTGAAAGGATTGAACAAATAGGTCAGAGTGACTTGCATCTGCCGATGTGTTCATGGAAGTGGAAGGTGAGGACGAGGAGGCCCCATTGGAGAATGAAACGTAATGGATGGAAATCATCCCTCTAAGATGAAAGAGTGGGGGAACATTCTCAATGGTTATGACCTGAGATACAAGGGATCTAAGACATAGGTCAACCAATGTTGCACGAAAATTTTGGAGATTGGTGTAATGGTGCGAATAATGACCATAAATGCCACAAAATGCACAAGGATGGTTAGTACACGATGATTTTTTGCATTTTTTAGTAGCGACAGGGAGGGTGATGTGGACCATACGGTCGTTCTCATCATTTTTCTCCTCTTGTACATTGATTTGATTGTGCAAGATGGGTAACTTTGGACATTGATGGGTGGCATGACCTAGGATATCAAACACATCACATGAAATATGGGCTTGTGATGGTGTAGGGGGTGAAGAGTTTACAACCATATTTGGAGTAGAATGGGCTGGTGCATTCTTAGTTTTTACCTTGCCTTTATTTTTGGAATAAGGCTGAGAGGAAGATGGGGTCTCCTTAATAACCACAGGTGGTGGGGCATTGGAAGTACCAAATAACTGGACAATATTTAAGACAACCTGTGGGGTGGTTGGGGTTTTTGGTGGGGTATGGTACCAAACTAAGAGACCTAACATAAATCCTAGAAGGTTACGGGTATCCATAATAGAAGTTACCATAGTTCTAGGGGGAGGAAAGGGTGATAAAACTTGATGTATAGGAATTCCCACTCATATATGCCCTAACAAAGGGATGGGACTAGGAGGGGGTTGGGGTTGGATTGTATATTTCTCAGAAGTGAAAATGCACAATTATGATATCTCCACTTTTGGTGGAAGTGAAGGGGGGGATTCAAAGTTCCTACAAGAGATGCATCTTGGAATATTCCAGGGCCTACACTAGTGAATGAAGGAATGGAGAGGCTATTGAAATTACTTTCAACCATAGGTAAGGCATGATCCAAACAAGCCAACCCTTGGGATCATAGTTAGTGATTTTATCAAGTGTGATGATCTTCCCATCGTGGGGAAACATCATGAGTCTATAAATCGCTGAGGTGACTGCTTTCATAGTGTACATGTAGTTACAACCAAGGAGGAGATTGTAATCTAATTAGGTGTTAACAACCTCAATGTCAATTAAGACCATTTTCTTGACCAACTGGACATGGACGTTGTGTAGGATACCTTGTGGTTGAACAACATGACCATTGTACATATGTAACATTAGGATGGATCGAGTTAGGGGAACCCAATTTCTTCCAAACATGACTGACATGACATAGGTGGAGGCACCGCCATTGATATGCATCAGTGAATAACCAAGTTTTTGATAGTAACCAGAATCTAAAAAGAAACTAAATTGGGAATTTGAGGCTTCGCTCGATCAAGGTTGAATGTCATCAGGTGAGCATCAGAAGGATCAATTACACCTAAAGTGGAAAACAAATCTTTGCATTGCATGGGGTAGTTATTGAGAACCTATAATGGATACATGGAAGTAGGTGACTCTACCAAGTCATCCACAATGCTATAGTTGGGGGAAACGCAGGCATTAGGGTTATGGGGTACATGACACAAAGGAATATTAGGGATATTAGCGATGGAGTACAAGTTAGGATGAGGGAGATGCAAAGGTTCTTCCACCGAGGAAGAGTCTTTCTCCTTATCAGTGCTAATGGTATCATTAATCGGGCCGTATTGATTATGCTCAATTTGGAGGTTGATCTTGGTGGAATTTATGAGGATGTGCTAGACAGAAGAGTCATTGGAGTGACCTGATGATGATGACTATGTGGGGTAAGGTGCCATTTGTTGTGATGTGACTACCCCTTGTGATGGGAAGGGATTATGAAATACCATCAGTTTTGATTGGGTCGGATGAGGAGGGGGTGGGTTCGGTTTCCATTTAGAGGCATTGGCCACTTCAAGTTGGTTTGCCTCATTCCATATATAGTTGGTGAGCCTTAGCAGGGTGGGGAAAATGGTGGGCGTAGTGATGATAATAAACATTACAAAAGGAACATAGATGATTAGTCCATAATTGAGGGTTCTTACCTTACTTGGGATGTTTATTTGGATCCCGAGCTGCAGGGTTCGAATTAACTCTAGTTTTAGCAAGAGGGTTGTGGGGTTGGTCCCCAACTTCCTATTATTGGTTGTTACCTTTTTTCTTCCGCTTATTCTTATTCTTAGAGGTGTTAGGATTCACTTGTTGGTTATTAGGGTCAGGTTGTGCTGGTATATTTTGTTGAGTGTAGACTTTCCCATGAGGAAAAGGGGGAGCCACATGGTGTGGCTGCACTGGAGGGGCTAGCGAAGGGACAATAAAAGGGTAGTAAGGATTTATGGTTGGGAGGGGGGCATGTAGCCAGTAGAAGCACTGCTACATGAAGGGAAATGGACATGGGGAGATGTAGGAGGATATGAATAGGAGTTACTCATTCCTTCATGGGAGGATGAGCGAGGAGGATTAGGGGGGGTAGTAGGGTGTTGATGATGTGCTCTAATGGTGTCGCTCAACAATTGGGGTATTACCATACAAGTAACCACTTATAGAGGGAGGGTACAAAGGGCATCGATTTGGATGATATACTACGAAACCAATCATGCCATCTGCAAAATGGGATGCTCCTATAGGATCTTTATGTGTCGAGTCACTTCGAGGGGCATATGGGATAATCGTGTAAAGGAATCTAGATTGGGAATAAATAAGGCCAATTGTTGAGATTTGAAGATTCCCTCCTCTTAGGTTTGTGGGAATTCTAAGGCAAAGTCTTTAGCTATGGTGGGAAGAAGGGATTTTAAAAACCAATCTAAGAATATACAGTCATCAAGATTGATCTTACAAAGACTACTATATCATCGACACTCATGTATATAGTCCATGATATGGGTGGAAGAGGTTCGACATCAAGAAACATGATCTCGAATCCCTCATCATAATGGACATGTAGCTGGAAAAAGGTAAATAAATGGAATCTAGGGATACAAAATTGGGGTGTACCCTAGTGGGTTGCTCGATATACCACTTAGCAGCCACTCTAGTCTAGGTCCTCTTGAATAAACGTAACCAAATGGAATCATCAATGGTGTTATTAGAGGAGCAACTTAGACGAAAATACATTTTATGGTTATGGGGTTCCTCGCTTATCTTCCCCTCAAAATTAGTGATGCCCGAAGGGAGTTTGGTAGGAATTTGAGGCCACAAAGGATCATGTCATATGGGATCAATGGTTAATCTCACTAGATTAGGAAGGTTGAGGCTAGGCATGAATGATAGACTTGCAGTAGGAATAATTGTGGAGGTACCAACCTACACGTTGGCATTCCATCCAATGAGATGGTTAGTGGTGGCCCCACCAATAGAGACACCTCTAGAGATGGGAATAGAATCAAACATGTTGTCTGTTGGGCTATGAAATGGACTAGAGGCAATGGGAGAAGATGGTGAACTGGGTTATGAGGAGCCTTAATCTGAGGACTCCTACGAGGAATTAGGAGCAGCCAAAGGTTGTTCGGTTAACACACACTAATATGGACTAATGGAGCAATCGAAATCTTGTATAGAGGGGGACATCCTCGAAGTCTACAAGTGTACCTTGGGGGAGCTATGGTGACATGATCTAGGGCCAATAATCCAACGATGAAATTCTAAAAATAAGGCTAATGAAAGAAATGCTTAAATAAATGAGTTTGACTATAAATATGGTGCTAAATCAAACAATGAGAGAAATGTGTGTGTTTCAAGTGATATAATCTAGACAAGGAGTGAAAATGAAATGAACACCCTATAAAAAGAAAAGATGTGCTAGGCCTAAAAGGAGAGATACAAAAAGAAAATTGATGTGAAAAATAAATATTTCTCAAATATTTTTCAAATAGAGGGTTCCCAAGTCCACTACCAAAAAAGAAGTAGAAAGTCAAACAAGGGCCTTACTAACACTAAAATAAGACGGGGGAATCAATCCCACCAAGTCAACAAGTGAAGGTGCGAATGGGACAATTATAGAGAAAGTCATTGGGGGGAACTCTAGTCGACTCACTGCTATCTTCCCCAAGTGCCATTCCACTTGCGTGAACCTCCTCTAGGTAAGATGCCTAATAGAATGGTCATTAGGATACCTCATTCTCAGACATGTTGAATAGGTTTCTTTCATCTTCGGCTAAAATCCATGATCTGAATGATCTTCGAAACTAAAAGGGAAACGTGCCTTAATCAACCCTCTGGTTTCGGTCTTGGCACGTACCACCCAAAAGGGTTGGGCCTGCCAGTAAATTGGTCTCAACCATGTCCAGTACAAGAGGATTTTGGTTCCCTAAAATTCAACTACTATGTCTCAGAAGTATATTGACTAAGGGGAGTTGTTTGGATACATATCTCCAAAGTCCTAACTTGACTACAAAATTATTTTTCCCCTTAAGTGAGGGAATTTAAGTTGTTTATATTAGGGTTAATTTTTAGGCTCCACTTGGGGTCATGGAAAATTTTAGGGGCGAAATTTATCCCATGGGTTAATTTTCAAGGTTTTTTTCCAAGAAAATATTCACCATTTTTCGTTTTTCTATAACATGATTCACCCAAATTCTAGAGGATTGATTTTTTTACTTTAAAAATTGCCAAAATTGTCCAAAAACTATATAAAACCCTTATAAATTTGAATAGTTTTTAAAAATATCACCAAACATTTTATGATTGGAAATTTGATAATTATTAAGATTCGCCAACGTTTCTACACTTTAAGAAAATTATGGATCCTTAAAATTTTCTTTGCTTGTGGTCATGAACTAAGATGTTGAGATTAATGTATCAAAGCTATGTGCACAAGTGGTGTACAACTAGTAAATAAAATGATAAGCAAATGTAAATGCTTTAATATTAATGAAGAGAAAAACAAAGTAATTCCAATACTAAAACTAAAGATGTTTTTTCTTGAAATGGATCTACGATTTCTCAAAGATGTAAAGGACTACAATAAAGCAAATAAAAATTCCAAGGATGCATGAAAACAAGGTATTGAACCAATAACATATTTGTAAATAAAAGAGAAAAGGTTTTTAACCAACAATAAGAATTTGCTTTAAAAAAACTCAATCAATCAACAAAAAACTTTTATTCATAAACTCTACTTACTGGAAAAAATGAAAAGTCACTATAAAATACTTTGATCTTTCGATATTTTCTTTGCCTACAACATCTAAAAGGATAACAATCAACAACTAAAACAAGTAGTTAGGTCATATATATTAAAAACGACACTATAAACACACCAAAATGAAAAACTGAACCAAATTGAGCAAATGAAAAACAGGAACTAGCCGTGATCAACTAGAAAAAAGAGTTTTGGGGCTAAGTCACAACTTTTGAAGATAAAATAGAAACCAAGTTCGCTAGAATTACTTATAAATCCATGAACAAGACATGAAACAACTAACAAATGAGCAAGACACTGTCAATCGTGAACCAAAAATCAATGGTTTACGACCAGGTTACCTACTAGCGACGGGGGGATATAAAACAACAACAAGCAAACATAGCTAGATCCTATTAAGAAAACACTCAAAAAGGTTGTTGGAAATGATGGTCTACACACAACCAAGGGTGTACTATGGATCCATCCCCAGTATGGTCTCCAAAATATGTTGTATGTGATTTCTCATACACATGTTCAAAAGGGAACCCACCAAGCAGTTGTGCAATCCTTGGTAGCAAATTAGAAATAAAAAAAACAAAACTAAAATATAGATCCACACTCTCAAACCAAGATTCAAACATAGATCACCGTGATAGAATGCATAATGTAAAAGAATGTGTTTTCATTAATATCAGAAAGAATGTTTACAGAGTCACACCTTGGTATAGTTTGAAGAGGATATGGGGCTTCCACAACTTGTCCAAGGAAGGTTCATGAATCTCCTTTATGACCTCCAATATACAAACAAATGTCACAGGTATATCTCCTTAGTGGCGAAAGTAGAAAGTATGGTATGGCATCCTTCTATTTCTGTAGGAAATCCAACAACATGACGACGTGTTTTGAGAATGAAATTGGAATGTGAAATTGTGAACTTGAGGGCTTATTTTATAGGCACAAGAGTGGTCAAAAGAAATATCTATATCTAATATGTATGCTCTCCATCTCCTTGATTGCTTAGTGGAGAAATTAAGGTTTTGGGAGACAAATTCATTATTGGTTTACCACATAAATGGTTGTGTCCACTTTTAGCCACTACTTCGTTAGGGAAGCAAGCAATGAAAAAATTTAACTTAAAAATCACTTTTTGGGACCTGGCCACACCTTTTGGCGCCATAGTAGTAACCAAGGTCACATTTTTCAAGGGAAAAGTAGCGACCATGAGGATATGGTCAATGTTGTGGTTTCAATTTTATTTTATTGGTATTTTTATCACTTCTTTAAGTCATATGGATGGTATGAGGTGGAAAATGGTGTTCATAGTACTGGTTATGATGCATAATTATGGTGAAATTGATGACAAGGCATGTGAGCAAATTTTGGCTGCTAATACTAGAGGGTAGTTGGATGTTGTTGTTGGAATCCAAAATCTAAAAGGATTTGTTGAATCCATATAGCTTATTGAGTTGCATTAAATGTGGCTTTATAATTTGATTCTTCTAAAGAAAGAGCAAGAGCTTGTTGTTTCTTACATGCCTAAGTGATAAGTCCAGGACCAATATTAAAAACATAACTTGCAGCAGAATTCAAATCATCATGGTCATTGAACCAATCAAAATCAGTGAAGCCAACCAAAAAAGGATCCCCCACTAAGCCGTAATGTATCCCAAATTGAATTATACCCCAAATATACCATTGTACCTCGTATATATCCGAGTATTTTTTATGTTGCTTTCCATTGACTTTCATGGGGTGTTTGCATATACTAGAAAACATGACCAATAGCAAAGGAAATATCAGGATTGATATGAGTCAAGTACAAAATTCTGTTAACTAAATGATGGTACAATATGGCATCTACTTCGAGTTTAGTGTAGGTGGAAGTAAGCTTGATTCCATATTTGGAGGAATACAAGGTTGGTTTACAATATTCTATGTGAAAGAAACGAACAAGGTCACAAGAATGCTTAGAAAAATAAAGAAAAATGCCTTCTTTGGTTTGCAAGACTTGGATACCAAGAAAATAATTCAAATGTCCTAAGTTGACCATTTCAAATTTCTTCTTAAGGATGGATTTCACACGGGTTAAAAGTTTAGGGTCACTACCAATGAGAATAAGTTCATCAACATAAAGAATAAGGCTTATGAGATGGTTTCCTACTTTCTTGATATAGACATTAGGGTCAGAATGACATCTAGAAAAACTAGTGTCAACAAGAAAGCTATCCATTTTGGCATACCAAGCCTAAGGAGATTGCTTAAATCCAGAAAGAGATTTCTTAAGGTGACAAACAAGGACAGAGTCATTCTGAACATAGACATGAGGTTGTTTCATGCAAATTTATTCCTACAAGTCCCCATGCAAGAAGGTAGATTTAACATCCATTTGATACGACTCCCTTTCATGTGAAGCGACAAGGAAGAGAACAAGGAAAATGGAGTTTGTTTCAACGACAAAGGAAAATACTTTCGCAACTAACCTTTCCTTAAGTCTTTCAACACTTCCATTCATGCATACTTATTTATATACACCCATTTAGATATGATACATGTTCTTCCTTTCAGAAGAGGTACAAGATCGCAAGTATCATTTTCCATTAAGGAACACTATGTTTTATTCATTTTTGTGTCCTAATTTGGTTGGCTAGAAGATTCTACAAATGTTTTTGGATCATGAGTTTAGAAAACTTGAGCCAAAATAGAAGAGGCTTGTTGGAACAATAAATGTTTTCGATGTTGATGTCTAGGATCACCAACTACTTCGCATGTTGTACATACCCATCTAGGAAGCAATGGTACTAGTCTAGGTTCATGTTCAATGGACCCAAATGGAGGAAAGTGAGTAGGTGGAGGTATATTTTCATCCTCACTATCATCATTTGAAGAAGAAATTGGAGTAGGATTACTAGCAAAGAAGTTGGGGATAAAAGACGTCATAATCGCAGAAGATGGCTCATAGGCCAACGACGACACAAACACCCAATTAAGATTGTAGGCCAAGATATTTTCATCAAATTTAACATCTCTTCTAATAATAATGTCATTGGAATTAGGTTGAAGAAGTCTACAACCTTTTACATCTTCAAAATATCCAACAAAAATGCACTTCTCACTCTTAGGTTGTAATGCTTTTCATTTTTCATCACGAATTTGAGCCCATGATTCACTATTAAACACATGAAAATGGCATACATCTAGTTTAAATTTTCTTCATTCTTTTTAAGATGTTGTAAACTTGTAAAGCCTACGTGGGAGTGCGTTTTGCTATGCAATTAATTACTAGTGTTTTCCCAAAAATGAGGACTTAATCCCTTAGATTGGATCATAATATTTTCCATTTCATTTAATGTGCATTTCTTTCTCTCAAAAACACTATTTTGTTGTGTGTTAGAAAACTATTTAAAAATTAGAAGCAAACAAGAATAACAATAGAACACAATATTTACATAAAAACCTACCATACGCAGGTAAAACCATGGGGCAATGACAACTTCAATCTTTTATTATTACTTGGAAAAAACTTACAATTAACTCTTCTATCTCTCTTGTGTTACAATGCCAGAGGTCACTCCCATATTATAGAATACATATGAGGGTTCTAGAAGGAACCGAAATACACTAGAAGGGTATATAAACTTTTTCCTCAAGGGATCCACCCCTGCAACCCTGGAGGGGGAGTCTGACGAGACACCCTCTAACCCCCTTACGCTCTCGACGCATATGAGTAGCACATGGGCCTAGTCAGTAGCTCTATATGAAGGATATTGGAGATCTAGATATTGGATTCATCTCCTAACATTCTTCCACTTGAAGTCAATATACAAGAATTTCCTTGCCAATATTTTCCACTCGAGTTCCGTTTCCCAATGCTACCTTCATCATATTTTCATCAAGCCCATAAAATTTTTGCACTATTCAAACTTTTCTACCTTGATAGGCTTCGTAACGATATCTACATTATTCTCATCAATATCAATGTTTTCCAACAACATCCTACCTTGTTCCACCACTTTCCTCATGAAATGGTACTTAATATCAATATGTTTGGTGGATCACGAAATGTTGGATTCTTCACTAAGTGAATAACAATTTGACTATCATAGTGCAAATTAATATTCCCCCATGTCATCTGAATTCATGCATTAGTCTCTCTAGCCATATTGCCTCTTTACCAATCTTAAATACTGCCACATATTTGTAACGTACCCACCCATCCATCCAAGGAAAGGGAGGGAACATGATGCCAATCTATGGGGATTTTTAAGCAAACTCAACCCATTCATTTGATTCATACAATTAAAAACCCATGTGTGCAGATGTAAATTCAACAAACATGCACAGCGGAGATAAAGTCATCCACACACATAATTTCGTATGCATTCAATATATCAAAAACAGTCATCAATCTAAACATTGCAGAAGTAAATGCATAGACAGCAAGACACTTATCTTTATGGTGAAATGGCCCCAAACAACTAGCTATGTTGTTGCAACGTTCCTCCCAACCATAGGTCTTTGCCCAGCCTGTATTATTTTAGCACTCAGAGACCACCCCCGAGATGGGCATGATATCTACAAGGAAAACGGGACTCTCAAGTTCATTCACAACCAAATAATCATTTTCATTTAAGCCAATCCAGTCCATAGCTGGGTTTATCAGGCTAAATCTGAACCCTCTTCATTTGTGGATGCTTCCACTCAAGCTCAAGCCAAAACAATGGAAACCCATTTCAACCCCAACAATCTTGACACACAACAACTCAAAACTGAGCATGGATACTCATAACAGCAAAATCACAATTTCTGGCATGAAGAAAAAAAAACGTTTGGCAACCAAAAACGAAATGGCAATTGGGGAATCACCCTGGGAGAGAAAAACCATTTCCAGAAAACGTTTGTGGGCACTCAAGGGATAAAAATGGCCTCCATAAACCCCAAATTCGTGTCTCCCTTCCTCCCAGCCATTGTGCAATACAAAAACGAGTTCCCAGGCATGGAAAATGCAGGAGATAGATGAAAAACGTGATGGGAAAAGCCCCAGCTAGCTCAGACTGCGTGAGAGGGAAAAGGCTTGGGCATTCAAGGGCCAAAATGACCTTCACACAGTCATTAACTGGCAGCAGGGAACCAACACGATTTTTGGGCAAAACCGTGACAGGTTGGCACCCGAAATTGGCACATACACAGTCACACAATTGATGGAAACATTCAAGAACGATTTATGAGGTAGGAGATAACTACTGGGTCCACAAAAACGATTTTTCCATAATGAAAACCAATTCTGGAAATTCAAAAACAATTTCACAACAATAAGGAAACAACAAGCTATCAAACTTATCTGTTGAGCTTCCCAATGGATTCTCTTCTTTCCCCAGAGTCCAGCCATCACAAAAACGGGATTCGTAGCTTGAAAACCGGTGAATTTACAGCGTACTCCATGAGAGAAATGCCCAACAATCTCCAAAAACATGAGAGAGCAAAAACTGATAATGAATAACAACTTGGGAAGGCAATTCGTGGGTGTTTTCTTGCCCAAGAAGGAGAAACATGATTTTCCATGAGGGTGGCTTGTCCATACTTGAATTTGGACAGCCATACCTCCCCAATCCCCAAGGCATTAACTACTTCACCCAACTCTTGGGAGAAATCAATGATTGGGTACAAAAGTCAACATGGGTAGTTGAGGGTTTGATGGGTACTCTCATTGACACTTGGCTTGACCTGATTGGCTCCAAGGGTTTGAATATTTCCCTCCCAATTCCTTGTAAAATCATGCCCCCATCTCTTGTTGTATTGCCTAACTAGTTGTGGATATTTTTATTAAAATGCATATTTACATGATGTTGAAATTCCAATGTGCCTGGCTAGCACATAAACCATATGCATCAATAAATCGATGGCGGGGCCTTGGCCTTGAGCTCCTCACCATGATTTTAGAACAATATTACATCATTTACATTCTTAATGCAATGGGGTCAAGATGGGGACGTTACAATATTCTACTTCAGTGGTTGATAGATCCACTTCTAGATGCAACTTAGACGTCCAACGTACAACTCTAGTAGCAAGAGTGAAAGTATATCCTGTAGTAGAATTCCATCCATCTCTTTCTCTACCAAAATCATAATATGCAAAACCTTTAATTTGTAAATCTTCCAATCTATAGCACATAGAAACATTTGAAGTTCCCTTTAAATATATGAGTATCCACTTCATAAAATTCCAATGCTCCTTACTAGGATTTGCCATGAACCAACTAACAACTCCCACTAATATCTGGTTTGGTGTGCACCATGGCGAACATGAGATTCCCTACTACTGATTAATATGATAGATGAGACATGATCATCTTCTCTACTTCTATGCTAAGAAACTGTTCAGAAGACAACTTGAAGTGTGCAGGAAGTGGAGTGCTAATTGGTTTTCATTTTGCATATTGAAGCATTACAAAATATTTTTTTGTATATTAATTTTGACTTAACTAGATCTTCCTACCTATTATGTCCATGTGTATCTTCATCCCTAGAATTTGGTATGTTGCTCTTAAATCCTTCATTTCAAATGTCCTATCCAACTAAGCTTTGAGATCAATGATTTTCATCATGTCAGGGCTTGCAACCAACATATCATTGACATACAATAGTAAGATAATAAAATTTCGATCATCAAACCTCTTATAATGTGCACAATGGTCAGCTTCACTTCTACTTAAACCTTGGCTCTTCATGAAGGTGTCAAATTTTTTGTACCACATCCTTGGCCCTTGTTTCAATCCATACAGATATTTCTTGAGTCTACAAACCACATTCTCTTTGCCTCTTTCTTTATATCCCTCACGTTGATCCATATAAATTTCTTCAACAAATCACCATGCATGAAAGCAATTTTTACATGCAGTTGTTCCAACTCTAAATCTCGTGGTGCTACAAATGCAAGTAAAACCCTTGCAATAATAAGCTTCACAACTGAAGATAATATTTCCTTAAAATCTATACCCTAAATTATGCACATATCCTTTTGCTACCAATCAAGCTTTACAAAGTTCTAGCAACCCATCATTGTTCTTCTTTATTTTTTATACCCACTTATTTCCAAAACCTTTTCTTCCTGGTGGGAGATCCACAAGTTACTGTGTTTCTTTCTTGTGAAATGATCTGATTTATTCATCCATGGATTTCCATTTATCTGCATTCTCAAATTCTCTAGCTTCCTAAAATGAATTAGGTTCACCATCATTAGTTAACAAAGAAAAATAAGACTAGAAATCAGGAGAATACCTTCCTTGACATCTCCTGGGATGTTTATATATTTTGAGTTGTGGTTACTGAGCTTGTTTCTTTTCATGTTGATTAGAAGCTTAATTTTCATCTTTACTCATTTCTAATTTAACCGGTACAATCTCAGGTGTCTACTGTACCTCCTCCTTTTAGATGGATTTTTCATTAAAAATAACATTTCGACTAACAATTACCTTTTGGTCAGTAGGATCCTACAATCTATACCCCTTTAATATATTATCATAATAGATAAAAAAACATTTCTTTGACTTTGGGTCAAGCTATGACCTTTTTCTCTAGGTACATGGGAAAATGCATCACAACCAAAAATACACAAATGAGAATAATTAACTGGCTTACCACACCAAACCTCCCTTGGAATATTTCCACCCAACATACTTATAGGTGATTTGTTAATCATATACATATTTGTATTAATAGCCTCTTCCTAGAATACATTATCCAACCTAGATGTACTGAGCATGCTTCTTACATGTTACATGATTGTGCAATTCATCTTCTCATTCACTCCATTTTGTTGTGGTGTATATGGAGTAGTCTTATGGTGCTTAATTCCTTCCTACGTACAAAATTTATCAAATTCCTTAGAGCAGTATTCTCCTCCATTATCATATCCGAGACATAAAATAGAATTTCCCAAACTTTTCTCTACTTGTACCTTGAAATCTTTATATCTATCAAAGGCATCTGACTTATTTTTCAAAAAATACACCCACACTCTTCTAGAAAAATCATCTATAAAATTAAGAAAATATATATCACCATTTATGGACACAATGGGGATTGGTCCAAATATATCAAAATGAATAAGTTACAAATTATCGAAACTTTTACTAGATCTTGTAGTAAACTGAACTCTCTTCTATTTACCTACAAAGATATAGTGCTCACACAAGTCTAAATCAAAATACCTAATCCCAAAAAGCATACCTAAATCACATGGAATTTTCAAACCTCTTTCACTCATTTGTCCAAGTCATTAATGCCACAATATCATTGCATCCAGAACATTCTCTGAGTCTGCTATTGCTACATGATTTGTCATTGTATCACCGCATAAACAATACATGGTCCCATACGATTCTCCTTTTTTACCATGAGGGATCCTTTGGTAATTTTGCATCGGTTGTCACCAAAGGTAGTAGAATACTCAGCTTATTCATCATCTTGATTGAGAGAAAATTCTTTCGTATATATAGTACATGTCATACATCACATAGCTTCCTTCCTCTGGCATCATCCATCTTGATCTTAATGTCCTCTCTTTCCACAATTTCTAAAGGATGATCATCACCCAAGTAGAACATTCCACTACTATAGGGATAGTAATTAGAAAACCAGTCTCTATGTGGAGACATGTGGAATGATGCACCTGATTCCAAAACCTAAGCATGTAATAGATATTTGTTGTTACTGAGAGATAAATCCTCACATGTTTCCGTCTCTTATGAATCTACTGTACTAGCTTCAACTGATGGTTGATCTGGGTTTTCATCCTTCTTTTTCTTCTTTAGATACCAACAGTCCTTCCTCGAGTGCCCTAGTTTCCCATAATTCTAGCACCTCCCTTTCTTGCATCCTCTAGACTTGGATCTAGACTGTGATCTTCCTTGTTGACCCCTTTCACTAGATCATCCTCTCACATATAAGGATTCATGGATCCAGATAAATCATTTCCTCCATGCTTCTCCCAATAAAGCAACTACCACATCATCAACTTTCAGAGTTCCTGATGATGAGTTGGTGATGATCACCATTATATATATGATCCCAAGTATTCGGGAGGGAGAATAGTAAAATGATAACTCTATCCTCATCCTCCACCTTACACCAAACAAGAACATTTTGTTGATTAGGGTATTAAACTTGTTTAGATTATTGCCACAGTTGAACCCTCCTTCATCCTCAAACGAAAAATTTATTTTTTGGGGAAAACCTTTTTTGTTGTCGATTTAGTCTCATACAGCTTCCCAAGTTTCTCCCAAAGAGCTGTCATGGTCTTTTCTTCAACAACATTGAACAAGACAAAGACTGGTAGGGAAATGCGAATTGTAGAAACCACCATTCTATCCTTCTTTATCCAATCCTCATCTGTCATGCTGCTCAATTGTTTTGCAACCCTTTCCAAGTATATAGCTTGGTCATTTTGAACCAACAAATCCTCCACTTTCATCTTCCACAAGGAGAAATTATTGCCATCAAAATTCTCAATCCCGACCATGGATAGTTGGAAATATTATTAATACTGATAGGGGGAGTGAATCAGTATTAAGCGCAGTTTAAACAATTTTCACTTCTACCCAATTCAAACAATACTTATATTTTGTATTCACCATAAGCAATGTCATTCATCAACACATACGTAAGACACACAAAAAAAAGATTTAACGTGGAAACCAAAATAGGAGAAAACCACATAATTATTTCTTATATAATAAAGATTACATTCATAGAAAGAACCAACTTCCAAAATTCTCCAACACCGACTGGAAGGAGGCTCCATCCCCCTGATTTATAGGATTCAACCTGAAGGAAGTACCAAATCCCTCATTTACTAGCACCAATTGGAAGGAGGCATCAACCCCCTTGATTTACAAGCTCCAACCTGAAGGAATCTCCAACTCCTTGTCCTTGCCCCTTCCTTCCACCCTGATATAACTGTAGAATTTCTTCTTGTTGTCTACTGATCTGCTTCAATAATCTGCGCGTTGTTCAACATACTATTCTGTTTCCGTGCAATTGCATAACCATTAGATTCTGCTCATCGTCTACTGAAATGTTGTTCTATTCTTGTGCATCTGTCTCATATACTATATCAACATGTGCATCATCTGTTGTATTGCTCTTATGTTCTTGCGCACTTGACTCATATATTATATAATCCTACACATCATCTGCTATACTGCTCTTATGTTCTTGCGCACTTGACTCATATACTATATCATCCTGCACATCATCTACTGCACTGCTCTTCTATTCTTACGCACTTGGCTCTCTTCTAGTTCATGCTGTTCCAGATCAACGAGCCATTGATACCTCAATAATTCAAATCTTGCCAATTCAAAATACTATCTCTTGTTCATCTTGAAGCTTACATTCCACTCACCAAATTGGTTTCTTATTTATACTCGACTTGTTCAAGCAATGTGTCCACAAGTTGGATGATAACATCCCTTCTTCCTTTATTCACGGTCAATATTACTCAAGCATCTTCCACTTGTATTAATCCGAGCAACTGAGGTTTCATGACTTGTGGGTCTTGTGCACACTAGTTCCTTATCATAGTGTGACTTGCGCACTTGGGAACCACTACATGTTGGGTCTTGCACCCTTGAAGTAGTATTGCTTGGGTCTTGTGCACTTCCGAGACTTGCATACATATTTTGATATACTTCTTCAAAATGACAAAAGACTATCATGCCCAACCACCTCTTTGACATCAACTTTGAAGTACCACGACTAACTAGACAGGATTAGGGGCTTGCACACATTTTTTTTATGTACTTCTTCAAATCGGCACATGGATACTTAGTCCTCTTTGAAATCAATGACAACCAACATTCAACATTGTTAAACCTTCTTTCATTGTTGCAACTCCCACTTCCAAAATACCCTATTCCTGCAAGATTTCAGTCTTTGATACCATATGTTAGAAAAATATATAAAAATAGAAGCAAACAACAATAACAATAGAACATGAGATTTACGTGGAAACCCTACTATACATAAGTAAAGTCATGCGGGAATGACAAATTTTAATATGTTATTATTACTTGAAAAAAGACATCCAATGATTTATTCTATCTCTCTTGTGTTACAATGTTGGGGGGTCACTCCCCTTTTATATAATACATATGAGGGTTCTATAAGGAACCAAAATACACTAGAATGTTCTAGAATTTTTTTCCTTGGGGTATGTGCCCCAAAACCCTCATCGAGGGGGTGGGGGGGGGGGGGTAGAGAGACCCCCTCTAACCCCCCCGCGTTCCTGGCGCATACGAGCAAAGCGTGGACCTAGTCAAGAACTCTATAGGAAGGATATTGGAGATCTAGGTACTGGCTTCATCTATTAACATTATGGTGTGTATGGAATAGTATGTTTTATTTGAATTCCCTATGCAATTAATCAATTTGTAAATTTAGCGTGTACATATTCGCTTCCATTATATGTTCTTAACTTGTGTATTTGATGTATTGATTGGTTTTCTACAAGGACCTTGTAGGCCAAAAAGTAAACCCAAGTGCATCTAGAGAAAGTTAAGAAAAAAGTTGGAGAAAGAAGAAAAAGGAGGTGAACCATACAAATAATTGTGAACAAGATATAAGGAGTTCAAGGTATGATATGGGGCACTCTTGTCAAAATTGTCGCAATGATGTTTGTTGAAAACACACCCAATACAAGTACCATCTCTACAAGAAATGAGATGAAGACTAGTCACCATTTTCTGATTAAATAATTGATACAATGAGCAATGGTTTAAATGACTCATGCAAAAGTCTTCTCAAGCCATCACTATGAGCAACAAAAACTTATGGAAAAGACAATGAAACAAAGTTGTCAAATCTGTACAACTTGGTAATATCATCATCAATTTCAATTTCTAGGACATGCTTAGGATATTTTAAATCCTTAATTACAACTTGGTGAGGTGAAAAATCTACAGTCTTACCTTCACTATAATGAGTGATCTAATTGAATGACAACATCTTGTGGGAAACACGTGGAACACACAATACATATTTGAAATGACCATCATCTAGTTGGACTATTCCACACCCTACAACACTATTAGATATGTCATCACCAGCAAATATTTGTTTGTTGCTACATTTATTTAGAGTAGAAAAAATGGCTTTATCCTTATCAATATGATAAGATGTTCTAGAATCAATGAGCCATTCATTAGAAAAAGAAGTAGATGACACATTAAAGGGAAAACTAGAAGCATAAAGTGCATGTCCATGAGAAGAAGAGTTAGAAGAAGAATCAAGATTGATATTGTGCTTCATTTTTGTTTCCAAGGCTTCCCTTTTCTTCAGACACTTAGATTCTACATGACTATATCACACACAAAAATTTCAATGCCACTCAGTCTTCATTTGTTTATTTAGTTCCTTTATCACCATTGGGTGTAGGCACTTAAGGAGAGGGTCTGGGACCCTTTTTTTCTTATTGTTGCAAGGGTGTTTCTTCTTTGGATGCTTAGATTTATCCTTTTGTTGTACCACTAAGGGTTTATTAGATGTACCTATAGTTCTAATCACTCCAAGATGCACGAGCTTATCTTTTTTTCTTATCAAAGAATCACGAAAAGCTTCAAGATTGGGTTTTGTATAAGCAGACCCTAGAGATTTTGTATTGGAGTTAAAAGTAGATACAAAAATAAAATAAGGAGGACCATGATTAGCAAGAATATCATAAATATGTTTCTTTTATGGCTTAGATATCTTGTATTTTTCAACTAAGAGTCTAAGGGTTTTGAATTTAGATAGATAGTCTTTAGTGCAAGAGAAATAACTTCGATGTAAAGCAACCAATTAATTTTCAAGTTGGTGACCATGATTCTGTTTGTGATTGTTTTCCAAGCCGCATCTTGTTGTTCAATTCCTTTGAGGTGGAACTGTAAGTTGTTAAATATAGAAATCCCAATTAAGCCACATGCTTTTTCATTTTTACTATCCCATTTTTCTTTCTTTAAGGCATCAGCGGGGGCAGTTTCTTTTCCCAAAGTAATCTAGTAAAGTCCCTTACTTTGTAGGGCATCCTCCATATGATCTCTCCATGTGAAGTAGTTGGTACTTGTAAGCAAAACATCACTTGGACTAGCCACATTATAATGTGCAGATAATATAACTTCAAAAATAGAAATTGATGTTCTGGATGCAAAGATCTAAAAAAATAGGTAGTAAAAAAAATGACACTAAAAACAAATGTCAAAGTCATGCTTTTTTGAAAAAAAGGCATAATATGGAACCAATGAATCACATGGTAGGAAAAGATTGAACGACGTGGTGATGGATTCTCAGTGTAGTAAATAATTTCTCCCCTTACTAGCTTTTCTTATAAGATCACTTTTACAACTAAGTTAATTTTTAAAATAAATGACCCACTTTTATAAAACAAGTGTGAAACACTTTTATAATTAAGTTACTTTATAACTTAAAGTTACATGAACAATTTTTTTAAAGTAACAAAAGTAAGGACTTGAACCCAAGACCTCTTACTTAATAAAGTAACTTTCAACCAAATGAATTAAACAAAAGATATAGTAACGTTATGAAGGATAGTGGAGTTGATGATATTGTTGGAGAGCACACCTACCAAAAAAACCTTTCTATTGTTCTGCAAGACACTTCTATACAACCAAACACAAACAAAAAATGAAATTTCAAAACCGAGATTTCTCAAATTTGGGGTCGAACCTTAGTTAGCGTACCTAGAAAATGCAAATTTTGTCATTATTTATGGTTTACTGAGTTCACACAAGGCCCACAACAAATAGCATATGCAACAGATGAAACCCTTTCCACTATGTTTCTTATTTGTCAAGTTCAAACATAGTGCACAATAAATATAATACACAAACACAAAAGGTAGCAATACGTGAATAAAACATAAAACCAAGCTAAAATATGAAACAATATGAGAAATATTTTTTTTAAATGCATAAACGTTAAAATATACCTCCAGATATGGTAAAATGGTTGTATCTTGGGAAAACATAAACATTTTCAAGTGAAATGAAAACACTTCCAATTAAACCAGTGCTCTGGATGTAATGGAACACCTCTTTCATCTAAGAAATGCAAAGAAATAGTAGAATCCTGAAATCATTTGACACATGTAGCTACACCAGTTCAAGTTATCAATTAACAATGAGAGAAGGTCTTCATAAGCGAATAAAAAATGGTATTTCCACACAAGTTGAACACCTTAAGAAACCACTCACACAAATAGATAATAGATCAACACACCAATGTTTTACATGGTTAATTCCCTTGCAGAGGGAAACAATCCACGACCTCAACCAAATAGCTACTTGAGGAAATATGTTAATGCAAAAGGAAAAATAATTTGCATATGAGTTTCTTACAATCAATCATCAAGAAAATGACCCTCCATGCTCTTCAAATAGAAACACAAACCAATAGGGTGCTAAGCCATAGATTAATAACCATTAAGATTGAGTTGAAGATGAACCCTTGGATCACTTTATGTCTAGAACATCGTATGACCATCAAATTACGTAAATACAAATGCATACTAAATAAACACACTTTACCTAAATACACATTAGACTAAGTTTATCTCAACCAACTCTAAAATGTCTAAATATCCTAATAATCATTGCCCTGGTTTTTTTTTCATGGGAGGATGGTTTTCCATTACTTTTGAGTTATTTACTTGATTTTTTTAGAGGTTTTCAACTACCTTCCTATAATGACTAATGTGTGTATGCACATGTGGGGGAAAATGTTGTCCAAGAGAAAGTAGGCCAATCAGTTCAGAGGTATTGGAGATGTTAGCTAGTGAGGATGATCACACCCTAGGTCTCATAGAGTGCCCATATGTAGGGATGGTCTAGTGAATATGTGAAAACATCCTGTTTAGTCGGAATGAATCACCAAATCACTAGTATAAATTGAAGAAAAAAATAACTACTTGACTAAAAATGTTAGTCATGACAATGTTTTTAAGCTAAATATGACTAAATTTGACCAACACAACTAAAAATAACTAAAATAAATGATTAATATAGTCATTAGATAAAAAAAATACAACTAAATACTAAATGATCCAAAACTAAAAATGACTAAAACAATGACTAAAATTTACTACATCGATGAATTAGTTCAAACGTAATTAATAATCCCTTTGGAGATGATATAAACCAATGACCCATGGGCATGTTTGATGTAGATCTCTACAAAACTTATACACATTATTATACATATAGCTAACTAATTATAAGCTGAAACTTGATCAAGCCTCGACGTAGGTGGTCTAATGAAAATGAAAAATTCCAATTTTGACAATGAATTTTTATAATTTAGTAAATTTTAACACTACAGATGGATTCGGAGAAACCCATAGGGGGTCTCCGAATCCACCCGCAGTGTTAAAATTAATTTACTAAACTGTAAAATTACTAATTTACAATTTAATAAATTTTAACACCGCACATGGAATATTTTAACACTGCTGATGGAGAGGGTCTCTGAATCCATCCGTGGTGTTAAAATTTACTCAAAATTGCAATTTTCCATTGTCGGATTCTGTCAAATAACTTAGAGGAAAGAGAAGAATGCTCCATGATTATAATTATTCTGCTTCATTGGTCATGACTAGTTCTATTAAAACAAACCAATTATGTGCCCCCACCCTCAATAATATACTATGCACACTCTATAATATATATATATATATATATATATATATATATATATATTGTAAGTAAGAAGAACTATGTATTAAAGATAAACATGAAGGTGACATCTGATAATAGTAATGCCAAACTTTGCCTCTATCTATTTGAGACTCCAATAGATAAGCATAGAGCCGAGATACTATTAAGCCACTTCAAAATTGCCCCTCACCAAAGGGAAAATATGGCATTGGTCTCCTTTGAAATTCCTCTTTGTCTTTAACTTCAGTCTACAAAAAAGGATTAGAATAAACCGAGACTTTCCATCCTTCAGATTCATACTATAACTACCTTTCCAGTTGAGCAAATTAATTGACCGACAAAACTAGTAGACTTTACGAACTATGAATTCCAGTTGCAAGACCAATAAAAGGACTGACTATCACAAGCTCTACACATTTTCGTTCCAACTAAAATAATAGAGGACTAAACCCAAAACAGGAACTAGGGACCTAGTTTCCCTTGCACCGTGCCAACGAGCCATCAAGTTGCGCTTCCCCCAACTGCATGTTGGAATCGAATTGGCCACCCTCACCAAGGTCACGAGGTAAGAAGGAAATTCCCAGGTTGTGGAAAATAACATCAATCTTCATGTGCATCAACCGAGAGTCAGCATGATGCTCCTTCCAATACTGAATGTGAATTTCATCCCCGTTATTCTTTTAATCCTTCTCTAAGAGAACCCAATCTAACAAGCCTTTCATGACCCAATACAATGATATGGACCGATCATACAAAGACTACCGGTCATAGGTGGATCCCAGGTCAGTTATCCATGGTTCCATAGCTTCGTACTCCTCCTTAGGCTGCAATTCCTCTAATTCATCCCATAAGTCTTACAGCCATATTTGGAGTAGAATGGGCTAGTGCATTCTTAGTTTTTACCTTGCCTTTCTTTTTGGAATAAGGCTGAGAGGAAGATGGGGTCTCCTTAATAACCACAGGTGGTGGGGCATTGGAAGTACCAAATACCTGGACAAGAGTTAAGACAACCTGTGGGGTGGTTGGGGTTTTTGGTGGGGTATGGTACCAAACTAAGAGACCTAACATAAAGCCTAGAAGGTTAAGGGTAGCCATCAGAGAAGTTCCCATAGTTCCAGGGGGAGGAAAGGGTGATAAAAATTGATGTATAGGAATTCCCACTCATATATGCCCTAACGAAGGGATGGGACTAGGAGGGGGTTGGGGTTGGATTGTATATTTCCTAGAAGTGACAGTGCATAATTATGATATCTCCACTTTTGGTGGAATCGAAGGGGGGGCTTTGAAGTTCCTACAAGAGATGCATCTTGGAATATGCCAGGGCCTACACTAGTGAATGAATGAATGGAGAGGCTATTGAAATTACTGTCAACCATAGGTAAGACATGATCCAAACAAGCTGACCCTTGGGATCATAGTTAGTGATTTTATCAAGTGTGATGATCTTCCCATCGTGGGGAAACATCATGAGTCTAAAAATCGTTGAGGTGACTTCTTTCATAGTGTACATGTAGTTACAACCAAGGAGGAGATTGTAATCTAATTAGGCCTTAACAACCTCAATGTCAATCAAGACCATTTTGTTGACCAACTGGACGTGGACATTGTGTAGGATACCTTGTGGTTGAACAACATGACCATTGTACATGTGTAACATTAGGATGGTCGATGTCATGTCCCAAAATTTTGCATTGGGTCACAATGGCCTAAGCCCCTTGGCCATACTCATGATAGTTTGTCAAATGGATGCTAAGGGTCAAATAAATGCCAATAATGAAGTCCAAGTTAGTAATAATGTGAAATTATATCCAAATGGACAAGGTGGGTCACATTAAGAGAAATTCCCAATCCAAAGTTGTAATATACCCATCCAAATGAACTGCCATGGAGGAAAATTACTAGTTCCCTAGGTTGGGGGGTGGAAGCTTTGGGATTTGGAATAAGGGGGATAATAAATGATGTTTGAAAATTAGAATGGCATAAATATTTATAGAGGAGATAAATAAATAAATACAAGGGGAAATCAAAGTGGCAATTGATCATGAAGCCACATGGAGGATGTGGGACCCACACAGGCTAGATTTTCTATGCCACATGGCATCCTCCTCTTGTCATTTTGAATACATAAGAAGCCCAAAGTTCTTCGGATGAGTTGGAAGGTCAATATACTTGGCATGAATCAATTAATGTGGAATTGGAGTGGAAGAGTAACTCCCATGGAAGAGGAAGAGGCATTTTGGAGCTAGTGAGACACTTGGACTAGATTCCCTAGCTCTATGACAACAATGATGAAGATGCTATGAAACCTATGACACAAATCAGACTTGAAGGCTGACATATGACATATATGACATGTCAGGGATAAAAATATCCTCCAAGAGGGTGCTCAAGTGAGTTAGGGAAGCCAAAGAGACACCAATTCGAATTTGGAGAAGGAGAGGGCTAGAATTGGAAGGACAAGTGACATACTTGGGAATCTCTTCCCAACTTGAGTTGGCATGAAGCTCTTGGGAGGAATTCGACCCATGGAGGACCTTAGAAGTTTATAAAAGACAATAACAAATAAGGATGGTATCTTTTGATCATTTTAGAATTTGGATTTTGCATTTGGAGATGAGAGCTAGTGGAGTGCCACTCTACTTGCCTTAGCACCAATTTCGAGGGTGAAAGATTCCCATCCTAATTGGAAATTGGAGAGGCCATTAAGAGATTTAATTTGGATATTTAATGGAGTATTTTGTATAGGTTTAAGCTACAAGGAATCTCGTGGTCAGATCTCTTTAAGCTTTCTCCTACAACCATTCCTCTATTTCTTGGCATATTCATGATCCTTGAGGAATTGCGCACTTGGTGACTTATTGTTCTCTTTGGGGGAGATTTTAATGCTTAATTATTTTATAATATGATTTAAATTATATTTTATTCATGTTAATAATGTATTCAAGTCGATATTCCAAGTGGAACTATGTAAATCTGATTATTAATGAGCAAATGGTGCCAATTTCCCCACTATGTTGATATATGCCAATGATATGTTGATGTATTCGAATGGAAAAGTGAACTATTGATGATTTAATGATGTATGGACTGTTATTTATCGATTATACAAGTTTCATGTTCAGTGCATAATCTTTTGGAGTCATATTGTCCACTTTTATATCATTTGGAGAAGATTGCCTATCATTTCCCCCAAGGTCAAAACTAGTCTTTTTGCATCTGATTGGAGAGGGTTGTAGAAGAATTAATAAACTGAATGGTTATGAATATGAGACTATATTGATGTCCCATAGATATCCCCTAAATCTATTCAGAAATTTGAGAGGGTACAATAGCATTTGAAGAGCCATTTCCAGCACCTACCCCATGGGGAATTGAACCCCTAATTGCTAGTAAAATTCCCTACATTGGACAGAATTCAAAGGAGATTTGTAGAAGAATTTTGAAGAATATAAAGCATAAATTAACCTCATAATGATGTCCTAATATAATCCATACACCTTCTGTAACAATTTGGGAGCATTTGGAGACCAAGTGACCAATACTAGTCAAAGAGAAATTGCTAGTCAAACTCCCTACTTTGGCCAGAACTTAAAGGAGAGTTGAAGAAGCCTCTTGAAGACTCTAAAGCACCCCTGAACCTCATAATCATGTCCCAATATCATCCATACACATTCTATAACAATTTGGGAGCATTTGGATACCAAGACACCAATACTAGTAAAAGGTCGAACTAGTGGAAAAAGTTGAAAATTTCACCATCTTAATAAATTTCTAAAAAGGGACATTACAATCGAGCTTAGGGGAACCCAATTTATGCCAAAAATGACTGGACATGACATAGGTGGAGGTGCCTTCATTTATATACATCAGTGAATAACCAAGTTTTTGATAGTAACCAGAATCTAAAAAGAAACTAAATTGGGAATTTGAGGCTTCGCTCGATCAAGGTTAAATGTCATCAGGTGAGCATCAGAAGGATCAATTGCACCTAAAGTGGAAAACAAAGCTTTTCATTGCATGGGTTAGTTATTGAGAACCTATAATGTATACATGGAAGTAGGTGACTCTACCAAGTCATCCACAATGCTATAGTTGGGGGAAGCGCAGGCATTAGGGTTATGGGGTACACGACACAAAGGAATATTAGGGATATTAGCGATGGAGTACAAGTTAGGATGAGGGATACACAAAGGTTCTTCCACCGAGGAAGAGTATTTCTCCTTATCAGTGATAATGGTATCATTAATCGGGCCGTATTGATTATGCTCAATTTGGAGGTTGATCTTGGTGGAAGTTATGAGGATGTGATGGACATAAGAGTCATTGGAGTGACCTGATGATGATGACTATGTGGGGTAAGGTGCCATTGGTTGTGATGTGACTACCCCTTGTGATGGGAAGGGATTATGAAATACCATCAGTTGTGATTGGGTCGGATGAGGAGGGGGTGGGTTCAGTTTCCATTTAGAGGCATTGGCCACTTCATGTGGTTGGCCTCATTCCATATATAGTTGGTGATCCTTAGCAGGGTGGGGGAAATGGTGGGCGTAGTGATGATAATAAACATTACAAAAGGAACATATATGATTAGTCCATAATTGAGGGTTCTTACCTTACTTGGGATGTTTATTTGGATCCTGAGCTGCAGGGTTCGAATTACCTCTAGTTTTATCAATAGGGTTGTGGGGTTGGTCCCCAACTTCCTATTATTGGTTGTTATCTTTTTTCTTCCGCTTATTATTATTCTTAGAGGTGTTAGGATTCACATGTTGGTTACTGGGCTCAGGATGTGCTGGTATATTTTTTTGAGTGTAGACTTTCCCATGAGGAAAAGGGGGAGCCACATGGTGTGGTTGCACTGGAGGGGCTAGCGAAGGGACAATAAAAGGGTAGTGAGGATTGATGGTTGGGTGGGGGGTGTTTGACGGACAATCTACCAAGAGTGGACTCGAGGCCTGATCTCCCTAGTTGAAGTGAATCTAGAACAAATAGGACATAATATGAATCTACTTCCCTAGATCAATTACATATTGAGTACTTAGATATCGTACCTTTCAGATCGCGGATCCATCTCCTTGTTGTTGCTCCAAGTCTCACAGTCGTCAGATCTCCGGCTACAAGACCTGTCAAGACAATATGGAAATGATACAAGAAGTACAATATATCTAAACAATAATTGATCTAAACTAACAGTTGAGGAAGAAAGTTCTAAACATCATCAATGAGACAACATTCATGGAAAGAGATTATATTAACTGTATTAAAAGGTGGGAATACATAGAAAGGATGAAGCTACAACCAAAGCCTCAACGTCACATCCTCCATCCAACATGTCCAAGCCAAGCCTCCAAGGTGGTACAATCTTCCTAATCACCAATATGGATTCTACCAGCATAAGGATACCATAGACCTTCCTCCCTTCCCATGGAGAGAGTGGGTGTTTATATAGGGCTAAAGAGATAAGGTAGGTTGAGGATTAGGGGGAGATGATTAAGGGATCCTCCCATCAGGTTAGTGTTGGCCCGGTTTTGCAACCAGGCTTAGTGCTATGGGCACCTGCTAACTAGTAGCAGCAGTTTCAATAGAAATAAAAACAATAAACTAAATAAACAATACTTTTCATGAATCTAAGCAAGAATCTAAGCAAATAATGTAAACATGTCAAAATCAAGAACAAGAAACATAAGAAATAATTTTTTGTATTGAAAAATGGGGGGGCAAGCAAGTGCTTGCGATATTACCTTCAATGGTGAAGGTTGATGTTGAGCAACTCCCAAGATGAGTAGCTCCAAACTCCAAGAGGTCTCCTTCTCCAAGGTTGCTTCAATGGCTAAAAGTGCTCAGGGGAGATTTCAGCAGCATAAGGATGAGATAATGGAAGGATGTGAAATGAGGAGCCCCTACCACCTTTTTATAGGTTTTGGTGGTGAGGAATACCATTTGTGGTTTTGTGGAAACCAAATGGTATTGACCAACATGGTTTAGGTACTTTTCCCTCCTTTTTCCTTTTTTGAATAAAAATAATATTTTAATTCCCTTTTTAATATTTTTGGGAATTTGGACCCTTTTTGAGGGTTTTTTATGATTTTCTTGGAAAAATAATCTTTTTTAATGGAAAAAGGGGTGTACTAAGGTCTTTTGGTGACCTTTTGTTGGTTTCGGAGGCTCAGATGGTGAAAAAGTGGACAAATGGGTCATGTGAATAGGGAAATGAGCTAGTGAGCACTTTTTGGGTGTTAACAGATTGCCCCCTGATGTGTGAGGGCAGGAGCTCATCGTATGGCCGATAGACATCATAGTTCTTTTGTCCTTTTTTCTGGGGTTTAGGGGAGAGAAGAGACCGGTTGGAGACTGGAGCCACGGCCCTTGGAAGCTGCAAAAACAAAAAATATTACATGGCCTCAATATGAATGAGGTATAATCTCTGATAAAGGACGAGGCGGGCATTCCCATGCTCGTATCAAGACATATACAAAACAATTAGTCCCAAGAAGGGGGATCTAATACGTAAAGAAATATACTGGTACATCATAATGGTCCATAGGGGACATTATTGTGGGATATACTCATGATCATGGGTGATCTCAATAACTGATACACTGGAATAACTGTTGAACTGCTGAAACTGAAGGTGTCCAACATCTGTATGGACTCAATGACTGTGAGCCATGTGGAATACTGTCGCCATACGCAACCCGGATATCTATAGAAAAAATGTAACTGGTTGTATCCATAGGTAGACTCTCAAATGTGGAGGAGTCAGGAGGTATCCGGGGTCTTCGACTAATAACTGAATGGACCAATACCCCGTGCGAGTCTCAACGATGCGATCAAGGTGTTGAAGTCGAGCATGTGAGAAACAACCATTCGGAGAGGCACTGAGGATTCCTCTCGAAATGATTCGTAGGCACTCATCATAAATGGTAATGAGTCCAAGACACAGGGACCTCTAGGTCTATCCTCTGGAATCAATGTGGTTGTCGTCGACAGAGGGAGACCAGCAACTAACAAGGCAATGATGTTTCCTTGATAGGAGTACGAGGTGTAGAACTGAAGTGATGTAGTACTGATGGTAGGACTGACATACTTGTGGGGAAGGGAAATAACTGGGTCCAAAAAAATGGGTAGAATCAAACTTCCTTTGTTCAGAGCATGATGACATGGTTGACCTGGCAGCGTAGGGAACTGACTTGTAGGTGTGGGGATCATTGCTTTGACTGAATGGTATATATTGACTCTGGGGGGGAGGACGAGCTGATAGGTGCTGTCGAGGGATTATCAAGGTGATATACTACAGAATACTCTGAACAAAGGCGACCAAAATGGGGAAGCTGCCATATGAGTAGATGTGATCTGTCGTGGCGCCAAGAGGCACCATTGATTTCTTCTTCGTAGTTTTAATGAGCTCCAAGAAGGGATAAAAGTGTGCTCTGAAATGGTACGATCCTGTGGATTTTGTGAGCCCAGGACGGCTCATGCTCATGGTTGCTTTCATGTTTAGAGAGTCTGAAAGCGGTAAGTGGACTCTATTGGTGTTTCTTTTTCGTGAGTTTAGTCTCCAAGGCCCGAAAAAGCATAAAATGATGCGGATGGAGAACTCTTCTAGCCGATGTGACTAGAGTATACCTTTTTCGTAATTAGTCTACGAGGTCCGGAAAAGGGGTAAACTTATATCAGGTAGACGCCCTTTCAGATACGTTTAGCGAGCATGAAAGGAAGCAAGATAGCTCGGCGATCTTTTCATTGTTTTAGGAGTCAGAAAAGAGCTTAACAGAAACTCCCTAAGTGCCTTTTTCGTAAAGAGGGGTTGCTCGGCCTGAAAAAGGGATAAAATTATACCGAACAAAAATGGATTGATGAGGGCGAGGAAAGGTCTCAAGCATCGTCATCAGCGCGGAAAACTGGATCCGGTGACATACGGATTGTCGAAAACGGAGAACGGCCGATGTGGCACGCAAACCGAGGTGATGAGGGGGCGTGGAAAAAATGCCCGAAAAATATAAAGGTGAGAGCGAGAAATGATCTCAAGCATCATTACGAGCGCGGAAAACTGAATCCGGCGATATAAGACACATCGAAAACGGAGAACGGCCGATGTGGCACGCAAACCGAGGTGACGAGGGGGCGTGGAAAAAACGCCCGGAGAATCTAAAGGTGAGAGCGAGAAATGATCCCCAAGCATCATCACGAGCACGGAAAACTGAATCCGGCGATATAAGACATATCGAAAACGGAGAAGGGCCGATGTGGCACGCAAACCGAGGCGACGAGGGGGCGTGGAAAAGATGCCCGAAAAATCTAAAAGTGAGAGCGAGAAATGATCTCAAGCATCATCACGAGCGCGGAAAATTGAATCCGACTATATAAGGCACGTCTAAAACGGAGAACGGCCGATGTGGCACGCAAACCGAGGCCATGAGGGAGGCTAAAAAATGGTCAAAAAATGGACCTCGTGAAAACGGGAAACGGAAGGAACCTCTATGAAGTTCGCGCTATGCTGATCCCAACGGTTTGAGAAATGGACTTCGTATGACACCGCAATGGTTGTTTGAAATTTGTGGAATTTCTATAAATAGGACGTGGGGCCCAATATGACTTGTGATAATGTCATCATCTTGACCATTGTGTAAACTCTTTGCTCTGACCCCTAAACTCATTCTGGGCTAAAACACATCCAACTGAGGGATTTCCCTACTTAGTTGACCTCTTTGAGTAGGATGTTGCACTTTGTCTTCCTACATGGTGCAATAGACACCCTCTGTCGCAGTTCTTGGTTAGCTAGGGTGATAAACTATCGCAGTTTGTCCTTAGTCAAAGTGCGACAACCCCCTCTGTCTCTCTATGTCTTCTACCAAGGTGCGACGAGGTTGGTTAAAGGCTATTTTTGGGACTCTTGAGGTCTCTTTAGAAGTTTTTTGAGGTGGAGGCCTATCCCTAGGCTCTAGGTGAGGTGGCATTTCAGTTCCTAACTGTTAACACCCAAAAAGTGCTCACTAGCTCATTTCCCTATTCACATGACCCATTTGTCCACTTTTTCACCATCTGAGCCTCCGAAACCAACAAAAGGTCACCAAAAGACCTTAGTACACCCCTTTTTTCCATTAAAAAAGATTATTTTTCCAAGAAAATCATAAAAAACCCTCAAAAAGGGTCCAAATTCCCAAAAATATTAAAAAGGGAATTAAAATATTATTTTTATTCAAAAAAGGAAAAAGGAGGGAAAAGTACCTAAACCATGTTGGTCAATACCATTTGGTTTCCACAAAACCACAAATGGTATTCCTCACCACCAAAACCTATAAAAAGGTGGTAGGGGCTCCTCATTTCACATCCTTCCATTATCTCATCCTTATGCTGCTGAAATCTCCCCTGAGCACTTTTAGCCATTGAAGCAACCTTGGAGAAGGAGACCTCTTGGAGTTTGGAGCTACTCATCTTGGGAGTTGCTCAACATCAACCTTCACCATTGAAGGTAATATCACAAGCACTTGCTTGCCCCCCCATTTTTCAATACAAAAAATTATTTCTTATGTTTCTTGTTCTTGATTTTGACATGTTTACATTATTTGCTTAGATTCTTGCTTAGATTCATGAAAAGTATTGTTTATTTAGTTTATTGTTTTTATTTTTATTGAAACTGCTGCTACTAGTTAGCAGGTGCCCATAGCACTAAGCCTGGTTGCAAAACCGGGCCAACAGTTTTTGGCGACTCCGCTGGGGAGGTTTCAGCAGTCGGTCCGTATTGATTCCGACGGGTTTGGATATTGACGTCTGCGGTGGACATCATCAATAAGTGGTGGGTGCCTGAATCAAACATGGGTTGGTCAGGAGCTGTGTAAGTAATTTGTTGTGGTTGCACGTTGCCCTGTTGGGGGGCTAACGGCTGAGTGTTCACCACTCCTTGTGTTGGAAAAGGGTTTTGTAATACCAAAGGTTGTTGTGGAGGTGGTGGGGGGTTGGGTGGAGGCTGAGGAGCCGCCTGCCCTTGACGATGGGCGTCATTTGTCCATAGTTGTCGAGCTCGCTCCAGATGTGGGCAAGCGTGGGTATAGTGGCCATAGACACCGCAAATGGAACAAGGATGGTTTGTTCGTAAATTAGCATTTTTGGGTTGCTTAGGTGGCCGATCGGGATTCTGATGAGCGGGCGCCGCGTTATTTTCTTGCGGAGGATGGGTAGGTTGTGGAGCTTGGTTACGGTTTTGATTGTTTCCACGGTTGCGTCCTCTTCCGCGGTTTGGTTGCCCACCCTGGTTGCGTTGGTTATTTTGGTATTGGGGCTGATGTTGTTGTGCGTACACATGCCCTTGAGCATTGGGGGGATTCTGAGGAGCCGCAGGTGCGGGAGCACGTTGCGGTGGATAGTACGCAGGTGGAGCTGGAGGTGGTCCAGTTGCCTGCTGGGGTTGTTGGTACCCCTGAGCTGGTGGAGTTGTGAGGTGAGCCGGTGCAATCGGTTGTGGGTAATGCATATGTTGTTGTGGGAACTGCATGGGGGTCTGTACCGTAGGTTGAGCATAGTATGTAGGAGGTACATATGCTGATGGCGCTTGGCCATAACAATGTTGTGGACAAGAGGGTCCATGAATGTGATGGGTCTGGTTTGTTGGAGCATAAGAAGTTGTCGCTCCGGAACTGGATGTAGCCCTAGAGAGGTCTGGGGCGGGCATGGTGCTCACCATACTGAAAGGTTTTGCTTGCGGTGTAATTTGGCCAATAATGCCATCAGCGGCATGTGATGCCCCCGGTGTGTCACCGCGTGCAGAGTCACCTCGTGGGGCGTCAGGTATGATCGTGTATAGGTAACCTGACTGGGCATAGATAAGATCAAACTGTTGGGCCTTGAGGATGGCCTCCTCCTCAGACTGGGGTCTTTCAGATGCTACATCCTTCGCAATGAGAGGAAGGAGGGATTTAAGGAACCAGTCTAGGAAGATTCGGTCGTCTAATTTGATCTTGCATAGGCTCCGGCGCCGGCGCCAATCATGAATATGGTCAGTGATATGCGTGGCTGTGTTCTGTCTGCAAGACAGTAGGATTTCGACGCCCGCATCATAGCGGACTGGTAGCTGAAAGAACTGCAGGAAGGTCGAGGCAAGGGAAGTAAATGTGGCATGCGTCCCATGGGGCTGCTCGATATACCATTTGGCTGCGGAGCCAGTGAAGGTGCGTTGTAAAAGCCGTAGGCGGATTGAGTCATCCACTATGGAGTTGGAGGAACACCATAAATGGAAGGACATGATGTGATTCTGGGGGTCTTCTCCTGCCTTTCCCTCAAACTTAGGTATGTCAGAGGGAAGCTTAGTGGGCATATGGGGCCAAGCAGGATCATGTCTGATGGGGTCATTTGTGAGCCTAGCTAAATCTGGCAGGTTGAGACTTGCCATGTATGGTAGACTAGCGGATGTGGTGACCGGAACCGGGACCTGCCTAGCCATTGTGGTATGGTGTAGGGGTCCAGTAGCGCCTATAGGTATGCTAGGTATGGAGGGTATGTGCCCTCCAAAAGGTGTGGCATGATATGGGTTAGCGCTCCCAAGTGCAACTTGGGTTACACTTGGGTTAGGAATCGCACCAGGGATTCCTGGTATAGCACTGCCAAGTGCAACATGAGTTACACTTGGGTTAGGAATCGCACTGGGGATTCCTGGGATAGGGTTTGTGGAAACCGAAGGGGGTATGACCCCCATGTTGGGCATGCCCATGACAGGTGGTGGTCCTGTGCTAGGCATTCCTGAATGTGGAGTGTTACCCATATTGGGCATACCCAAGGGGGTGGTTGTTGCCGTGGATGGTACTGTCGCAGAAGGGTCTGCGGATGTCTGACCTATGGTTAATGTAAATTGTGGATCAACTGGTGTTTCAGACATATTTGTGGTTGGTGGTAACTCGGTGGGGTTTTCGGATTCTACCTCCAAATCAAAGGTGAAGTGGGGTATGTCAGAATCGGATGACCGTCTAATTGATTGACGATGTGTCGAATCAAGGGACAATGCTCTGTGTCTGTGACGTGGAGAGCCAAGTGGACTAAACTCTGGGAGTTCGCCCTGTAGACGACGAGAACGTCTAGAATTCTCAATGGTGAGAATATGTTTTGTATGTAAAAAATGTGTTTTAAATATCAGGTGGTGATATATATGTAAAAGACTCAAAACCCTAATGCAACCAAGGGTGCAAGAAGGGGAGTGAAAAAAGAAGGCTCACAGGCCAAAAAATCAATCCTCAAAAATGCACTTATTCTAGCAGCTGTGCTACAATAAGTGGAGGAATGCAACAACTGGTCAGAATACCAACATGCAAGCGGCTCCTAGAAAAAAATAGGTGTAACTAGACTCAAAAGGTGGTAAAGATCATGCAAACACCTAATCTAAAAGTATTGTGACTCAAACAGACGATATCCTCTGCAAGGTGATGAAATCCAAGTCAGACAATATGAATGTTGAGACAACGGCTAGATATCCCCCTACCGGGAGGGACACCGGGTAATCAATCCTAAAAAGACAGGCTACTAGGATACTCCGTTCATGACGCGTCGAGAAAAGGTAAATCTGCCGTTTGGTCCTTTGATCGCAATATCCCAATACAGGGATATCCCGAGAACTGCGAATGGTATCCCTTCAGTTACTGAATGGGTTTCGGTATCCCACTCAGGCTTCCGGAACCATCCTCGCGACTTCAACCCTCCTAAGGGAGAGGCCTTCCCACAAACCGGTTGTGACCGCGCCAAAAAGTACTAAGAGATTTTAGCTCCCTAATTGGACAACTTCTATGTCTCAGATGTATGAACTGAGGGGTGTTATTGGAACACCTATCCCCCCAATACTACCTAGCTACAAGAATTCTTTTAGTGTTCCCCAAGTGGGGTTAAAAGTGTGTTCAAATTAAGGTACGTTTTAAGGCTTAGTTCAATTAAGTGATCGTGTGAGTGCACGTGAGGTGTTGTAAACTTAACTTTGAAAAAATTAAATGCTTTAAGGGAAATTTTCAAAAAATAAAGGATTTTTCGAAAATAAAAAGCAAATATTTAAGACTTTTTTCACTAAAAGGAATTAATATGCTTTTCAAAAGATAACTCAAAAAATAAAGGATTTCTTGGATTTATGAAAGCAAATGATAAACTCCTTTTTTAAAAGAAATAAATGGATTTCTTCGTTTCAAGAAAAATTGCTAAGGGCAAGATTCTAAAGAAGTAAACAAGAAAAAATCTGAATCTAGATGAAAATGCAAAATGAGTCTTTCTTTCACTTTCTTGAAAATTTTGAAAAAGATTTCTAAATATGCACTTTTAAATAGTAAAAATTTTTTCAAAGCTGTAAAATATGCAGAATGCAAATACTGTAAAAAATGTGCTATGGGCAGAAAGTACAGTAAAAAATATTTTTCAAAATCGGGATGGCCGAATGAAAAAATTCAGCCGCGCGGGTTTTGGACGAACAACCGCGATGGGCCGCGCGGGTTTTGGCCGCACAGTCGCGATGGACCGCGCGGGTTTTGGACGCACAGTCGCGATGGACCGCGCGGGTTTTGGCCGCACAGACGCGATGGACCGCGCGGGTTTTGGACGCACAGTCGCGATGGACCGCGCGGGTTTAGGCCGCACAGTCGCGATGAGCAACGCGGGGTTTGACCGCACAGTCGCGATGAGCAGCACGGATAAATGCAGAAAGGTCGCGATGGACCGCGCGACTGTCTGGAAAAAATCCGCGATGGACCGCGCGGAAAAAGGCAGAAAAGTCGCGATGGACCGCGCGACTGTCTGGCAAAAAGCCGCGAGGCGGAAGCCGTGCACGGAAACCGAGAAACTAACCCGAAAATTGAAAATTTTGGGCTGTTTATGGGGGCAAATCTCAGAACAGCAATGGATCTGTTGTCTAAGATGGCAGATCTATGGATCTAAAGGTTAAAAACTCATAAAAACTAAGATTTAAAGGCAAAACTAGAGATCTAAAGTTCAAACCAAAGCGGAGTCGCCAAAAACTGTTGGCCCGGTTTTGCAACCAGGCTTAGTGCTATGGGCACCTGCTAACTAGTAGCAGCAGTTTCAATAGAAATAAAAACAATAAACTAAATAAACAATACTTTTCATGAATCTAAGCAAGAATCTAAGCAAATAATGTAAACATGTCAAAATCAAGAACAAGAAACATAAGAAATAATTTTTTGTATTGAAAAATGGGGGGGCAAGCAAGTGCTTGCGATATTACCTTCAATGGTGAAGGTTGATGTTGAGCAACTCCCAAGATGAGTAGCTCCAAACTCCAAGAGGTCTCCTTCTCCAAGGTTGCTTCAATGGCTAAAAGTGCTCAGGGGAGATTTCAGCAGCATAAGGATGAGATAATGGAAGGATGTGAAATGAGGAGCCCCTACCACCTTTTTATAGGTTTTGGTGGTGAGGAATACCATTTGTGGTTTTGTGGAAACCAAATGGTATTGACCAACATGGTTTAGGTACTTTTCCCTCCTTTTTCCTTTTTTGAATAAAAATAATATTTTAATTCCCTTTTTAATATTTTTGGGAATTTGGACCCTTTTTGAGGGTTTTTTATGATTTTCTTGGAAAAATAATCTTTTTTAATGGAAAAAGGGGTGTACTAAGGTCTTTTGGTGACCTTTTGTTGGTTTCGGAGGCTCAGATGGTGAAAAAGTGGACAAATGGGTCATGTGAATAGGGAAATGAGCTAGTGAGCACTTTTTGGGTGTTAACAGTTAGGAACTGAAATGCCACCTCACCTAGAGCCTAGGGATAGGCCTCCACCTCAAAAAACTTCTAAAGAGACCTCAAGAGTCCCAAAAATAGCCTTTAACCAACCTCGTCGCACCTTGGTAGAAGACATAGAGAGACAGAGGGGGTTGTCGCACTTTGACTAAGGACAAACTGCGATAGTTTATCACCCTAGCTAACCAAGAACTGCGACAGAGGGTGTCTATTGCACCATGTAGGAAGACAAAGTGCAACATCCTACTCAAAGAGGTCAACTAAGTAGGGAAATCCCTCAGTTGGATGTGTTTTAGCCCAGAATGAGTTTAGGGGTCAGAGCAAAGAGTTTACACAATGGTCAAGATGATGACATTATCACAATGGTCATGATGATGACACTGGGTCATAATGACGACACTTGCAATGGTCATGGTGACGACACTAGGTCATGATGACGACACTTGCAACACTTGTGACACTTGCAACACTTGCACAAGGGTGACAACATTTTGGTGTAACAGAATGCTCCCCAAAGCATGAAGCTGACGAAATGAGATAGGTGAAATGCTTTGTAGTAAGAAAAATGGCAAGGAATTGATGGTTGGAAGGAGCTGCTGTAGAAATGACTTGAGATCCACAAGTCTCACAAAACATGGTTGCCGACCAATACACTGCAGATCCATGATAGTAAAGACCGACCGAACACAATCATGGCTACTAGACACAATCGTATATCCATGATGAGATGATAACACAGACACGACCAATACAAAGTGGATTCGTGTAATATAACTCAAACAATCTCCATCACAACTTGGGAACAATATGACTTCCCCAGGGTCCTCAAGTCGAACCCACAATGATACAAATCTATCCATGTGATTACAATGTTTTGAACTCGAACATGGTAGAAACCACTTGATTACTGGTCATTAATGTATACCGTTAACAAGCGCGAGGGAAATCACCATTGGTGTCAATGATTCCCAAGGTATCATAGTACATATCACCAAGCGTGAATAAATGAGTTGAAGTCGAACGCATGATGAAATATTTCAAGCAAGAGTCAATGATGTAAACTCATGTTGAAAGCGAGGTAACCTGTCATTGAGGCATGCAGGCCCAAGGTACTCGATTGGTTTCTAGATTCAATCCTCGGATGATGATTTGAAGTCGACAAGGATGAATCCGCCGAAGGAGGGCCATGATGAATCCCCCATCATCGACACGAAACATGACAATAAATGTTATCGGATGGTACAATAATGTGCAAGACTGAATCAAGGTAGAACGACATGATCGAAGGTGTACTGACTGCAGATGATGAGCAACAAATGTCTCTTGAACATGGGAATGGTATGACTTGGTAGTATTGACATGACAAGAATGACACCAACCCCCAATGAAACTGATGATGGAAACATTATTTGGACGACCCAAAGGAGTGTTAAGAATCACATAATTGATAGGGCTCGGAGACAAACAGATTACCCAAGTAGTGTATGCAAATGAAAATGAGTGCCATTTTTAAGAACGACTAGGTACTGCCACTGATAAAAAGTGTAACATAAAAGCTTTCCTTTTTCCCCATCATGACTGATGAGTGCCTCATGTGTTTTTTACGAGTGCCTGATGTGTTTTTTACGAGCTTGATGAGGGTAACCAAATGCTTGGTATAGCTTATCTCATAGATGAGTCCGATCCCAAATATTTTCTGAACCCAGGAAAGGAGGGGTTCGTCCCATGACGGGTTCTTTAATGTTGAATTTTAACGAGTCCATAGAAGGTAAACTCGATGTCATTTCATGTTTAGAGAGTCTGAAAAGAACTAAAGAAGGCTCCAGAAGGTCCTTTTTCGTAAAGTTAGCCTCTTCACCCGGAAAAGGGTAAAACAACGCGAGAGAGGACTCTTCCAACCATGATTGGATGGAGTGATCCTTTTTCGTAAAAAGTACCTCCTGGTCCGAAAAAGGGGTAAACTATCACCAGAAAGACGATCATTCAAATGCTTTTACAAGTGTGAACGCATCAAGTTCGCTTGGTGATATTTTCCTATTTAGGGAGTCTGAAAAGAGCTTAAAGAGGACTCCATGAACAACTTTGTCATGGTTGGTGATCGATTACGACAAAGGGAAAAGTAAACTCAACACAATTCCTTTTCCGTAAATAGTCTAGCGAGGCCGGATAAAGTGATAAACCTATACTCGGTAGACACACCTTTTTACTCAAATTTTTAAAGAGCACGACAATGGTATCAAAAGCACTCAAAATATTTTTCATGTTTGAACCAGAGCATGAAAAAGTGAAAACTAAGCTCAAACCACTTTTCATGTTTCAACCAGAGCACAAAAAAGTGAAAAGTAAGCTCAACACCATCTTACTGTTTTTAATGAGCTCGAAGATAGGTTGGAAGAATGCTTATGATGTCTGCTTCATTTTTTAACGAGCTTGTGATAGAAAATGAACTATTGTCAGGATAATGCCCATTCGCAGGTTTCTTCCCAACATGATGGATAGAGGTTGGAAAGTTTGCCCCCAGCACAAGAAACTAACGGCTTACTTCTAGTATGAATTCTAGAGGTACTGTTTCATTTTTTAGCGAGCTCTAAAACAAAAAAGGAAAGTATGCTCGAAAATGTTCCCATTGGTAGACTCTTCCTCAACATGGTATCCAGAGGTTGGTACATACCCCCAGCATGATTGCTAAAAGTAAGTGACTTAGCTCCAACATAATGTGGAGAGGCGATCGAGTTGACTTCAACATGACGTCTAGAGGTTGAAGACATTCCCCCCATGCTTCATTTCATTCACCTAAGGCATAGGTGGATGAAAATAAGGTTTAGGTACTAAGTCTATGAGAAGACTCGACTGAAAGGGAAAGGATCTGTTTCATTTTTTAACGAGCTTGACACAGGAAAAGAACTCTACTCGTAGGAACCTGTTTCATTTTTTAACGATCTTGACATAGAAAGGGAACTATGCTCGTGGGAACCTATTTCATTTTTTAACGAGCTTGACATAGAAAGGGAACCATGCTCATAGGAACTTATTTCATTTTTTAACGAGCTTGACATAGAAAGGGAACTATGCTCATAGGATACTATTTCATTTTTTAACGAGCTTGACATAGGAATAGAACCATGTTCCCAGGGTACTGTTTCATTTTTTAACGAGCTTACAACATAAAGAAATCGTGCTCGTGATAAGGCACTTGTCCAACATGATGTCCAGAGGTTAGTAGTGTGCCCCCTAGCATGATGTCCAGAGGATGGAGACATGCCCCCCATGCTTAAGGGAAAGAAACCACTAAAACATGTGGAACGTTCAAGGAAGTTTGTTGAATGGAAGTCATGTGATGATTGGGTGTCACGAAGGAAAGCTGGTCAATGGTCACAATCCTCCCATCAGAGGGAAAATACATCAATCGAAAGAGTGTGGACACTATATATTTCATAACATAGACATAATCACGTCCAAGGAGGAGATTGAAATCTAAAGGACCTATTGTTGCTGCAACACCCCCCCCAATATTCTAAAAATATTGAGGGTCCACTCCTTTTATTTTGAGAGAAAGTTTTCCTAGAAGTCTAAGGTCATTGGACAAAATGGTGAAATGAAATGAATAAGACAAGTAACGGTGGAAGAACTCGACAAATGTTCCCGCAAACGGCGAAAGCATTTCAGCTAAGTAAAGCGGCGGAGAAACTCATCTAACTTTTCCGCAACGGCGGAAGAATCCAAGAAACGTTTCCACAACGGCAGGTAAATGGCACACTTTTCCGGAAGAACTCGGATAAATTTTCCACAGAGGCAGATAAACCCATTTAAGTTATCTGATTCGTAGTGTCACGCTCTCCCTTTGCGGAAAAGCTTAGACAATTCTCCCGTAACGGCGGACAACACAATTTTTCTTTCCACAGCAGTCGAAGAACTTACCCAAGTTCTTTTGGTTTTGGTGGTCGCATTTAATGATGAAAGTGTTGATTTGACCCCGTCCGTACGTCTCATTAACATCGTTTATTGTTTTACAACCACCCTTTTAATGGCTCGCATGCGTCAAAATCCTTTATATAGGACATAGCCCTGTTGAGTTTTTCACTATTCCCATTGGTTAGAAGGCTCATCCCCATTTCAGTTTGAAGCACCTGCTCGAGAAGATTCACCGCTTGCACAGCGACATTACTATCCGCGACCACAATCAACATCAACCAGGTTAGTATCCGTTAAACCTAGTATCCTGAAGTACAACGTTTGTTCCTTTGTCCTTCAAGATGAATGCCGCCCTCCTGATGCATTTCTTTAAAACTCTGCGTTTTTATTTCTTTTAGGCGAGACTAAACCATGCTTCTATCCCACGAGACATAGCTACGCATAATTTCGTAGGGGTTCATACTTGTCCGAGCCAAAATCTCTATCACCTAGTCGCTAGCAAGGCCTGCAATACACCCCTGACTCTTTTTAAAATCCATTGGTGTCAACATTGTGAAACTAGCCCTGTCTACCCTTGTGCGAAGGGTGTCGGTATCTATACATTGCTATGAAGTTTCATGCCTTTTTGCACCATGGAACGTGTTAGCACCATGTGATTTTTTTTTTACACCATAAAACATAGTACTCAAAATCGTTTGTTTTCGTTTCGGTTTGTTGTTATGGAAATTTATCACCCCTATACTTTGCGGTGGAAATATTACTAAGTATCATTATACGTTTCCAGAATAACAAGTCTGAAATAGAATGCGTGGAATTGTTCAAATGTTTTATTTGAGATTGAAAACAGAAGAACCATAACAAGTTAAAAAATTACAATTTGATGAGAGTAGAGTAGTGCTCTCAAGGCTTGATGATTATGTGTAGACTGCTGTTTGAGGTGGCTGAAATAGCATTACATTTTTTTGTTTTGTTTTTGTTTTCTTTCTTATACCTACCTCTACGTGGCTATTGACAGGTGCTAAGTCAAAATGCGTAAGGGTGGCAAAAAAAAATCGAAGGTGACTGAGTCAGGACCAACTGACACACGAATGGAAACTTTATTCAAAGATACTAAGTGCACTACAGGCGTGCCTCCTGAAGTCAAATGGGTAGACATATATCCTATGATAAGAGACCAGGACATTCCTGAAGCGCTTCTTGAGGAAGAATACCTGTACTGGAATATCATAATTTCCTGCATATCCAAAGCAGCCACACGTCTAGAGCTTTTTCCGTGCTCAGAAGTGATTGGATGGATCTTACAGCATGCGAAAACTGAAACGAGAGTCCTTTCAAACAGTAAAGGGGAAGCTTTTGCATCCTTCCACCCATCCTATATTACAGCCGCTCATAGGTTTCCCAAGCCACAGCAGTGGCTTAATGATGAATGGCTAGAACAGGCCAAGATGGATAATCTGGAGATGGCTAGAAAACTGCTAGTCTCGGGCATATCGATCAGAAAGAAGGATAGCGAGGAGTACGAGGTTCAGAATCTGAGGACTCCTTTCAGAATGATCGCTCTCATGTTGAGTAGAATATTTGGTAGGCCCAATGGGACTGTCTTCATACTCCACTGGGTTCCCATCATTCATTATGTAGCATTTAGGGGAACAATTTTCAACTGGGTGGATATCCTCTCAGAGAGTCTTTCATCAGCTATAAGTATTGCACAAGAGGGATTAGCAGTGAAAATAGCATAATTTTACATGCCATCCTACTTGATAGACTGTATTGTATCGAAGCATCCCTTTCCAAAGCTAGGATGCATCAGGAACCAGGCTGACTCCCCGGTGTACATCGCATACAAGATTTTTTGGGCTCAGAATTAAAGGTGGCACTACAAGGTCATTTGTGAAGAATTTATTATGCCTTTATATGAGTTGATGTTCAATGAAGAACCTAGCTGTTTATCGAAGAACACCATGGAAGTCCTGGAAAATTATGGTGATTTTTATTTTTCACCAGAAGGCACCTACATATGAATGTATGGAGGCTCGAAAGCCCCATATATCCTACCCGGGTATGCCAATGACTACATAGTTCACAAGGAGGCAGTGAGACAAGTTTTCATTAATGGGGTTGGTAGTACCTTGTACAAAGAAAAGAAGGCCTCTTTCCCGCCCTTACCCCTTTATTTTGGAGCTTACAAGTTTTCAAAAATCGCAACGATGGAAGATTTTATTGCGCAGCTGAAAGGTTTTCATTTCGGGGAAAAGATCTTTCAAAAAAATGATAGACGGGGCAAAGTTGCGGAACATTGCAAGGAGATTCATGCCCCTTTTGAATATGCTCACTATTATGTTGAAGATGAGGAAGTATATAGAGGAGTTAGCAATATGACTGAGCTAAGGATCTGCCAACTCGGTAAGGATGGAGCCAACTCTAGCTCTATTGTGGTCAAAGAAGCAGAACAACGGCAAGCAAAAGAAACCTCAGGAGCTGCTGAAGCTCTCTTCGGAGAAGAACAAAAGCTCAAGGAACAAGCTGAGAAAATTCAAAAGGAAGCTAGAGAAAAGGACAATAAAGCACCAGAAGATAAAATTCGAGAAGAAGAGACTCAAAGGGTCCAAGCAGCTGAAGATGAAGCTTGAAGAGTTCAGGAGGAGGAAAGAATTAGATTGGAAGAAATCGCCAAACAAGAGGAAGATGAGAGACTTAGAAGGGAACAAGAAGAAGAAGCGCAAATAAAAGTGGAGGAAGAAAGGAAAGTCGGAGAAGATGATGATCCAAATAGTCCAAACATACAAGACTTGGATACAGACCTCTCTATAAGAGAACTCCCACTCGTCCCTTTTACTCCATCAAAGAATAGTATAGTCTCCTAGTGGGAAAGGTTCGCTTATAACAAAAAGAGAAATTCCATTGTAAAGGAGACAGTGATTCGAATGAAGAGACCTTTCCGACCATATATCATCACTAAGCATGAAACCACAATCATGCAAAGTACCGAGGATGTCCCCGATCTCATGGCATCCATCTCTGTAGCCTCGGTTAAAGAAACCACAAACAATGTACACGTATTAGGGGCCAAGTTAGAACTGGAAAAGAAGAGAGCATGTCAGTTGCAAGAGAATCTGGTCAAAGAAAAAAATTATATGAATTTGATGGTTGAAAAATGTGACACCTTTATACTAGAAAAGGAGGAACTAAGCATAAAATTTCAGCATCTAGAAGCTGAAAAGAGAGCTCTGGTGATCCAAATAAGAGCCCTAGAAGAAGAGAAGAAAGATCTTGAAAGTAGGAACCTGAGGCTTGAATCTGAAAAATTTGATGATGCCCAACAAATCGAGGATTTGAAAGAAAAATAGAGAAACTGGAAGAAGGCGGGGAATTAATGGAACGACAATTGGAACTAGTGACCAACAAGGTAGGTGATCTTGCTCCCTTTCATGAGCAGGCTTGTGAAATACTCAAGAAGAACCACCGACTCCAGGAACTTATATCAGAAGAGGTGTACAAGTTAAAAGGAATAATGTCCAGGGTCAGAGATATTAACATCGAAGCCACTCGGGTTATAAGGAAACATGCACGCGTTAGTAAAGATATAAAGGAACACATTGAGTGGAGGGAAGGGAAATCAGGATTCCCGACAATTCTTTCCCTTAAGTCTGTCGCTGAATATAGAGCAAATATGCGCACCTTGGTATATTCTAAAGACTGTGGAGTAAAGTTGAACACTGTAACACAAACCACCTATGAACAGTGTAAGAATTTGTACCTAAAGATACGAACTACTCAGAAGGCCTATCAAATAGTGACACCCCAAAGTATAGAAGAGTTTCCGGATAGAACCCAACGTTTATCTGAGCTAAGTGATAGACTGAGTGTAGAAATTGGCTATGTGAGGACAATGGATGTATTAACCACAGAAGATCTGCACCAGTTTATCAGCCAGGTTGTTGTACATGCACACCTCTTGGAAGAAAGCCTCCAAGTGGCAGCAGCAGAAGTGATCATCCTCGAGGAAGAACTCGCTAAACAAGAGGTTTCTCTTAGATTTATGCTCCCCTTAATTGAAAACAATATTATAAGAGAAGCACAACATTGGGTGAATTATATATCTAAGGTGGAAAGAACACAAGACACAAACCAAGTATCAACTTCAGCAATCCCAGTAGCAGCAACAGTTCCAGTAGTGACGTCAACTGTAGCAGAAATCGCATAACCAATAGAGATGCCCATTCGAGAATAGTCCATTTTATTATATCTGCTAAAGCAGCCAGCACGTCCTCTTGGACTCTGTATATCTTTAGAATATTAAAATGACATCTGGAATTTAGTCCCCGTTCTTTTTGTAATATTGTTGGGGGTTTTTATTTATTTTTGTAAATTAGGCACTACATGACAAATTAGAGGAATGTGAGAGGTTAGGGTATAGGTGGCAACTCTTGGAGCATTTTGTAAAGCTATATATAGCTAGTTAGAAGAGAATTAGAGGACTTTTGGCAGGTGAAAGAATTTCTTCTTGTGTATGAGAACTACTTCAGCTACATGAATAGGGAAACGATTTGGACCTGTGAAAGCTGGTGCATTGTTTTGCTTTGAGTTGTGATAGATGATTGCCGAACTATTTCAACAGTTTTATATACATTCAATGAGATCTTTCCTAGCTTATGTGAATTAATTCTATGTCGTGAATGATTTTACTTCTTAGCAAAATTTATGTACCCTATGAGTGATGGAATGTTTTAATATAATCAGAGCTATCTTTGATATCATTTATATTCTGTTGAAAATGCATTTATGGGATTAAATGGCTATATGTTTCAATCTTTAAAGGTTATTTTTCAGTTTATTGCTCATAATTTAAAGTTCTTCTCCTTGCAAGGATAGGTTAATTTAGATTTAATAGCTTAGAACAGATTTGTTTAACGCGGGAATTTAATTTAGGGCATATGCATATCATCTTAAATATAAAATATATAAACGGTGGATCGGGCCACAACCGATAAAATAAACAAATCTTTTAAACTTACACGGTAACCGAACCGTTAACCAGACGGATTCCCTACACCAAATGGTGAGCGATCTAATTGGGCTCACTTACCGAGGAGAATCCATAACTATTGATGCTACGATTTCCGAGGCATCAACAGTTTTTGGCGCTAGAAGGAGGGCCACTTGTGCATGGCTGGTAAAAGATATCCTTTTTTTAATAAAGATTCCACTGAAGACCTACAGGAAACAACTATTTTAAACATTTCCGATCTAGAATCGAGAAATCAAGAAAATCTTGATCCTGAGACAGAACAACAAGAGACATTGTATGCTGTCCCTTTTGAAGAAGTAAACCACTTTAGGAGACATACCCGTTCTTATGTTAGAAGTCTTGGAGGATTAACTACCATTCCTTTGTTGCCCAGAATAAGAGCTCCTAGAAAAAATCCCCAATGCACGAAAGACTCCGTTCTAGTTCAGAGTCTAGAAGAATTATTGGATCTATCTCTAGAAGAAATCAACCCTTTGACGAGGTCAGACCCGAAACTCCCACAAATAAGGAACAACCACAGACTCCAAAGCGTACTCCGCATAATCCACCACCGCATACACCACCACGTTCTCCATCAAGATCCATGGCCGTTCCTGCATGGAGAGCAAGAGGAGCATTAAACGTAGTTGGACCATTCCATGATTTGCCTAAAAACCCGGAAAAGGTTCTTCCTAAGTATGACCCTGGAAAAGGGATTTCCCCTGAAGACCACCTTAAAAGTTTCTATTTAGCCTTGAATATTCTTAATGTAGAATACGAAGATGTGGTCTGTCGCATTTTTCCCTACACTTTCAAACCCAAAGCGTCTTCCTGGTACTTTAGTCTGCAAGCCAATTCGATAACAAGTTGGGAAGATTTTGAGAAGTGTTTTCTAAAAAAGTATGGGAATCAGAAAACTGTAGCTACTCTTATGGAAGAATTGCTTTCTATGAGAATGGAAAATAATGAGAAAGTTCAAGAGTTTAATCAAAGATTCACGACATTGTTAAATAAAGCGACGCAACAAAGCCCGCTGAGGAATGTTTGGCAGAATATTATACAACAGCTCTTAAATCCCCATTAGCAATGTTTGTCAAGAGAACTAAGAAGGTTACCCTCATAGAAAATTTTGAAGAAGCCAAGAAAGTGGAGGAAGAAGCTGACAACATCTCTAAACATTCTCTCGATCTGGAAACCAAACCAACAGCTGGGAAAAGCTTTTTTGTTAACTAGAGATAAAGAAGAACCCGCAACTAATTTAGAAAGTATCATAAAAATGATGCAAAAAATCTCCAACAAAGTGGTCGATCTAGAGAAAGATAAGGCGGCCAGCTCTTCAAGGCCACCTTTCAAGCCGTTCTATAAGAAGAGAGAAGAAAATGGACAGTCAACTCCACTGGTAAATAATTCTACTGTACTAAACTTAAATGAAATAGGCATGGACCACTTCTGCACTTTCCATTAAGAACAACACTCGGAAAAAAGCTTTCCACAGTGGATCAATTCGATGAGTTTAGTAATGAACCAAATGTTAGATGCACAAATGCCTGAGCAAAAAAATCCTCAGCAAGAACAAATTCCTGAGAGGAAAGAGTCTGCTCCCGACACTACGATGATCCTTTGGGATTGGACTCCTACCCAAGAACCATCTTGTGAAGATTTCGTTGATGAAGTGCAAACATCATATCACTACCAGAAGTAAAGGCCCAATGATTGATCCAACAGTAGAAGCACCTAAAGCTAGATCTAATCAAATACCGAAGTGGCACATAACTGTCATTCCACCCCAGCCCAAGATAAATCTAGCAGTTGCTCCCATGGTGACTAAAGAACCAAACTCAGAAATAAACCAAAAGTCACAAGCTTCTTCAAATGAAACAGAAAATCCGTCAAAATTTTCAAAGGAATGTGACATGGGCTATGATAGAATCGAAGATATTAAGAAAACAAAAGCAAACGTTTCTATTTTTGATATGTCTATCCTGCCGCAACAAAGAAAGAAATTGATGGAGGATTTTGATCCACAAAATAGTACTTCATTAGAAAACACCGATGAAAACTCGAAAATTAATGAAGCAAGTATTGGTGGAAAATCAAAATCTCAAACTCTACCTTTCCTCTTAACTTTTGAGATTTTTAATCACAATGTGCACAATTGTTTGGTAGACTCTGGTTCTAGTTCAAATGTCATGCCTCTATCTATTTGCAGAAGAATTAATGGGAAGCCTATCCCATCCCCATCTCAAATCATTCAATTAGATAGAAATGTTGTCAAGGTCATTGGTGAATTGAAAGATGTACTTATTAGGTTGTCGTCCGATTCTAGAGTATGTCAATTCATTGATATAATGGTGGTCGACATCCCTGAGGAATATGGTTTAATTTTGAGTAGGGATTGGTCTGCAAAACTGAATGGTTATTTTGCAATAGATTGGTCTCATTTGTGGTTCCCCTATCAGAATAGGCAAAATCAAATCAAAATACTAAGGGAGCCACATATGAAACAAAATGTCACTCAGCTAGAGAAAAAGAATGAAGCTGTAGCTTTTTCATCTTCGGTTTTAGGGAATTACTTCTTAGAAATTGAACCCATAAATTATCAATTAGAAGATGTTAGCCATGATTCAAACGAACAGTCTGATCTCCTTCATTTTTCACGGACTGATGATATCGATTGTAACATAGCAAATTTAGTTACTAACTTAGATAGCAATAGCACTAACTTAGTTAAAAAAGAAAATACTTTTTGGACTCTCTACTTTGATAGCTCCAAAACTCAAGAAGGATCTGGAGCCGGTTGTGTTTTGATTGACCCCAATAAAAGAAACCATTTTTTATCTGGTAGATTAGAATTCGAATGCACAAATAATATTGCTGAATATGAAGCTCTGATTCATGGATTAAAGAAAGCTATTGGTTTGAATGTAAAAAATTTGAAAGTCTTTGGTGATTGAAAAATAGTAGTCAGGCAAATAAGGAATACAATTAATTGCCTCTCACCACACTTAAAAGGTTATTAGGCTGAGGTTTGGGATCTAATTTCATGTTTTGATGCTTTCAATATTAATTCTGTTCCTAGATTGAAGAATGATGCAGCTGATTTGTTAGCAACCTCGGCTTCCAGATTAGTGTCTACTAATAACAAATGTTCCATTGAATTAATTTTCAGGCCCTTTGTACCAAACAATATTACGAATCTCAGGGTATTTGATGATGATGATCAAATCATTAGTTTCTTAACCAATGAAGAGGCTTTCCAGGAAGCGATAATTGATGAAGAACAGCATGACTCAGATTTACAAAATAAGGATGCTGTTAAGGGAAATTTCATGCCTAAGAGGGTGAGGACTCTTGAGGCATTATTTGATTTACAAAGCAAGTTCAGAAGACCTGTAAATGCAAATACGCACAGCTCATCCACTCAAGATGAGTTAATAAATCTGGGCACAGAGGATGAACCAAAATATATTAATCTAGGTAAGTGTTGTACACTGGGCGAGAGGAGTAAGTTCATCAAACTTTTCCAGCAATATAAAGATGTGTTTGCTTGGACTTATGAAGATCTGAAAACATACGACACTCGTATCATTCAACATATAATACCAATGAAATCGGGTATTAAGCCATTTCAGCATCAATTAAGAAGGATGCACCCAACACTCGAGCCTCTGATTCAGAAAGAACTGAAGAAATTGTTGGACGCAAAGATTATTTTTATAGTCCGACATTCTGAATGGGTGGCTAATTTAGTTCCCGTGAGGAAGAAATCGGGAGAAATCAGACTGTGTAGATTTCCGAAATTTAAATAAAGCTTCCGATAAACACAACTATCTTGTGCCCCCAATGGAGCAAATATTGCAGATGGTGTCAAGATCAGAACTTTTTTCCCTACTAGATGGTTTTTCTGGTTACAACCAAGTGCTAGTAGCAGAAGAAGACCGACTCAAGACCACTTTTCGTATAAAGTGGGGAACCTTTGCATATCGAAGAATGCCTTTTGGCCTAATTAACGCATGAGCTACATTTCATCGAGCCATGGACATTGTTTTTCGAGGATTGGGCAGTCAATGTGTAGTAGTATACTTAGATGATGTAACAGTTTTTTTGAAGAAAAGAGAAGACCATGTTGTTCACCTAAAGAAAATATTTGATCGCTGTATGAAGTATGGTATCTCTTTAAACCCTAAGAAAAGTATTTTCGTTGTTCTTGAGGGAAAAATTCTAGGTCATATCATTTCAAAAGAGGGAATCTCAACACACCAAGAGAGAGTGCAAGCTATCAGTAGGATTCCCATGCCCCATAGCAAGAAGTCTATGCAATCATTCATGGGCACCATCAATTTTGTTCGAAGGTTTGTACCGTATTTTGCTCAGATCGTTAAGCCTTTGTAACAAATGGTCAAGCAGAGTGTATAATTTAAGTGGACAGACTTAGAGAAAGTTACATTTAAAGAAATCAAAGCCGCCATAGCCAAGGCACCTTCTTTAAGAAGTCCAGACTTCGATAAAGATTTTATTATGTACACATTTTCCTCCAATAACTCTCTCGCGACTGTGCTCACCCAAAAGGCAGAATCAGGCGACGAATACCCAATTGCTTTTATGAGCACTAGTCTGCAAGGCGCTGAACTGAAGTATCCGGTTGTGGATAAGCAAGCATATGCAGTATTCAAAGCAGTAAATCAATTTAGGCTGTATATTCTAAAAAATAGGACTAAAGTCATAGTTCCTCATCCCGCCGTTAGATCCCTTTTTGTTCAGAAAGAGTTGGGAGAAAGGAGAGGAAACTGGGTCACTGCTCTTCAAGAGTATGACTTAGAATTCAAACCAACTACCATCATCAAAGGTCAAGGCCTATGCAAGTTGCTTATTGAAAATCTAGCCGATGAAGAGCTAGATTGGAGGAATGAAGCTGAGCTGAATGTGATCGACGTATGTCCAATCTTTACAGCTCCAGAGTCTTGGTACAAGGACTTAGTGCATTATTTACAGTAGGGTTACTTGCCAGAGCACTGGAACCCGAAGCAAAGAAGAGCCCTCCATCTAAAATCAGCAACTTATCAGATCATTCAAGGAGTACTCTTCAGGAAGAATTATGATGGTGTTTAAATCAGGTGTTTGGAAAAGGAAGACGCAAATAAAGTAGTCAAAGAACTACACGATGGCCCTGCTAGGGGACATTACTCTAGAGATACTACAACTCACAAAATTCTCAGGTCTGGATACTACTGGCCTACTCTTTTTAGGGATTCTCACGCCTATGCCAGAAATTGTGACGTATTCCAAAGAAGTGCCAGAAAGTTACCAAAAGCAGCAAGACCCTTGCAGCTAGTGATCATCTCCGAACCATTCGAGTAATGGGGTATAGATATTATTGGTGAAATAAACCCAAACTCTTCGCTACAGCATCGGTACATTCTAACTGCTACAGGCTATTTTACAAGATGGGCCGAAGCTATTCCCCTACAGAAAGCCAACGAAGATACAATCATCAAATTCTTGGAAGAAAACATCATAACCAGGTTTGGGGTTCCAATTTCTCTAGTTTTCGATAATGCACCTTATTTTTCGTCAATGAAGATTAATGAATTCATGTATGAGAAAGGAATTAAATTGCATTACTCGTCCAATTACTATCCTCAAGGAAACAGATTAGCTGAGTCTACCAATAAAAATCTCATCCAAATCCTAAAAAATACTGTGATCAAAAATCAGAGAAGCTGGCACATAGCTCTCCCTCACGCCTTATGGGCAGACAGAGTTACTCCCAAGAATGCCTTAGGAGTCTCCCCATTCACCCTTGTCTATGGCAAGGAAGCTCTTCTCCCTCCAAATATTTTAGTCCCATCTTTGAAATTAACCCAAGCTTCTCGAGGCTCTAGCAGTCAAGCCCTACAGTCTAGAATTGATACTCTGCTAAAACTTGAAGAGTCGCGAGAGAAAGCTAAAGACCGATTCCATCATCACCAAGACATAGTCAAATGATGGTTCGATAAAAGGAAATATGGTATGAGAAATTTCGAGGTAGGTGACTTAGTTCTCAAATGGGATCACCAACACGAAGGTAAGGGAATGCACACAAAGTTTCAGCACCTATGGGTTGGCCCTTACCAAATTTATGAAAAGATTGGCCCATCAACCTATAGATTGAAGGATCTGCAAGGGGAGGAATTAAATCTCCCTCTTAATGGTCTCTCCCTGAAGCAATACTTTGCATAAACCCTAAAGGGGTTTTTGTACATAAATAAACACTGTTTTGATAATTTTTTAGCTTCCTAGATTAACTTGATTTTATTTTTGTTGTTTTCCTTCACTTTTGTTGAGTCCTTTGTTTAAATAAAGCTAAGGTCAATTTTGGTGTAGCTGAGAGATTAGACTCCAGACAAAACTCAAAAGACGGTCATGAAGAAGCTCACTAATAAAATATGTGTATGACTGTGTTTCCACTGAGTGGCTTCCCGGAATGCAGAGATTCTTTCTCTGATTGGTAAATTTAACCCCTGTCAAATAACTAGAATTCAACATTTCCTTCTGAACTATCTTAGGGCCCCATTCACTCTGTTAACACCCAAAAAGTGCTCACTATCTCATCTCCCTCATCACATGACTCATTCATCCATATTTCCTACCATATTTGCCTCCAAAACCTTTAAAAAAACCATTAAAAAGCCTCCAAAAGGCCAAAACCCCCCCTTTCCCCCCCAAAATAAGTTAAATTCCTCCAAAAATAGTAAAAACCCTCTAAAAAGGGAATAAAAAATACAAAAAAGAAGAAAAAGAGGAAAAAAATGAAGCAAAAACCCTATACAGCTGACCTAAACCATATGGTGCCCAAAACCATGGGTCAACACTCCACCACTAAAAACCTATAAATAGGTGATGGAGGCTTCCCATTTCACATCCACAATCATCCCTATCCTTACACTGCTGAAAATTTCCTTGAAACCCTAGCTCTCCACTTGGAGCTAATTCTTGAGAACTCTTTTGGCCCCATTTCCAAAACATCTTTGGAAGAAGGAGAAGGAACAACACTGGAGCTTGGAAGCAACCCTCTTGGACTGCTGCAAAGGCTCCACCAACCTCTACATCTGAGGTAATTTTTAATACAAAAAGAGAGATCTTCACCATATTTTCATGTTTTGATATTTATGTTCATGCTCATGTTAGTTTAATTTTATTTTACTGTACCGTCATATTTCACCATTTTTCTGAACTGCTACTAAGGAGTCCCTTCTCCTTAGTAGGTGCTCATTTGCACAAGCTAGGGTGAAAACCATAGCTACAATTTTGGCGACTCCCCTAGTGTTCCTTTGAATTTTTGGTTATAGTTTTTAAAAGTTTTTAATTTTCTGCAATATTTTTTCTGTTTTTTCCTTTCGGCTGCCCCTTTCGGCAGTCGGGTTTGCTACCGTAAACCGCGTCTTTTGTCCCCACAGTTGCGATCCGACCGCGTCTTTCAAACTATTACATGCGATCTGACCGCGGCTCTCAGACTGTTTCCCGCGATCTACCGGCGGTTTTCAATCTGTTACCTGCGATCTGACCGCGACTCTCAGCCTGTTTCATGCGGTCCCACCGCGGCTGTTCACCATTTTCCTGCTATCCACCTGCGACTTTCGACCATTTTCCCATGGTTTGCCTGCAGCTTTCAGCCATTTTCCTGCTATCCGCCTGCGACTTTCGGCCTTTTTCTTGCAGTCCGCCTGCGGCTTTCAGCCATTTTCCTGCTATCGGCCTGCGACTTTCGGCCTTTTTCTTACGGTCCGCCTGCGGCTTTCAGCCATTTTCCCACGATCTTCCCGCGACTGTGAACCTGTTTCCCGCGGTCCGACCGCGCAGTTTTTCTACAGACCCGTGATCTGTTTTTTGCACTTTTTCCCTGTTTGAACCCAGTGCTTTGCTGCAATATTTTATGCACCTGCACAGCCACCTGTCCTATCTGCAACCATACTTCCCTACAGCCTTTTTCTGTAGTATTATTTCTGTTCCATTTACATAATTTTTTAAATTTCAGCATTTTAATTGCAAAGAGAAAATTTTGCATTTCAAAGTTTAATTTCTGCATTGTTATTTTTAGTTAGAAAGTTTCCCACCCCGTGGCACTTTTACTTGGGTTCATCATCTCACACGCACACACTCTGTCACCTTATTCAAGTGAGCCCTAAAATACTACTTAACACAACCAACATTCTAACCCTACTTGGGGAACACATAAGAATCTTGTAGTTAGGTAGGATCGGGGGGATAGGAATCCAAATAACACCCCTCGGTTGCTTACACTTGAGACATAGTTGTTGTCCATTAGGGAACCAAAATCCCCTAGTACTTTTTGGCATGGTCACAACCAGTTTATCAGAGGGCCTCTCCCTTAGGAGGGTTGAAGTAGCTAGACTTGTTCCGGAGTCCTGAGTGAAATACCACACTCCATTCAGTAACCGAAGGATACCTTTCGTAGTTCTCGGTGTACCACCCGTATGGGGGTACATCGGCGATATAACCAAACTGTAGATTCACATTTTTTGGATGTGTCATGAACGGGGTATCTTAGTTGCCTTTCTTCTAGGATTGACTACCCGGTGTCCCTCCCAGTAGGGGGATATCTTTAGCTACTTGGCTCTACTATCCATATTGTCTGACTTGGATTTCATCACCTTGCAGAGGATATGTCTGGTTGAGTCAAAATACTATTTAGCTAGGTGTTTGCATGCTCCCTTACCTCCCTTTGGTCTAGTGATTCCACCATTTTTTTTTTTTAGGAAACCTACTGCTTGTTGGTATTCTGACCATTTCTGTTGATACTCCACTTATTGTAGCACAACTATTACAGTACGTGTTTTGAGTTGGTTGTTGGCCTGAGTGCCATATTTTTTGTGCTCTCCTTCTGCACACTCGGTTGCATTAGGGTTTTTGATCCATTTTTCACTAAACACAACCCCCAGATACTTGACACCATCTGTCACCATTGAGTCCTCGAGACATTCTCAGCGCCTCCAGGGCGAGCCCCCGCAGCACGGTTCACTTGACATCACCCGTCATAGACGTAGATCTTCATCACTTGATCCCACTCATCATAGATCTCGAGCTTTGTCACTTGACTCCACTCGTCAACGGAATAGAACTCCGTCACCTGATCTAGACGCCCCTTATTTTACCTCTGATTCTGAGGCAGAGTCAGAGAACCCCACTTACACTGCACCAACCAGCCCCATGGCTGGAAGGACTTCCAACCCTTTCTTTGTAGGGACCATTGGTGGAGCATCCACCACCACACCAGTTACCACACCCACTTTGGGTATGCCTTCGATGGGGCCCACATCAACCATTCCAATCACTGTACCCATTCCAGTAGCTAGCATACCCATCCCAACTCCATCAATGACTCACACTACCCTTGGCGGTGCAGGACCATCCCATACCACTTTCGTTCCTCCACCTGGGGGCAACATCCCAAACCCATCCCCCCCACTCGGGGGCATTGGCCCCAACATGGTCACAACCACTAGTATGTCACATCCTTCTACTAGTTTTCCATTCATGGCTAGTCTCAACCTTCCTGACCTGGCCAGACTGACTAACGATCCCATCAGACATGACCCTGTGTGGCCTCACATGCCCACCAAGCTCCCCTCCGACATCCCTAAGTTTGAGGGCAAGGCAGGTGAAGACCCCTAGAACCATATTATGTCCTTCCATCTATGGTGTTCCTCCAACTCCATAGTGGACGACTCTGTCCTCCTCCGTCTGTTACAGTGCACCCTCACTGGCTCTGCAGCTAAGTGGTACATCAAGCAGCCCCATGGGACCCATGCCACCTTTACTTCCCTTGCCTCGACTTTCCTACAGTTCTTTCAGTTACCTGTCCACTATGACATGGGAGTTGAGATCCTACTGTCTTGCAGACAGAACACGGCTACCCACATCACTGACCACATTCATTAGTGGCATCGACGCCAAAGCCTCTGCAAAATCAAGTTAGACGACCGTATCTTCTTATATTGGTTTCTAAAATCTCTCCTCCCTGTCATTGCCAAGGATGTGGCATCCGAGCGACCCCAGTCCGAAGAAAAGACCATCCTCAAAGCCCAGCAATTTGACCTTATTTATGCCAAGTCTGGTTACCTATATTCCATCATCCCTGACGCCCCCCGCAGCGATTCCTCCCGACACGATGCGTCGAGGGCATCCCATGCCGCAGATGGCATCATTGGCTGTATATCCTCACATAACCAAGCCTTTTTCATAGCACGTCCTAGCCCTGGCCCCGACCTTTAGCGGGATACATCCCATTCTGGAGCAACCAATTTGTATGCTCACATGGCACATCATCACCATTCCCACAGACCCTCATGTCCACCTCAGTGCTTTTGTCATGCATCCCCTGCTTACGCCCCCCCGGTCGCACCTCAGCCATATTACCACCCACAGGATGCACCAGCTCCTGTATCCTCTCAAGCCCCACCTGCTTATTACCCGCCACAGGCATCCCCTGCAGCAACCCCACAACCCGTCACACAGACGTATCAGCAACCCCCACAAGGTTTAGCACCTGCACCACCTCCACCTACTTATTATCCACCGCAGCCTACTCCCGCACCTGCACAACCCCATAACCCACCTGTTTCCCAAGGGCAAGTGTATGCCCAACAGAATCCGTAGCAGAACCAAAATAACTAGCGCCAACAGGGATAGCAAAACCATGACAAAGGCCGTAACCGTGGGAACAACCCCCCTCCAGACCAAGGCGGTCAACCTACCAATCCCCCAAACAACAATAACGCGGCACCTGCCAACCAAAACCCTGATCGACCGCCCAAACAAGCCAAAAATCCTAATTTGTGAACAAACCATCATTGTTCTATTTGCGGGGTCTATGGACACTACACACATGCTTGCCCACATTTGGAGTGAGCTTAGCAACTCTGGACTGATGATGCCCACCACCAAGGGCACGTGGCTCCTCAGGCACCGCCCAACCCCCCACCACCTCAGAATCAACCCTTGGTGCTACAAAACCCTTTACCGACCCAAGGCATAGTGAACACTCAGCCGTTAGCTCCCCTCAAGGAAACACGCCACCACAACAGCAAATCACTTATGCCACTCCTGATCAACCCATGTTAGACTCAGGTACCCATCACTTGTTAATGATGTCATCCGCTGATGTCAACCTTCAAACCCGTCGGAACCAATATGGTTCCACCCCTGAAGCCCCTCCCGCCGACAAAAACACTAACGCTCATCCCACTGATTAGTTGTTACGTCTACCTCCGGCTCCACTAGATGGCGCCTCCAAATCACTTCGCTTCCCACTTCGCCGCATCAACAATAACCCCAATGCTCGCGCTGCGTCTAATTACAACATTGTAGATGACTTAGCCCAGTCCCCCGCAGCCATGTTTGCGTTAGAGGTCTTAAAAAACTGTCCTTCACAGCGCAAGACTTTTCTCTCCGCCATTGGTGCTATTGACCCAAATGATTCACGAATGATGGCCTTTGATTTGGACCAATCCGAACCACGCCTGCCTTCCACTTTAGCGTTCCAAGTTTCTGTATCCGTTCGGAATCTTGTCATCCATCGGTGCATTATTGATGAAGGTGCCTGTACATGCGTTATGTCCACATTCATTCGGCAGAAGTTGGGATCCTCGACTCTCTAGCAGTCCACCACTGCGTTGCAAGCCTACGACGGCCGTTCGGCTCAACCCCAAGGTCTCTTAGCTAATGTCCCCGTCCAGTTGGCTGGTAAAACAGTGCTCATTGACATAGAGGTCATCAACGCCCAACTTGATTATAACCTCTTACTTGACCGCAGTTACATGTATGCCATGTGGGCGGTTGCCTCATCCGTTTTTCGTACCATGATGTTCCCCCATGACAAACGTGTGGTCAAGGTCGATCAACTCACCTATTATGATCCCAATGCCCCCGCTGCACCCAAAAATGTTCTCCCCATGGTTAAACAACCTGTTTGTGGTGCATCTACCTCATTGGTTTCCTCCATGGGACCCGGAGTTTACTCAAATACGCCGATTACCTCAACATTCCAATCCATTACACCCCCGTCACCAGCGACCGAAATATCTATCCTATGTACCCTTTCCCACAATGCACAAACACCCAACAAGCAACCGCCCTTGTTACCCAAACCACCCTTGGTACCTAGTCATATTGGTGTTACACCCATCCACACAATCCCCTTCCTATTCCCTCCCTCGGGAGTAGTAAGCACCCCGGTTATGGCTACTCTCAGCCTCCCCGGGTTAACCTTAGGACTACCCGTGTGGTATATTTCACCTCCCGTTCCCCGACCAACACCAAATGTCATCCTACAACCGGTGCAACCCATCGCCACTACTAGTCAACCACCCCCCGGTGTCACTACTCCTTCTTCATCCACCAATCCACCCCCCATTGTCAAGCACACTGGGGGCAGAGGCCCACAACCATACACTGCTGTACCCCCACCCAAAACAGTTAAAAACCCCCCGTGTTTCGTGCTCCTCCTAAATGCTCGTTGTGTGATGAGTTAGGCCATCCTACCCATCAATGTCCACAATTACCTGCATGACAAGAGCACATGCAAATGCTTGACGACGACCCCAACATCCCGGTTGTCCAACTCGACCCAACCCCTAAGCCTCGTGATAAATCACTGTGTACCAACCACCCTTGTGCAATATGCGGTATTTACAGCCATTACTCACATCATTGTCCTGATCTCCCAGATTACAAAGCAGCTCTCTACGAGATGAATAAATAAATGACCGTCTCAGGAAGTTTTACTATGGCAGACCCATGGAAAGGAAGCATGTCTCACAGATGTCTGGTATTTTAAATGATCCCATGCTACAAGTAAAGGCCAAAAGGTTTTTATCTAAGAGTCTGGTTTCCAGAAATTCTCACCTCAATTAAAGCATGGCTGAGAAGATCAAGAAATTTTCAAAACTCAAGGAAGCTTTCCAAATAAATCATCCCAGCAAGGTTCTTCTCCATTCGTGAAGCATGAAAAACAATAAACCTTTCGCTCACACAAAAGGACGTTATGGATTGAAGAACTTTTATCAATTATTGAAAGCCGAAAAAGTTCATTTTTGGAAGGCTCGCACAGCAAAAGTCGTAAATTAAAGAGACATCTAAAAGGATGCAAAACAGCATGGGAATGAGGAAAAAAGAATACATCTGTGAGGTATTGTCACAATCCTGTGGAGTCTTGTAACAGTAAACTTATGAAAGGTAGAATTCTAAAATGAACCTAATACTTTGGCCCCTAGAGAGTTGGAAGGAATGCTAAGTCTAAGTTTCCTTTTCCCCCATCACCATTATGATAGGAGTAATCACTACATTCTCGGAAGTTGAGCTACGAAGATATATTATTGCACATGTAACCAACACCTTGCAATTATTCCTGACCGGATGATGAGTTGTTTTAGAGATCTATGCTCACCACCGAATCACTATTTGTTGTTGCTGCAACACCCCTCCCCAATATTCTCGAAATATTTAGGGGCCCCTCCTTTTATTTTGAGAGAAAGTTTTTCTAGAATTCTAAGGTCATTGGAGTTGTTTTTTTTACTTAGTGTTTTCCAGAGAAAGGTCTTGTGCTTGTTTTCCTTTCAGTTCATTTTCTCTTTTTGGTTAAGTAAAACTCAAGATTCTGAGCCGCAATGGCGGAGGAATCCAAGAAACTTTTCAGCAACGATGGGAGATCTGGTCCAACCTTGCCGAAACGGCCAAATCTCCAACTAAGTAAACCATCAGCGGAGAAACTCATCTAAACCTTCCACAACAGCGAAACAAAATGAATAAGACAAGTAACGGTGGAAGAAAGAAATCTTCCCGCAAATGGCGAAAGCATTTAAGCTAAGTAAAGCGGCGGAGAAACTCGTCTAACTTTTCCTCAACGGCAGAAGAATCCAAGAAACGTTTCCGCAATGGCAGGTAAATGGCACACTTTTCCAGATGAACTCGGATAACTTTTCCGCAGAGGCGGATAAACCCATTTAAGTTAGTCGATTCGTAGCGTCACGCTCTCCCTTTGCGGAAAAGCTTGGACAATTCTCTCGCAACGGCGGACAACCCAGTTTTTCTTTCCGTAGCAGTCGAAGAACTTACCCAAGTGCTTTCGGTTTTAGCGGTCGCATTTAATGACGAAAGTGTCGATTTGACCCCTTCCGTACGTCTCGTAAACCCCGTTTATTGTTTTACAACCACCCTTTTAATGGCTCGCACGCGTCAAAATCCTTTATATAGGACATAGCCCCGTTGAGTTTTTCACTATTCCCATTGGTTAGAAGGCTCATCCCCGTTGAGTTTTTCACTATTCCCATTGGTTAGAAGGCTCATCCCCGTTTCCGTTTGAAGCACCTGCTCGAGAAGATTCACCGCTTGCACAGTGGCATTACTATCCGCGACCTCGATCAACATCAACCAGGTTAGTATCCGTTAAACCTAGCATCCTGAAGTACAACGTTTATTCCTTTGTCTTTCAAGATGAATGCCGCGTTCCTGATGCATTTCTTTCCAACTCTGGGTTTTTATTTCTTTTAGGCGAGACTAAACCATGGTCCTATCCCACGAGACATAGCTACGCATAATTCGTAGGGGTTCATACTTGTCTGGGCCAAAATATCTATCACCTAGTCGCTAGCGAGGCCTGCGATACACCCCTGACTCGTTTTAAAAGCCATTGGTGTCAACAATGTGAAACTAGCCCTGTCTACCCTTGTGCGAAGGGTGTCGGTATCTATACATTGCTATGAAGTTTCATGCCTTTTTGCACCATGGAACGTGTTAGCACCATGTGATTTTTCTTTTACGCCATAAAACATAGTACTCAAAATCGTTTGTTTTCGTTTCAGTTTGTTGTTATGGAAATTTATCACCCCTATACTTTGCGGTGTCAATATTATTAAGTATCATTATACGTTTCCGGAATAACAAGTCTGAAATAGAATACGTGGAATTGTTCAAATGTTTTATTTGAGATTGAAAATGGAAGAACCATAACAAGTTAAAAAATTACAATTTGATGAGAGTAGAGTAGCGCTCTCAAGGCTTGATGATTATGTGTACACTGATGTTTGAGGTGGTTGACATAGCATTACATTTTTTTGTTTTGTTTTTGTTTTCTTTCTTATACCTACCTTTGCGTGGTTACTGACAGGTGCTAAGTCAAAATGCCTAAGGGTGGCAAAAGAAAATCGAAGGTGACTGAGTTAGGACCAGTTGACACATGAATGGAAACTTTATTAGAAGATACTAAGTGCACTACAGGCGTGCCTCCTGAATTCAAATGGGGAGACATATATCATATGATAAGAGACCAGAACATTCCTGAATCACTTCTCGAGGAAGAATACATGTACCGTAATATCAGAATTTCCTGCATATCCAAAGCAGCCACACGTCTAGAGCTTTTTCCGTGCTCAGAAGTGATTGGATGGATCTTACAGCATGCGAAAGCTGAAACGAGAGTCCTTTCAAACAATAAAGGGGAAGCTTTTGCATCCTTCCACCCATCCTATATTACAGCCACTTATAGGTTTCCCAAGCCACAGCAGTGGCTTAATGATGAATGGCTAGAACAAGCCAAGATGGATAATCTGGAGATGGCTAGAAAACTGCTAGTCTCGGGAAAACAGATCAGAAAGAAGGATAGCGAGGAGTACGAGGTTCAGAATCTGAGGCCTCCTTTTAGAATGATCGCTCTCATGTTGAGTAGAATCTTTGGTAGGCCCAATGGGACTGTCTTCATGCTCCACTGGGTTCCCATCATTCATTATGTAGCATTTAGGGGAACAATTTTCAACTGGGCGGATATCCTCTCAGAGAGTCTTTCATCAGCTATAAGTATTGCACAAGAGGGATTAGCAGCGAAAATAGCATAATTTTACATGCCATCCTACTTGATAGACTGTATTGTATCGAAGCATCCCTTTCCAAAGCTAGGATGCATCAGGAACCAGGCTGACTCCCCGGCGTACATCGCATACAAGATTTTTTGGGCTCAGAATTAAAGGTGGCACTACAAGGTCATCTGTGAAGAATTTATTATGCCTTTATATGAGTTGATGTTCAATGAAGAACCTAGTTGTTTATCGGAGAATGCCATGGAAGTCCTGGAAAATTATGGTGATTTTTATTGTTCACCAGAAGGCACCTACATATGAATGTACGGAGGCTCGAAAGCCACGTATATCCTACCCAGGTATGCTACTGACTACATAGTTCACAAGGAGGCAGTGAGACAAGTTTTCATTAATGGGGTTGGTAGTACCTTGTACAAAGCAAAGAAGGCCTCTTTCCCGCCCTTACCCTTTTATGTTGGAGCTTACAATTTTTCAAAAATCGCAACGACGGAAGATTTTATTGTGGAGTTGAAAGGTTTTCATTTCAAGGAAAAGATCTTTCAAAAAAATGATAGACGGGGCAAAGTTGCGGAACATTGCAAGGAGATTCATTCCCCTTTTGAATACGCTCACTATTACGTTGAAGACGAGGAAGTATATAGAGGAGTTAGCAATATGACCGAGCTAAGGATCTGCCAACTCGGTAAGGATGGAGCCAGCTCTATCTCTATTGTGGTCAAAGAAGCAGAACAGCGGCAAGCAAAAGAAACCTCAGGAGCTGCTGAAGCTCTCTCCGGAGAAGAACAAAATCTCAAGGAACAAGCTGAGAAAATTCAAAAGGAAGCTAGAGAAAAGGACAATAAAGCACAAGAAAATAAACTTCGAGAAGAAGAGACTCAAAGGGTCAAAGCAGTTGAAGATGAAGCTCAAAGAGTTCAGGAGGAGGAAAGAATTACATTGGAAGAAATCACCAAACAAGAGGAAGATGAGAGATTTAGAAGGGAACATGAAGAAGAAGCGTAAAGAAAAGCGGAGGAAGAAAGGAAAGCCTGAGAAGATGTTGATCCAAATAGTCCAAACATACAAGACTTGGATACAGACCTCTCTATAAGAGACCTCCCACTTGTCCCTTTTACTCCATCAAAGAATAGTACAGTGGCCCAGTGGGAAAGGTTCGCTTATAACAAAAAGAGAAAGTCCATTGTAAAGGAGACAGTGACTCGAATGAAGAGACCTTTCCGACCAGATATCATCACTAAGCATGAAACCACAATCATGCAAAGTACTGAGGATGCCCCCGATCTTATGGCATCCATATCTGTAGCCTCGGTTAAAGCAACCACAAACAATGTACACGTATTAGGGGCCAAGTTAGAACTGGAAAAGAAGAGAGCATGTCAGTTGCAAGAGACTCTGGTCAAAGAACAAAATTATACGAATTTGATGGTTGAAAAAAGTGACACCCTGATATTAGAAAAGGAAGAACTAAGCAGTAAATTTCAGCATCTAGAAGCTGAAAAGAGAGCTCTGGCGATCCAAATAAGAGCCTTAGAAGAAGAGAAGAAAGATCTTGAAAGTAGGAACCTGAGGCTTGAATCTGAAAATTTTGATGATGCCCAGCAAATCGAGGATTTGAAAGAAAAAATAGAGAAATTGGAAGAAGGTGGGGAATTGATGGAACGACAATTGGAACTCGTGACCAACAAGGTAGGTGATCTTGGTCCCTTTGATGAGTAGGCTTGTGAAATACTCAAGAAGAACCACCAACTCGAGGAACTTATATCAGAAGAGGTGTACAAGTTAAAAGGAATAATGTCCAGGGTCAGAGAGATTAACATCGAAGCCACTCGGGTTAGAAGGAAACATGCACGCATTAGTAAAGATATAAAGGAACACATTGAGTGGAGGGAAGGGAAATCGAGATTCCCGACAATTCTTCCCCTTAAGTCTGTCGTTGAATATAGAGCATATATGTGCACCTTGGTATATTCTAAAGACTGTGGAGTAAAGTTGAACCCTGTAACACAAACCACCTATGAACAGTGTAAGAATTTGTACCTGAAGATACAAACTACTCATGAGGCTTGTTAAATTGTGACACCCCAAAGTATAGAAGAGTTTCCGGATAGAACCCAACGTTTATCTGAGATAAGTGATAGACTGAGCGCATAAATTGGCTCTGTGAGGAAAATGGATGTATTAACCACAGAATATCTGCACCAGTTTATCAGCTAGGCTGCCATACATGCACACCTCTTGGAAGAAATCCTCCCAGTGGCAGTAGCAGAAGTGATCATCCTCGAGGAAGAACTCGCCAAACAAGAGGTTTCTCTTATATTTTTGCTCCCCTTAATTGGAAACAATATTATAAGAGAAGCACAACAATGGTTGAATTATATAGTGAAGGTGGACAGAACACAAGCAGCAAACCAAGTATCAACTTCAGCAATCCCAACAGCACCAACAGTTCCAGTAGTGACGCCAGCTGTAGTAGAAATCCCAGAACCAACAAAGATGCCCATTCGAGAATAGTCCATTTTATTATATCTGCTAAAGCAGCGAGCACGTCCTCTTGGACTCTGTATATCTTTAGAATATTAAAATGACATCTGGAATTTAGTCCCCGTTCTTTTTGTAATATTGTTGGGGGTTTTTATTTATTTCTGTAAATTAGGCACTACATGACAAATTAGAGGAATGTGAGAGGTTAGGGTATAGGTGGCAGCTCTTGGAGCATTTTGTAAAGCTATATATAGCTAATTAGAAGAGAATTAGAGGAATTTTGGTAGGTGAAAGAATTTCTTCTCGTGTAAGAGAACTACTTCAGCTACATGAATAGGGAAACGATTTGGACCTGTGAAAGCTGGTGCATTGTTTTGCTTTGAGTTGTGATAGATGATTGCCAAAATATTTCAACAGTTTCTATATACATTCAGTGAGACCTTTCCTGGCTTATGTGAATTAATTCTATGCCGTGAATGATTTTACTTCTTAGCAAAATTTCTGTACCCTATGAGTGATGGAATGTTTTAATATAATCAGAGCTATCTTTGATATCATTTATATTCTGTTGAAAATGCATTTATGGGATTAAATGGCTATCTGTTTCAATCTTTAAAGGTTATTTTCAGTTTATTGCTCATAATTTAAAGTTTTGCTCCTTGGAAGGATAGGTTAATTTAGATTTAATAGCTTAGAACAGATTTGTTTAATGCATGAATTTAATTTAGGGCATATGCATATCATCTTAAATATAAAATATATATATGGTGGATCAGGCAGCAACCGATAAAATAAACAAATCTTTTAAACTTACACGGTAGCCGGACCGTTAACCAGACGGATTCCCTACATCAAATGGTGAGCGATCTAATTGGGCTCACTTACCAGGGAGAATCCCTAACTATTGATGCTACGATTTCCGAGGCATCAACAGGACCTTGGAAAACCATGACATCAACATAAACAGTTTTACCTCCCAAGGTGACAGGTAATTGCGGAAGAATCCCTAAAGGTCCGGTAGGCCTTCTATTGAAAGCTAAAATGTGGCCGCTAACCGACACAAGCTGAGGAGACCCTATAGCTTGCTAAGCAGTTGAGGATAAAATACTAATAGAAGCTCCCTCGTCAACTATAGTGCGAAAGATTTCTTTATCAAAAACACCTACAAATATCTGGAAAGGAACATCTGTGGGGAGACAAGGTTCTGCTATACTATTCCAATCAAATGAAATAACCTCAGTACTTGGAGGAGGCTCTGTAGATGAGACTTCTCCTAGCCTAGAACTGTCTGAACCGACCATAAATATATAAACGGTTTCTAAATCGCTTTCAGTTGGAAAAGCAGGATACGATGAAGACTTTGTGATGGCGACTGCTTCAATCTGGGCATTTTCCAATGAAAGAGTCGGGTGGACCGAGGATAAAACTGGATCTACCGCTTGCGTTTCACTCTTCAAAGTAGGAGTGGGATCAACCGAAGATGAAGCTTGATTAATCACTTGGATTTCACTCACCATAGGAGGAGTGGGGTCAACCAAGAATGAAACTTGATTAACCGGTTAGGTATCATCCCTCAAGGGGGGAATGGGGTCGATCAAGGATATTGTTGAATCGACCGCTTCGTTTTCACTCTCTGATGAAAGAGTGGGGTCAATCGAGGGTGGGGTTGGATTGACTGTCCTATCAACCAATGTAGGATCAAGGGACAATCTACAATACTTCGTTGAAAGGTGTTTATGGGATGTGTCCATGTCTTCCAACAATTGTGAAGTTTTATCCATATGAGGAAAAAGGTAAGTACGATGCATGCCCTTGCATAACCAACAAGTGTCTGCAACTCTACCCTTCCGACCCTTAACTACAATGTCACTAGTTGATGGGGTATCATCAGTATGATGTCCAGAGATTGATGACGAGGGCTGTTCAAAACACGACCATATTTCTAAGACCTTAGAGATACTAGGGCATCTCTTAAGAAAATGGGACCCTTTACAAAGCTTGCAAGGGAATTTTGGTTTACGAAAATTCGAAATAGGTGTATCGGTGCCCCCAGCATGATGATCAGTGGCTGGTGGGTCCCCAGCATGATGATCAGTGGCTGGGGTTGTGGCCTTCTGCTTAGTATTCTTCTTCTTAATCTTCCCTTTCTTCTTCTTCTCACCCACCTTCTTACTAACATCAGAGTTTTAAGTAGGATAAGAGGAAGAGACGGAATCCGATTCAGCTTTCTACGAAGAAGGAGAAGGGTCACCATGAGATTGATGCTCATGTGGTGAAGGACCTAGGTTCAACACGATTGGTGCACTTGGTGTAACTATATTGGAGAATAACCATACTGGTAATCCTATCGTCAATCCAGGAAGACTCAATGTAGCCATAAAGGGAGGACCAACAATTCCACAAGGGGGAAAAACAAATGGCATACCCTGGAAAGGGGCCTCTTGGTTGGTAGTCTCAGAAGAATATTCCATATTTATACTTCCTAAGAGTCTCTAAAGTACCACACAAATCAAACACTACTCAAGTATAAAAGCAATAAGCAAACTGTGTGAATAGGAGTGGATAAACAGTCAGGATCCTCACAGGATTGTCAAGGTGCCACAACTCGCTGTATACCGCAGGGCCCAACAATAAAACGCGACAAGGAGGATTGGGACCATACCCTTGCTTGAATACCCAACTACCTGGACGACACGAGCGTAGTAATATCCCCGAGTGTTGTTCTCGATGTATTGTGATGCCAATATGGCCAAATGGTTAACTCAGTTGGTCACAGGAATCCTAGGAGTGTCTCCCGGTATACAGACCGTGATGCTGTCTAATGCACAACCGTATGGCATGAGACCTTCCTATATACTACCGAGTATGTGAAACACCTTTCTATATACGCCAAGTACGTGAAACACCTTTCGATATACGCCAAGTACATGAAGTACTTGGTGGGTATGTGAAAGAGCTTCGATATACCCGGTTGGTACGTGAAAGAGCTTCAATATACTGATAAGTACGTGGAATACTACAATACCCCCGGAATACAATGCTGGCAAATAATGATAGTTGTCATGCTTAAAGACACTGGAACACGTATCTAACTTACAGACAGTTACTAAATGATTTTAACCTAAGATAGCATTAATTTTATCTTGTACGGTTAGGTGGATGCATGAGGTGAGTACATAAATGTAAACATAATGCAATCATCAACTACATGATAATGTACATTTTCCTTTCCTTTTCAATGAAAACTACTTAAGGTAAGGAGAGATTTTTCTTTCTTTCAAACCAAAAGTACTTAAGTAGTATCAAAATGAAGAATTCCTTCCTAGAGTGCAATAACTCTAACTTTCTGCAAAAACAGCTAAAAAGCGCAAAGAAAATGAAAGATGCAGCTAATCTTAACAATGTATAAGACAAAATAATGAAGCACTTTCAATTTTCAAATGCATGTATCAAAAATGGAAATTGGTAACTAAATGCTTTTCATGTCTATATACAGAAAGTGAGAGAATATCTACAGCACTCTTTAATCATTCATAAATTCTGAAAGAAAAATGACAAGCACCCAAACAACTCAAAGGCACTCAAGAAAGGCTCAAAATCTACCAAATGCAATAATTCTAATCCATTTCCTATCTTTTTACACTTCGTAAAAGACACATCTAAGCAACGGAAAGAAGGATTCCACGAACGTTTCCAATCAAATGCAAGACAAAGAAAAGCACTTAATAATCACGTCTAACTCAAATGTACACAAAATTGAAACAAGCCTTTTCCTCCTTCCTATGAGTGTAAGACCAAAAATACCAAATGATCAAATTAAAGCAAGAAGAATACTTATGTTTTCCAATTTCATGAATATAGCAAAAGAGTGACAAAATCAAGCTTTTCTTTGAACTAAAGTGGAGACAAAGAATCAATCTTTTCCAATAATCATTAGATAGCTTAGTACGTAAAGGAAACAAGACGCATAACCCAAGAAAAAGAGGCTAAAAAAGACATGGATATCCCACACTCTTCAAGTCTTTAAAACAAGCCAATCACGCGAAACCAAGAATGATCTCAAAACCTTAAAATGGGTCAAAAATACTGTAGGATACACGATTCATGGCCATGAGGGGGAATTTTTTTTCAAAAATAGAACCCATTTCGCTTAAAAATGCAAGCAAAACATTAGTTTTTACTCAAGGGGCCAAACATGGATCCAAATCTCAAAAATACCCAACAATGGAGGAAAAAGGAAATAAGTTATGTCTAGGGGTTCTGTAACTGGAATATGCAGCACACAGAACACAATCAATCAGACAAAAACCCAAAATTGAAGGAAATCACTGTCAAAAATCAGTTGGGGAGGTCGTCACACCCTACTTCACTAGACAGAGTGACAGAGGGGATCCGTCGCAGGTTGTACACAAGCAAGGTGCGACACTATCGCAGTTTGGATTCAGGAAAAGTGGGACGGTCAGACAATGGCGCAGGGAAGACTCAACCTAGGTGCGACAGTTGAATTTTGAGCAGTAAAGGTGTGAGATCCCTCAAGGTAAAAGTGGAGGAGGCTTAATGATGATCCCAAAGAGAATCAAGGACACATAAGAAACTCTTTAATGATAGAGATTTGATGGGAGGAAGGCTTAAAAAGGATATAAATGGCTCAGACAAAAGAGATGAAATCAAACATACATGAAAACAATTCTACTGTTCTATTCCCCAATATGGTCGCTATATTTGTTTGACGGACAATCTACCAAGAGCGGACTCGAGGCCTAATCTCCCTAGTTCAAGTGAATCTAGAACAAATAGGACAGAATATGAATCTACTTCCCTAGATCAATTACAGATCGAGTACTTAGATATCGTACCTTTCAGATCGTGGATCCTTCTCCTTCTCGTTGCTCCAAGTCTCGCAGTCGTCAGATCTCCAGCTACAAGACCTTTCAAGACAATATGGAAATGATACAAGTAGTACAATATATCTAAACAATAACTGATCTAAACTAATAGTTGAGGAAGAAATTTCTAAACATCATCAATGAGACAACATTCATGGAAAGAGATTATATTAAATGTATTAAAAGGTGGGAATACATAGAAAGGATGAAGCTACAACCAAAGCCTCAACATCGCATCCTCCATCCAACATGTCCAAGCCAAGCCTCCAAGGTGGTACAAGCTTCCTAATCACCAATATGGATTTTACCAGCATAAGGATACCATAGACCTTCCTCCCTTCCCATGGAGAGAGTGGGTGTTTATATAGCGCTAAAGAGATAGGGTAGGTTGAGGATTAGGGGGAGATGGTTAAGGGATCCTCCCATTGGGTTAGGAATCGAAATGCCACCTCACCTAGAGCCTAGGGATAGGCCTCCACCTCAAAAAAATTCTAGAGAGACCTCGAGACTCCCAAAAATAGCCTTTAACCAACCTCGTCGCACCCTGGTAGAAGACGCATAGCGATAGAGGGGGTCGTTACACTTTTCCTGAGGACAAACTGTGACAGTGTCTCACCCTAGCTGACCAAGAACTGCAACAGAGGGGGTCTGTCGCACCTTGTAGGAAGACAAAGTGCGAAAACCTACTCAAATAGGTCAACTAGGCAGGGAGATCCCTCAGTTGGATGTGTTTTATCACAGAATGAGTTTAGGGGTCAGAGCAAAGAGTTTACAAAATGGTCAAGATGACAACATTATCACAATGGTCATGATGACGACACTTGGTCATAATAACGACACTTGTAACGGTCATGGTGACGACACTAGGTCATGATGACGACACTAGCAACACTTGCGACACTTGCACAAGGATGACGACATTTTGGTGTAACAGGGGGCACGTAGCTGGTAGAATCACTTCTACATGAAGGGAAATGGACATGGGGAGATGTAGGAGGATATGAATAGGAGGTACTCATTCCTGCATGGGAGGATGAGCGAGGAGGATTAGGGGGGTAGTAGGGGGTTGATGATGTGCTCTGATGGTGTCGCTCAACACTTGGGGGATTACCATACAAGTAACCACTCATAGAGGGAGGGTACAAAGGGCATCAATTTGGATGATATGCTATGAAACCAATCATGCCATCTGTAGAATGGGATGCTCCTATAGGATTTGTTGATGCCTCGGATATCGTAGCATCAATCAGAAAGGGATTCTCCCCAATAGATGATCCCAATTAGATGATCTACCGTTTGGTATAGGGAATCCATCCGGTTAGCGGTTCCGGCAACCGTGGTTTTGGAGTTTAATTTCGATTGTACCGGTTATGGCCCGATCCACCTTTCTTTTGGATTTTATGTTTTTTATGAGACGCAAGTGCCTAATTTATATCTTATCTAAATGCAAAACTAAATAGATCTAAGTCTAAAACTGAAGTAAATCTACCTATCCTTGCAGGGAATACATTTACAGGATGAGCAATGAGCTGCAACAGATATCATAAAGAAAGAACAGATAGCCATCAATTCTTACAGATAAAGCTACAGCAAGATAAAAGATCTTTAGAAGATAGCTTCTAATTTAATAGAAAACACATTTCATTACTCATCAAAGAAAGAAGCAAAATTATCTAATCGAAACGGAAAGAATGAAAGGAACAGATCTAAGTATAAACAAACTGAAATAAATTTAAAGATCCCTGCAAAGAGCAAATTTAAAGGCATGAACAATGAGCTATAGGAGTTATCTTAAAGAAAGAATGGATAGCCATTAAATCAGAAAGAGAAAGCTACAGCCAAGATAAAGATATCAGAAGATAGCTTCTGATTTAATATAGAACACATTCACTCCTCATGAAATGGAGAAAACGTTTACACAAAAAGAAGCAAAATCATTTGTTGCAAAGAAATAGTTCAAATAACAAGAAAGATCTCACATTACAGGATGGAAATCACCAGAACAGTCCAATACACATCCATCTTTCGTTCCCATGCAAAACGTCCATCTCCAGGCTTTTATTAGAAAATTCGATTTCCTTAGAACCAATACAAGATAGCTCATACAGGTTTCAAAATTTCATTCCCTGCCAAAAGTCCATTCTAATCCTTCCTAACTTCTATTTATAATTACAAATCTGCCCTTTGGGCTGCCATCTGGCCTCTTCCACTTGTCACCTACAGGAATTTTTTCTAAAAAAGACCAAAAAATGTGACTATTCCTTTTACATAAAATATTTAAAAGAAAATAGGGACAGTTGTCCCCACAGCTTATACGCTTTACACATCTGAGAGCTAAATACAAAATAACAGAAATAATGTTCTAATATAAGTGTTGTCATTCTTGTGCGTGAGCTTCTGCTGGAAGAGGATCGCCCAAATCAACTGATGCTGCTGATGCTGCCTTAGGAGAGGCACTCGAACCCATTGTTGCTGCTGCCTCTACTTGGGAAGAAGGGATTGAGCTGGCTGGGATTTCTGTCACTGATGGGGGAGAGGGAATCGAGCCCACTGGAGTTTCTGCTACTGCTCGGAGGGAAGAGTCTGGATCTGCTGTCACAACTGCTACTTCTGCCTTCTTCTCCTCTTCTTCTATGTAGCTATACCACATGCCAGTGTCCCTTATGAATATGTTTGCTGCAGCAGGAAACAAGATTTTCTGAGAAGTCACATTTTTCTCGAGCTCTGCCCCAATGCTTTGAACTTCTGCTACTGCAGCTTGATGCACTTGTTTGAGCAAATGATTATGGACTGATGACACTCCAATATAATGTTGTAAGTCATCAATTGCTAGGACATCAATTTTCTTCACGTATTCGGTTTGGATGCCCAGCTCTTCCTTTAGCTTAGCCAAGCGTTGTTCTGAATCCGGGAAGTCATCGAGGGATTGTGGGAAATTCAGTTTGCACCTGCCATGCACTTCCTGGATTCTTTGATACAAACCGTTGATCTTATCCCTTGTTCCTTGCACACTGGCTATCAGCTTACTGCCACAGTTTCTGCAGAAGTCCAAGAGGGCCACATCTTCATTAAAACCCTCCACCGATTTGAATGGGAGATGCGCGGGGAAATCCTCCTTTCCTTCTCGCCATTTTATCTGGCTCATGATATTTGCCTTGACACGGGTATGCTTAGGTTTGAGCCTATGGGCCTCCGCATTAATTTCTTTTAACCTGACCACCATGGCCTTGAGCTTGCAAACCTCATTAGTGATTAGCTCCTGAGTGTCATGCGCTTGCTTCAGGATGCTGCAGGACAGCTCATGGAAGGGAGACATGTCCATCGTTCTGCTCTCAGCTTGCTCCAATTGTTCGGCTAATGCCAGCTTGTCTGTTTCAAGCTGGGACACCCTGGCTACTGCATCATTCTTTTCTGCTTCCTCAATCATCATCAGGACCAATAGCTGCTCCTTCTCTTCCTCTAACCAGTTATATTTGTCTGACAGTTCTTTATGCTCGGCGTACAGGCAATTATACTTGTTCACCACAAGATCCCTGTGGGCTTGCTCATTAGCCACAGTCTTTTGTAGCATACGAGCTCTCTTCTTTGTCAATACATTTTCTCTAACTATAACCCCTACATTGTCCAGTGATGCTTTTGCTGTTTCTACAGCTGCGGATGCCATAGCAAAGGGATCTTTATCTGTATTCTGCATTATAGTGACCTCTCAGTGGGTAATGATGTCTTCATGGAAGGGACTTTTGATCCTCTCTTCCGATTTGAGGACCATTGCTTTCCTTTTCTTGTCATAGACAAACTCATTCCACATGGACACCGTATGTTTTCCCGATGGAGTGTACGGGACAATTGGGCGGTCCATAATGTCTATTTCTTCTTCAGCAGGTGGGGGCCGGACTTCCTGAGCTGGATCTACTCCCGCATTTTGGGTACTAGAGCCACCTGCTTGAGATGTGTCTATTTCCATGTCTTGGACACCGGAACCACTTGCTTGGGCATCTTCTCCTGCTTTCAACTCTTCTTCCGCTTTCCGTTCTCTCTCAGCTTGTTCATCTTGCAGCTGATCTTCATTCTTTCTCCGTAGCCTTTCATCTTCCGCCTCTTTTTGCTGCTGGGCTTCCTCTGCCTCTTTCCGCAGCCTTGCCACTTCAGCTTCCTGCTGCAACCTGGCTTCTTCTCTTAATCTGAGCTCTTCCTGAGCTCGGGCATCATCAGCTTCTTTCTCCTTCTGCTGGGTGGTCTTTTGGACCCTGGTGGAGCTAGAACTTGCTCCATTGCCTTGGCGAAAGGTTCACAGCTCAGCCATGTTGCTGATGCCCCTGAATACCTCTTCCTCGGCATCGGGATAGTGAGAGTATTCAAAATGAGCATAGATTTCCTTACAGTGCTCTGCCACTTTTCCCTTCCTATCATTCCTGTGGAAGATCACTTCACCGAAGTGGAAGGCTTTCATCTCCTGAACAAACTCTTCGGCTGAGGCAACCCCCGAGAACTTGTAAGCACCTATGCAGAAAGGTAGAGGGGGAAAGGAAGCCTTATGCTGTTTGTGGAGCATTGCTCCAATTCCATCCAGGAAGATTTGTCTTACTGCTTCCTTGAGGACCACATAATCTGTGGCATACTGCGGCAAAATGTATGGGGCCTTAGTCCCTCCAAACATTCTGAGGTAGGTGCCTTGCTCTGAAAAGTAAAAATCCCCGTAATCCTCAAGGACTTCCACAGCGTTCTCTGACAGGCAGTTGGGCTCCTCCTTGAATATCTTCTCATATAGGGGCATGATGAACCCCTCACAGATGAGTTTGTAGCTAGGTTTGTAATTCTGGGCCCACATCATCCTAAAAGCGGTATAAACCGGGGTGGTGACCTTATCCCATGTGCATCCCAATTTGGGGAAGTCCACCTTGGCCAAAATACAATCAATCAGATATGAGGACATGAAAAATTCTGCCTTCTTCAAGGCTAGTCCTTCTCTTGCAGCAACTATCATTGAGGCCAAACTATCTGACAGGAGAGTGGCCCAGTCAAACACAGTTCCTTTAAACGCCACGAAGTGGATAATAGGGACCCACTGAATCTTATACACGGTGCCATCGGGCATGCCGAAGATTCTGCACAGCATCAGGGCGATCAATCTGAAAGGAGATCTCAGATTCTGTTCGTCATATTCATCGTTTCCTTTCTTTCTCAGATGCTTGCCTGCGACCAATAGCTTTTTGGCCATCTCAACGTTGTTCATTTTTCCCAACCATTCATCAGTCAGAGATTGTTGGGAGCGGGGAAATTTGTAGGCTGCGGCCAGGTATGCGGGGTGAAATGAGGCAATGGCCACTTTCCCGCTGTCATTTATCACTCTTCCTTCCGCATCGGCATGTTGGAGTATCCATCCGATCACTTCAGCACAGGGGAATAGTTCAGGGCGGGTAGCAGCTCTGGTTATGCCTGAAGCTTTGATATTTAGATAAATTGGCCCCTCTTCTAACAACATGTCCGGGACATCCTGGTCTCGGATCATCCTATAAATGTCACCCCATCTGATTTCTGGAGGAACACCAGTGGTGCACCTAGTATCCTGGAGTGAGGTCTCAGTTTTAAGTGGTGCAGGCTTTTTCTCTGACATCTTAGCCTTCTTCTTCCCACCTTTTGGCATTTTGACTTATCCCTGGTAGCAACCAAATATACATCATTATAAACATGATCAACATACTGTGAGATTTTACAGAGAGCATCACCATTTTAACATGTCAATGAGATAAATACAATGGGAAGCTGCATTTTAGGAAGCAAATACACCATTCCAAACAAGAAATTTAGATTTTAATCATCCTGATTCTTTAAAGGGACAAGGTTCGGAATGCTCCCGAAAGGGTAGGTGTGTTGCGGAAGCAACTTGCTCTCGGCCCAGCTGCCAGGGGAGAAGGTGCCCTTGATTCTAGGCTCAAATGGCAAATGTCCGGTTAGCTTGGGTTGATAACAAACTAACACGAAGCTAGAGATGGCTCTCCGCGCTTATGAACAGGCAAGGGGATCGGACGGCCGCCAGGGCTTAGCTATCGTATTATGACGCGAAGTTCTATGGCCATGTTTAAGATTTAAACGGGGTAGCGGCTGGCCAGGACTAAGGTTTATGAAAAAGACCCGGGTGGCTATAGCTTCCGCTTTCGGCTAGGGGCACGAAAAGTCATGGGGCTTCGGTGGTTTTTTTTTAAATAACGAAGTACGCGGCCTGGGAGGAAATTCGGAAACAATCCATCCGTCCAAATTTACGGTCTTTACCCACCATGCAAATGTCTTACGATTCCTCTATTTTATATGAAGAAAAAAAAAAGAAATTTAAACTGTTTGACAGGCAAAATATCCCATGACGGGCATTTCGCCTGTCAAAATCCAACCAATTCCTATCGTCTTTGAAAAAGAAGAACACCCAAAGGTAATCCGACGCGTGGGGTACAAAATTTAACGGTTAGAATCCTACCTGGCAATGACGAAGATAGCCGAATGAGGTGGACGAGTACGTGGATGAGCGAGTTGAGCTGGAGCGGTTGCGCGACGTCCAACAGGTTTGCCAATCGAAAATTAACAACGTGTTTAGCTCGAGCCCCCCACCGTCTATTTAAATAAGCTGGCACGTGCGGGGTGGGTGGTGCATTTAAAACGGGTTTAATACGAGTACGTCGGCGTCAAATCAAACATTCTCGATTCACGCGCGACCGCCTCCCGCGGGACAACTTGTGAATTTCACCCACCGTTGCGGAAGGATATAGCGAACGCTTCCGTTGTTTCAGAAGGTAATGGCGAATGGCTCCCGCAAAAGGTTCTTGCGCCAAGACGTTCCGCAAAGTTCAAGTCCTTCGGAAGGATAACGCGGAAGCTTCCACTGTTTCAGGAGGGAAAGGTGAACTTCTTCCGCAAAAAATGATCGTGCGCGTGAAACTTTGAAAAAAGGCTCCCGCGGTAGCGGAGAGAAAACTTAAAAGGCTCCGGCGTTTCGGAAGGTTTCGGTGAATGTTTCCGCACAAGGCTTCCGGAAACTTCAAAAAGTTTCTAAGTATCGGCCGGGCCTCGAGAGAATTGTGGAAAGCTTTTTCCCTTAGCCTCCGTTGTTTCGGGAAGAAGAAATCAAAGGTTCCGCAAAGTTTGTTTCGGTGATGTTTCGGAACGGTTCCGCGAAGGTTTCCGCGGTTGTGGAAGGCTTTAGTGAATGGCTTCCGCGACTTTCGAGACTTCAAAAAAAATTTCAAAACTTAGTCGCTTAGCGGCCCCGGGGAAGGTAGACGGATGGCTCCCACAAGTTTCGGGCGGCTTCTTCGAATTCCTCTGCCATTTTGGAGAGAATTTGCCAATGATTCCCGCAGCTTATGAGTAAAATTTAAGTCCCTCTTCGGGAAGCTTACGCGAGTGGCTTCCGCCAGTTTCGGACGGTTTCCTTGAATTCTTCCGCGATCTTTTGGGGAAAGTTTCCAAGTTCTCTTCGAGAGGTTTAAACAAGCGGCTTCCGCCATTGCGGGAGGATAGGCCGAAAGATTCTGCAATTTCGGGAGACAAAGCTGAAAGGTTCCGCAGAGTTTGTTTCGCAAACTTTCAAAAAATCTAAGTCCTTTTCGGAAGGCTTATGCGTTTGGTTGCCGCAACTGCGGGAAGATAGCCCGAACGACTCCTAAATGTCGAGAGACTTTCCCAAATAGTTTCCGCAACCGCGAGAGGAAAATCTAAATTTTTTGGGATGTTTATGCGAATGGTTCCCGCCGTTTCGGGAGCAAAAGCCGAATGTTTCCACGAAGTTTCTTTCTTACGTTCCGCAACTTTTCAAAACAAAGTTTCTAAGTTCCTTTTCGAAAGGTTAAACCAAGGCTTCCGCCTTTCGGGATGAAAACTCAACAAATTTCGCAACTGCGGGGAGATAGTTTGAAAAGCTCTGAAATTTTGGGAAAATTTTCTAAGTTCCTTTTTCTGTTCCTTGGAAGAAATTTGGAAAGGCTTATGGCAAGATTTTCTATTGGAAAGCAAAAGATAAAGCTGGGAATGGCCCCTTGAGGCAGCCTTTCTAAAATTTTTAAAGGAGGGGCCCCAATATGTACAAAATTTTGGGGGGGATGTTGCTGCAACAACAGGATCTTTATGTGTTAAGTCACATCGAGGGGAATCTGAGATAATCGTGTAAAGGAATCTAGATTGGGCATAAATAAGGTCAATTGCTGAGATTTGAAGATTCCATCCTCTTAGGTTTGTGGGAATTCTAAGGAAACGTATTTAGCTATGGTGGGAAGAAGGGATTTTAAAACCAACCTAAGAAGATACATTCATCAAGATTGATATTTTAAAGACTCCTACATCATCGACACTCATGTATATAGTCCATGATATGGATGGAAGAGGTTCAACATCAAGAAACATGATCTCGACTCCCTCATCATAATGGACATGTAGTTGGAAAAAGGTAAATAAATGGAAGTTAGGGATACAAAATTGGGGTGTACCCCAGTGGGTTGCTCGATATACCACTCTAGTCAAGGTCCTCTTGAACAAACGTAACCAAATGGAATCATCAATGGTGTTATTAGAGGATCAAATTAGACGAAAAGACATTTGATGGTTATGGGGTTCCTCGCTTGTCTTCCCCTCAAACTTAGTGATGTTCGAAGGGAGTTTGGTAGGCATTTGAGGCCACAAAGGATCATTTCATATGGGATAACCGGTTAATATCACTATATTAGGAAGGTTGAGGCTAGGCATGAATGATAGAATTGCAGTAGGAATAATTGTGGAGGTACCAACCTACACGTTGGCGTTCCCTCCAATGGGATGGTTAGTGGTGGCCCCACCAATAGGGACACCACTAGAGATGGGAATAGCACCAGACATGTTGTATGTTGGGATATGAAATGGACTAGAGGAAATGGGAGAAGATGGTGAACTGAGTTATGAGGAGCCTTAATCCGAGGACTCCTACGAGGAATTAGGAGCAGACAAAGGTTGTTCGATTAACACACACTAATATGGACTAATGGAGCAATCGACATCCTGTATAGACGGGCACATCCTCGAAGTCTACAAGTGTGCCTTGTGGGAGCTATGGTGACATGATCTAGGGCCACTAATCCAACGATGCAATTCTAAAAATAAGGCTAATGAGAGAAATTCTGAAATAAATGAGATTGACTATAAATATGGTGCTAAATCAAACAATGAGAGAAATTTGGGTGTGTTAAGTGATCTAATCTAGACAAGGAGTGAAAATGAAATGAACACCCTATAAAAAGAAAAGATGTGCTAGCCCTAAAAGGAGAGCTATAGAAAGAAAAGTGATGTGAAAAATAAATATTTCTCAAATCTTTTTCAAATGGAGGGTTCCCAATTCCACCACCAAAAAAGAAGTAGAAAATCAAACAAGGGCCTTACTAACATTAAAATAAGATGGGGGAATAAATCCCACCGAATCAACAAGGGAAGGTGCGAATGGGACAATTATAGAGAAAGTCATTGGGGAAAACTCTAGTCGACTCACTACTATCTTCCCCAAGTGCCATCCCACTTGCATGAACCGCCTCTAAGTAAGATGCCTAATAGAATGGTCATTAGGATACCTCATTCTCAGACATGTTGAATAGGTTTCTTGAATCTTTGGCTAAAATCCACGATTTGAATTATCTTCGAAACTAAAAGGGAAAGGTGGCTTAATCAACCCTCCGGTTTCGGTCTTGGCATGTACCACCGAGAAGGGTTGGGCTTGCCAGTAAACTGGTCTCAACCATGTCCAGTACAAGAGGATTCTGGTTCCCTAAAATTCAACCACTATGTCTCAGATGTATAGTGACTAAGGGGAGTTGTTTGGATACCTATCTCCAAAGTCCTTACTTGACTACAAAATCACTTTGCCCCTCAAGTGAGGGAATTTAATTAATTTATATTAGGGTAAATTTTTAGGCTCCACTCGGGGTAATGGAAAATTTTAGGGGCGAAATTTATCCCATGGGTTAATTTTCAAGGTTTTTTTCCAAGAAAATATTCACCATTTTTCATTTTTCTATAACATGATTCGCCCAAATTCTAGAGGATTAATTTTTTTACTCCAAAAATAGCCAAAATTGTCCAAAAACTATATAAAACCCTTATAATTTTGAATAGTTTTTAAAAATATCACCAAAAATTTTATGATTGGAAATTCGATAATTATTAAGATTACCCAAGGTTTCTACACTTTAAGAAAATTATGGATCCTTAAAATTTTCCCTGCTTGGGGTCATGAACTAACTGATGTTGAGATTAATGTATCAAAGCTATGTGCAAAAGTAGTGTACAACTAGTACATAAAATGACAAGGAAATGTAAATGCTTTGATATTAATGAAGAGAAAAACAAAATAATTCCAATGCTAAAACTAAAGATGTTTTTTCTTGAAATGGATCTACGGTTTCTCAAAGATATAAAGGACTACAATAAAGCAAATAAAAATTCCAAGGATGCATGAAAACAAGGTATTGAACCAATAACATATTTGTAAATAAAAGAGAAAAGGTTTTTAACCAACAATAAGAATTTGCTTTAAAAAAACTCAATCAGTCAACAAAAAACTTTCATTCATAAACTCTACTTACTGGAAAAAATGAAAAGTCACTACAAAATACTTTGATCTTTCGATATTTTCTTTTCCTACAACATCTAAAAGGATAACAATCGACAACTACAACAAGCAATTAGGTCATATATATTAAAAACGACACTATAAACACACCCAAAACGAAAAACCGAACCAAATTGAGCAAATGAAAAACAGGAACTCGCCATGATCAACTAGAAAAAAGAGTTTTGGGCTAAGTCGCAACTTTTGAAGATAAAATAACAACCAAGTTCACTATAATTACTTATAAATCCATGACCAAGACATGAAACAACTAAAAAATGAGCAAGACACTGTCAGCTGTGAACCAAAAATCAATGGTTTACGACCAATTTACCTACTAGCGATGGGGGGATAGAAAACAACAACAAGCAAACATAGCTAGATCCTATTAAAAAAGAACTCAAAAAGGTTGTTGGAAATGATAGTCTACACACAACCAAGGGTGGACTATGGATCCATCCCCAGTATGGTCTCCAAAATATGTTGTATGTGATTTCTCATAAACATGTTCAAAAGGGAACCCACCAAGGGGTTGTTCAATCCTTGGTAGCAAATTAGAAATGAAAATAAAAACTAAAATATAGATCCACACTCTCAAACCAAGATTCAAACATAGATCACCGTGATAGAATGCATAATGTAAAAGAATGTGTTTTCGTTAATATCAGAAAGAATGTTTACAGAGTCACACCTTGGTATAGTTTGAAGAGGATATAGGGCCTCCACAACTTGTCCAAGGGAGGTTCATGAATCTCCTTTATGACCTCCAATATACAACCAAATGTCACAGGTATATCTCCTTAGTGGTGAAAGTAGAAAGTATGGTATGGCATCCTTCTATTTATGTAGGAAATCCAACAACATGACGACGTGTTTTGAGAATGAAATTGGAATGTGAAATTGTGAACTTCACGGCTTATTATATAGGCACAAGAGTGGTCAAAAGAAATATCTAGATATACTATGTATGCTCTCCATCTCCTTTATTTCTTAGTGGAGAAATTAAGGTTTTGGGAGCTAGATTCATTATTGGTTTACCAGATAAACGGTTGTGTCCACTTTTAGCCACTACTTCGTTAGGGAAGCAAGCAATGGAAAAATTTAACTTAAAAATCACTTTTTGGGACCTGGCCACACCTTTTGGCGCCATAGTAGTAACCAAGGTCACATTTTTCAAGGGAAAAGTAGCGACCATGAGGATATGGTCAATCTTGTGGCTTGAATTTTATTTTTTGGGTGTTTTTATCACTTCTTCAAGTCATATGGATGGTATGAGGTGGAAAATTGTGTTCGTACTACTGGTTATGATACATAATGATGGTGAAATTGATGACAAGGCATGTGAGCTAATTTTGGCTGGTAACACTAGAGGGTAGTTGGATGTTGTTGTTGGAATCCAAAATCTAAAAGGATTTGTTGAATCCATATAGCTTATTTAGTTGCATTAAATGTGGCTTTATAATTTGATTCTTCTAAAGAAAGAGCAAGAGCTTGTTGTTTCTTACAAGCCCAAGTGACAAGTCTAGGACCAATATTAAAAACATAACTTGCAGCAAAATTCAAATCATCATGGTCATTGAACCAATCAAAATCAGTGAAGCCAACCAACAATGGATCCCCCACTAAGTTGTAATGTATCCCAAATTGAATTCTACCCCAAATATACCATTGTACCTCGGATATATCTGAGTATTCTTTATGTTGCTTTCCATTGACTTTCATGGGGTGTTTGCATATACTGGACAACATGAGCAATAGAAAAGGAAATATTAGGATTGATATGAGTCAAGTACAAAAGTATGTTAACTAAATGATGGTACAATATGGCATCTACTTCGAGTGTAGTGTAGGTGGAAGTAAGCTTGATTCCATATTTGGAGGAATATGGGGTGGGTTTATAGTATCCTATGTGAAAGAAATGAACAAGGTCACAAGAATGCTTAGAAAAATAAAGAAAAATGCCTTCTTTGGTTTGCAAGACTTGGATACCAAGAAAATAATTCAAATGTCCTAAGTTGACCATTTCAAATTTCTTCTTAAGGATAGATTTCACACAGGTTAAAAGTTTAGGGTCACTACCAATGAGAATAAGTTCATCAACATAAATAATAAGGCTTATGAGATGGTTTCCTACTTTCTTGGTTTAGACATTAGGGTTAGAATGACATCTAGAAAAACTAGTGTCAAGAAGAAAGCTATCCATTTTAGCATACCAAGCCTAAGGAGCTTGCTTAATTCCATAAAGAGATTTCTTAAGGTGACAAACAAGGACGGAGTCACTCTGGACATAGACATGAGGTTGTTTCATGTAAATTTATTCTTACAATTCCCCATGCAATAAGGTAGATTTAACATCCATTTGATAGGACTCCGTTTCATGTGAAGCGACAAGGAAGAGAACAAGGCAAATGGAGTTTGTTTCGACGACAAAGGAAAAGGTTTCATTGTAGTCAATTCCTTCAACCTAGGAAAATACTTTGGCAACTAACCTTGCCTTAAGTCTTTCAACACTTCCATTCAACGCATACTTATTTATATACACCCATTTAGATATGATACATGTTCTTCCTTTCGGAAGAGGTACAAGATCCCAAGTATCATTTTCCATTAAGGAAAAATCTTTTTTATTCCTTGTTGTGTCCTAATTTGGTTGGCTAGAAGCTTCTACAAATGTTTTTGGATCATGAGTTTAGAAAACTTGAGCCAAAAGAGAAGAGGCTTGTTGGAACAATGAATGTTTTTGATGTTGATGTATAGGATCACCAACTACTTCGCATGTTGTACATACCCATATAGGAAGAAATTGTACTAGTCTAGGTTTATGTTCAATGGACCCAAATGGAGGAAAGTGAATAGGTGGAGGTATATTTTCATCCTCACTATCATCATATGAAGAAGAAACTGGAGTAGGATTACTAGCAGAGAAGTTGGGGATAGAAGGTGGCACAATCGTAGAAGATGGCTCGTAGTCCGAAGACGACACAAACACCCAATTAAGATTGTAGGTTGAGAGATTTTCATCAAATTTAACATCTCTTCTAATAATAATGTCATTAGAATTAGGTTGAAGAAGTCTACAACCTTTTACATCTTCAAAATATCCAACAAAAATGCACTTCTCACTCTTAGGTTGTAATGCTTTTCATTTTTCATCATGAATTTGAGCCCATGATTCACTATTAAACACATGAAAATGGCATACATCTAGTTTAATTTTTCTTCATTCTTTTTAAGATGTTGTAAACTTGTAAAGCCTATGGGGGAGTGCGTTTGGCTATGCAATTGGAACAATTACTAGTGTTTTCCCAAAAATGAGGACTTAATCCCTTAGATTGGATCATAATATTTTCCATTTCATTTAATGTGCATTTCTTTCTCTCAAAAACACTATTTTGTTGTGTGTTAGAAAAATATTTAAAAATTAGAAGCATACAAGAACAATAACAGAACACAATATTTACATAAGAACCTGCCATACATAGGTATAACCATGGGGCAATGACAACTTCAATCTTTTATTATTACTTGGAAAATAACTTACAATGAATTCTTCTATCTCTCTTGTGTTACAATGCCAGGGGTCACTCCCATATTATAGAATACATATGAGGGTTCTAGAAGGAACTGAAATACACTAGAAGGGTATATAAAAAATTTCCTCAAGGGATCCGCCCCTGCAACCCTGGAGGGAGAGTCTGATGATACACCCTCTAACCCCCTTACACTCTTGACGCATACGATTAGCACATGGGCCTAGTCAGTAGCTCTATATGAAGGATATTGGAGATCTATATATTGGATTCATCTCCTAACATTCTTCCACTTGAATTCAATATACAAGAATTTCCTTGCCAATTTTTTCCACTCGAGTTCCGTTTCCCTATGCTACCTTCATCATATTTTCATCAAGCCCATAAAATTTTTGCACCATTAAAAATTTTTAAGCGATCAATGCTTTTATGTTATCCAGGGCTGGAGCACATGTGTCGTGGAGAGTTTCTTTACAAACCCACTTACTTATGCAAGGAAACCGAATGCTTAATTTGGGTTTCATGGCGATGGTGAAACTGCAAGTGTTCTAGGGTCCTTGGCATCAACACATTACTATCCCGAGAACGATATAAGTATTGCATGAAGGTGGGTAATATATGGAACTATTACTTCTTTAAAATTTCGAAGGATTACTGTACTTTGAATTAAATGATCAACTCTGGAATTCCATTTTTTCAATAGATAAACAGATAAATGACATAATATGTTTCTTGTGTTTTCATCAATGAAACTAAGATAATGTTTAGAAAATATGAGGGAATCAACTACTAAGAGACACACCAATCTACTATGAGACATTCCTAACAATCCTATTACAAGCCACAAGCCCATTTTTTCTTTGGAATAATTAGTAAAAGCTTGCAAGTTACGGATGTAATTGCAACATTAGTAGAATTCATCCCACATAATCAAAGGATTCTTAACCCTTAATATTTCTAGATGCAAACCCTGGGTGTGCCCAACCAGATGAAAATGAAATGATCATGGGATGCCAACATACATGTTTAACTCATAAAAACAGACAAAATTACTTTGTAGACACCAAGCTTATTAGGTTTATGTCTATGGCTGATAGCAATATTACTTAGTATCTTCTGAAATTTTGTTGGTAACCTACTTTCTGAATATCCCGTGTCTCTGCTGGAAAGATTTTAAAGCATCTACATACTGAGTTTGTCCAAAATTAGACCATAATGAATCCTCATAATACAGTTCACTATATGGAGATTGCCATGGTAAGAAATTGCTTAGTTTATGCATGTCGCTTATACATATGACAAAGTCTAGGCTCCCAATATCTCCAACACATAGCGTTGCCTCCAATTCTTGCTCCAACAAGCTCTTTGTGATATTTGTGGAATTCAATTGAACCACTGTTGGGCGCAACCCAAGTACAGAAGTTTTGATGGTAGAAGTATAGTTAGGCGAGGCCTAACATGGACCAGTTTTTGGGAGAAGAAACTCCGCAATTCCCGGGAGAAGGGTATGGAGCAGAGCGAAGATGACAGTAAAGGACCCATCCCCTTAGTAAATCCAAAGTACTAAGGATAGCCAGAGGTAGTTGAAGCAGTTAAGGATGAAGTAACGAACTAATAGCTACAAGAGCAGAAAGTAAAGAAGTAGAATAGTGCAAAGGACTTGCCACTGTAGAGTCAGAACCGTGTTGTCAGAATAAGCGTCAGATCCTGAAGAAGTGGCGCAAAAGGATGACATAGTACAATGAAGTTAAGGCAAAGCGTGGTCAACAGGAGAACCATGACATTTTGGGTTTAAGGGTGCTATGGGGGTTGGCCCATAGTTATTGTAATATGTGATCCTCGGGCACATCTATATAAAGGGAAATTTTGTATAAGGAAGGGTTAGATTATGATGGGATTTTGATATAAGGGTAGATCCAGACTGAGAGAGAGATCAAGAAGAGAAAAGACTCTGCAGATGAGTGCACAGAGGTCTATTGTAGAGAAGAGTTTGCAATTGAGTGCGCAAACTGGAACTGTTACCCCTTCCAAGTAATATAAGAACAGTTCCCGTGGACGCATCTCCCATCTGGGGGGTGAACCACGTAAATCCATGTGTTATATGTATGAATGTATGATGTGTTTTGCACTCATGCTATAGTATGCTATGTATTTTCTCTCATATGTATGTTAATGGAGATCATATGTTATGTAGGAAGAACACATGTGTATGAATGTTGTGAAGAACATTAAGTATGGTGAATGCATAGTTAGAGAAGTAAAGACAAGAGTGATTCAGCGAAGTCTATAGGTTGTCGATAACTGCAGAGTGCGAAGTCACATATTGATATTGTTGTGTTAAAGTACATGCTAAGTAAGGCATGAAGTACAAGATCATTTTCCACATCTGCGCATCACCACGGTTACATAAAATTGCTTCTGTAGACACCCATCTTCGCCTCGGGTGAGACTTCAGCTTGTTCACAGGTTGATACCGAAAGGGCCGGTGAAAGGGGTTTTTGTTGTTGTTGCGAAGGAACTTCTCCGAACTCGGGTCAGCCCAGAAAGTGTAGCCTCCCAACAAATGGTTCTGTTGCCGTGCTATATATATGCAGTTGAGCATCGCAATGGATTCATGCTGTGCTTGAACTGATATTTTGGTGATGTGTCATGTTGATGTGGAATCCAGAGAAGAAAGAAATACAGAATTGGGTAAGTCAGACAGAACGTGAGTTTGTGAAGATAGAGAACACACATCTGTGCCTTACCACAGAACAATGGTTGCAGAAGTATATATTCACTGACTTGCACGAAGTTTTCTTCAGATCCTTTTCTAATGAGCTTTATGAGTGGATATCGCGGCTAGAAGAACGAAAAACCTGTTTTCAGGGTGAAGAACCTACGGTTTGGAACCCAGAGTTGATTCATAGGCTTAAAGGGATTAACAACCACATTTAAAGAGCAATAGACTTTTGGTTGGATAGCTTACTGGAATGCTATATTACAGAGTTTGCTGTGGACACTTTGAAGTCTTATAACGCAGCAGAAGGATATTTTTTCCAAGGGTTTAGAGGTAAGTTCCTGAAAAACCTGAATTTATGCATTAAAATGCTATTAGCAGAAAAAGGTGTCTTAAAAATGAAATCAGATTCCTAGGGTTTGAGTCTGTAATGTTCAGAAACATAGATAGTGATACAAACAAAGATATTGATATTTTGCGTAGTGAAAAAAGATATAAGTTTAGTACTAGAAAGAAGTCTCGCGAAGCTGAACCTTGCACATTCCTAGAAACTGAGTTAGGAAGTGATATAAACTCATCTCAAGTTGAGTTTGAAAGTGAAACAAAACCTAGATACATTGTCTATCAACCTATAAGTCCACAGAAACTTATAGTTGAAGAAAGAAATATTACTAGTCCACAGAACACTAGTAGTAGCAATACTAGAGGAGCAAAAACTCAGAATCAACCAAGTAGTGGTATACCCTCATCATCTCAAAACACTACACCTCCTAGAAGAAGAATGGCAGACAATATAAAGATACATGTTTTTAAAGGAACCGGTCTAGAAGATCCATAGCAACATTGGTTTCTCTGTGATGTTGTATGGAACGTTAAGCAAGTACAAGATGATGCTATAAAACAAGCTTAACTAGTCACTACATTCAAAGATAGAGCATTAACATGGTTCATGAAATATTCTGTTGGACATAATAGAACATTAGTGGAGATCAGAACTGCACTGATTAGGGAATTTGAGAAGCGTAAGTCAGAATCTCATTGCATTACAAAACTAAAAGAAATAAAACAGAAACCTAATGAGACTGTGTGGGAATTTGATCAGAAATTCAAAGCCTTGTTAGATCAAGTTAGCTTTGATATAGCACCGCAACAACATCAAGAATGGTTTATCGCTGCACTATTTCCCCACATTAGATTACCATTGATGCAACAGAAGGTTTCTTCGCAAATAAAGGCATTAGAAATTGTGATGAAACTAGAAGCTTCACCCATAGGAGAAACTAGCATAGGCATGGTTCATATACAGACACAACCAACAAACCTGACATTACAGTTAGAATATATGAAGAAAGGAAAAGAAGTATGAGAAGAGGTTTGGTGTACTAAATGTAAAGGAGAAGGCCATTCCAAGGAACACTGTCCTGTATTCAGATATTACATCGCTAGAGGAGTGTCAAATCCATTAAATCAACCTCAAGAACCATGGTGCGAGATTTTTCGATGTAGAGGACATCGCCTAGAGGATGGTTACCTACTTCAGAAGTATGTACAGACACCAAATAATATGTATTGCGCATTTTTTAAATCAGTTGGCCATGATGATACCAATTGTAGAGCATACGACCTTATGATAGAAATAAAACATGATGTCTATAGATTCTAAGGAGACCCTTAGAACAATAATGAAAATGCACAGTATGATCAAGGAACATACAGAGGATGTGGTGTATTTAGAGGAATAGGATGTAACACTGGCCAAGGACGAGGAAGAGGTCAGATTGTTTTCTATAACCGTGCTCAACCAGGACACTTAGCAAGAGACTGTCAGAACCCATGCACTACTTGTAAGTATTGTAATTCATTTGACCATATCATTGAAGCATGTCCCATTTTGCTAGGAAAATTGCAGGAAAAGATGTTAGGATATTCCTATACTCCATCCTAGTCCCACCAGTATTTTGATCATTTACATTTTCAGTCATGCATGCACTTTTAGGGTTTGCATGCATCATTTAGGGTTTGCATGCATTTGCATGCATTCCAGTCATCAGTACCAGCACCTAGCCCTCAGTTAGCTATCCCCCGAAGCTTCCTTCCACTCAGTTTCAGCCCTCCTAGCCTGTCATGCACCCTCCTTTCACCTATTGCATGAGAAGGGCGCCTTTCTCACCTACTAGTCCAGTTTACTTCAATTAGCCACCAGTCTTTCCTTGATTTGAGGCGAGACTGACTCCTCATTGCTGTTATCACTCTGATTGACCTTCGATGAGACATGAATACCTGTTCTGACTCCAGTTAGCTCCTCGTGCGCCCTCCACTGATCCTCCTTCATTCAGTTAGTTCTAGTTACACTCAGTTACACCTACCACACTCAGTTAGACTCAGTTTGACTGATGGTTGACAATTACTTTAGGATTGATGACTCCACTGATGATGAGATAGACTACTAGTTGTGCTCCGATGACACTCCAGTGATCTTTTGATCACTCCATGAAGGCTAATTCGAATTGCCAACTTGGCATTCGAATCCTTGTGCATTGTACTACTTATTGTCCATATTGCAATTAATTAATTAGTGTGTGTGAAGTATTTTTTCTTCTATCTAAGTTCTACTGTATTATTATTTTGTTGCTCATTATACTGCATTGACCACTCTCCTTCTATTTTCTGCTTAATCAATTACTTTCTTGTGAGGTATACATCATCTCTTAGATCTGCTGTGAGGATTTTCACATGGTATCAGAGCATGTTGAGAGTATTGTTTATCTCCATTCCTGAGAGTTTTTTGCAGGTTATTATCAAGATTTTAAGTGCAGCAGTTTCTGCATTTTTGCAGCAGTAGCAGTTGCAGAGATTCTCTATTGTTTTTGAAGGTCTTCTACAGCTTCAATGTATTCAGAAGAAATCCCTCCTCTTTCTCCATTCAACTATGATCTTCTTTCTCTATTCAACTATGATGAATGGAAACTGAATATGATAGCACATTTGAAGAGAAATGGTCTCTTTGATTATTGTTTTGTAAGAGAGTTTGAATCCTCTAAAGAAGAGATTGAATGGTTAAATAATGGTGAAGGAGCTTGTGCATCCATGATGCTTGCTATGCCTTTTTACATGACACACCAATTCATTGATATTGAAACTCCAAAAGAGTTATGGGCCCATCTGGATGAAAGATTCAGCAAATAGAATGAAGGATTTGGTCCAAACCCCTTCAAAAGCAAGCAAAGTGATGCATTCGCCCTCCTTGATGATCTCATTGATCATGAACCAATATCAAACACATCTCATATTGAAGTTGTCCACAAAGAAGAAGAACTTGCAGATTCTACACTCATGCTCCAAATTTCTTCTCTTTCTGTGCCAGCTCACACTCTAGATATTGAAGAAGGTCCTAAATCCTCTCTTGCACCATAGTCTATTGGTTTGCATAATGATCACATGACTATTTAAGAGATAAAATCAGCTATTGGAGGTAATGCATTCACTCTCCTCAAGAAATCACCTCTTATTTACTACTATATGATCATTATTCCATGCTTTCAGAAGGTTATTGAAGAATATGGCCATAGCCATTCGCTTGAGAAAATTTCTCATGCACTTACTGGTTTAGATCTCACCTCAAATGGTTCAAAGGAGATATTAAGCAACCATGATTCAAGTCTTGGATCTGATTTGGATTCCAAGCAATCTTTATTATCTGATGGTTCTTTTTGGCATAATCTCACCCATGATTGTTCGAAGGAGAAGACAAAAGACTATCTGCACATTCATAGATTTGATCCTACCTCAGCTGATTCGAATCACAGGTTCAAGGATCATCCTCATACTTTTGGATTTGTTCTCATCACATTCGATCTGAAGAGAAAGTACAAGCACATGCTTTTTGAGCATGATCCACTTCTTCCCAAGAAGAAGATACCTCCAGACATATGACCAAGCATCACACTTGCTTGCGTTTGGAGCATTTATTTTTTATGTGTGCCTTACAGTCTGTTTTGAGGGGGGGGTATTTTTCCCATGAAATTTTCCCCACTTCCTTGGTTTATTGATTGTTATTATTCATTGTATTGGGTGACCTTTGGTATTAGTTACCAGGGCCCAGGATGGATTAAGGGGGGGTGTTAGGATATTCCTATACTCTATCCTAGTCCCACCAGTATTTTGATCATTTACATTTTCAGTCATGCATGCACTTTTAGGTTTGCATGCATCATTTAGGGTTTACATGCATTTGCATGCATTCTAGTCATCAGTCCCAGCACCTAGCCCTCAGTTAGCTATCCCCCGGAGCTTCCTTCCACTCAGTTTCAGCCCTCCTAGCCTGTCATGCGCCCTCCTTTCACGTACTACATGAGAAGGGCGCCTTTCTCACCTACCAGTCCAGTTTACTCCAGTTAGCCACCATTCTTTCCTTGATTTGAGGCCAGACTGACTCCTCACTGCTGTTATCACTTCAATTGACCTCTGATGAGACATGACTACCTGTTTTGAGTCCAGTTAGATCCTCATGTGCCTTCTATTGATCCTCCTTCATTCAGTTAGTTCCAGTTACACCTACCACACTCAATTAGACTCAATTTGACTGATGGTTGACAGTTACTTGAGCATTGATGACTCCACTGATGATGAGATAGACTACTAGTTGTGCTCCGATGACACTCCAGTGATCTTTTGATAACTCCATGGAGGCTAATTCGAATTTCCACCTTGGCATTCGAATCCTCATGCATTGTACTACTTATTGTCCATATTGTGATTAATTAATTAGTGTGTGTGAAGTATTTTTGCTTCTATCCGAGTTCTACTGTATTATTATTCTGTTGCTCATTATACTGCACTGACCACTCTTCTTCTATTTTCTTGCTTAATCAATTACTTTCTTGTGAGTTATACATCATCTCTTAGATCTGCTGTGAGGATTTTCACAAAAGAGACCAGAAGGACAGAACCAAAATATTCAAATGATCGCAGCCAAGAAAATAAATGGAGATCACAACATCAATGTTGTGACGCGAAGTGGAGCTTTGATAGGAAATGATAGGAGAAACGAAGCTTTGATTTCTGATGATCGCATAAACAAACCGAAGCCTACTGATGGGCCTTGGGTAAAAAAAGAAATCGGAAAAATGCTTGTATTCAACCCTAACAAAGAAAAATAAGTATTCATCGAAGCAAGAAAAGGATTTCAGGAATCAGAACCTCCAACCACAAGGATCCAGCTGCGAAGTGATTACACACCTGTACGAGATATGCTGACCTCGTATGATGGATCGCGAACTTCTCTAGAGAAGATAAGTCCTATCACATAATTTCTACAGAGTTGCATAAAGCTGCTAAGACATGAAAATGCCTTATGATAACTACAGAACATGTTGGGACACTACGCATTACTTAGTATAGTAAATGATGTACACAGAGCCCTCCATCATATTAATAACCATAGAAGGACAGGAAGAGAAATGAGGCTAAGTGCGCAGATTGGAGATTTTGAAATGAACCAGGGGTCCAGGTCATTCTTGATCTGGGCTCAGAAGTGAACGTGCTGACAAAGTAAACATGGGAAAAAATGGGAAATCCAAAGTTATCTTGGTCGCTTATACACTTGAGACTAGCTAACCAGCAAAAGGTTATACCTTTTGGGATATTATCAAGTATTCCTGTTGATATTGATGGAGTGCGAAGTAAAGCAGACTTCGAGGTTATTGAGATCATAGATGAAAGTAATCCTTACCCTGAATTATTGGGGATCGACTGGGAAATTTATAACCTCTCGATTATCAACGTGAAGAATAAACAAATGATATTTGAAGGACCGAATATCAGGGTTATCGCACCCCTGGATCCTTCACAAGGAACAAGGTATGTTGAGCCAATACCAGAAGAATGCAGAGCTCAAGAACTTGATAACATCTATAAGATGACAATGAATCAAGCAGATTACATTAACCCTACAGATGATGGAACGTTGAGCTGGAGATGTGACAGTTCTTGCGTATCAGAATCAGACGCAGTATTGGAGAACTAGAAGAGCTGAATGCATGAAATATCAGCTAGATGATGTGCGAAGATAGCAATGTCACTTCATTGGATTGGAACAAAGGTAAGTCCAATTCTTACTTATGATGGTTTGGGTAATATACATGCATTCCTTCATGAATATTTAGCATCAGTTTCAGATGAACATAAGCTAGCAACTTTAGATATAGCATTGCGAGCCACACCTGCTAGGTGGTGGGCTACGCACAGAGACAACCTGAACACATGGGAAGAATGTAAGCACTTGATAGAAATCATATTTGCAGAAAAAACTGAGATTGTACAAGAAAAATACAATGGACGGACTGATCCTAGAGATCATATAGAGTTTTGCTTGAAAACATGGATGCATATACCAAAGATAGAATGGGTTCATATGTTTGTGCACACATTGGATCAAACACAAAGAACTGGTATACAGAAGCAGAACTTCACAAAGGCACAACAAATTGGCACATAATGATAAATAAATTTGAATTGGCTTTCAGTTTTGAAGATGACTGTCTGAGCGTCAGTGAGGCTTTACAGATCATTAAAAATAAGATATTTAATGATACCCTGTTACCTGTGTATAAGCAACCAGATTGGGAAATACAGTTAGAACATGCCCTTGAATGTTACAACTTCGCATTAGATGAATATGAATATCCTCATGATGTGCATATACATGAATTTGAAGGAAATCGTGATGTACAGGGACCTAACTTAGAAATTCCAGATCTGAGTAACCCTGTAGAGACCAGAAAGATCAATATTAGGACCAATGAAAATCCAAATTTTGCTTCTATTGGGGATTACTAGGATGAAGAAACAGTGGGACAGATCGCAAACCTACTACACGAATACCAGGATCTGTTTCCCACCAAGTTTTCTGAAATGAAAGGCATTTTAGGTGACTTGGGAGTTATGAAAATACCTCTCAAGCTTGATGCGAAGCCTATTAAGAAGATACCCTACAAATTGAACCCCAGATATAAAGAAAGAGTCAAAGCAAAAATTGACAAAATGCTAGAAGCAGGAATAATTGAACCAGTAGAAGAATCAGAATGGATAAGTCCCATGGTAATTCAAGACAAGAAAGCTAAAGGTGAAATCAGAATTTGTGTGGATCTTAGAAAATTGAATGATGCATCGTTGCATGACCCATTTCATACTCCATTCACAGATGACATGGTAGATAACATAGGTGGAAATGAGGCATACTCTTTCACTAATGGATTTTATGGCTACCATCATATTAGAATTGTTGTAGAAGACATACACAAGACTACATTTGCTACTGAATGGGGATCATTTTAGTACACTGTTATTCCTTTTGGATTGAAGAACGCACCTGCAATATTTTCAAGAGTGGTTGTAGCTGCATTTAAGGATTATATCCATAAATTCTTAGAATTTTATTTTGATGTCTGGACAGTATTTGGTCTCTTGAAGAACCATCATGCGAACTTAAGGATGATGTTAGCGAAGTGTAGACAATACCAGATTGCCTTGAACCTGAAGAAGTCCATCTTTTGTGATCCTTAAGGTATTTTATTGGGACACATAGTATGTAAACAAGGATTGATGGTTGACCCAACGAAGATAGAAATCATAGTAAATCTACCAGCGCCTAATTCAGTTAAGCAGCTATGCACTACATTGGGACACACAAGAATCCAAGATACTACAAAAAATTCATTAAAGGATATGCGCAGATAACCGCGCATATGGAAAAACTATTGAAGAAAGAAGCGAAGTACAATTAGACTGAAGATTTCCAAAAAGGATTGGACACACTGAAAAAGAAAATGGTCACAACGTCTATTCTCGTCTTTCCTTACTGGAATAAGCCATTTCACGTACACGTAGATGCTTCATCTATATCACTTGGCATTGTATTAGCGCAACCAGCTGAGGGAGGAATCGATCATCCCATCTCATTTTCAAGCAGAAAGCTATCTTCAGCAGAAAAGAATTATACAACAACAGAAAGGGAAGGATTAGCTATGGTGTACACATTGCAAAAGTTTAGACATTATTTTCTAGGTTCACATTTTTGTATGTTCACTTACCATTCAACTTTGAAATACTTGGTCAATAAACCAGTGTTAGGGGCAGAATATGCAGATGGCTCTTACTGTTTCAGGAATACGATTTTGAAATCATTGTCAAACCAGGAAGATTGAATGCAGGACCTGGCCATCTTTCAAGAATCGAGTCAAGAGAAGAACCTAATAATTTGGAGGTAAATCTACCAGATGCGCAGTTGTTTGTTATCCATATAGAATATGACTACTTCAGGGATATTATAGAATTCCTGACTATAAGGTTAGTGCCTACAGAATTTACTACGTAGCAGAAGAAACAGTTAGTAGTAAGACCAACTGACTTTACTCTAATTGCATGGAAATTATACAAACTAGGACCAGATGAAGTATTACGAATATGCATACTAGAACATGAGAGGCCTATCATACTTGCTGAAGCACATTCAGGAGTATCCGGTGGACACTATCCAGGAACTACACAAAAAATTTTAAGAGCAGGACTGTGGTGGCCTACCATACACAGAGGTTCAAAAGAACACTGCCAGAATTGAGATGTATGCCAAAGAACAGGGAAGCCATCTCGGAGAGATGAGATGGCATTAATACCACAGTTAACTTTGCAAGCATTTGATAAATGGGCTATTGACTTTGTAGGACTTATTAACCCACCAAGAAAAAGAACTAGTTCGAGATATATCATTACAACTACAAATTATCTAACCAGATGGAAAGAGGCAAAACCAGTGAAGGACCGTAGCGCAGTTACTGCCGTGTAGTTCATTTTTTAGAACATCTTAACAAGGTTTGGATGTCCAAAATTTTTTATGAGTGATCAAGGAAGCCATTTCCTTAATAGAACTATTGAAGCCTTAACATAAGAATTTCAGATATACCATCATAAGAGCACACCATATCATCCACAAGCTAATGGGACTATAGAAGCCTTTAATAAAGTACTGGAAAATGAATTGACCAAGGTATGCAACATAAACGGGGATGATTGGGATCTTAGAATTCCAGCAATATTATGGGCATATAGAACAACTTGTAAAACATTGACAGGAAATACACCTTTCAGATTAAAATATGGACATGAAGCTATCATGCCCATGGAATACATAGTACCAAGATTGAGAATTGCAGCATTAACAGATATGGATGACGATGAGAAAATAGATGAAACACTATTACAGCTGATTAGATTGGAGGAAGACTGCTTCATTGCAGGTTTTCACCAACAAGTGCAGAAATATAGAGAAAAGGTATGGAACGATAGACACATCAAAAATAAATTCTTCTAGGTAGGAGACCTTGTTCTCCTATATGATAGCAAATTTATGAATTTTCCTGGAAAATTTAAAATGCATTGGTTAGGGCCATACATTGTCAAATTGGTTACTAATCGAGGAGCAGTCCAGTTAGCAACATTAATTGGATAGAATTTACAAGGTATTGTCAATGGGAGTAGACTAAATCCTTACAAGGATGGACCTACTCCTACAAGCAGAAGTTAAACATTGCAAGAAGATTTTAAGTGTCAAGTGCTGTTGAAATTGGACACTAAAACAGAGGGCAGAGTATGCACACAGTTTTGATAAAAATGCGCAGTTTTTACCATATATGAAGTCGTGCTGTGAAGCGCACATAGTAAGTCAGGCTGCGGAGTAAAAAAAAAAGAAGAAGAGGGGGGAGTAGCTATGCGAGGTTCATTCAGAAAGAAGGGAAATGGGAAGTAAACCTCGCCATTCACTAACCGCCAGCGAAGCTAGAGAAAACTAGCCGTTACAATCTTGTTCGGAAACTAGCCATTACATAGTATTTTTGGGAACTGGCTTTTTCCGCTATTAAGGCATATTTGTCCGTTAAGACACATTTAATGAAGAAAAAGGACCAGGATCTCAGCAAAGATTTCTCCAACGGGCATAGAATTTATTGCTAACTTAGTTTTTTTTGGGCGTGCTTTAGTGTCACTGTGCCTATAAATAGTAAGGATTGCATAGTTATCGGTTTTACCGTGACTTTGAATTTTTACTGCATTAATTTTTGGGCATCTACCAGTTAAAGAGAAAGAATAATCCGACAGTGTATCTCTGAATAAGGGATATTAGATGAGATATTAAGATAATTCCAACATTCTGGTTGGGAAGGAGTCATGAAGATGCCAGTGAAGAAAGAAGTCCCAGAAAGAGGTGGAACCTCTAGAGCTTCAACTTGTAATATAACTGAACAACAACTGAAGGATAAGCAAAAGGATACTGAGCAAGAGCAGCCGAAGTCCGCAGAAAAACCGAAGCAGTATCTGCTGGAACAACCTTGCGTGAGACCAATTTTACTGGTACCAGAGTACATCCCACTGAGAAAAGAGGATGTGCCGGTTGTAATATTGAAGAAAAATATGCAATATGAAATCCCATTTCCTCCCATGTCGATTCATGTGCGTGGAAAAGAGAATCTGCTAGGAATGATTCCAGAATGCAAGTTCGTAAATCATGACTTGCTGCATGAAACTAAGTACCCATAGTTTCAACCAGACCAATATATGTGCAGGAAAGAGGAAGAAGTCTCGAAGAAAATGATGATTCAAGCGCAAGAATGGATTGCGCCATTGCAGCCGTCAGGATGCTCAATTTGTTGAGAATCCGGCATTTCGACAGAATCCCAGAGCTTTTGGTGGTTGTGCACACATGTCTCTCATGTACGCACCAAGGATACTTGTGGTTGGACCGCAAGATTGACATCAATATAGACCTTATCTACAGGATTACGGATTTGAGAAAAAGAGGAGCTGACCCTGAAATAGAGTTTGTAGGAAAGGACAAAGATAAAAAGCTCACAAAAAGAATGAAGAATGAATTCGGCTTGATAAAAGGAACCTGTGGATATCAATCAAGTAAGATTCAGGATGTCACCATGAGGTTCACAGTTCAACTACTCACAGGAAAAATCCTAAGGAAATGCAGACCGATCGAGGTCTTGGCCACTGCAATCTCCTTAGCTGTGAAGGCTAAAGAGGGACTCCAGTATAATTGGGCAGGTTTCCTTCTCAATGAGTCCCTATATGATGTCACGGAGATGCAAGACAAAGGAAAACCATTCCACTTTAGTTGGCTATTAGTCTTGATTGCATTTGTAGGCTGGAAAGAGCCTAGGTATCAATAAAATGTACCGACGTTCATTGCAGACTACCGAGGACCCAAATACGCGAACCTGCGGGATAATTAAAAACCTGATAGACAGAGGATGAAAAATGTAAACTTGTTCACATATTATGAGTAGCTGGGAAAAGTAATCAAGCACACTTCATGTATTCCGAAGGAGATAACATCATCATATATTCGCAAGATGCGATTCAAGGCGGGCTTGCACTATATTTTTATTCAGCTGAGAGAACCATTGAACCCAGATTGGTATGAGGGGAAATACCAGTTGGACGTGCAGAATATAGATCTTATCCTTGAATATTGGCCACCAGAATGGAATATTGATGCACCCGTGAACTTGGTCACTACATCAGAGGAAAGTTCAAATAAAAGCAATGCTCATGACCAAGGAAAGGAGCAAAGTCAGGAACAACAACAAACTGTTGAATTTCCAGCAGGTGAGAAAAGGCAGAATCCCGACACAACCATGCCGGAGAGATCACCAAGAAAGAAGCAAAAAGCAAGTAAACCTCTGCTTGATGCGCAGTTGCATGACAACGACTATGAATGCATCGCAGACCGAGTCTATGCGCACCTTGAAGAGACGATCATCGTTAAATATAACAAGCAACATGAACTCCAAGCGAGTATGATGGAGAGCATCAAAGAATTGAAAAGCATGGTCACAAGGGTAGAACAAGTCCAGAGAGACTTGTTAAGAGAATCAGACTCTGAAGGAAGATCAGGGGAGTCAATCCAAAGAAGGAAGCGAAAAGAACCTGCGTTGAACATGGGACCCAGATTAGTTCGCATTGAGCTGATAAATGTCATATTTCCATCATATGAACTAACTGAAGGTGCGAAGAATCTCACACATCTGGATATCAATGTTGGAATGCTTCCCATTGAGGAACTGCATAATCTGCATCTGTAGGTTGTGGAGGAAATCCAAGACAGAGATATGATTTCATATAACCAACATTTCAAGCTGGAAGATAATTATAAGGAGTTGGAAAATGAATGTGTGCAAAAAACCAATGAGCTAGCAAAGGCTCAAGAGAAGCAGGAAAAGTTGAAGAAAATCGTGGCAGAAGTCTGTTCGAGGATCCCAGATTGCAAAGAGGAGCCAGAAGTAGAAGCCACCATGCTTAAGATTAGTGCTTTCATGGATAATATCAAAGTAGAAATGGTAGATATGGAGATTGGGTACAAGGAAAAGATTTTTTATTTATAATCTTAACAAAAACCTGGCACTCCACCAGAAGTGAAGGAAGAAAGAGCCAAAGAACTGAAGACATCAATTGAGAATATCTCCGTAGAAGTTGCGAGGTGTCAATACTTGTTAGAAGAAATTACCAAAATTTGGGCCATATTGCAAGAGGACCATGAACTGCAAAAAATTCAGGATGAAGTCCAACATAGGCAGAAGGACATCGATTCTATGAACACAACCATGAATGATTTTACACCAAGGGAAAGGATTCAGAATTTTGTAGAGACGAAAGAGATTCAGAAGGAACTAAAGGCACTAAGGGAGAAGGAAGTTGAAACTTCGTCGAGGTTACAACCCATGCAAGAAGAAGCATTGGCACTCTCTAAAGAAATCGAGGAGAAGTTACAAGGACTCTGCATGACAAAGAGTACGGTGAAGGATCAAATGAAAGAACCCATATCGGTGATGATGCTCGAAACAATCAAGGAATACGAGCAAGAGACCAAGAATGCAGTTGTAAATTTGAGCGCAAATTTTTAGGAATTTGTTACGAAGACGGACATCCCGAGTGATGCGTAGTCAAAGAAGCCCGCTGAAAGTGGCTAGGGGGCGAGCCACAAGTAAGTGTTAGGGGCCTGTTGGGCACATCGCAAGTACATAAGTTTTGATGGTAGAAGTACAGTTAGGCGAGGACTAACGTGGACCAATTTTTGGGAGAAGCAACTCCGCAATTCTCGGGAGAAGGGTATGGAGCAAAGCGAAGCTGACAAGAAAGGACATCTCCCCTTAGTAAAGAAAAATTAATAAGGATAGGCAGAGGTAGTTGAAGCAGTTAAGGATGAAGCGACGAACTAGCAACTACAGGAGAAAAAAGTAAAGAAACAGAATGGTGCAAAGGATGCGCCACTGTAGAGTCAGAGTCGTGCGGTTAGAACCATGTTGTCAGAAGAAGCATCAAAGCCTGAAGAAGGGGTGCAAAAGGACATTAGAGTACGATGAAGTTAAGGCAAAGCGTGGTCAACAGGAGAACCACAACATTTTGGGTTTAAGGGTGCTGTGGGGGTTGGCCCATAGTTATTGTAATATGTGACCCTCGGGCACATTTATATAAAGGGAAATTTTGTATAAGGAAGGGTTAGATTATGATGGGATTTTGATGTAAGGGTAGATCTACATTGAGAGAGAGATCAAAAAGAGAAAATACTTTGCAACTGAGTGCGCAGAGGTCTATTGTAGAGAAGAGTCTGCAGTTGAGTGCGTAGACTGGAACTGTTACCCCTTCCAAGTAATATAATAACAGTTCCCGTGGACGTAGCTCCCATCTAGGGGGTGAACCACGTAAATCCTTGTGTTATATGTATGAATGTATGATGTGTTTTGCGCTCATGTTATAGTATGTTATGTATTTTCTCTCATATGTATGTTAATGGAGATCATATGTTATGTAGGCATAACACATGTGTATGAATGTTGTGAAGAACATTAAGAATGATGAATGCATAGTTAGAGAAGTAAAGACAATAATGATTCAACGAAGTCTATAGGTTGTCGATAACTGCGAAGTGCAAAGTCACATATTGATATTGTTGTCTTAAAGTACATGCTAAGCAAGAAATGAAGTACAAGATCATTTTTCCGCATCTGCGCATCACCACGGTTACAAAAAATTGCTTCTATAGACACCCATCTTCGCCTCAGGTGATACTTCAGCATGTTCACAGGTTGATTCCGAAAGGGCTGGTGAAAAGGGGTTTTGTTGTTGCTGCGAAGGAACTTCGCCGAACCCGGGTCAACCCAGAAAGTGTAACAGCTCAACGCCCGCCTCTACGTGTCCATCCAGGTGTTGGCAGGCTTGCACTATGTCACCTCGTCCACTATATCTCACTACCAAAATGACATTAAGTCTTGTTGAAGCCTCGGGGGTGTAGGTTGTTGGAATGGGTTCCAAGGCTAACAACAAAGGGTGAAAACCCAGCTTGAAAGGCTTCAAAAAGCTCTGCGTAAGAGCAGTTCTATCCCCAAGTTGTTTGGTGTAGTTAACTCCCACGGATATAAATGCCTCCGCTAGCACTTATGGGGTTTGACCCTAAAAGGATCTTTTTTCCTATGAGGGAAAATAAAAGTGATCTAACTCTAGAAAGGAATCTATCTTAAAAGAAATCTAATATAAGTTAGATCTAATCTAAAGAAAGTGTTCTGTTTATGTGCAGGATAACTTGGTTTGAGTTTTAATAAGTCCTTTCACCAACTTAACAGAAATGTAAAATTGGATCTTTTACTCATTAACTTCAGATAGAACCAAAAGATAAAAATCAAGCGATAATAGCTTAAGAATTACGTACATGCAAGCTTGTCCTGTATCTGGAATGTCAATTGAAAAATTAACATTAACTTAATAATATCTGTTAATCATTTGCATAAATATATAAATGTTTTAATTAAATAAATTTAGTTATAACATTAAAGACACACAGATCATCAATTAAGGTAAATCCAAATCATAAATCAAAGCATTAATGATTGATTGCAAAATTAAAACAGTGTTCATTCAATGATTAAGGTGAAGAAATCAAATATCATCAAAGAAATTTGACAACATAGACAAAGAAGATGCCAAAAGAAACTAACTTTGATTCATACGGTCTACAATAAATTACAACATCTCAAGTGAAACAATGTTTCTCCAGTCCTTCTCTGGCGATTTTCTCCCCCTTCCCCTATGAGACCTCTACCCTTTAAATAATAATTCAAAAAAAGTTACAAAAGGACAAGGTTCCCATAAAACAGGGATTACAAAATCAACTTCCACTAATCATCTCCAAGAGTGATTAACACTAAACATTTCACAAAATTCCCAAAATATTTTATCATGTACATTCGGGAAATATCCCGCAGTGAGCTTTGAAAGATAGCAACAATTTACTAGTTGTCTCCAATGGATGACAAGGGAACTGAAAGATCTTTCTTAGAAGATTCATGATGATCGGTAATATCCTCAAAAAATGAAAATCGACCACTTGACCTTCCTTCAAGGGGACTGGTGGAATGACATGTGCTACATTGATTATAAAATCCCAGATAATTGTATCGTCTCGATCAACATGTTTTTCAGTGACCTTCCTTCTCTTCCTCTGAGGGAGCCGTATGTACATGGATTGAATTTCAGAGTCTTCTTTTTCACTGCCAGTGTTGTCATCCAAAAAATCTGTTATAAAAGGTGGTGACACAGGCTCATGGTATTGAAGAGGCTGGAGTTCTTTCTCTTCACAAACTCTAACCAAAGATTTGTGAATTTTCTGCATCTTGCTTACAGTATGCAACTGTTAGAAGGAAATCTCTGAAAATTGACTAACAAGACTTTTTCTTTGCGATATGACGACCAACGGGTTTCTCATATTGATGTTTGTATTTAACAAAGAACAATAAAGATTCCAAAATGACTAAGTGTAATGATTAGCCATGATTAAAACCTTACGGTTTGGGAATTGCAATTATCACATCTGTAACGAAGTAACACAACATGTGCCAACGGAATTTGGATAAAGATGAGATAGGATTTTCATTATTTCACGTATGTTTTGATGTCAAATCTAACACTCAATCATTATGAATTAATCGTCACTACAAGAAAAAAAGGTCATTGGTGAGGGTCATGCTTGTGACAGACCTTTAAGGGTTGTCACCAATGTCGTATATGATGACGGTCCTTAAAACATCGCCATTATAAGTTCCTTTTGAGATGGTCCTTTAATGTTCACCACGAAATCCCTTTTCAGTGAGAGTTTTGGTGAGGGTTGTTAATGGCTCGTTGCTAATTCTCTCTTTGGTGACACTTCTAGTGACGGTCTTTTATTGGCCCTCACCAATACTCTTTTTGGTTACTTTTGGTGACTGTAGAATTTTTTTTGTCACCATTGATCATTCTAATGAGTTTTTGATGACGCTATGTGACCATCTCTATAGTTTTTGACAAAAGTTAGTGGTTCAAGACCACTGCTATGGAGTCTTTGTCATTATGTGTCCAAGGTCATAGTGGTTAGAGTCAATCAATTTCTTGATAAGTTAGTGTGTCAATGGTATTAGGTGCAATATCACTTATTTTTGGGGGTTAAGTGTGATAGTTATCAGTATCACTTATGTCCATGGGTTAAGTCTGACATTTATGAATATCACCTATTGCTTCCACTACTTTTACATTCAATAATTTTCTGCAATTCAGCTGCCATGTTTGCACCATCCAATCTATTCTCATGAGAACAAATGTGAATAACTTTTGAATTGTTTGTTAGGATTTCTTGAGAATCTGAAGCTTATAAGTCTATCCCCTACTTATTTTCCTTGTAACTTGACAATTAGCTCAAAATTAATCTCACTTACTTTGTCATAAATGATGTCAATGTTGGGGTTTTTTACAGCTTCACTACACGTGGCACTATCCATTCTTTGTTCATTAGACAATATACTTTTCTTAGTTTCTTTCTCACTTATGTTAACAAGTAAATGTCTTCTATTTTGATAAACATAATAATTTCCATCAAAATGATGCTTACCTATTGTGTCTTCAATTATTTGCTTTGTTTCTTCAATTTTATCAGTGGCATGGGGGGTATCATTTCCCTCAAGTAATGAGAATTACTTAGTTGTCCTTTGATTCAATGCATGACTCAAGCCTCTTAGGTTTATCACTAGCAATTTCCCTTTAGATGAAGTTCCACTAGTATGTGAAAGAACCATATTATTGTGTAGGAACCATATTATTTAAGACATAATCAAGCCGGTTAATTCCAATAATGAATGAGACTAACTTGCTAACTAGCTACGCAAAGGTTCCCCTTCATGGATAGCTTCTTATAGGGACTATGGCCATTTAGGCCATTGAATTTTGAGACAATAACATGTCTGTGATGCCCTTAGATGTTATGGGTTGCACATGTGCTACACTGATGCAGCCAATGGTTCTTTCTCCTTGGTTTGAGAGGATTGGGAAATCTTCTTAGACCATTGCAATTATTGGTATTCAACAAGGAATTCCTAGTAAGCGCGTGTCATCAACTCATGTTGACTATGTCCCTAACCTTTGTACACACCGCTCATTGCTCCTACCGATTGAATGATCTAGTGCAGTGTTTGGATCATGTCAACGAAGGTGGCTCGCCTCCTTTGACATCATGAGAATTTTAATGAACCTTATCATTTAGAGGAAGGAGAAGTCATAAAAAGGTTACCATAGGTGAATCTATGGTAGGATCATTAACAAGAGATTATCAGACGATACCCCTTTGTGGGATAGGGGATAGTTGCACGACCCATGTGGTCAGCTTTGTTGTGGGTGGTGGTGCCTCGCCATTCCATCCATACAATGCGACTAGCTTAGTCAGTGGGTGTAGGAGGTTGGATCCCACTAAGATGTGGGGTGGGATACGACTATGACCCATGTGACTGGCTTCATTAAGGGTGGTGATGCCTCGTCGTTTCATTTACACGATGTTGTTTCCTTGATCATGGATCACGAGAAATCAACTCTCCAATACAAGCTCTCACAAGTCCCTTTCTTCCACAATGCATAATCATGAAGGAGTGTTCAGTGGATTGGTGAAAATGCTATGCAATGCATTGGGTCGACCACCCTAGTCATCCCTGTCACCCTCTCAGGATTCCATCCTGAAAGTTGGGTGGTTTTTTGGGTTCTTTTCTGAAGCACCTTTCTGGGTGTATGTGGCATTTATCAAACAACTCTTAAATTTTCCCCTTAATTTCTTCATTTTCAAAGAATTAAATCCTACATAAAGCCTCGTTTGGCATAAAAAATTTATCTCTCAGGTTGATTCCATGCATGTTCAATTGGATGGCTTGGATGTATTTGATGAGGTTCTCATAAAAACTCATGATAATAGTACTATAATATCTCATCCAATGTCTTCTATTAATTTGACCTCTCCTATCAAACTAGAAGCATGTTTTATGAGTTCCCATGGTCTTGGTGACAATTAAAAGGTGCTAATTTATCTTCCTTTTGGGATCACAAAATGATCAAGGAAAACTATTATGAGGCATTGATTAGTTTATGAGCTTCAATGCCAAAAGTAGTGCTAAATATTAGATGGTTGGGTCCTTTTACCTCATCATCACACATGCTTGGTATTTTCTAGTAGTTAGTGCTTGTTCTTACATAGTTAGTAGAATGCATCTCAATACCATTTTTACATGAAAAACTTCCTTAGGGAAACTCTTCAGGCACTCTCTCAGATTTCATGAATGGCGCCCAGAGTAAATGTTGTTGATATACAACATGTATGCCTAACCTTGAGGGACTAAGGTGGATATGACATTGTGACCTCTTTGGCTAATATGACTTCATCATGCCAAGTTAAACCACTTCAACCAACCCTAAGGGATTTTTGCATTCCACTAAAAAATGTGTGGACAAGTGAAAATAAATCCACACACATTTAGTGGAACTATGTTTATCTCTACTGTAATTGACTAATATGGAAAAATCCATGTTGCATTTTCGTAAGACACACATATTTGTTCTTGCTGAGCCAGCCGATGAGTAGGGATCACAACATACACCCAAAAATAGATTTCTTATTCACTATATTGTTCAAATTAAATATTAGTGAACCCAGACAAAAAATAATATATTCATTCACACAAACATTAGCATGTTTATATTAGCAATGAATCAACTCCAAATTCCCATTAAGTTTATGAAAATGTATGACAATGTATGGACAACTTGAAGTTGAGCAAAATATTCAAGCAACCGACTATTCAAGTATTCACAATCTCATGATATGGTATGTATCATCTAGTTAAGGGATACAAATGTTTTGTCTTCTAGTCTATTCATATTGTCTATATTGAACAAAGTACACAAATTCCCAAAGTGGAAGAGACAAACATTGAAGATGATTTGTCTTGAATATTGGCCTTCCATGCACAAACTATTGAGCTCCTCAACTACATAAATATGTCATGTCTACAACAAGAATCACTGCACTATGTTATGAAATGCATATCACATGATTCAAATTTAGGCCTATGCGACTAGGTCACAACACCACAAGTGTGTGACAAAGAATATCAATGTTTTTATAACACACCATTACTTGCCAAGTTTAATTTGTGCTGAATATTCACCATTGAAATGTGCATCGAGCACCAATACCTTTATACTAACATGCATATCAAACACAACAACCAAATCCACAAGTATGTGCTTAAAAAAAATCTTAATGAACCTCTCCCATCAATTTGATCAATTAATTATGGACTTAGTCAAACTTGTTTGAATAACAGGTATATCCACACAGATCGAACACCAAGCACACCGCTCACACACAAAGATCATAGATTGGTACACCAGTGTTTTGACATGGTTAAAACCCCCTAGAGGGAAATAGTCCACGACCACGACCAAATAGCTTCTACGGAACAATTTATTATGCAGAAGAAAAAATATTATATGAGCTTCTCTCAATAATGGATCATTCGGCAAGTGACCCTCCATGCTCTTTAAATAGAGATCATGGACCAATCGGGTGTGAAGCCATAGATCAAGTGTCGTTAAGATCAATAGAAGTTGAACCGTCAGATCACTTTATATCGTGACCATTGGATTACGTATATACAAATGCATACCTAACGGATATACTAGACCAAGATGAACTTAACTAACTCCTAAGTGTCAAAAATATCCTAACATCCCCCCTTAAGAACAACTTGGGATAGGATTGAAGGATTTACAAAGGTGACACAAAATTAGGAGAAGGAAGGAGGCATTAAAGCCTATCCCCCCTTAATGACAAATTCCTGTACTTTTAGCATAGTTTGAAGTTTGGAAAACTTTGCTTCGGTAAGAGACTTGGTGAAAATGTCTACAACTTTATCATTTGTTTGACGATAGCGCACTTCAAGAACATGATACTGGAGGAGCTTTCTAATGAAGTGCATGTGACGTTCAATGTGTTTGCTGCGTTGATGTTGGACTGGATCTTTGGCTACCTGAATGGCACTCTGATTGTCACACCATAGTGTGGTCAGATGCTGCTGTTGGAACCCAAACTCTGAAAGGATCTGTCGAAGCCACATGGCTTCTTGACTAGCACGAACAGTTGCACGGTACTCGGCTTCGACTGAAGAAAGAGCGATTGCACTTTGTTTCTTAGAAGCCCAAGAAATAGGTCTTGAACCCAGAGTGAATACATATCCTGCAATAGACTTTCGATCATCAGGGTCACCAGCCCAATCGGAATCAGTGTAACCAAATAAAGAAGGAGTCCCCCCCAAAATATAATGTATCCCGAACTGAACTGTACCTTGAACATACCGAAGGATTCTTTTTGCTACTTTCCAATGAATTTCATGAGGGCATTGCATATATCGGGAAACAAGACCAAAAACAAAGGAAAGGTTAGGACGGGTGTGAGTTAAGTACAAGAGGCTACCAACAAGCTGACGATACAAAGTAGCATCTACTTTGGGTGTTGAACAAGTGGTAGAAAGTTTGACTCCAGTATGGAAGGGAGAGGGAGCTGGTTTACAATCTTCCATGTGAAAGTGACGAAGAAGATCACATGCATACTTAGACTGGGAAAGGGAGATACCTTTCGGAGTTTGCATTACTTAGAGGCCAAGAAAATAGTGCAAGTGTCCAAGGTCTGTCATTTCAAATTGCTGCTTAAGACTTAACTTCACATGGTTGATAAGTTTAGGGTCACTACCAGTAAGTATTAGGTCATCAACATAAAGGACTAGGATTATGAGATGGTCATTGACTTTCTTGGTATATACATTTGAATCAGAATGGCATATAGAAAAACTAGTATCTAGAAAAAACGTGTCCATTTTAGCATACCAAGCCCAAGGGGATTGCTTAAGGCCATAGAGATATTTTTTGAGGCGGCAAATAAGACTTGAGTCAGATTGAATGTAACCAGGAGGTTGTTCCATGTAGATTTCTTCTTGCAAATCCCCATGCAAGAAGGCAGATTTAACATCCATTTGATGAACTTCCCAATGAAAATATGTGGCAAGGGCAAGAACAAGGCGGATGGAATTCATTTTGGCTACCGGTGAAAAGGTTTCAGTACAGTCTATGCCTTCAACTTGAGAGAATCCTTTAGCAACTAGTCTTGCCTTATGTTTGTCAATACTTCCATCTGGTCCATATTTGGTTTTGTCATCCCACTTACATCTGACAAGTTTTCTTCCTTTGGGAAGAGGAACAAGATCCCAAGTGTTATTTGCCATTAACGAGTTGTATTCTTCATCCATTGCTGCATCCCAATATGGATGGCCAGAAGCTTCTTCACATGTCTCTGGATCACAGTTTTCTGGAACTTGAGCTAGAAGTAATGAGGCTCATTGAAACTGAGAGCGAGTACGATGCCGATCTGTAGGATCACCGACAATATCACTTGCAACTTCTCTAGTAGAACAAACCCATATAGGAAGCTGTGAAGCTAGTGCTGGAGGAGGTTGAGCAGGTAGAGGAGTATTTTCATCCTCGCTATCATCATCATCTGAAGAATTAACCGGAGTAGGAGAAATATCAAGAGGTGAAGAAGAAGAAGATGATGATGGCACAAGTGCCAAATTAGGGTCGCGAGCCAATATATATTCATCAAATTTGACGTCTCTTCTTATAATTATATCATGAGAATGTGACAGAAGAAGTCTATAGCCTTTGACATCTTTAGAATAACCAACAAACATGCACATTTCACTTTTAGGCTGCAATGCTTTCTGTTTTTTCATCCGGAATATGAGCCCATGCTTCACTACCAAACACACAGAAATGACTGACATCTGGTTTAATTTTACTCCATGCTTCTTCCAGTGTAATTCCTTGTAAAGCTTTAGTGGGGGTGCGATTAATTATGTAGTTTTCACAACTTATAGCTTCAACCCAATATGGAAGACTTAGTCCTTTAGCTTGGAGCATACAATTAGCATAAAATGTGTGTTCCTTCATTTCAGAGTCAATCCAATCAAGATCGATGTGCATCTCCCAAAGGATTTTCCAAGTCCAATTCTTCCTGAACATCTTTGTATTGGAGAATATACAAATGAAAAACATTACGTCCTAACTACGCTTCACAATGAAACTACATACACAAAACTAAGAAAAATTGATACAATGTAACTTTGATAACATCATTGGACAAACTTTAAAGTAACATTCCTCGCAACCCATGAGGTCAACCCAATTTTTACCTTTTCTTTGATTCCAGAGGATCCTAGCCATAATATTTGTGTACTCAATTTCTTTACCAATAAAGGAGACAACCAAATTTAAATCCTTTATTTTATTTTTCCATTTTGAATTTGAAAGCTATAGAAGAGAAAAACAAGGATGGTAAAAGGGTAAAAATGTGAAGCACCAAGAGAGTTGACATACGTTTCATTATAGTATATTTAAATTACACATCCTATCTATGATGGAGTTGAAATACAATAAAAATCACCTCTTAGAAGGTAAGTAATAGCTTAGAGATGACTTAAAGATAAGTAATTGTTCTTAAGGTAAAAATATTTATCCTTTTACCATAAGTGACTAGTGTCTAGGGCTTTAGATGACTAGGCAAAGAATTTCAAGAAGGTCAATTACTCTTTTCTCAAAATGACTATGCAATTACCTAGACCTTCAATAGAAGCACACCTATGAATTTATTAAACTTCAACCCATTGATCTATATCATGATCTTATGCCTTAGATCCTTCATCTAGAGTTTATATTCATAGTTCCATATCTAATAGGAGTAGATTGAGATAGATATGGAGATTAAAAATCCTTTCACTTGTTTCAAATAGGCGATATTGGTTTACTTAGAACCAATTATTTACCAATCAACAAAAGTGGAAAAAGAACCACTTGCAGATGAAGATCCATATGCACATATATGTTGAATTACAATTATTTACCAATCAAAAAAAGTGGCAAAAGAATCACTTATAGATGAAGATCCATATGCATATATGTGTTGAATTAATTGGCAGTGAGAGTAGTACAAGTTGTAGTTTTCGACAACTATAATATAAGATGGTAGAGTAGTGCAATGCCTGGTTTCATAAAATGTTGCATCCCTAAAAAAATATTTTGTTTAGTTTATAGTAAGATATTCAATACTACCATGCAACCTTTCAAATGTTATGTCTATCTAGTCAATTCTAAGTCCCTTTACAATTGAATTTCATAAAAATAAATAGACATTATTATTATTATTACTAAATAATATTACACTATTCACTGCTTTTCTATATGTTGAAAAGACATGGACATGATAACCCTTGCTTCAACAATTTTACCAAGATACTATAATCTGTAGAAGGGTTTTCCATGTATTCTAAGCACTGCCAACAAATGTGATTAGTATTGCAATCACCCACTTATGCATACAGCCAGCGAGGTTGAACTGGAACTCAGACTTATCAGATCGGCCCACTGAGCACACGAGGAGGAGCAGGGGGAAGAGAACAGGGAGGAGTAGAGAAGATTAGGGAGGAGAAGAGCTTAGGGAAGAAGGGAGAGGAGCAAAAGAGAACATAGAGGACAGGGAAGAACCAATCGTTGACTCCAAGTCGAAATTGGCAGCTGAGCACCGAGGAGCAGAGAAGGTTGGGGTTGGAGGGAAAATTGTAGATTTCAAAGCAAGGCTAAGGGCATAGCCCCATATGCACATGGTGAAGAAGAAAATGAAGAAAAGTTGAAAAAAAATATGAAGGGGAGGAGAGGCCAAAACGTCTCCATCCAAGAGAACTAACAAGAATACAAATTACCCAAGTTCCATGGGAGAGAAACTTTACATGTAAAAATCCTGGATTGTAATTATAGGCAAATTAGTGCTCAAATTATTGTCAATTGTGCAAGCACTAGAAGATAAGTTGAGGAGAAAGAGCACTTGGGTGGAGAAAAATTGTAATTTTAATTATTGTATGGTAAATGTGTCCACATCATCCAAGTGGAATGAGGAAAAAAGTTGTAAAGTAATTTATACAAGTAGAATAGGAAGGCCAAGAGTTGTGAAGGTGGAAGGCCAAGTGTTAGTAGGACTTTCTATAAAGGAAACATTTTCACTCTTGAAAAAAGTCCTTCATTTGGCATACTAAGCTATCTTCAGATGTTGAATAGAGTAACATTCTTATCTTGTGATTTATGATCTTGTGGAGTTGTTGATGGTCATTAACTATTCTCATCATTCACCACTTTCTTCATGTTTGTGAGGAAGGATGTTGTTTCTTTTGAATGTTGTGTCTTATGGGAATTATCTTGATCATTATATCTATGATTTCTTATCATATGCACTACTAACTTGTTGGATGCAACTCTCAATATTTGTAAGCTATCCTCTTGAACAAAACCACAATTTTTTTTCAAAATTCCCTGCTCTAACTATTTTATCTATACAAGTACCTATCGAGCTTGTGTAAAGCCTAAGAAATTGTCCTAATAAAAAGATTATTTTGCAAACATCTAGAAAATTGCATTAGATTTTAGTTCCATATTTGCTTCAGGAAATTACCCGTCTTTTGGCTAAAGGGGTGGGTAGAGTTGTGGTGGCTTGAAAATCATGCTTTGGGGTCTATTGAAGGTTATCTTATTCTTTGTTGCTAGTGTGTTTGATATCCATAGAGCTGATAGAGGGAGCTAGAGTAGCAAGTGTTGCAAGCTCCTCGTAACATAGCCTTTAAGCCAATTCTAGTTGAAGCACCCTTATTTTTTTATATGCTCCTCAAGTCTATATTTGTTGCATTCTTCATCTATATCTACCAATAGTTTCTTCCTTTTTAGTTTTTCAACTTAGGGTTAAAAAGGCTAGAACATAGTTCCATAAAAAACCTAATTGAGGCAACTTAAAAAATCAATTAATTTTTATTGCAAAGCAATATGCTCTCTAAAAGTATAAAGTAGGTGAGCCAAAGGGTTGCAAGTTGGTGAAACTAGAAATAGTGAAAATGAGCCTACCTCAATGCTAAACCAAAACCTAAAATGTGAGGACCAAAATGTTGCAAGCTACTTAAACTAGCAACAATAAATTAACCTCCTCCACCCTTTTAAGCTAAAAGATGAAAACACATTTAAATTGTAATATTTTAACTTTTTACAATCTTTCAATTAACTTAAAATTGTTTTTTAAGACATTTAATTATTTATGAATATTTATGTCTTTATAATAATTTTAACTCCTTTTTTTCTTAATTATCAAACTCTTTAAACAACTATTAATATTTATTTATTTTAGAATTTTTAAAGCTCTATTCATTTTTTAATATTTTTATATCTAAATATTTTATTTTATTTCCATGAGAGATGAGATTTCAATCCGGAAGGCTAAATGTACAGTGTAGAGGCGTTTGGGGATTGGTAAAGAATTTCCCCTCTCAATATGAAATACCACTGACATAGATGCATTTATATTAGGTCTATGAAAGACTTTTTCTAAAACCACTTTAATCCTGACGCAATAAACTAGCGGGAAACCATGAACTGAAATAAAATTGAATTGGGGAAAAATCATATTTTGTCATCCATATTTCACTACTTTACAGATTCTGTATTCGGGCGGATTGGAAAAAGACCAAATTTTTGTTTACATAGCACACACTTCTGCAGATTAGATTCGTCGATCTTGGCCACTATCTGGAGATTTGATTCAACTATAATAGCAGATTCTTGGATCGATGTTGGCCATAGTTTGGAGATGCAACTGTGGTGCAGACCGAAGGAAGAATCAAGCTGTCATAAACCCCTGTTCTCTTCTCTAAGTAAGATCTCTGTTCCATTAGGTTTTTTTTTTTTGTGTTTTCTGGAATACAAAATATTTTTTAGAGAGAGTGTTGGAACTCTGTAATAAAGGGATGATAAGGTGAAAGTAAAATCTCTGTTCGATTAGGTTTTTTTTGTGTTTTTTCTTGAATACAGAATAGTTTTTAGAGAGAGTGTTGGAACTCTGTAATAAAGGGATGAAAAGGTGATCTACTGGAATGAATATGGGGATTTTTGGATTCTTGTACAAATAGATTTTTCCTCTATCTACATGCCTTGTTTTTAATATCTGTGTATGGCGTTTAATGATATTATTACCAAGAAAAACCCTTTCTCTAAATAGGTTATACTATTGCTCTGTTTAGTCACATTACTATGGTAGATCGCTTATGAGATAGATTACAGTACACGGTTCTCTATAATAACCAGAATGCCCTTTCCCCCTTCATAGGCAAGAGAAAAGGACCACATCACCACTGGAACCGAGGATGGAGATTGCCCCCCACGAGAGAGAACACTCCACGCCTAGGGCTCTTTTCCATCATTATGCATCTATCCAATAGTAACGAATCAATAAAATTCCCATCTCAATGCCTCTGACACATCTCGATTAATGCCAGAGGTTGGGACAGGAACCATTAGAGGGCTGATTTCTAATACTTTAATGATAATTCAACAATCACATACTTAAAATTCTGGAAAGATTCAAATACAGGAACATACTAATAATGCTCCATTTAACTCAATATTTTCACTAGTAAAATGTATTCAAACACAGTTCCAACAAATTCAAATAAACAAAAAATCATACACAGAGATTTCAATGCTCATAAAAAGAGATTTCTCAGCACAGTTGCCATGAGTGTTCCATCATTGCCTGCTGGAAATCCTCGGACCCTATAGACAAATAGAAAATTATATTCATCTAGGTAATGACTGAAAAAGTCAATATCCTATTTTCACACTTTCAGCTACGGCAGTTGAGTCCTGGTACGTTTTTCTTTGATTAGTCATTCATGATGCCGCTAAGAAGACGGGCATATTGCCCTTTTCATTCTCCCAAATTCTCTCTTTCTTCCACTTCCATTGTTCCACAAAAACTCACTCGCTCGTTTTGACTCATAGAACAGACTTGGATTCACATTTCGTGGGTGGAAAACACTAATTTAAGAGGCGATGGGCATTGAAGCATTGGCGTCCTCCTCATCCTTTCCTCATGCTGCGCAACATAAGTTGTTTTTATTTTAGTTGATAACACAGCAACCCAATCTAAGGTTTGTAATTGGAAAGAGAATTACTGTTTGATTTCCACTCCAATATATATCTATCCATACGGTAATGGCCTCTACGTAAGCCAATTAGGGCCATTTCGCGCTTAAGAAGTTCCTTGACATCATTCTGTGATAATTTGGGAAAGAAGAATTTATTTAAAATTTAGGAATATGCATCAGGTAGTACTAGTTACCAGAATTCTTTGTCTACATTATAAATTATCAGATTCAGTACTCCCCCTTAAGCTTGCCAGATTTGGTTCCAGAAGCAGACCTTAAACCTCCCAAAAGAAGATTTGCCCCCAACCTCATTGTTCTGCCTCTCCAACTAATCTTTCTTCCTGGTGCTCATCTCTTTTATGACCCATGTTGAGAAAATATAGTCCTAGCTACACTTCATTCTATAACTAGTCCACTGCCTCCCTATACTACGAAGGAATTGCTTTCCCAATTTCTTAAAGAATTGTCTTTATCTCTCATTTCTTTCATCAGTGTGAGAATATTCTGCTTAGTCCTCTCAAGTGCCATGGGTGCTACCTTGCCTACTTCACCTTCTAACAACTTTTTCTCCTTATTTGACCTCCTTCTGCCATCCATTTCTATTATCTCCCTGAGTCCCTACTATAGCTTTGCCCCTTGGCCACTCTATGTCTACTTCTCAAGCATTGAAGTTAAGCTACCTTCGTTATGCAATGTTGTTTTCCTTGCACAACGAGCTAACAATTTGTTGAAAATATTGTGACCTAGTTGTAAACAATACATTTAGAAGCATTCTGCTAATTTGTTGATGTCTTATCAGGCCATCTCTCCGATCATGTTGATATCAAGATAGACCATATTATCAGATATGGCATTCTTAATGCCGTCTATACACTTTTCTTATATTTTTGTACTACTCAGAATATTTGAACAGGTCAAGATTCTTTGTCTCATCTGGGAAGGTACAAATTTCCAGCTTCACCAGTCCTACATTGACCCTGTTGTTCACCAACTTGTTTTCCCATCTATTTCTTAGTTTTATATTATGCATGAACTTGATTTCTAGGACAGATCTAACCAACTTCTTGCTTACCTCTAATAGTTCCTAAAGTTTCAAGGTCAAAATACCTTATTACGGTAACTTTTCTCATCATTAATAGCATTCATATGGCTGATTTTATGCGCTTGTAGAGGTCTGAGTGGCACAAGGGTAGACTAATGCTCCCTTGACAAGAAATATTATAGTTTCCACCATGAAGTTATCTTGACTTTGTTGAATGCAGTGAAGTAACCAAGAGGAATTTAAATCTTATTTGGATATCATTTAGCCCCAAATTTATTGTCAGTTTGCACTAAAGCTTCTGCCGGGATCATATTACTCTCTGAAATGTGTTGCAGACACCCATCATTAGGGTTCATAGTACATACTTGCTGTTGGCTTGTGGAGTTATTACAGTTGATTTCAAATTTGATGGTAGTTGGACCATAGAATTCACATTGGCCTTTCTATGATCAGCTCTAGCTATCTGCCATCTAGGATAACGTTTCAATAAATGCTCTCTTCTCTATTGCCTCTTTAACTAGTGAACAATTACAAATTGGGTTGTAATTTCTTTAAATTTGCATTTCCTGTGTTTTGATAAATAATTGTTTATTCCCAATGAATGTGTGTCGGTGGATATTGCTGCGTCAAACTCAAATTTAGGATAAAAAAATATGAGGTAATTTCTTTTAAGTTTCTCTTGTTGTCGTTTCCCTGTTGAGGGACTCTGTATTGAACATCTATATTGGTAGGGATGGATAAAACTGCACATTTTTAGTGAGCAGAGTTTAGCTATCCTTGTTTTGTTCTCACTTGAATATCTTTATATAGAGCGACGATATTAATGATTTCAAGTTGTAACACCACTTCCAGCTACCATTCCATGCTGTGATCTCATAGGTTACTAACCTGAACTCGCTCAAACCAGTAGTAATTCAGCTTCCCAAGATAGTAATTATAATGTTAGACCTCGAACACCACCCTCAACAACAATTGCTAATGCATGGGCATTAGTTTCATCGGAATTCTGTAGCTGTAGCTCGTCCTTATTTACAGTGGATTGTTGACTATCCAGACGTATGATTTAGGTGACAGCTAACATTGTAATCACTTTTGGCACTTGTCAAACTAGGTGGCTAGAAAATTGGCAGTAGATTGGTTCAATGCTACAAATGAAATGATATTCTAAAACATATACAAACCCTGTACAAAAGTCCCAAATGAATTAGAAGCATGCCAAATCATTTATATAGTATGATTCTCCATATCTTTGTCAATGCGTCGTGCAAGCTGATAGTCTCTCCATGGTGTTCAATCCTTGTGTTCTATTTCATAAGCACTCATTCGTGGTATCGAATCTTCATATTTAGCAGCGAAGAAAGGATTTTTTATGTTTTTTCAAGTAGCTTTCTTGCATTCTCTTGAACCAGATTTGATTCATCTTATTTAATCGGGCCAGGCCTTATTTGGTTTTTTGGTTAAGGAGGCCTCAGGTTTCAAGGTCAAAATACCTTATTATGGTAACTTTTCTCATCATTAATAGCATTCATATGGCTGATTTTATGAACTTTTAGAGGTCTGAGTGGGACAAGGGCAGACTAATGCTCCCTTGACAAGAAATATTATTGTTTCCACCATGAAGTTAGCTTGACTTTGTTGAATGCAGTGAAGTAACCAAGAGGAATTCAAACCTTATTTGGATATCATTTAGCCCCAAATTTATTGTCAATTTGCACTAAAGCTTCTGTGGGGATCATATTACTCTCTGAAATGTGTTGCAGACACCCATCATGAGGGTTCATAGTACATACTTGCTGCTGGCTTGTGGAGTTATTACAGTTGATTTCAAATTTGATGGCAGTTGGACCATAGTATTCACATTGGCCTTTCTATGATCAGCTCTAGCTATCTTCCATCTAGGATAACGTTTCAATAAATGCTCTCTTCTCTATTGCCTCTTTAACTAGTGAACAATTACAAATTGGGTTGTAATTTCTTTAAATTTGCATTTCCTGTGTTTTGATAAATAATTGTTTATTCCCAATTAATGTGTGTCAGTGGATATTGTTGCGTCAAACTCAAATTTAGGATATAAAAAAGATGAGGTAATTTCTTTTAGGTTTCTCTTGCTGTCGTTTCCCTTTTGAAAGGGACTCTGTATTGAACATCTATATTGGTAGGGATGGATAAAACTGCACATTTTTAGTGAGTAGAGTTTAGCTACCCTTGTTTTGTTCTCACTTGAATATCTTTATATAGAGCGATGATATTAATGATTTCAAGTTGTAACACCGCTTCCAGTTACCATTCCACGCTGTGATCTCATAGGTTACTAACCTGAACTCGCTCAAACCAGTAGTAATTCAGCTTAATGTTAGACCTCGAACACCACCCTCAACAACAACTGCTAATGCATGAGCATCGGTTTCATCAGAATTCTATAGGTGTAGCTCGTCCTTATTTATAGTGGATTATTGACTATCCAGCGGATTATTTACAGCTCGTCCTTTATGTTTGATTATGCTCTTGGAAAGTAAGTGGACTGCTATGTGGTTGTAATAATGTAATTGCTTCATATTGACTTTCTAGATGTCTTAACTTGGGTATGGAATTATATAATTTTATAGTGGCGTGTTTTTGGTTGTGTTTTGCATTTGTTTTTTATTTTTAAATCATTATCTTGGAGTTATTCCACAATAGATTTCTTTAAGAAAAAAATTATTGTTGTTCTATGTTGGTTTTGCATGCATGGAATTGTATAAACAATATTTAAACATCTGGGACACAATATGCTAGCTGACCTGTTCTCTTGATGATTGTAAGTAACAAAAATCCTTGGTGGATTTATATTAATCTTGTATGGTGCTTATATATTTATAGTACTTACCTATTTCATTTTTCAGGAAATTCCTTCCAGGGAAAACAATAACATTTTCAATGTTGGCAATCCTAATAATAAGGTCATTGTCAAGCAGCTGGCAGAAACAATGACTGAGGTATGGTTCATGATTTTCACTGGAGTTCAAAAAAGTTGTTTAAATATCTTTTTGAATAGTTTCTTGTGCGTTTGTTGTTGTCAATAGTGTTGATTTATAGTGCTTGTTTAGTTTCCATTAACCTTCATTGACATTTCATCACAATGGAAGCATAAACTATGCTTCCTTTGTTCTATGACCAGTCTGCAATAGATCCGCTCCTCAGTTAACATTAGAACGAACTTGGAGGAACAAACAGGAGGATGAGCTGGGTGACATGATTCCAAAGAAGGCCCATATGTCTGATTTCCATTTGTGCACCTGTAAGTTTAAAAAACAACTCATCTTACAAGCTTAGACCAAGCCTGTAGATATACGTTATTAAACTATTGTTACAACATTTTATATCATCTTTTGCTATCTTGTTTCCATATGCTTAAAAAAGCTTAGATATCTATTTTAGTTATTGTGTAAACAGGTTAGTGAATCAGTTCTATTTACTTTACTTATAACAATGTGATATTTTTTATTTTTCAAATTAGTAAAATGTTATAATAATAATAACCAAATGTTCAGTTTATTCCAGCAGGCCATTGGTCATCACCATCTACTAGGGTTACATTCTGCTTGTGACCTGCTCCACATGACTAACATGAGTTTAAAATGGATGAGGTTGGGTACTAGTCCCAAGCAATTTTGATGGGTATAGCTACACCTCATATTGGGTAGGTAAGCAAAGAAAGTATACCCTATGTAACCCATCAGAGGAAGTTTCTTGAAGCATTTCCAAAAAAAATGTGTAATTTCATGCCAATATGAATCTTATAGGTGCTCTACATTTATGTTATATATGAGAATTAAAAAATGCATGTAAGTTGAGATAACACCGATAGTTCACAGGATATGCTACTTTGTTGTTTATTCAAGCACATTTATATACCTGCTGAAATTTATGCTTGGATTTTGGAACATGACAATTATAAAGAGAAAATTCTCAAGTATTACAATGAGAAAAAATACAGATTAAAGTTGCAGGGTCTATCTTTTGCAGAGCCTCCTTTACTAAACCATTTAATTTATTATATATCTTGGACTCCACCGAATTTTTATTATTATTATTTGTTGGCAAATCTTAGGGTTAAAATGTGTTTCTTCTTTTTTTATGTCCCCACATTTTCACTGTGGCTTAGGGGGTCTGCATTGAATAGCTTGGGAGGTCCACACCATCCAGTTTGGGGCATATGTACCTAAGATGTCATATAAAATCCACAATGAAGAAAATTATGTTCAGATTGATTTGTTGCAAAGAGGTCTTTAATACTGGCAGGTTATTCAACATGAAATTATATAGCAGGTACAAGCATGTTTTTTAATCAATATACTAGAATGAGTTCCAACATATTGAATCCATTCTCCAAAATTCTCTTTTGAAGGAACATGTGAAACTAAGTTTAGATAGTAAATTTTTATGTCCCTAGGATTTGTTCAAATCGTAAATAATGATGGCCAAGAGAATTATGATCCAGGAATTTTAATAGGCATGATGTAATCGTAGTTAGAGAACATTTTTAATTACCATAGTTTAGTGTTTAAATATTTATAGGCCTATTGCATTATTTTTTGCAAGCAAGTTTATAGGCCTGCTGAAACTAATCCATGCATGGTAAAAATTCCTATGATTGTAAAGTACAACCAACAAGAACATAAATCTGCCCCTGCCACGTACAACCAACAAATCAGAAAATTGCCCCTGTAAACTACA